>CM061914.1:54438493-54577911 GCA_031002005.1 Vandiemenella viatica | reverse complement strand
AGAGGCGGGATGGGACTGGGACAAGGATCGGGAAGGAATTCGGCGATGGCCTTTTAAAGGAACCGTCCCGGCAATTGACTGCAGTGATTTGGGAAAACGATGGAAAATCCAAATATAGACCACAGGACGGGTATTTGAACCCACGTCCTCCCAAATGTGAGGCCAAGGCTTGACACTCAACCACCAAGCTCGTTGCTCAGCTTCTGTCGGTTAGGAACAGGGAAGAAGTGCAAGAATTCTGCGGTCGGATTGGATTAGAAAGGGTTTTTTTTTTTTACTTATGGCTTTACGCCTCGTCGACGTCGAGGTTGCATGGGACTTGGGACCTGGAACGGGAAGGAATTCGGCCGTGGTCTTTTGAAGGAAGCATCCCGGCATTCGGCTGGAGCGATTTGTGGGAAACAATGCAAAACCCAAATCTGGATGCCAGACGGGTATTCGAACCGGCGCCCTACCGAATGCAAGGCCAGAAAGGGGAAGACCAAAGAGGAAACTGATGGTTGATGTACACTATATGGAAAGAAAAATTGGTCGAAAGCGGCGATGTCGTTAATAGAGGAATAATAATGCAATATAAAAATAACTAATAGTAGCTCCTTAATTAAGTTGAATAATATATGGCGTCTGCTGTAACTCAACGCCGCATTTTTATTTTAGTGAGATTTAAAATATTTGCTAAGTAACGATACTATGCTTATGTGCGTTGCTAAATCAATCCATAACACACATCTAGCAGATTTTCTGACACAGTACCGTATATTTCACTAAACGCAAGGTATCGAATAAAGAAATGTAGCAAATTATGATTGGTTACATAGAAAAGAAAGAGTGCTGGTTGGTGCAATTACGTTAGGGGGCATCCATAAATTACGTGAGGTGTTTTTCCGGATTTCTGGACCCCCCCCCTCCCCCCTGGTGAGATTTCGTGAGATCTAGCCGGACCCCCCCCCCCCCCCCTCTGGTGAGATCTGGTCCGTGAGAACTGTTAAGATTTTTAAATATGATACAAGCAATTATTGAACACGAGGCGTATTTATTATGTATTAGAAATACATATAAACCGCACAACAGAAATGTAGCCGAGAGCAGCTTAGCACGGAATAACAACTGAACAGTTTATACATTGGTCCAGAGTATAAACTAAGCTAGAGATATAACAGAGATATTATTGAAGTATAGAAGGCAGTAATTCAAATTAAATACGTATAACAAACGATACTCTAACACTCCCACCGAATTACAGCCTTCTTGAAACAATTATAAACCAATGTTTATTATCCACTGTTGTTAAGTAACAGCTGCTGTATTTTTAAGAAATAAAATGTCACTGGCAAAGACCATCATCACTGTACCCAACTAAGTCTGTAGTGTTTGTGTTAGGTAAGTAGCACAATCCATAATTCTTGCTTTCTTTCAAATATTTTAGTATTTTCTTGACAACAGTCCAGTGAGAATCATCATAAGAATGTAGAAGTCGATTCACCTGACTTACAGCAAACATAACATCTGGTCTTCTTACTATGCTGCATGCATAAGTGATCCCACTGCATCTCTGTATGGGTGATTTTTCTCAGGTCCTCCATTAACCTTTGAAAGTCTCACATGTGGATCAGCAGGGAATACTGTTAGGATTGGCATCAATCATATCAAATTTCTCCTCAACAATTGTTCTTCATACTTAGTTTGTTATATAAAGATACAGTCTTTAAGTCTATCTATTTGCATGCCAACAAATTTAGTAAGAGTGCAAATCTTCAAATCAAAATTCTTTTGCAGATCATTAGTTACTTCATTCAAACCAGTCTTATCTCTACAAATCAAAATGCCCATCATCAGCATACAGACAAAGATAACAATTGATGTCAATGATTTGTTCAGTATAAACACACTGATCTGCTTTGGTTTTCACAAAACCAAATTTATTTGAAATTGGATTGAATTTTGTATTCCAGCACCTAGGAACTTGTTTTAAGGCATATAAAGATTTGGTTTTACATACCATATTTGGTTTGCAGTCTAGTTCCTCTGGTGGTGTCATAATAATTTTCTCTTTCAATTCACTTACTGTTGTTGAGAAAGTCTCATCATAATCAATTCCTTCAGTTTGAGTATATATCTTTGTACAACGTCTGAATTTGTAACCTGGACCAGTTGGTTCATCCTTAATGCAGAACACACATTTACATCCTGTTACTTTTGCATCCTGAGGCTTTCCTACCAATGTCCATGTTCCATTTTGATGATGAGATTTTAATTCCTTGTTTATAGACATCTTACACTTTTCTGAATCAGATGATGTTATTGCTTCATTGTAGTTTTGTGGAATAGGAATTATTGTATCTGCACAGTAGCACAGGTAATCCTTCCCAACTTTATCTTTTTCTTTAGAGAGCATTTGTTTATTTCTAGGTCTCAGAGTCATATTTGAGGGTAAAGGTGTCTTGACAGTAAGTTCTGGTTTATACTCACTGCTAGTATTGGTATCAGAAAAGTATTCAGCAGTAGTAATTGTGGAATCTGATTTGTCACTGGAGCTCTCTGATGTATGATTGTCATTTAATTCAGATGATGTATCACACATTGATTCTGCCAAATCAACAGGGAGATAATTTCTTTTGACAGTAGATTCCAGAAAAACAGCATCTCTGCTTTTAATTACTAACTGAGAAGGAGGTATTATAAACCTGTAACTTTTGAATTCTCACAGTATCCAACAAATTTAGCTTTCTGTGCTTTAGGATCCCATTTCCTTCGTTTTTCTTTAGGGAGATGTATCATTGCATCACAGCCAAATATTCTTAAATTACTCACATCTGGTTTCTTCCTGACCACATTTCCTCTGGTGTTTTAAAAGTGAGTGATCGAGTTGGAGCTCTGTTGATGAGGTAAGCAGCAGTATGTACAGCTTCAGCCCAGTATAGCTTAGGAAGATTAGCATTGATCAACATACATTTTGCTCTTTCCACTAATGTCCGGTTCATTCGTTCAGCAACGCCATTTTGTTCAGGAGTATATGGTGTGGTTGTTTGATGGATTATTCCAGCACCTTGTAAGAACTCAGAAAAGTTGTTGTTAACATATTCAAGGCCATTGTCTGAGCGTAAACATTTTATGTTACATTCTAATTGTTTTTCAACTTGCATTTTAAAATGTTTGAACTTTTCAAAAGCTTCTGACTTTTTATGGAGAAAATAAACAAATACCTTTCTTGAATAGTCATCAATGAATGTCATGAAATATTTAGCACCTCCTAGTGACATGGTTTCCATTGGACCACAATGTCAGAGTATACTAGTTCAAGTAACCTTGTAGCTTTGGATCCATTGTATTTTAAAGGTAACCTGTTTTGTTTTCCTTCTAAGCAAGTTGTACAAACTAGTTTGTCTGGTTTCTTGGACAATTTTACACCTTCTGCATTCTCCACTATTTTCTGCAGATCATTAAAGTTCAAATGACCCATTCTTTGGTGCCATAAGAAAATGTCTTGCTCATCAATATCAGATATGTATGCTTGATGATTATATACATTTAATCTATACATATTGTTGATTAAACTGGCTGTCCCAACTATTTCATTATTCCTGTTTATTATTTTACAGCCCTTACTATTGAACTTTACTTGACCACCATTTCTAATTATCTGACTGACAGATAATAGATTTGTTGACAACTCTGGCACATACAGAACATTTTGAAACAAAATTTTCTTACATTGGCCATTAGCGTCACACACATTTAAACTCAGCTTACCTGAGCTTTTTACTGATAAGCATCTGTCATTTGCAACCTTAATTGAGTTGATGAATGGTACTGTTTCTTCTTGTAATATATTTCTGTTCATGGTCATGTGCATAGAAGCACCGGAGTCTATATACCAGGAATCACTGTTACTCACTGGAGCTATGAATGCAGCGGCATAGCTTGAGCTTTCCTGATTTTCAACTTTGTGTTTCTTCTTTGCTTTAGACTTGCACTGTGCACTCAAGTGGCCTTGCTTATTACAAGTGTAGCAACGAGGTCCTTTTTGAAATTGTTTCTTGAAGCCTTTGTTGTTCTTATAATTTACGGCAAAAGCTGATGTTTCACCATCATTTATTTTTACATCTTGTAAAATTTTAGCCTTTAGGGAGTCAGCACTTATTTTCATACCGGAACTTTCGATGGCAATTATCATCGGTTTGTATGAATCTGGTAGACCGGAGAGAAGCAGAGTTCCAAGCCACTCGTCGTCTACTTTAAATCCAATATTTCTCAACTTGTGTGCTGTTGTCATGATTTTGCTAACATACTCTTCTACATTTCGACATCCGACTAGCGTTGTTGTGCACAGATCACGAAGTAAGCCCACTCGACGCGTTAATCCAGAATCATCGAAAGCGTTTGCTAAGTTGTTCCAAACTTCTTTCGCTGTCTTTGCTTCCTGAATGTGGACGTAGTTGATTGAATCCACTAGCAGAATAATTTTTGACTTGGCTTTCAAATCGCGTTTGGGATCAACGTGATCATCACTCGCATTTTCAATGCAATTCCACAGTCCTTCGTGTTCCAGATAGGTTTTGACGGCAAATCTCCATGTCGAGTAGTTTTCCCGACCAGTGAGTTTTTCTATCAAAGTTAATTGATTGCTTGAGCTCATATTTTCGCACTTTTAAATGCCGCGTGTTGCCTAGGTTGTAACTTTTACTTTCGTCAGATATTTATCATCTTTACATATACCTGGCTACTGGGCCCATAACCTGTTAAGATTTTTAAATATGATACAAGCAATTATTGAACACGAGGCGTATTTATTATGTATTAGAAATACATATAACCGCACAACAGAAATGTAGCCGAGAGCAGCTTAGCACGGAATAACAACTGAACAGTTTATACATTGGTCAGAGTATAAACTAAGCTAGAGATATAACAGAGATATTATTGAAGTATAGAAGGCAGTAATTCAAATTAAATACGTATAAACAAACGATACTCTAACAAGAACCCCCCCTAGAAATCGTCCTGGAAACTTTTTTTTTAGGTCACACCCTAACTTTTTTGACGAAATACCCTCCTATCAAATTTGCCGCAAATTTGATACTTTTTTTTTTGCTCTACTGTCCCCAAATTTTTCGCAAAATCTCAACTGAGATTTCCGTAGAACCCCCCCTCCCCCTTGGTGAGATCTGGTGAGATTTCGCCGGACTCCCCCCCCTCCCCTATTTCACCTCACGTAATTTATGGATGCCCCCTTAAGGGAAGAACTACATGGCATCACATTCGGGAGAACGCGGGTTCGAATCCCCGTCCGGGAATCCAGAACTGGGTTTTCCTCCAAATGATTCCAGGCGAATGCCACGATGCTTCCTCCAAAAGGTCATGGCCGAATTCCTTCCTGTTCATTTTACCCATTCCTTTCCCGCTTCGAATGAGCTCGACGTTGACGAAGTGTATAGTCATAACCAGAAAGTATTCAAATTATGAATTTAATAGTTTTCTTTGGTTATTTGATCTTATGATTTAATTCGGTATTAGCTTGGAAAAAAGCACTACGTTTGAACAGGGAACCCATTTGTAGGAAGAAAATTTTGGTGCAAAGCATTTCATGAATAAGAAGATTGTTTACATTGAACTGGAGCGATTTATCCGCGGAAACGATATTGTTTACATTTCTGCGTTGGTTTACATTTTTGCGTTTGTTTTTCATGTTTCCTCTACTATGGTAAAGTGGTAGCCTTCTTTTTAACCTTAAGGCTGCAAAAAAAATTATAATTATATGTTAAACTGAGAACTGATTGTTTTTGACAAAATTGAGCTCTACATCGACAAATACATTACTTTACAAACACGAAATGCGAAGAATGGGACCTCTTCCTCTGTTGCCGCCATACGGGCCAACGATGGTCATCAGATGTAGTGCAGAACCTCTAATCATCGCTGAAGACAATATGACAACATTCATTGTGTTCAGCGATTCGACACTATCACGGATGACCATCGTAGGCGAGTATGGTGGTTACCTTGGGAGAGGTCCCATTGTTCCAATGCTTTGGAGAGTCACAGTGGTGTTACTCGTGTGGAGAGCCATCGGGTATGACTTCAAGTCACGGCTGGTAGCGATTGAGGGAACTCTGACGCCACAACGGTAGGTCACGGACATAGTGCTTCCTCGCGTGTTACCTCTGAAGCGACAGTATCGCGGTGCCTGTTTCTGCGTGATATTGAGTTACTCCCGTGGCCAACAAGATCCCCAGATCAGTCCCAGATATAATATGTGAGGGACAAACGTGGACGTTAACTCCATTCCACTGCCAGTATCCAGGATATCAAGGACCAGTTACAACAGTTGTAGGTCAGCTTGCCTCTGGAGAGGATACAACGGATCTATGACAGCCTTCTCAACCGATTCAGAGAGGGTGCAAAGTCAAACTGATAAGTGAGCTTATACTACCAAGTTCTTTGTAAATTTTACTCGATGTTATAGTCACTGAAATAACATTACAAACCCAGTCAACCCGCGAATTTTCATTTCGTTTCCTCATCCCCTTCACGCAGTGTATATGATCTTTGGTTGGCACGGGATGAATCAAGCTGTCAGTAGCGGTAAGAAGCAGACCTTGCGGGTCGCGTACGAACTTCATATCGACTTTTGACTTGCAGGGAAGACTGCGTCAGAGAAAGCTTACGTAGACAGGTCTATCTCCCTGTTGTGGCTGCGTAGACGGACGGAAGCGCTGCCTTGTAACTGGAGAGCGGTCATGGGATCGAGTCTCTTCGGGGACATGTCGGCGGTGCGCGCAGACTTCTTTGGTTTCCGCGGGCAGTGAGAGCTCCTATCAGGAGTCTTCCCACACAGATAACTTACTGTCCTTCAAGGGACAGACACGCCGACAGTTCCGCGCACCCAAAAACTGTTCACTCAGCCAAAGCAGATATAACACCGAAGTTTCTTATCTGATCCCTA
Organism: Vandiemenella viatica; assembly: GCA_031002005.1. Taxonomy (NCBI): domain Eukaryota; kingdom Metazoa; phylum Arthropoda; class Insecta; order Orthoptera; family Morabidae; genus Vandiemenella; species Vandiemenella viatica. Next base: position 54,570,968 of record CM061914.1, on the reverse strand, counting down.
TTCAGCATATTGCGGCTGAAAGGTACATGTAGTTGTAATTATGCCTTAGGGTGCGCGATATTGGGGCCATCTCTCGCGAGCTGATAGCTTCATTCATTGATTGTGTATCAAATTAAATTTACTAAAAGCATATTTCCTCTAAGGCTATCTTAACTTAGTTACTAACATAAAGGGCGGTTTGATCTTCCCGAAAGAGGCATACTAAATCATTGTATCGTATGATGGCAAGGTCCTTTCCTCTGGGACCTACAGTTAAATGTGGAATCCGAACCACGAAACGTCTTGGCGTAACTTATATGATCAATCAGAAGTCTTAAAAATTCCTGGCCTCACCTGTATCTGACCGGGTTGAAAGCAAGCGGCTTAACGTCTGAGCTACCAGACCTCTCTAACCGGGATACTTAAATCCAAACTACCAGAACTTTTTCAAAAAATTTTTTAAGGGTATACACAAATCAACAAATGAAACGTATGAACGAACTTGATCACCACAGTTAGTAGGCGTGTATTAATTACGTGAAGTTTCATTTTTCTTAAATTTGGATCCCCTTTCCCCCTCCACCTTCATGAGATTTCCCCCTCCTCCTAACCTAAGACTGACCTCGTAAATTTGTTTTTTTTCCCTTTAGGTCTTTCTTGAAGGATACCAAATCTGAAATAAAAAGTTGACGTAAAATTTTTGTGACCCCCTCCCTTTAAAAGAGATTTGGTGACATTTTGCCAGCCTCCGCCCCTAATTAATGGATGTCTCCTTGGGAAAAGTAGTTCAGCAGAAGGTTGAAATCTGTCATAGCAATTTAAGGAATTTGGTATTTAGCCACACAAAAAGTGGAAATGGCTGTCAGCAGATAGAGTATTAAGCCTAATATCTACCTGGTTGGAGAAAAACTGAACCAGGTCGATAATATTCAATACGTGGGAACACAACAACTTCTGATAGTCGATCTAACAACGAAATTACTAACATAACACAAAATAGAGCACAGTTCTATCATCAAGTCAGGCAATTTCAGTGAGACAAGCATATTTGAATTAGAGCTAAACGGCAGAAATGAACTTCCTGAGATCGATGTTACAGAAAACCAGAAGATCAGGGATAAAATGATCCGTAAAGAGATCTCGGTCAATGAAAAAATTGTCAAAGTAATATTTTGATGTCAAACGGGTGATCCCAACGAGAGTAGCAAGGACATGGCTGGAAAAAGAACCTGAAACATAAAAGACCAAGAGCCTACCAGGGAGGATGGTTCGACACAGTAAAACAGGATATACAGGAGAGAAGAGTGCCAAGGTCTAGAGACCAAGAAGAGGAAATCTAACTGGACAGACAAAGGTGGCGAGGAAACTGGAGACAGATGGAGATAATTATTATAGACGAATCAATGGCAATAGAAATTAGTTGAAAACATTGCGATTAATTTTTCTGGAAATTTTGAATTATTATTATTATATTTGCGGCATAATTGAGTGGGAATGGTAATAATTAAAATTGTGTGCATTTACGACAATCTAAATAAAGGGCTCCGCAAATATAAGGTTCTGACAGACATATCAGAGTCCTGGAAGGTTCTACGGAAGGTACGGATGCCTAGAAAAAAAAAATTGGATTTGAAAAGAGTTGCTTCTGTTTACACACACATTTTATCTGTTGTCCAAAAAATCATCAGTGGTTTCCGTGAATATCTTCTTATCAAGTTTTTTGTTCCACTTGCCATGGGATATGTGGTCAGTACATTGTTACACTCATTCTCTTATAAACTTCATGTGACATTACAAGTTCATTAAAATTCAGGAGCAAGTATTAGTTAGCTGAGAGCAAGACCTGTGTTCGTATTTTATAATTTCTACCAAATCGACAATGAATTTTAAACCATAGGCTTTTAAGATTATTGATGGTGTTGATGCAATGATCAAAATTCAAGAAGCAATATTCCTTTCTTTGAAAACTTTAGACAAAATTTTCTTTTTGGCAATACATCATCAAATGTTCACTATACGATTTCTTCGTGCTGCCTTTTCTATGGCTGTTGCTCTGCTTAGTAAATCCAGGTCTCTTTTACATCAAAGATATGTCCAGAGAGTTCATCACAATGCGAGGTATCTTTTTTTACTGCTGTCTTCACTATCTTTTTACCGTCGATAACTAAAGAAATCCTGGAAGCTGTCACTACTCCTTCCAAGTTCTTTACAATCTTTTGTGTAAATGATAGCACGCTGGGGATGATATATGTGGCCCCAGAATATCGTCACACACGTTTATAAGCTACCACCTCGCTTAATTAATTTACTTATATTACTCTGAATGAAATCAAAGTATATGTAGCTTAAATGATTCCTCAGACTTCCACGGCCATCTTTGTTCATGATTAATTGACTCGGGTTTTGCCGCGTTGTGACAACTACTATTTATTAACACTTTAGAATCAGCTCAAACAATACACTTTCTCACATCCGTGAAATAAAATATTAAGTACCGGCGTTTTAAACATCCTACACTATCATCGCCATCTTTTCATCTCCAACTTTTTTATATCAACCCGCTTCTTCTTGGCTAGACTAACAATACCATTACAGTCTACCAACTACATCAAGACAAAACATGTAATGAAAACTTAAATTTACCCCTTTTCTACACAAACTTCTATCCTGCATGGCCTTGCAAGGAAAGATACATTCATACATTGCATTAAGAAAATCGTATAATTTTTGTTATTATTATTTCTCAATGTCTTATGAAGTGGGATCTCACAACAATAACGCTCTTCTTCTTTAAAGTAAGACTATGAAAGAGTGTAAGCTATAAAACAAATTTTCTAAGAGTCATGAATCTTTTAACGACGTGGAAGAAGTCTGGTATGTCTAGAGCATGACGATATGACTTTTTTTTTCTTTACTGTAAAAGTCTATTCACTAAATATTTTCCCAGGTTTAAGTTATTGACCTTTGTATGAGAGTCCTATTGTAGGAATAGGTCGTAAGGGATCGAGGCACATGCTGATAATAATTGGTAGAGATGGTTAATAATTGAAACATACAACAAAGTTAAGCCCATAAAAGTTAATGGTCCGTAGAAATCATTCTTGACATTTTATTGGTGCACGGGTTCAATAAGTTTGAGAAACGCTGCTGTAGACAATACTACGCATTTTCGATACAACAAAATATCCAAAACGGACTGACCTCTTTTCCTGCAGCTTTAACGTTGATGATCTCAACATTTTTCTACTTGAACTATATTTATCTATTCTATCTGTGAACAACAAAAAATGAAAGATCTGGAAACTTTAAGACAAGTTTCTAACGGAAATTTTGAATGAACTGTTGGCCAAGTTGTTTGTGGCATAGTGATAGTACCCGACGCCTGAAAGGAAATTAGCTGCTTCGAGTCATCGTTAAAGAAATTGTAAGAGAGGTGATGGTTCACTTTTCCCAATTACCAGATTGTGCGCCAAAGTCGTGGGTTAAATGCTAAATCTTTCCATAGTGTGAATGGTATGAGGGCATGTTTCGTCCTCCAGATGGAGACCTTAACCCGTGGTGCCCTTATGCAGAGTATGCCCGAATGGACCGTTACCGAGTTTCACTCTCTCCATTCTTCCATCTTGTATTCATTTACGTAATAAACAACACCTAACACAAAACAATAAACACGTGAATACACTTCAATCGCTCAAGAAGGCAATTGAAAACAATCCCAGATTAAATTTCCCAAGAAGAAAAGCACCACCATCCGAACGGTTAAGGAGATTTTTCCTATAATTAAAAGAGAATAATCGTCATAGTCACTTTCTATGGAGGTCGATAACTTTACAGACCACCCTCGTCTATAGCAACATTAACGAAGGACGTGAAAGCGAGATGCGTGTGGGGTTCTAATTACTTGATAGTAGTGAGGTTGTAAGCGCATGTTAGGTTATCGGGGCTGCGTTAGACGCGGCCCAGGGTACCTGGCCCACACCCGGTGTCGGATGACCAAAGGGCCACCGCCAAACACGCCGTCTGTCCGCAACGTAAGCCTGAATTTCAGTCACCAATCAGATCTAGCTACAGATTTCGTGAAACTTGCATTAAGGTGCAATAAAACCTGATAAATTTAACAATTTTTAAAAATTCGTAATTTATCAAGGACCACAAACATGAGATTTCTTCGCTGTTGTGTGTTTTCTGTCCTCCTGTGTTGCGTTGAAAAGTGGACGTTAACATAAACGTGGCTCTACTGAAGAATGTTGAGGATACCTTGGACAGACTGCGCTGCAAATGCTGAAGTACTCATGAAAAAAGATGTTAAAATATTGACCACTGTGAAAACACAGATAGTACAGTACCTTTGACACGTCATGAGGAATAGTAATCCATAATTCCACAACTACAGACCAATTTCGTACCAAAAAATAAAAAATAATAATAATAATAAAAAAACCTACCGACCAATTTCGTGTGTCAACGAACAGAGACAAGACGGCCAAAATGGTTTCCGACATCCCGAATGGATAGGAACCAGAAGAAGAAGAAAATATGATTTGCTAAATAATCGTTCACATTCAAAAAACCTTAATGAAGAGATTCTTTTCGCTTGGCTTTAAGAATAGTCGACGTCCAGGTCATTACAGCTGGGAGAAAATGATGGAACTAGTAACGTGTAAGAATTCAGTCATAGTTTTTTGAATGAACCATTCCCACATTCTCTTGGAACTATTTCAGGAAATCATGGTAAACTGAAATCTTGCTAGGCATTCTCCCTAAAGCCAAGGATGAACGTCGCGAATAGAAATAATAGGACCATTTCATCTGCTGTCGAGTAAGTTACTGGTTTAAAGTGCATTCCATATTAATAAGAAATAAAGCAGAGTTACTTATTCCTCTAAACAGTATCACTCCTCATGTATGTATATTGACATTTTATCCGATGAATTTAACAATTTTAGTGAAATATTAAATCAAGGATAATTAATTTCAGTTTTAATATGCTAAATAATAAAAGGTAAGTAAATAGTGTTATAACTGATACGTGGAAAATGTCGTCAGTAAACTTAAGCATCTAGGAGCAGTGATCTCACGCCAAAGTTACTAACCTCCAACGCTCCCACCAGTCTTCATTGCCAGCGACGGGTGCAATTCCGAAAGATTCATGTGTTTATGTAGGTAAAAAGGACGATGCCTGCAGAGGTCAAGCTTCTGATAAAGCCATAAGGTATGCAACCATTAAAAATCAATTAAATCCGCAAACAGAAAGCATATACTTCAGAGACAACAACAATTGCTGAAAAAATGACGAGGTCTGTGAACTTATGACTGCTATCAAGATGTCCGAGAAAACTGTTGAAGCTCTTCAATTCTAGTAAAGTATATACCATGTAGACCTCTGCGAAATAATAGCTCCTGAACGAATGAAGATATCTTGAAGAAGTTAATGAACAATATATTATTTGCAGTTTACCAAATTACAATAGCATGTTCATTAAACAGTTTACAAACAGACCAGATAAATTTAATAGATATTTAATAGATATGGAATAAAATTGTGGTATATCCGAATTAAAACTGAAATTATTGAATCATGTGCAAAAAAATAATTAGTACAAAAGTTATTATTGACATATATTAGCACAGATCAATCATATTGTTTTAGTTTTGTTGTGACGTGTGCATGTATTAATAATATTAACAGCAAAATAGTTAAATTTCAGGAAAGGTATTGAACAATAAGTTCCACAGTTAGGCAAACAAGAACGAAAATTCCATAATACAATTGCAATTACCCAACTGTTTTATGGTTGCCGAGCATGAACAGGTAAGCAAAGCAACATAAACAGAATATGATTTTTTCTAAGAGTTGCAAAGGATTCGCCAGAACTTGTTACATAACGAAAGGACAGGTACGCAAAGGAGCAAAGATCTATCGTACAAACACCGATTTTAAATATACAAAGAAAGATGAGAAACATTTGAAACATTTTTGATCAGAGACATCCAAAGAAAACACATTACAAAAGAGCAAGTGGAAAGTGAGAGATTGAAAGGCCGGGAAAAGTGGCAGAAACTAGAATCTTAATAGCTATTAAGGGTTAAACCTAAAAGAATGACGACCAAATTTAACTCAATGTTATTGAAATCAACTTAAATTATTTAAGTAAAAAACATAAATTACTCATGCCCTCTGCTGTAATATAAAATGCCAGTTGTTATTCTTACCAATACTTAATTTTAATTTAACCAAAACTTCTGCTCACATTGCTTTTTTTTTCCTCATGGTTTTACGCCTTGTCGACGTTGAGGTAATTAGAGGCAGGACGGGGTTGAGGACAAGGAACGGGAAGGAATTCGGCCATGACCATTCGAAAGAAGTATCCCGGCATTCACCTGGATTTGAGGAAAACATGGAAAACCCTAAACTGGATGACCGGACGGGGATTCGAACCGCCGACCAGAATACGAAGCCAGAGCGTTAACCACTTATCCATCATGCTCGGTGCAAACATTGCTGTTCGAAAATTGAAGCTTTTATCTTACATATCTATGGATGAAAAAATTTAACGAAAACATCTACATAGAACGAATTTGAATAATTATAAATCAAGTTATCAACTATGGTTAATATGTTTATTTAAGCGCAACACATAACTATTTTTCTTTCAGTGGTTTGGTAATTCATTTATTCAAGGATGCTTAGCTAAATAGAGCTGTTACTAAATATCTAGAATATGCTGGAGTTGTTGTAATATCTCTGGTTGTTGTGCCGGCCAACGAAATAGACTTGCACATAATAGTTTGCAGCTCCCTCGTGAACTAGTTCGCTCTTTTAGTTCGTTAGTTCGCGTCTCGGATTCAGAGAAACAAATCGTTCGCTCGCCTTGCTACCGCTACAGCACCTGCTATTTTGTTGGTTATGTCAGTTTTATTAGGACATTATTTAATCATTTTTTGTCGTTTCTAAATGGAATTTAATATGACCTTCTTAGGAAAAGTTATTACTCAGTAATAGACCTTTCAAATGACATTAGCATGAACAGTGTCCTTTGCACAAATGGGTAAATTGAATAACTGTTCTATTTTTGCTGGCATGCACTTATGCAGTCTCCCGCAAACCGACTAGGTATCTCCATAGGTTGCCAAATTCAGCGGAAGCACCCTTCCACACTGTCCTCCCATATAACAGAAAGTGTAGTATAGTTCAAATACCGTTTATGCTACAATCAGTGCTGAAGAAAGGAATTTTTGCTGGTGCATCTGTCTTTGCTTCGTTTTTGTTTTGTTAATCATTTTCACTTGGAAGCTGTTCTTTCTTTTGATATTTAATTAAATTGCGTTAGTTATGGAAAGTGGTAGCAATAACGAAAGTGCATCAATTTCCAGTGAATTGGAAGACATTGAGCGATTATTTTATTAGAATATGGGAGGTTAATCGAACACACATTCAAAATATTTTGGTGACGAATGAAGCTGATGAAGACATAAAAGTTAAAATCTTTTTTAATTTCGCGAGCCATTTCTTTACGTAACATTCACAAAGTTGTTAAACAACTGGAAGGTATTAACGTCACGGACTGAGATAAGTATTATATTCTGCCAACTTTAAAATCAGTGCTAGAAAAATGCAAAAGAGACTTTTTCTTTCGTTTAGAAAACAAGAAAAAGTCCTTAGAAGCCAAATTCTCCACAGAAATTGATAATATTAAAAATAATGTTCTAGTATTCGTTGATAAATGTCTGGAGTATCTTAATAAATGGTTGGATTTTAATGAAAGCAATTGGTTATACAAAATCCAAAAATTAAATTGAAAACAGGAGGTTTCATTTGATGACTACACGACAATATTAGAGGTTCTAAATTGACGAGAAAAGATGAGGATCAAAGTGAACGAACTTTACTCTGAAATAACCATATTAAACGAAATCTAGGTAAAAGTAAGAGCGGTATTTCATTAATAAAAAAATGAGCTTTTGATCGATATTAATTTAACAACTGAAAGCGATAAAGCATATGACAATTTTACTGTAGACAAATAATTGTTAAAGATGCAAGAAGTGCAAAAAATATAGCTTAAAAAATAAAATAGTAAAAACATACCTTTTGTCCTTTTATACTCTTTCGTAAAATATTATATTTTTAAAGTGTACTATATTGTTATAGGTTTTTCTAAAAAAACTGGTAACCCTAGCGGCGAATGGTGCTAGTTTGCGACCGGTAGCGCTCTTTTTAGTTCGCGACCGGTATCGCTCCGTTTAGTTCGCGACCGATAGAGCTCAGTTTAGTTCACGACTGGGAGCGCTCTGTTTAGTTCGAGAATTAAGCCGCTCCCCTCTGGAATTCCAGAAAGACAGCTCGTTCGCTCGCTTTGCTAGCTCTATTGCATGCGCTCTCTTCTTTGTAATGGTTGTTGTGGTTATCGATGGTTGTGTTTTAATTGTTAATGGGATCAAAGTGTGTTTTGTTTTCACATTCCATGTTAAATTTCTGTTTGTGACTTCTGCAATAATTATTAATGTTGAACAGTATTTTTTTATATATATATATCTGTGTCTTCAGTGAATTGTGTCCACAGGGAACTGTGTTTACTTTTAGATAATAATCTAAAACAAAAGTCGGTCTTCGGGAAAGGATCGAACGAACTAACGAACTAAGGACCGAGAGATCTGGGAACTACACTCCTGGAAATTGAAATAAGAACACATTGACGCCGGTGTGTAAGACCCACCATACTTGCTCCGGACACTACGAGAGGGCTGTACAAGCAATGATCAAACGCACGGCACAGCGGACACACCAGGAACAGCAGTGTTGGCCGTCGAAGGGCGCTAGCTGCGCAGCGGTTGGGCACCGCCGCAGTCAGTGTCAGCCAGTTTGCCGTGGCATACAGAGCTCCATCTCAGTCTTTAACACTGGTAGCATGCCGCGACAGCGTGTACGTGAACCGTATGTGCAGTTGACGGACTTTGAGCGAGGGCGTATAGTGGGCATGCGGGAGGCCGGGTGGACGTACCGCCGAATTGCTCAACATGTGGGGCGCGAGGTCTCCACAGTACATCGATGTTGTCGCCAGTGGTCGACGGAAGGTGCACGTGCCCGTCGACCTGGGTCCGGACAGCAGCGACGCACGGACGCACGCCAAGACCGTCGCATCCTACGCAGTGCCGTAGCGGACCGCACCGCCACTTCCCGGCAAATTAGGGACACTGTTGCTCCTGGGGTATCAAAGAGGACCATTCGCAACCGTCTCCATGAAGCTGGGCTACGGTCCCGCGCACCGTTAGGTCGTCTCCCGCTCACGCCCCAACATCGTGCAGCCCGCCTCCAGTGGTGTCGCGACAGGCGTGTATGGAGGGACGAATGGAGACGTGTCGTCTTCAGTGATGAGAGTCGCTTCTGTCTTGGTGCCAATGATGGTCGTATGCGTGTTTGGCGCCGTGTAGGTGAGCGCCACAATCAGGACTGCATACGACCGAGGCACACAGGGCCAACACCCGGCATCATGGTGTGGGGAGCGATCTCCTACACTGGCCGTACACCTCTGGTGATCGTCGAGGGGACACTGAACAGTGCACGGTACATTCAAACCGTCATCGAACCCATCGTTCTACCATTCCTAGACCGGCAAGGGAACATGCTGTTCCAACAGGACAATGCACGTCCACATGTATCCCGTGCCACCCAACGTGCTCTAGAAGGTGTAAGTCAACTACCCTGGCCAGCGAGATCTCCGAATCTGTCCCCCATTGAGCATGTTTGGGACTGGATGATTTTTTTTTTTGTAACAGTTTAACGTCCCTTTTTAACAACGTGGTCTTTAGAGACGGGAAAGGATGGGGGCAAGGAATGGGAAGGAATTCGGCCATGGCCTTTTGAAGGAAGCATCCCGGCATTCGCCTGGAGTGATTTGGGGAAACCATGGAAAACCCAAATCTGGATGCCCGGACGGGGATTCGAACCGCCGTCCTCCCGAATGCGAGGCCAGAACGCTATCCGTTACACCACCACGCTCGGTGGGACTGGATGAAACGTCGTCTCACGCGGTCTGCACGTCCAGCACGAACGCTGGTCCAGCTGAGGCGCCAGGTGGAAATGGCTTGGCATGCCGTCCCACAGGACTACATCCAGCACCTATACGATCGTCTCCAAGGGGGAATTGCAGCCTGCATTGCTGCGAAAGGAGGATATACACGGTACTAGTGCCGACATTGTGCATGCTCTGTTTCCTGTGTCTATGTGCCTATGGTTCTGTCTGTGTGATCATGTGTTGTATCTGACCCCAGGAATGTGTATATAAAGTTTCCCATTCCTGGGACAATGAATTCACGGTGTTCTTATTTCAATTTCCAGGAGTGTAGTTCGCGTAGTTCGCCTTTAGGAGCGCTCTTCCGAACTAGTTCGTTCGCGAACTACACAAGACTACAACGAAAGCCGGTAGCGTGACGTCAGAGTTACCGACACATTGACCAATTTTAGCCTTTTATTACCATCTTAATAACCTTTTTTATTATTATTTATTCGATGGCTCACGCGATTCACTTCTCATCGAAGAATCAACAACTATAGATCTTCGTTGGCGTCTACACATACATCACAGCTTATTAAACAACAGTTGACGTAATCATAATATTCAACGTGTACGCAGATTCGTTGCTCTCATGGCCCATAAAAAAAATGTACGGTATTGATTTTGACATTAATTTTTTTTTTTTTATTTATTTGTTATTTCATTTCCCCACACATGGGGATGGGCTGGCAGCGGGTGACGCCCGCTCTTCAGCCTACATTTTTTATTACAAGTCTGGTCTATTTGTTACAATTTATCATTCTTACAATGGTTTACAGTATACTTTGTATATGTTACAATACATATTTTAATATATAGCTTTTATAATGTTGTACAATTTTATTTTACTTTTAAAACTTTTTGCACACAGTTTTAAGATTGCCGGATTGTTCCATAATAGATTTTATTAATTCTGGTATTTCATTTCCTTCTGTGACTGACTGTTATGATTGAAATGAAGGGTATATTTCTGGGCGGATGTGTTGATTGGGTATAGGGAGGCTATTGAAGTTTCTATTGTTTAATGTGTGTAGTGTGTAGAGGTGGAGAGGTGGAGAGCTGGTGGTATATATTTGTGATATGGTTTTAGTGCGTCTGGAGTTTTTATATATGGAGTGGAGAGTGGGTTGTGTGTGTTGTTTCTGCGTACTGTGAAGGATATTCTGAGGCGTTCGAGAAAGAGAAGGAGGTGCGGAAAGGATATTTTATCGTACAGGGTGTGGTTTGGGAAGGGTAGACGGATTCTGTAAGCTAGGCGGAGTGCATGGCGTTCTATTATTTGCAGTGCCTTGTAATAGGCTGGGCATGCGGATATCCAAGCGGTGTTGGCATATGTTAAAATAGGTCTTACTAATGTTTTATACGTATGGAGTACAGTCCCGGCGTTTAGACCCCACCTATGTCCTGTCAGTCTTTTTAAGCCATGACGTTATTTATTAGCTATCAGATATTTAAGTAACTGCGAGAATATTGTCTTGCGACGACATTAAAAATTTCCTTTGGTTAAATCAGGTATGGGCAACCTTTGCTTAGCTGAGGGCATAATTTCGGGACTTAATCAGGTCGCGGGCCGGACTTAATCAGGTCGTGGGCCGTAAGTAAGAAAGAAGTAGATAGTAGTGAATAAAAAGGCGATAAAAATGCACACATTTTTTATTTACTAGAATTACAATAGGATAATCAAACATATAAAAAGCAAATTAACAAAAACACATTGAAAAGTCAAATGAAAATTAATGGGAGACTTGAGTTTGAAGCGTTATTTGAAATTTCTGCATCTCTCGCGGGCCGGACTGAAGTTGGTGGAGGGCCGGATCCGGCCCGGGGGCCGGGGTTGCCCATATATGGGTTAAATAATTTGAATTGTTGTACTCTTTAAGTAATGTATTGCGCCTGGAGACTGGACACCTCAATATATAGGCGACTTTCAGCGAGTCTCGGTGATGCCCGAAGTGTTGGTTACACTGACTGCCACCGCAGCGCTGCACAAATGAGTAACTGTATTGATTTTTTTTGTGTTTATTCTGTAAAAATAAAATGCTAGTTTCAAACAAATAACTGAATTTTATTTTATTTGCACTTACATTGTTAAAAGAAAGTGTAATTACGATGCCAGCTAAAGATGATTGAGGCAGAGATGAGGGTTATAATGTGAGACAGAAATATATATATAAAAAGTAATGTGACCTTCGTTTGAAAAAAAATGTTTACGCTGTATTCTCTGACAGTTACTGGATGCAAGTGGCAACATAAGCTAAGAATTTTTTGACAGAAACAGGGAATGTTAATAAAATCCAGAGAAACTTCACCAACAAATCAATCAAATAAATGGTAGTTATTTGTTCTTAAAATTACAGTTTATTTAGAAACTTTTTCATAACAACAAAAATTTCCGTCGCATAAAATCAATAAATTATTTTAAAAACACCCTAGGCAAATACTCGGTAAATCTAGTCAGAGAGAGTTTACTAACATCACCAAAAATATCAATACAAAGATATTGATTAATCGTTATTCGTTTATTCTCAGAAACTTTTCCACGGGTGTTTAAAACTAATCTACTATATAATTTTGTAAGGTCATTCACTCACCTCGATAGCTATTGGCTGGAAAATGATGACGTCATGAGCCAGCCTTCAATCGCAAAACAGCGACCAGAGATACCATTAGAAGAAATTCGTGGTTATGTCTACAATTTAATAGCTAAGTAACTACTACCAAATTAATAGCCATAATACAGTCATTAACATTGCTGTTGGTAGCGTTTCATAGTTTAAAAAAAATATATTGATATATTATGCGGCTGAGAAAAATTGGATCTGCTTTTCAGTAACATGTTGCTAATTAAAGCAACTTAAAAGAAATTACTTATGGTCTCTGCTGTAACCACGAATGACAATTGTTATTCCGGCTTAGAAAAATTTCAATCTGATCAAAATTTTCACTACTGTTCTTGCTTGACCAAAGTTTATGCATTACGGTTTATTGATTTTTTGGGATTTTACTGACCACTTTCGTTAAGGGCTTTTGTTCATGTTTGCTGTACGTGAGTTATTAGGTTATTTTAATTAGACATCAGACCAAATGTGTTACCGAATCGAGTATTATAGAAATTAATTTCCTCGGAGTTGCTAAACTGTTTAATAATATGGAGTGTGTATTAAGTTCTCTGGCCTTTACAGATATTATTACCAATGATTACATTTTGAGTGTTTTCCCAGCTCTCAATAAAAAAAAACGTGATGCTTTCGAAGCATACAGAAATTTTTTAAATTTTGCAGCGTGAGTTAAGGGTCAAATACAAGTAAGTTTCTATTTAAGAAATTATACGATTGCACTATCGTCCCAGTTCGTGGTTAATAACTACCTCTATTAATGCTTCTGATTTCTTCAAGCTCAACAGATTTTATTCACCTTAAAACACTGGTCAAGTTTATATCTGGTCAAATCAGGTAAACCTGCCATAATCCTTCATCCTAGAACCAGAATTATTCTAGACCCGTGACGATACGCACAAAACGGTCACGGGCTTGCATTAGTTTATATACAAAGGAATATTTACGTTATTAGCTACGTACGGGCGAAGTGCGTAGTTGGAGGTATTTGATCCAGGTCACGCAGCGCAGCGGAGGGTCGATCCGCGACCCTCAGGATAGAGAGGAGAGCCCCCTTAAGTAGCCTCTCCGCTGAGATCAAAGGCAAAGACGCCGCCAGGGCTCGAACGGCGACCCTTTGTTCCGCACGGCACCGACTTTGTCATCGTTTTTGAAGTTTTCTCTTCTCGAGTTACCTTGTGGACGGACAGTGGAAGCGGTCATTACAGGTACAGTGTTTTCCAGTATCCACGACGCACTTGGTATAACTACGAGTACATCTGTTGTAGATTTACAACAGTCCTTTTCAGCATTTAAAATCTTATTTATTTTACTAGCTTTATAGTCCAGCAAAAATGACTGATTAAATGTAGAATTCTGCCAATTAATTTCGCGTTTACTATAGCATTGGCATAAAATATAGCCTCTACATCAAATATAAATATCTTGTAATTAACGCGTCTAAAATAATGGGTTGAACCCAGTTTTCTGGCAGTTAATTTTCTTGCAGTTGCTTAACTAAATACATCTGTTATCAAATAACTCTCATAACAGTAAAAATGATGTAATGTGGTAAATATTTCTTTGTTAAACAGCGATATCTCTAGATAGAGAGAATAAGAAAACATCTACATCAACTGAATATAAATAAACAAAAGCATCTAGTAATTAATATGCTAATTTAAACGCAATACATGCTTTTCTTTTAGTCTTCTGACAATTGATTTCTTCGCGGTGGATTAATATAAGTGTCATTAAATAATGTCTATTATCTAAATTTTGCATTAACATCACTCGCCACAGCTTGCGTGGTAACGAAGGCCACTAATGTTACGTCAGCGTTATAGAAACTATAACAAAATGACAAAAATAGCCTTTTATATAGATAGGTCACAATTCCTGTTTTAAGAACTGGCTGGTATCCTTTTGTAGAATATGACGTTTATATTTCTTCTATTTGCTTTAATTGTTTATTTCAAAGGATTCATAGAATTTCAATAACCGTTTTGATTTAATTCTTCTTTACCATGAAATTTGGTGGTGGCACTGAGCAAATAAGTTAAAAACTATTGGTGTGATGGAAAAGTGACTTGCTGCGCAGAAAAATTGTTAAAAGATAGAAAGTAAAGAGATAAGGTAGGAAATTATCAAAAGAGGTGGAAGGGAAAATGGGAACGCCACAGGAAGTGTTTATGGGACCATTATTATTCATTATTCCATTGAACAATTGTGCTTATTGTTTACAGTCAGGAGTTTTGTTGTTTGCAGAGATGACAAAGAAGAGAACTGTGAACACCTAGGAAAGAACCTGGACGGGATATCCTTTTCGAACGCGTTGATTTATCAAGAGCAAAAAAAAAAATCTTTTTATGATTATAGGATGGGGAACGAATTTCTTTTTGAGAACACTTTAACAGGTAATATCTTGGAACAATATTTTATAGGTTAAATTGCGGGTTATAAGCTACACGCTAGGAGGCAAAAATTGCAGTGTAATTCTGTTACACAACGTTGGAAGCTTCATAAACTGCAACGTACCGTTTTAAGGCGAATTAAATGTTTGACTGTAGCTTAGAGGTCAGCAAAGTGGAAAAGAATTCATAACTCAAAATCAATTATTTTAGGATCAAATAGATCAATAAAAATGGGTAACAATCCAGTCAATTTATTCATTTTGCTTCTCAAAATCTTGTTTATGGCTATATGCCTCGTCGACGTCTTTGTCATTAGAGACGAGGAAGTACTGGGGCCAAGTAACTGGAAGGAATTCGGGCATTGTCTTTTCAAATAACCACTTGGCATTGGCCTCAACTGATCGTGGGAAACCATGAAAAGTAGAAATGCGGATGTTTGGACGTGGATTCGCACCTTCGTCTTCCCGAATGCAAAGCTCGGTTTATACAGTACTAGCAGAGTTCCCGGCATACCTCGGTAAAGTTGGCATAGATTTACTAGTACACTATTTTTATTCATGCAATGAGAAACAAGTGTACAAAATTTTATAAAATTCGCGCCAGCCATTTTCGGAGTTAAAGGAAATCTATGTTCACCCACCCACTACCAAGAAAGGTTTGGGTAGAAGTTTATTTATACGTGCACTATTTTCTTTCGTCCGAAAAGATTCATGTGCATTGAGCTTCATTAATTTGGTACCAGACATTTCCTGTACTAAACTAAACGTTGATTTAGGCACAAAGTTTCAAGAATGGGATGGGTTTGATACTTTGATACGGAATGTCAGTTTTCAGGCTACATTTTAACCTAATAACATCTTCTGTTAATGTTGCTACTTGAAAATCAAAAAATGTACCATACCCACTTTAATACACACCACGTACATAAAAATAAATCTGGTATGCGTCTGTTTATTCCGGCATCAAGCAGGAAATGCAGATTTTGGCACTACTACGCCAGCGGAGCCGTTTAAATTTGATTAATTTAGTGGTTGATTCTTATATATCCAAATGAGACAAATCGAAAGTTATCAATAATTTTTTTGATATCTCGCTTAGTTCTCCAGACATCGAATTTTAAAAATCATTTATAGGAATAGTTCATTGTGCTTTTGGTGACGTTTTTCTTCTTGTCCAGTCCGTATTTCAACCTAACCGCCACAACTAAGAAGAAAACAAAACACCTATTGTCCATGTTCACCGCGTAATTCCTGGTCCAAATTTTCTTCTGGTCCAGGCTGCATGTTAACCTAACCACCTCAATTTTGATATACGCTGTCTCGGGAACTAAGAGATGTATCAAAAATGGAACTTTTTACTTTCAATTTGTCTCTTCAATTACAGAAGAATTCATCAAACAGGGCATTGGAGAAAGTTTTCTCATCCAGGCAGCATGTTAACCTAACCACCTAAATTTTGAGATATGATATCTCGAGAACTAAGAGAGGTATCAAAATGGTATTGTTTACTTTCAATTTGTCTCGTCGAGTTACAGAAGAATTCAGGTTCAAATACGGAGTTTGCGAAATTTTTCCTGGCCGCTTTTCAACTTAACCTCCTCAGTTTTGTCATACAATACATCGATAACTAAGTGACATATCAATAAATTTTATTCTTTACATTCGATTTGTCTCGTCAAGATATATACGAATTGACCATAAAATTTATAAAATTTCAGTGGCTCGGAAATCGTAGAATCCCTCAGATTCAGATTTTAAAACTTCGGGTCGAACTTAAAATTTACCGTACGCTACGACACATTTATTTTACGAATACTCTAACATCACCTGAAAATTGCCTGAAGTGATTATGACTGAGTTTTCACAGTATCAAACATTAGGTTTGTCTCAATGTGCTTCCTCATCTGCAGCTGAAGTTGATAATTTTCTGATTATGTTACTTCATCTGGCGCTGGAGCTCATAATTAAAAAAAAAATCCGTACAGTTGAATATCGAGTATTCAGAATTATATCTCAAGTATTTAGAACTAAGCGAGATACGAAAAGAAGAACTTAACTATTGATTTGTCTAATGGAGTTATAAATTGCGACACCATGGTTAAGAAATTGCATTACTACATTACTAAACAATGCTAGATTATGTTAGAAACTCACGTTTGATTCAACTCCGAAATGAATCAATATACTTCTTGTTCGAAACGCCAGATATTTTAACTCTGCCTTTTATAAAACTATCAAAAGTAAATACAGAATAATATTGTCACACATTAATGCTGATGGCCAGAATCTCTAAAATCTGTTATTTTTTCGGTATTAGTTTTTCGCATTCCATTCGTCCATCTAGGAAAAATATCTAACAGCTAAATTCAAACACATTTAATTGTATTAATATCTAACGTATCTGGAGCAATTTGAGTGTACTAAAGGGTCAAATGCCATTCGTTTACTATATTTTACTATCTACATCCATACTCCGCAATTCTTAAGTATTGTGGGTTGTACAGAGTGCTTTGCACGAAAACTAATCTTTACTCTCTGTATTTTAGTCCCGAATAGCACCAGGGAGTATAGAGTATGTCATGTAACCATCAGCACTACATCTTATTTCTCTAAAATTATCACTCCTGGCATTTGGACCCCAGTATTTTAATGGACGTAGTATTACATCGCATAACAAATGAAAGATGATGTTCGTACGTTTGCCAATAAATTCAAACGAAACGTATGTCGTCTGTCTGACAGACAATCCCAGCCCAATCTACGACCAATTCTGTGAGGCTTTCTGTAAGGACTGTTCCAAGTCTCGAATCAAGCGGCTCTTCTTTGTACTTTCTCTATTGTGTTAATTAATCTCTTGCGAAACGGATCCCAAACTCCACGACAGTAATCCAAGTGCGGACGCACGAGAGTATGGTACGGTATCTCATTTTTATGAGCGTTATTTTTTTTAAATTCTAGGTTTGGGCCTCGTCGACGTCGAGGTTATTAGAGGCAGGATAAGACTGGTTCAAGGAACAGGAACTTTTCAAGAAACCATGCCAGCATAAGCGTTGCAGTTCTTGAAAATATGATCTATGAATCACAACCTACAATTAGTTTAAACTGCGTCGTACTGCTTTCAATTCGCTGCCTAACCATAATTTAGGCTCTGAAATGAGTTGCTTTATATGTCTTCCAGAATTACACCTCCTCAACACTTTTCAAAAATTTCATTTCGTGTTATAAAAAAACTTTATTTCAGTTTCTTAAATGTTATTCTAGTGCTGACTTATTGGTGACGTTCATTTCGTTGTTGCCCTTCACCCGATGATAATACATAGGAGCAAAAGCATATTTCTCTGTCAAAGAAGTACCAGGATTTGGTCAATAAAACACAAAATATGTATTATTCATCCAAATTTATTGTATCGCCTTCAAAGTAGGCTCCTTTTGAAATAATACCTTTGTGCCAACGAATAATCCAACCATCCAAATATTTTTAAACGCTTTTTCTGGAATCACCTTAAGTTCTAGCGGCGAATTCTCATTTATGTATTGTATCGACTGAAAACGGGTGCCTGGAAGTAGTAATTTGAGTGTTGGAAAAAGAAAAAAATTGGCCGATGTCACGTGAATACGGTGGTTGTTACATGGTATTTGCCGAGTTTTTGACTAGAAATTCGTTCACAATGATAGCCTTGTGAGATGGTGCGTAAGGATTGCAATCCCGCAGTGTTTTCAATCCCGCGGGATCCGCGCGGGATTTGTGCCAATCCCGCGGGATCCCGCGGGATCCGTGCGGGATTGGTACAAACAGTTTTTTAACGCATATATTTAAAACGTAGTTACTTAAAACGTTAATTAATTAAATAATAAATAAATTATTAATTCATTTTTAATGTTAAATGATAAAAATTAACAGTTTTGATTGGCAAAATGACATTAAAACTTTTTAGCATGTCTTAAGTATTTCGAGGTTTTACATTTTTGTTTTTTAATCTAAATCAATTTTTAAATAAATAATAAAAATGGAAAATATTGTCTTCGGTCATATTATGTGCCTTACAACACATCACATAAGTTTAAAAATATGGTTTGCATAGTGGCCAAGTTACCAGAGTTTTTTTTTAATTCTAAATAAACGTTCCATAACACCAAGAAAAGCATTCCATTTCACAAAGTGAAGTGAATATACTCTGTAAAGTGTAGACTTGGCTCAGAATAAGATCTCATAACTTTTTGTCACTGCACAAGCACGAGACTTGGCCTTTTTTGCGTGATTCATTATTATATCTCCTGATTCCTTGATTGATATTACAGTTGATTCAATGTTATTAAAAGAAACTACTCGCCAACAAGTAAACTGTTAAGTATTTCAGATTTACTTATGTGACGTAACGAAGTTTTTAGAGTGGAAATTATTATTTTTTAGTAAGAAAGGAGACTTTCTGGGCGAATGATTGCAGTGAAGTCCTCATAGATTGTATTTCCGGATTTCATTGCAAACACACGAAATACGGTGTTTCTACAACACAATTCGTCGATTTCATTATAACTTTTTTTACCTTTAGTCGAAATAATAACAAGAAGAAGAGGGATTAATCGAAAGCCTGAGCGGCACATGTAAGCAGGCGGCTTTCGTCAAAGAAACGCATTGATACAGCGGCCAAAACAACAATAAGTCAAAGGATATACAATTTTCTTTTGATAACTGTTAAATAAATAGGCACGCGATCGTTAAAATTACGATAACATTAATTTCATATCAACGAATAATCAAATTTTCAGCCACAAATTAGGAAATTGTCACAATTACTTTATCTGCAAATATAGAAAATCGGAATAATGAAACCGTGAATAAAAAGCTGTAACCGTGTAGTTCAGATAACGTCTACGAACTTAAAAAATAATTATATAGTTAGAAAATCATACTAAATACGCACCATAATTCAAATTACAGAAATGTGTACTCGAAACAAACGCAAGTTTTGATGAATACGTAAAAGTGTATTTATTTACTTAGGAATGAAGAAGGGTGACAGAAACAAACGTTTCTTCACACGCGCCAAATGCCGACTGCTCTGGTACAGCAAACAGTGCAAAATATCCGACAGAGACCGAGCGGGGCAGCGAGTCACGCAGACTGACACGCGTTTCCGCCGGATTTTGCGGATTGCGGATCCGCTTAATTTTGTGCGGGATCCGCCAGACCGTCTAATGATGCCGGATCCCGCGGGATTGCGGGATCCCGCTTTGCTGGATTGCAATCCCTAATGGTGCGTTATCGTGGTGCAAAATACATGAGTTTTCTTTCCACAAATCTGGACTTTTTCGACGAATTTGCTCTCTCAAACGCCGTATAACACTCAGCTAATATTCTTTATTTACCGTCTGACCTTCTGGAAAGAATTACGAGTGCACAACACCGCGATAATCAAAGAAAACAGTCAAAATCACCTTGACTTTTGATCGACTTTGGCGTAGTTTTTCGTTTTCGGCTCAGTTGGAAGACGCCATTCCGAAGCTGGTTGGCTGATTTGCTTATCAAACTCATAAATCCATATTTCATCACCAGTTACATGCGTTTTATGAATGTGGGGTCGGAACTGACCCCTTCTAGCGTGTCTTCAGCGACCTTTATGCGGTTGTGTTTTTTGAATAAAAATTAGGTCTTTCGGAACTAGTCGAGTGGCAACGCGTTTCATGCCAAAACAATCGTTTAAAATGGCACGAACTGATTTGTGAGACAGATAAAGTGCAGCGGCTATCTCTCTCAAACTTCAATGACGATTTTCAGTCACAATTTCCTTCAATTTAGCGATGTTAACTTCAGCTGAAGACGTAGATGGCCGACCAGAGCGAAGCAAATCTTCCATCACAATAGCCCATGGGCGCCTCCTGCCATATCCCGCATATCCCTTCCAAACCATCACCCTTTTCGATAGGTGCAATGCACCCTCCGCCACACACATTTAGTGAATCGCGGAGTAATAATAATAATAATAAATCACATCTCGATCGCTTTTGAATTCACTCTACCACTGATATTCACGTGTTTTTGATAAAGTCGATTCACCGCAAGCCTTCTGTAACGTAACATTTTCAGCGATTCGGCATATGAAATTCCATTTGCAATTCCCGGTACTTTCTTGACCGAATGTACCCCCCCCCCCAAAAAAAACGGAATTATTTTTCAAAAGCTATTTATTTTCAATTTTTTACAAAACAACCTCATCTCCTTCATACTCTCTATTACAACTAATCCATTTGTCCCACCGGTGCTTCCACCGTACGAAACATTTTCTGTAGTCATCTTTAGAAATGGCTGACAGCTCCTCCCTCGTTTGATTTCTTGACCTCTTCGATGTTGTCAAATCAGTTTCCTTTCATGCCCCTTTTCATGCGTCGAAACATGAAAAAGTCGCACGGAGCCAGGTCAGGCGAGTAAGGTGCGTGGGGCAGCGGAACCATGCCATTTTTAGCCAAAAACTGCCTAACAGAGACAGCTGTGTGAACAGGTGCATTGTCGTGGCGGAATAACCAGCCTCCAGTCTGCCACAAATCGGGTCTTTTTTGACGAACACTGTTGCTTAATCTTCTTTGATTGACTGGCTGATGTGGGGGAACAAACTCTGAAGTAATTACGCCTTTGGCATCAAAAAAGCTAATGAGCATTGTTTTGAGGTTTGATTTGACCTGAAGACATTTTTTTGTACCGGGTGACAATGACGTCTTCCATTGGCTTGACTGTTGCTTTGTTTCTGGGTCGTAACCATAGCACCATGACTCACAAGTAATGGCCTTTGACAGAAAATCTGGATAAATTTCAAGCTGTTTGTAAGCCTAATGGCTAATTATGGATTTTGATTATTATTAGAAGTCACTTATTCAACACACACATATTCATTGATTAAACAAAAGGTTCTTTATGCCGCGGTCGCCAGGCTTAGGTATTAACGTTTGTAGGGTTACTAAATGATAAGCTCATACACTTTAGAATGGCCAGAAATACCAAACTTTATTGAGTTCATAAACTTATGATTTCACACCGACGGGAAATACCACCACCAAATCAATATTTAAATAAGGAATCAGACTCCTTTTCCGAGAATTGCAGACTCGTGGGACAAGAGGAATTAAATTGCACAAACTCCCACACTCTCCATAGTACTCATAACACGTCCACAGTCACTTGAGATCGCTGCACTCCATGCAAAACCGTTAATATAACACATTACTAGTTTCCACGTTACACTCCGCCAAATCTTCTCGTCTTTTCACAATTTCTATAATTACGTCCGAAATGTTGCCGCGTCGACAACTAAACTCTACGGCGATCAACCATGCACTACCAAAGATAGCCCCACACTGGCTTACTACGCCGGCCACAGATACTCTTGCATGGCTCTGACGTATGTTATGTTACATGTTGTTTCAAAGCAAAACATGTATCAGCTAAACGTTATTTTTGATCGTCAGTTAGAGCCCGAGAAACAAACTTTGCAGCAACCCTTTTCATTCCCAAATCTTGGGGTTAAATCACTGAATGGAGTTCAAAGATAACCCACTAGTCTCTGACAGTTGATCAATTGTCTGTTGACGGTCTGATAGCACAAGCACTTGGATTTTTTCAAGATTTTAATCTATTCGGACAGTTGATGAACGTCCAGAACAAGGTTTGTCATCAATCGACATGTCGCCATTTTTAAACGGAGAGAACCACTTGTATACTTGAGTTTTTTTTTTTCCATAGCGTCATCTTTGTAAGGAATTTTCAACATTAAAACAGTTTCAGCAGGATTTTTGCTGAGCAGAAAACAAAATTTCACAGCTGTGCGTTGTTCACTTAAAGCTGCCATCATCAAAAACGAAACAATAACAAAATAGCGCTAGCAAAAGCAATCACTGGAGATTAATAGAACAAGCCAGGTCGACAGCACATGTGGCACTGAAGTGGCAATGAGTTGTGCTATAAACGGCTAGCGGTAGAAACGTGTACTACACAAGCTCCGCCCACGGCAATACTATTCCGAATACAGTACAATTCCTCATTAATTATTCTCAGCGGTGCTGCTGTCGAAGTAAACCCGACGTTCGGCGCAATGTCGCGCGAGGTTTCTGCCGGACCGCCTGTCGCGGTGGACCCCTTGTGTGGGCGGATGTCCGTTGGAGCGTGTCCAGTCTAGACACGGCTTGGCACTCACATCTCTCTTCTGCCCCGGCGCGTCACTACAGAGCGGCGGCGCGTTTGAACGACGAGGCAATCTCAACGAATTACCTGTCACTGGTGCCACAATAAACACATTACATAATTAGCAACACCCACAAAATAAGTCGTCATCTGACCATCACGTAATTGCACCCACACTGAGAAGCTCACGGCTAGTGGTTTGTGTTTCAGACAGATACGGAAAGAAGCTGGAAAATAGCCAAGACTACTTTTTCTTCCTTCGGAATTTATAGGTTGTCGACATCGAGTTGATTAGAGCAGCGAACGGAAATTAATTCGGCCTGGTCCTTATGAAAGAGATAGCCTGGAAATGGTATACAAAGCTGAAATTTGGATACCCAGAAAAAGATGGGACTTCAACATTACCGAGCGTGGTGGTGTAACGTCTAGCGTTCTGGCCTCACATTCGGGAGAACGGTGGTTTGAATCCCCGGCCGCGCATTCAGATTTGGGTTTTCCATGGTTTCCCAAATCACTCTAGGCAAATGCCGGGATGCTTCCTTCAAAAGACCATGGCCGAATTCCTTCCCATTCCTTGCCCCCCCCCCCCAAATCCTTTCCCGTCTCTAAAGACCTCGCTGTTAGAGAGACGTTAAGCAGATTAAAAAAAAGAAAAAAAAGAAAAAAAAGACTTCAACATTAAGTTGAAGGCGACGTGATAAGGAAAACACTTTTTGTTATTAATTTGCCAATAGGCTGACTGAGAGCGATGTAAAATTCAGGATAGGGGACAGTTTCCATCCATACTCATCATCATCGCCATGACGTAGTCATGTCTGTAGCGCCGACGTCACGCACCAAGTCTTCATTGCTGGATTAACAACGGCCGGAGATGTCAGTACATAACAAAGGCTATAAAAAAAAAAAAAATAAAAAAAAAAAAATGAATTTCAAAAACAACTGAAAGAAAAGCATGTATTGCATTTAAAACAACTTATTAATTATTATCTGCTTTTTACCTATATTCGTTAGATATGTTTTCATTAATATGTTTGTGGATATGTAAAATTAAAGATTTAATTTTCGAACAGCAATATTAGCGGAAGTTTTTATTGGATTGAAATACAGACTGATCAGACTGACAACGGCATTTGACGTTACAGCAGAAGGTTCTGAGAAATTTTAGTCTTTTTTTTAATAATAATAAAAGCTCTGAAAACATTGCTTCATAAGGATGAAAGTAGTTCAACATTTATAGTGATTTCTGCTATCAGGATTAAAACTAATAAATTGTTAAGATTTATTTAAAATTTCGTTTGCTTTCACTAATGTCATATTACTGATGGCATTGTTTCAGTTTGCGATTCTGTCGAGATGCAGCCTGTACATGGATAGCAACTAAAACTTTTTGCTACAATGGAAGGATCGAGGAATTGCATTGGGCATTATTTTATAACAATTTATGTAGCTAAACATTCCTCAGTGTGAGTTAAGTACACAGTAATAGTTTAATAGTATTATCTGAAGTCACGAAATCATCCGACATTTTCGAAAGAATGACACCGGGAAATTTTTCTTCTGAATTTAAGTTGTAGGCAAGTGTTCCATTTTTGCTGTCACCGTTTCTCTCCAGACTTGAGATCAGGTCCTCCATTAACAGTTATTCTCCTACTTTCGATTACTTTAAACGCATGTGAGTTATGAATGGTATATGTTATTTCTGAGATCATTTTAGTTTACTTAATAATTCACAAACGAATGATTCACCTAGCACAAAGTGCTGCAGCTCCACTTCAGCTAGATTTTGAATTCATTGCTTTACTTTACTCTCTCTCCATTCGTACAAGGGTTATTTAAAAAAAAAAGGTCCATTTGTGAATGAGAATGACGCGCTGTTGCCGCAGTGCGCCTGCTCCTACCAAGCTTTGCGCGCGTTGAGGCGCCATTTGCAGGCACACTGTATGTCTGTGTGCTGGGCTGTAGTCACTTATAATGTTTAGGGAAATTAATTGGTTGACCGACTATGAAGTAGGATCTTTAATTCGCTTCTTGGTTGCAAGAATCTTGGCAGCAGCGGAAATTCACCTACAGATCCGTGATGTGTAAGCTGATATTGCTATGAATGATAGTAAAGTTGGAAAGCGGGTGAGGATCTTCAAGGACGGGCAGGATAATGTGCATAATGAGCTACGCCCAGCCCAGCCTTCTCTGATTTCTTCAAATTTGGTTCGTGATGTATACTGCTAATTGCCACCTGGGAAAGCTGCAAGTACCGCAGAACAGAGCTCTGAAGTGAGCACTCGTACATTTGCCCAACCACTGACGCAATCCATGAGGCATCTGGAACACCCAGGCTTATCGAAAGATTCAGACAACATGCCTACAAATTCTACAGTGCAGCACATCACTCTGTCAATCTACTGATTATTTCTCCCGGCTAGAATAAAACTGCCACTGACAAAAATAACAGGCCATTGGTGCTGACGGGGCGCTAAGGAACAACCAATAACACGCCATTAAGACGATCAACCAAAAGTTATGAGAATACTGAGGGAGGAAATGTCTCAGGACAATAACCCCGAAACAACTAGCTTTAAGGCTGAGACTGTCGAAGGTGTATGTATGTATGGACTACGAAATTCGTACTTCCACACTTTGTCATGTTCATGTCGTTGTAACAACTTTCCACCGTTCATGGTGTCACCCGCGCCTTAACATGAGATTCGAAGCGTTCAATGTCTTCACGCCATAGACGGTGGCGCTATGTCTATATACCATCCCGTTAAGCTATTACTACAGTGGAGGCTAAAGAGCTGTCCATAAAAGAAATGAGACTCTGAATTAGAGGTCCAGATCACGCTTGGGAGAGCTGGCCGCACGTGAGGCTATATATAATATGAGCCCCACTCACGTCACATCTACTAGTAGTAGCCGCTGCTGAAAACCTGGACACAAATGGAAGTCCAGGGATTAATTGCTGTTGGTGTTCTAGAACAACACTGAGAAATTAAAGGAAGCAACCAGTTCGGCACCTGTATAACTCAAACACTATTCTTGGGGTGAGGGCGGTAAAGTTCCACCGTACTGGGTTAGCGAACCAATTGGAAGCAAGTTGAAATCCTACCACCGGCCTTAATTTTATTTCGGTTTCATTCAGTTATGATACTCGCAAGTGGTGAAGTGATCTTTACATTCCGCCTAAGAAAAACTTATACAGGAAACAAGGTAGTCAAGTTGTTTTTAAACTCATCATGTCTCGATTAAAAGTTCTCGAAACTCTAACCTCGCTGAGTATTAGATAAATAAATTTTCGCCTTACAAAATGGCAAGGAACAGGTTAATAGAGTAAGTTTATCGTTTTGTTCCGTATCCGTTGGATAAACTAATCAGTCAATTTCGGCAGGATGTGCTGGGCAGTCTTGGAGAGAAATTTCGTAATCCTGCATTTACTGAGTAGGGAAATGAAAACATGTAGCAGAGAAGTGAAGGAATTGGGACAAAAAGCTTAGTCAAGCCATTGTTTTTGTGTATTGAAGTTGTGTGGGACCCACTTAACGCGTATCGAATTCAAGAGTTGGAGAGAGTGTAATGTTTGTAGAAGTTACCTCAGAACAATCTGTAACTCATATGAAAAGGAAATCGATTGTGAGTAATTTTAAAACCTTTTCTTTTTTAACTTAATTTTATCCACGATTCACTGTGTTGAACGTGATTGTATTGATCAGACAAATAGTAGAATGAAAAACAGCTTTCAGTCACTTGAATGCCAATTTTATTTCATTACACAATGCATTTCGGACCCTGTGGTACCATCTTCAGGTGTTTATTACATTTACATTGGTTTTAAATTTTTCCTTAAGCTAGATTCGTGACTAAAAAGGTTTATTCCTGTGCAGACATGACGTGAAGATGAGTGATAAGTTTCATTCACGTAATTATTGCAGAGCACTGTACTAGAAACCATATCGTTTATATGAACAGAGCAATTAAAATAATAATAATAATAATAACCTGAAAATGATTCCACATGGTCCGAAATGCATTGTGTAATGCAATCAAATTTGCATTCAAGTGACTGAAGGCTGTTTTTCATTCTGCCTTTTGTCTTTTTTTCTATTGTGAAGGCAAAGAAAACTATTTAGTAAATTTTGGCCAAGTTTGTTCTTGAGTCACGTTTTTCTAATAATTTATTTCGGTGTTGCAACAAAACATACGTATTGTAGTATCGACTCCAACACATTTAATGAAAACCGTTTCTTCCATGAAATGGAGATGGAAACCAAAAGTCCTACAATTAATGTGACAGCAATTATTTCTTCCAATCTTGCTCAAAACTTTCTTATCTGCTACGCTTCAAAACCTTTTTTTTTTTTTTTTTTTTTTTTTTTTTTTTTTTTTTTTTTTTTGATATCTCACTGCTATTCGGTTTGTTTATTACATAAGCACCCCCATTCCAATAATATTAAAGATATGCATTTTAGATCGAGGCTGAAAGCATCGCATATTTCTAAGGGCCACCTACTTGAATATTCTCCGTGTCCTGCAGTGGAACAGCAATAAGGATTATTCAAAACAGCCGCTAAAGAAAGCGAAATAACGCAATTTTCGAGCACTGCTATGCCTGACGCTAATGACACGGTACCAGCCTTTGACAGTTAAGCTTGTCGCCCAGCGTGATGTGAGAGAAGACCTTTTCCCGGTGATAAAAGAAGGTAAGGGAGCAGAATGAATTAATCCTCGACGCAGACGTCTGGGAGCTCTTTGTGCTTGGAGAGCTGATTCCATCTCGCCTCATTAACAACTCTCCAATATTTTTTTGATGTCGCAAGTGTGAAGGCATGACACGACCCTTGCAGCTACTTCAAAGGGAGAACCGTCTTGGGGTGACGACCGATTCCGATTTTTAAACGTCACGGAGCCTCATTAGCAACAACGGATTCCTTTGACAGCACCTCTCTCCCGTGAAACGATGTTTTCTGCCCATTATCAAACGCTGTTCCTCCATCGAGGTGTTTATAAAACTCGAATTGTGCTATTCATCCAACAGTCTCCATACACTTGCACAGCAGTTGTCTGATCTCTACCCAAACACAGAGGTGATATTTTGTTACATATCGATTAGTGCAGATACTGTACATAACTGCAAGTTGTAGTTGCATCAATGAATAAATCATTTTTCGTTTAGTTTACGTTATAGTTGAGAGTTTATTAATTTTTGTACGTACAAATCTTATTGTAATCTCAGAACGATGTCTGTGTTGTTGCTGGCTGTTAAGATTCTTATGTCTATTTTTGGGCTGTCTGCGAAAGGTTTATTATTACGTGATAATTCTGGTATGATATTTGCCACTGGACTTTACTGTGCTTTGACTTGCATTTTATTTTAAACTTTCGACGTTTTTTGACAGACAATATAACCATCGAAACAGTCATACATACGAAGCAAGCACAGAACTGCATAGGAAAACGTGTGTAATATAATACCGCTGCCCAATTTTTTTTGTGTAAAATGTAATAAATTATTACTTAAAATAATATCAATGTTAGAGTTACTGATGGTAGAAGCCTACTTTGTTTATGTTCGGACTCGTTTTGGCACTCATTAAAGTTTCACCACAAAACAAAATTTGCACTAAAAAATTACATCCAGTCTATCTTAATTTTGTACATTTTCGTTCATACGATTTATTTGAATGCGTTGATTATCATTTGTATATACCTCTTACTTACTATTGCATTTGTGTTGCTTGACGTATTAGTGATTAATTTTTGTGTCACTAAGTATACAGCTTTAAATGTTATACAATATCGTATTTACCTTATCTGTTAAAATACTAACATACTGTACTTGTGCGCCTTCTTGCTGTTCACTTACTTTTCAATTAGCAATTTGTTTGGTCGCAATTGTACTGTTTCTTTTGTTTATTATTTTATTACAATTTCTATTTAAGAAAAGAGAAATGCGACAGCAAAGAAAGAAAATGTTTCATTATGTTTCGATTTCATTTGTGGAAACTCTGTGAGTATATACCATGCAGATATCATTTGTGTGTGTTTACTACCTTCAATAAAGAATTGTTTCATAACTTTATTGGTTTGTTGAGGATATATTAGTCAGAGACTATGATAGTTTCATAGGAGAGAGGGAAAACTGTGTATGATACAGTTTACTAACAGGATTTTCAGATCTATTGCCTGCTAGATGTCTATCATTTCCAATACCTGTTCTGCAATACATTACGAGTACTTTGTTCATGTTCTTAATGATTTTCATTTATCCATTTTTTCCTTTGTTTTGCGTTGGAGCTTTACGGTTCGTCGACATTAGGGTTATCAGGACGGGCATAAGATTTTGGTCAAGAAATTGCAAGTAAACAATTGATTTATGGAAACCATGAAAGACGAAAATATTGTTGGGCTGACGAGAAATCGACCTCCAATACTCCAAAATGCTACGACCAAACATTACCCATCATACACCAGGCTCTACTCAGATTTTTTGTTTTTGTTTTATGCCTCCTGTTTCTGATCGTAATAACATTTTGCTCCAACATACATGTTTTGACTGTGGTTTGGCTAAACTTCTTCACCCTACATATGCCAGAAGTATAATTATCGAATGGTAGTGAACTGCATTATTTAACATAAAGCTCTGTAAAACCTTTCGTTGTGTTTTTATATTGATGCAAAGTGGAAACATACCACAGTTTGTCTACAATATTGCCCAAACACCGCTAACAGAATGGTGATTATGATATCATTACGAAGGTGGAAGCCTTCAATCTCTGCGATCATTTATCCAGCTTCAATTTACTTTTTATTCTAGCTATTGTATGAGACTTTGTTCAAGTAATTGAGGCGCCGTACGGTGAGGATAACACAAGACGAACTTAATTTAATCTACCCATTTCCGAGGCCGGATTTGAACCGGTGACCCTTACAATGCGAGGCCAGCCTGCTAGTTCTTGCACTGCCAGGGCCTGCTAATGCTGTTGTCATATCTCCGGCATGTTATAACCAAATCATGTTTCCGTTTTGACGCTACTTGCGACCTGGTCTCAGACAGCAGTATCAGCAGCTGAGCGACAGATGCGGCGTCTGCTATTGTCCGCCTCCCACAATGGTCAGCAGGCGCTCCCGTCACGCAACGCAACTCCACACACGCGAACCAGCTTAATATCACGGTCGCCACAAATACTGTTTGCACGAGGACTTGTCACGGACGCGGTCGCAGTTCGAGCTCTACCGAGTGCACAATCAGAAACACTTGCGATCCGCCCTTTGTTAACTGCGTCGTTATTATCTTGTGCAGTTTCCAGCCGCTTGGATATTCTTGGAACATATATCTTTCCACCACCAACCAAATCTCTTCTCTCGATGTGTCCCAATCATTCGTTTACTGCATTCATCCATGTCTTTCGGTCTTTCATGTTCAACTTCAGCCTTGCCGGCCTCGATAGCATAGGGGCTACAGTGCTAGCTCCACGTGCCGAAGGCATGGATGTTAAGACTTGTGTGTCTGTGTGTCTGTCCATCCTGTGGTGTTAATACTTAGAAGATACAATATATCATGATTCGGCAGGTCCACGCACAGTGACAGCCCTCCACGCCTCCCTCTGTTCCGCCATTCTCTTAGTTTCTATATATCTCCCGTTTATCATTATATCATCCATCATTTTCATCCTTCACCGACCTCTTCTATTCTCCCCGTCCCCTCCACAGCAATTTTAAGCAGGCATTCGTTCCTCAGCACATGCCCAATCCAGTGCCTTTTTCTGTTTCTTATTGTTTTTATGAGTGACCTTTTCTCTCCTATTCGTTCCAGCACTTCCTCATTCCTTACTTTTTCCTTCCAACTTATTTTCCCCATCCTCCTCCATACCTACATTTCAAAAGCTTCCAACCTCTTTAGATCTTCTTTGCGTAGCGTCCATGTTTCTGCTCCATACAAAACATTTAGCCAATTTTTTCCTCAGGGTTTTGTCCAGCCTTCCGCATAGTAAATTTTTCCTTCTATTGAAAGCTTCCTTTGCCATTGCTATTCTGGTTTTTACCTCCTTCTTGCAGCTCATATCACCACTCACAATACTTCCGATATATTTAAAGGATTCCACATGTTCAATTATTTCTCCTTGCGGCGTTATCATCATTTCTTTCTTACTCTTTCCCACCATCATACATTTAGTTTTAGTCCTATTGATTCTCATTCCGAATTCCTCACATCCTTTGTCTAAACTCTAAAGTCTCTAACATTTTTCTGAGTATCTTGACACTTTCTGCCAGCAAAATCATGTCGTCAGCAAACCTTATGCTGGTAATCCTACGTCCACCCATGCATACACCTCCTTTACCTCTTAAACTTCTTTTCATAATTTCCTCCTAATATATGTTAAATAATATGGGTGACAAACAACATCCCTGTCTTACAACACTGGGTGACAACTGATTCACTGCGAGGTAAAAAAAAAAATCACATTGAGCTGGCTGTATGGCCTCAACTGCCGAAAGCCATTAAAAAAAAGTATCTATCTACCTTGAGGGCTGATAATTATTGAATGATTTCCCTCTTTCCAATGTACTAATGTCATCTATGAAGCAATTTACACCATACATAAGGCAAGCCTTCCTCTGACAGCATCAAAACTCTAAGTGTAACAAGGAAAACGATGGTTTCCTGTGCAGTTCGAAGTAATCTGCACTTACACGCAGAAGGTGAATCGAAGAAAACATATGAAAACTCAATTTTACACAGATTTATTCATCTGAAAAATTTTTTCTCTACCGCACATTGTAGCTGCCAGCAGCCAAAGAACTGTTACATTGAATCTTTCGGTCGTATAAAAGTAGGTCTAGTCTTTCCCATATCTTGTAGCTTGCAATATCCAATAAAGAAAGGTCTTTTTTTAAAAAAAAAAAAAAAAAAAAAAAAAACAATAACAGGTTATTCCCAAGTATTTTTTTTTCAAAACGGTTCAAGGGAACCAGTTTCATAACATGATTCTAAGAGTGTTAAAATAGGAGAGTCAAATTCCGTTAAGACTTGTGAGTGGATAAATGACTTTTCAATTGAATATTGACTGAAGCCTCTAAATAATAATTGTATATAGTACATGACAGAATTTCTGCTGGGATCGAAATGAATCACTTGCAAAAGAATTGAAAAAATTGACATAATTGTGGAATTAAGTTAAAAAATTATTACGCTCCTCACAATAGAAGGAGAAACAAATAATATTTTCAATTTCCTTCTGCTTGATAAGAAAACTGGGTATTCTCTAAAAAATATTGGATGGTTGACTGGACGCTACCTGACGGCCGCTTTGTGACTTGAATAGACGGTCACATCACTCAAACCAGTGTGAGATACGTAGTTTATTAAGGAGAAAATCGAGTAGGTTTGTTTTTCAATGAACTAATAAAACTATCAAAACCAAGTCTTAAGACTTTTTGAATCCTTTAGGACGAAATGATAAACTATATCGATATTCGAACTTCAGTAAAATCGTTCTTGTACTTATAGGCAAATGTTTACACACAACCTCTTTCAAAGAGATCTAAGGAGATCCCTTGTAAACCATTATCAAGGACGATAAATTAAAAATGCATAACGCTAAATAAGAAACAAAGAATAAACATACCCAACGAAATAAGGGATCTCAAATCAATCGTGTGATGGGAAACACATCTGTGTATAATTACATCAAATTGTACGGTACTGTTTTAAAAATATTGTCTCTGTAAACTGTAAATGTTCTGCTCGAGTTTAATTTATTCCTCGTTGCCAATAGAAAATTTTATAAATTATATTTCCCTCGAATTCTATAGAATGCAGAAATCAATTTTGTGGAGCTAGACGATGTAGAAACATTTGGCATTTCGGATTTTCTGGAAAGGAATATTTTGCTGTTCATTAGATGTCAAATTTATGTTGCGAAAGAATTCATTCTAAGGACTTCCTCCCTTGAATGATGCAATTGAACAAAAAAATATGACTGTACACAGATTTATTTAATTTCACCATCTCCGATTACTTGGTCCCATAAGGCATCATAAAACTTATTCCAGGATTACTTGTTATTATATTATTTTATTAAAAAAACTATTCATTCGTGGCAATTATGTGTTGCATATCTATTAAATGTCAGGAGATTTTGTACAGAAGCTAAGAGAAAAATTATTGGTATTATCTCCAAGGTGTAAAATGTAAGCTGCAGGGTGATTTGAAGGGATTGGTGATATCATACCGAGTCACTGTTAAGAATAAATTGGATTGTTTATTTGATCTTCCAATCTTTCTGAGAAGCTACCAATAGCTATAATAGATCCATAATAACACAAGCAAATCTGAGGTTACAATTTTTCCAGAAATTGGGATATTATTTTACTTGCGTATTCATTGCGAATGTCAGAAAAATACTTAATGCGTGAAGATTTGTAAACTGTTATCATTTCTGCTAGCTCATAATTAGTTAAGAGGATAAATAGTAACCCAGAAACAGCCAGCAAGTACTCCGCCTAGTCTCCGCTGACAAACAAGAGAATAACAATGACAAAATCAAGCGAGAACAGTCTGCCCCTGTAATCGCGGCCACACGCGATGCCCGACGCGCCAAACAGAGAACTTTATCCAACGTTTATTTCTCTTGTCATTAAGTTTTTTTTTTTTTTTAACTGCTTCTTAGTGGCAATTACGGCTCTGATAGACCAAAAGGTCTAAAAGGTGTGCACGTTATCTAACTGTAGTCAAGCGAGTGTCGTAGATGAATTGAACTTCGAGCACTGTCTACTTCGATCTGATGAAGGCTTCGTTTTAAAAAACCGCTTGAGGATTAGGTGAACTGTATTGAATGATTCTCAGTATTTCAGGAGGCTATTAGGAAGTTTAAAGACAAACTAGAACGTAAAATTTCAAATTTGTGGTTTATTCTTGTATTAGCACAGTCTTTTTGATGTATTCCCTATTTTGTGTGTATAAATTAAAGCAACAAGAGTTTGAAAGAGAACATTATAATCAGAAATTACGAAGGAAAGGTAAAATCGATTATGGTTTACGCAAAGGATATTGTTTATTTCCAGTTCGTTTTTGGTTTGAAAATGAATCTCAAACAAAAATTATTTTTATAGTAGAACGTCTAAGCAGATATCTATAGATCTAAATTTTTGATTCGCATAAAAATTGTTCTTTGTTGACATTACTTTTGCTGTTTAATCTCAATCAGTGAAATACCCCGTAAAGTAAAAGTCTGGAGATAAATTAATTAGCTTCGTTTGCTGTATTGACGCTGATGTAAAAATTTAATAATTTCGTTGGTCGATGTTGATGCCCTTCATTGATTCATAGACTAAGAAGGCACTAAAAATAACGTCAATTCTTCAATTTTCGTTCGTGTTTTATGTAACTACATTTCGTACTATTACATTCTTCTGCTCGAATAACGAAAATTATATTTTGTGTACTAATTATCATCTCCAAATTATATCCTCTTCTGAATAAGAGAAGCTCACTTAAAACCGAAAGCGGGTTGTTACTCCACAAATCACTGATCCGACCCACCATGTTATACGCATATGGTGCACGGCCGCTCCATCCAAACTACAAAGAATACAGTCCCTACAAAACAAACTTCTCCGCACTATCTTAAAAGCACCATGGTTTATACGAAACTCACAACTTCACAGGGAAACTGGACTCCAAATTATTAAAACGTACATTATGAATTATGTAAAAAAAACTTTATAAATAGCCTTGAAGTAATTCCTGAAGCATAGTACTATAATCTAGACCGCAGATTAACGGCACAACCACGTCTAAAATCGTATCGTCTACCACAATACATCTTAAGCGACGACGGGCAAGATACCTTCTGACTCTCCTTGAACGCTGTATAAAGTTATCATACCCTTTTCCCTGTCATACTACTAGTAAAACATTTTAAACTATATCACCATTATTATTATTATCGATATCTTAACTCATACTTCATTTTTTTACATGTTATACAGTAATAATTCAGATACGGAGGAATCCAATTGGACTGACCTCATGCCAGGCGATGTAATCAATCACTTTAAGATCACAAAACTGTATAACAAAAATGTAATTGCTGGACGTTTTAAATAAAACATAGTTATCAAAAAAATTATACAATAACCTTGATTTCTATTCTATCACTGGAACAATAACAATAAAATATTTCTGTAGCAGCGAGTGAAACTCGTTGTTACCGGAAAACATTTTAAGGAACTCTTTTCATGAACGGAAGTTTTTATTTTTTTTAGTTTCCCATACTACAAGTGTCAGGATTGTGAGGCTTGCTGGCCATAGGTACTTCGTCTTACTGAACATTCAACATGGTTTCGTCTATTCCACCGTTATATTTAGCGCAATACCCCTATCTTCGTTCACACTCGGTTCTTCACAAGTATATTAAAAAATATGTAGTTTTCCATTATATTGGCAAACGAAGGGAGAAGACTGACTAAACTGCTACAAGCATTTAAGCGGATTTTATGATAATTAAGACACAAATAAGCTGGTTGGAAGAGCTTTATGTCAAATTTAGGACAATTTCTCAGCGTCAACGGTATCGTTTTCGACTCCTGTTGAAGGGTATAAAGGGTAGGCTCTTCGAGTACTGATTCACATTTTTCATTTGGAGTACATACTCTGTTAAATCTAAGCACTGATTACTTACATTCAGAGTGGACAAGAAGGCAAAAAAAATCTTCAAAATGGAATTCGGAGAACATGACGTCACAATAATAAGGTATAAATGCAAAAAAACAATTAACTATTGAGAACATGTTCCTTAAAAAAAAAAAAAACCTTAGACACTGATAAAGTTAGGAGGTTATCGGTTTATTAATTCAGTGTGGATGGTTGATTGCTATTATCTTAAATATCTCAGCCCATTCCCTCATTTTATTGACGGCAGTGTGCCCGTTATTATCAAACGAAAGCATTCGTAGTTTGTTATTAGAACATAACGTTCCCCGCTGCAGCAGGCAAAGTACTAATGTATTTTTCTTACAAAAAGTAAAATTACGGTATAGGTTACCGCATCCCTGCACTCGGTTTCCCAGACAAGTGTTGACATCAGACTTTCAAGAAGTTATCGGAGGACAAAGAAAAAAGTTGACACACATCTGGACAACATCTGTGCGTGGAAACTCAAGAGCTTTCAAACACTTATTACAGCCGTATAAAGCACGTCATACACAAAGTTGTTACTTAACAATCAATCATGCTCCTTGATTGAGAACTTATCCTCTTCTCTGTATATTTAAGGCATCAAAGAATGAAATACGACAGCACAGAAACAGGATGGATAGAATTATCTTTCATAAAGTACATCAGTTAATCAGTAATATTTCTGAGAGATGAATTTTTAAATGTTAGATATTATTTCTTAGAAAACTGCTCACATCAGCAGGAACTTAGACAGCCCTTTATGTAAAGCAAACCTTTAATTTCTTTCTAAGATGTGCAGCAATTGTTTCACTATTATTTTTTTATATACTGTCGAAGAAAGTAAGCAGAAATCAGAGACAAGCGATGCAGAACATAGAATATTAAAAAATAAAACTAGTATGGAACAGTTTTAGGTATTTTTGGGTTCTTACCTTCGAGATGATTAACCTTGCTTCTGTAAGACAAATACAGTTATTACTCATCAGTCATCACGTACCAGATAGAAAATAATCAAACTTTGTCCCATATTAGAACCGGCATAAGATTATCGTCCTTTCTTATTGAGGAATGTAATATAGACGTCTCAAAATAACTGTGGAATAAATTGCATTCATCAATATTGGTGCATAAGCGGTTAATACTCGAACCTTACATTCGCGTGTGTGCTGGCTCGATCTCTCTCCAAGCCGTTTTGATTTCAAGTTTCCATGGTTTACCTAAACCACTCCAACTGAACTCCGGTATGGTTTCTTAAAAAGATAATGGCTGAAATCCTTTCACCAAATCCCGGCTCTAGGATTCGTCGCTGTCGTGATCATTACAGCCTTGACTAAAACTTAATAAAGGGTATATAACAATGTTACCTTCGTACTAAACTATGTTACCTGATAAAGAGGCAAATTACAAAAAAAAAAAAAAAAAAAAAAAACGCGTTGTAAATTATTACAGTGAATTCAATTCAGAATACAGCAAAAATATGTGTACAGTACATCAATTGAAATTACAGTTAAGAACCGTGAAAAAAAAGTAATATAAATTCTCCTAGCACCATACAGAAAAGGGGCTTCTGGTATTATGAAAAATGCAATGAGAATAGTATACAAATATTTTGAGGTCGTAGAGTGGAACGAATTTTACTAACGTATTTCTGTACCAATAAATGAAAGAGAGGCCTACAACAACAATTAGATTTCCAAAGACAATCCTGTTTATCCTGTTTACATCATGATAAGAGTGTTGAATCAAAGTAAAGTTCTTGATGACTGCAAAAATTCAATTATCGAAAATTGGGCGTCACCAGTTTTATACCTGTAAAAGTTTAAGAAATGACTAGGAGAAAGATAGGTCATACAGAACACCTTAAAATGTTACAGAATGCTTAGAGCCGATATTCCCGAAGTAATTGAATAAGTTCAGCTATTCCGATTGTAAGAGAGACAAAAAACAGCCGTAATGCGACGTAAAATGACCAATTTCGAATCTTGGTGGGTGTCCATTTCGTTTACATTTGCAGGAAGAATTTAATGCCGATTAACTTAAATTGCATACATTACTTCATTGAATAAATATTAAATAAGCACATTTATGACTGGAATACATGATGCATCAGCATTAACTTTGTATTTTTGTGTTCGCAGGGAGTGGGGATATGTAAAACAGGGCTGTTGAAGCAAGTGAATTTAAACCTATTGATAAAAAAAAAAAAACTCTTTCTATCCATATTAAGAACTGTAAAGTAAAGTGTAAAATACGAACGCGTTTCACCGCCTGTACCTGAAATTTAGTACAAGTTCTTACATCCATCTTAATGTTCTGTATTTTATAATTTACACATAAAACTATGATCAATTAAAAGCCTCACATTTTAGCAGTAAAACTAGTACATTCGATTGATTATAATAGTTTGCACTATAGTTAATGCATACGTAAACGCAATTCACATACTCCCGACAAGGCTCTCACTAAAACAGTAAACAAGTTTCAGAAAATCGCAAGGCCGGAAGAAATGAAGTCTAAAGTTAAATAACCATACATTTAGATCTAGTCGCAACAAAATTTCAGTTACTTTCAGTTAAACCAAACCATTTTATATTTATCAAATAGGTTCAGAAGAATACAATACATCACTATAACTATCCCGAAAGTGCAACTAGTTTGTTAGACAAGCAATATTGAGGGTAGTCTCAAAGAAATGAGAAATGAATTTCTGTCTTTCAGAAAAAATGAACTGCGCGTAAGTTATGATAGAATAAACGAATAGGTACACGGAGTGATTGCATCCTAATAACATACTTCTATGTAGCTTAATCGATTGAGGGACTGGCAATAAACTAGAAGCCTAAGACTGAATTTAAAAAACGAAAATGTCTCCCCAGTTAGCTGTTATCGAATGAATACCGGAAGTTGTGGTTGTTTGCCAACGTGTTCCATGCCGGATACTGATATATCATATCCATCTCTGCGCCGAGGTGATGAAATGTAACTTGAACCTCTATCTCTGCTGTTAGAAATATTCATTGCTCGTCGACGTCTAAGTCTTTAGAGCCCTAGAGTGTTGAAGACACAGAACAGGAACGAATTCAGCCACGGACTGTTTGAAGGAATCATCCAAAAATTCGCCTGGAGTCAATTGGAGAAATAAGCAGCCTGGTGGCTCAGTGGTTAAGGCGTCTGACCAGAGATCGAAAGGTCCACAGTTTGAGTCCGCTTTTGGTTGAGATTTTTATAGGCCCTTAACCCTACCTTCACCTCGGACACCTTGCTGTTTAATGTGAAGTACGCCAAAACGCTTCCGTGGTTCAGATTCACGTTAAACTGTAGGACCCCTATACCCGATAGGATTACCAGGTTAGGATAGGTGGCTACGATATGGGTGTATTGCGCAGTCGATAAGATATCCTGTCACCAGGTCATTACAACCACCCGTGTTTACTTTATTTGGAGTAATTATGAAACACCTAAATCTGGATGGTGGACAGGGGACTAAACCTGCCTCCTCTCAAGTACTTTGCCCTAGCTCGCCTACTATATTCCGTTAACTTTGCTAATCCTATGCTAATTCGTCTGAGATAAAGAAGCGAAAACGATGTTTTATTAATAATTATGTCTGGATGGCCAAATTCAGAAACAATAACATGCTCAAATCGCAACAATTAACCATTTCATATCAAAGATACGTGACCCATGCTGCAAATAAGTGCTACTTTCGTTGAAATACATAGTCGTGCCTTTATAATCGTATAATACCAGTAATTTTACTTTTTACTTTCGCTAGCGTAGACACATCGTGCATGGTGAAATGTATATCACCCGAAGGTAAGTGTTAACACTGTAACATTCCATGCTTAGCTAATTGTTGTCTTATGCATCTGTGAAAATGTCTGTAGACTCCTTGTTTCAAATCTCATAATAGAATATTGTTTCCAGACAGAAGACCGGGATTAAACCCGGTTCGGCCATCCTGACTGGGTTTTCCGTGGTTTTCCTCAGTCAATTTAGGCGAATGCTGGGATCTTTCACACAAAAACAACACAAGCCGGACACTTAGGGAAATGATGTTACTATCAGAACCAACATAATCAGTGTTGAATGAAGCATTATGTTTTCAATAATTTCTTTTTAAACACGAAAATTATCGATTTCGTCTGTAAAAATCGATTCTTGTCCTGCTTGAAGCCGTTGATTCTCATCTATACCAGATAGCAAACAAACAATAGTTGGTTATTCGCTGGAAACTGTACAGAAAACGCAAAATCTTTTCTACAGAGCACATGTCAAAATGCACAAAATAATATAAAGTTCTTCTCAAATTGAATTACAATATGCAGGATATGGCATCATGAAAGAAATATCTTTTGTTGATTATCATGTTTACATTAGCGTTCAATGTGTTCAGAATGTTTTTATATATACCCAACGGAACAATTTTTTTTATTTACAATGCACATGAAGTCGATGATTCCCCACCACACGAAGTTGCCACAGTATATTATACTTGGTGACGTGACAACAGAAGAAGCCTGTCCTCCATTTCTCGTTTGTTCCTTCTGTTTCCGGTCACGGTAACACTGCGAAAATAGAATAGTCTTACCAACTACTAAACACGAAATATCCAAATCATTGAAACAAAACAGAATCTTACATAGTTAATATCCACAATTCTTCTATTTTCTAATAAACGGTGGAAGTCTTTTTACTGAAAACAATTTTTAGAGATTTAGGTTCCATGAAGTCAAAGTCATAAAACTTGGGAGAGGATTGGTTACAAGGAACTGGAAGCAATCCAGCAATAGTTTCTTCACTAAACCATTATGTCATTTGCCAAGAGTGACTGTGAAAAACAACAGGAAACCAAAAACCAGTATTCCCAAAAACCAGGTCCGTAAATCTACCACTCTCACACCAGGCATAATAACAGTAAGTTAAAAAAAAAGTCACCATTTGAATAAAAGAGAAACCAAAATTCCACAAATAACTGATGTTATGAAAAAGTAGAGACTAAGAATGGATGAGTGTAGTAACAGAGAATGATCCCAAGAGGGTCATGATTAGAAGTGATACTGACAATATTAAAAATTTGTCACAATATCTACAATCCCTCTAACGTTAAAATAAATGCTTACTATTAAATGTGGAGTTTTGTTTCTGTTGTAGTTTATTACGGCCCATCTTGATTTAGTAGTAGCAAGTATGTGGTCCAAGGGGAAAAATGTTCAGTATGGCTGTCCTATGGGATGTAATATGGTCTTAAATCCTCTCAAACATATTTGAGTACGAATTAGAAACGTATGATACACTGGGGTAAATATTGTACGTTTTACAAATAAAACGGAATGAAAGAAAACTTACTAATTTGGGAGAATAAAAATCCAATCGTCACTGACAAAAAAATTTTCAGAAACTATTTTATTGTCTTTCAGCAAACAAAAACAGATTTACATCAGCTCCTTCTCAAATTCGTTTTTTCCTCAGATGTTTCAAAACTCCTTTCTGTTATACGAGAATGTTTGAAAATTGCTTACGATATTTGTGATGTCAAATCGAAATGTAATTTTTCAAGAATTTGATCCAATATACATTCTTCGACTTGATAAAACACGGGAAAGGCTCTCGGTTTGATTAGTGTCGCAACACCATCATTCCCAAGCAACACTCTTTATCGGTGATACGGTACGTATTCTTCAAACACTTCTTCTTTTTCCCAATATTAACTGACATAAGTTATAAATAGTTTTTTGGTACTTCTCGGTCATTCTTACACTAGTATTCACCATCGTTAACTATTCACGCAAATAATTTCCGGTAAGTATAATAGATGTAGGATATTTCTTTTAATCTTTCATATAGTTTTTGTCGCAAAGGGAAAGAATTTCACATTACGACTATAA
Source organism: Vandiemenella viatica (assembly GCA_031002005.1). Taxonomy (NCBI): domain Eukaryota; kingdom Metazoa; phylum Arthropoda; class Insecta; order Orthoptera; family Morabidae; genus Vandiemenella; species Vandiemenella viatica. The sequence continues at coordinate 54,529,199 of CM061914.1, read as the reverse complement.
AAAGAAGTAAGTAAGTGTGATATTATTAGTCAGGGGGACCATGAATGGTTATTATATCACCTAAGTTTCTATTTGTGATACATTTCCTAATAAAAATTCACGAATAGAATCTGTATGGGCAACCCGGTTTTCAGGGTAAGATGATTTTATTCTAGCTGTTTTCACGTAATATTTAATGCAACAGTTTCGTGATCTAACTTTTCAATTAATTTATTTTGTATTTTCCGTTCGGTTTGTAAAAATGATTTACTCCTGTTTATTCACCGCTAACACACTACCATGTTCTAACTGCGACAAGCCTTCGACATGTTGAGGAATGTGATTACCATTCTTAATTGGGGTGTTGCATTGCCAGGGGCTTAATAGTATATTACATTTCATCTCAACTTCAGTTTCGTATGGTTGGAGCAATTCTCTCCGAATTACTTAAGTACAAAAAAACTTTAAAAATTTAAACAATAATTTATTGCCCCGTAATTTTTCAGTATAGCCTTTTATCGATTTTGATGGCTGATATGGAAACCTATGAATAGGCTGAGATCAGGAGTGGGCAGATCGAAGGTTAACCTAGGAAGACGGGGTTATGCTGAGGTTGATGACGTCAGGTGCGACTGTGGAGAGGATCATCACACTGTTCAGCACATGCTCCAGTGTCGACTGTGTCCAACCACCTGCCCGAAAGATGACTTATATGAGGCTTCGTAAAATACACTTGACGTGGCCAAGTCTAGTACAATTTGATGCTTATTATTGTGTAAATATGTATGTTTCTGATAACAAATAAATAAATTCATTTTGATGAACTGATCTCATCTTCCAGATGGCTTACCAACAAAAAAAACAAACAAACAAAAAAAACAAAAAACAAAAAAAACAAAAAAAGTTTCAATTCTTAAGATAGCTATCTTAAGAATTGAAACTTTTGATAATTTCTTCCTGATATTGATGATTCCTGACGTAAAGAGAATTTTCATCTCCTTCTTTGAAAGCTTTACAACATTGATTGATGCTTTTATGTGACATCAAATGATCATCGAAAAATCTTTTCCATCATTCGCACTTACATTTTCCAAAGACACAGATCCGCTTGAATTTTATCTATGAAATAGAGAACACCTGGTGTCTCGTTGCTGAGCAGTTGAAATAGGTCAGTACTTAATCAAGTCCATTAAGGAAAACTACCAATTTCTCCACCTTCTTTCTTTTATTCGATTGTACGTTCTAGTTATCTGTACCACTGACGTGATCCCCCCTGGAACCCATAACATTTCTCATATCGCCAAATGATGCAGAGGCACAATTCATCGAAGTAATCAATTTATTACCTATGCGTCCGACTTCGGTAAGAACATTGACATGTAAGCAACATTTACATAGAACTGGCACTTCAATTGAACAGATTATAAAGTATGACGACGATGACTCCATTGCGCAGAAATAATTTTTTGTCAAAGAGTATGTAATTCAACGGGAAGATATGCCAGTCCATCAAAAAGGATAGATGCTTTATTGAAAAATTACGGTATGTAGCTTATTTTTAAATTTTTAACAATATATATAGACATATATTAAACCTTTGTTACCAATCTAGGTAGACATGGAAGTACAACAATCAACAAGTGCATCAATAAATATGGATAGTTCTTTGAGAAAACGGCAATCCGTTAAAGCAGTGGTGCCAAACGCATAGTTTAGTTAACAATTTTCATTATAATTGTCAACGCATCATGCAGCTCCGATCCCAAAATTCTCGACCTTGCCATGTTGTTCCTTCCTCTTCATTTCCTCTCACATATGTGGCTTCTGGTACTCCCACGAACCAGGATATTTATCGTCTTCCTCTCACCTTCTTCCAGGATTTCAATGATTTTGCATCATTTTCAGACCTCTATTCACCTTTCTCATTACATGTTCAAATCACATATGCACCCAGTTGATGCATCTATCATCCCCTGGTCAATTTCTACACTGAACTTCTCATTCTTAGGCAGTCTGTTACCTGCTCCATGAACTATAACCGAGTTATCCTCTTTTCTTAAGTCCCTATTTAGTGTTCCTATATTATCTACAACCATAGCACTTGTCTTAAATATACAAGTGACCCCGTATCCGGTCCGTAGTTTGTCTTGCAACTTCTGGCCAACACCTCTCCCCTGACTGCTACTTAGCAGCAAAACTTTCTTTCTCCTGTTCGATTTCTGATCCGAAAAAGTTTTAACTGTAATTGTGTGCCGCTTGTCCTTATTTGCTGCAATTTCATGAGATTCCTCCTCAACCAATCACGTGACGAATGGGAGTGCACATTAATTCTGTCTTAGGTGAAGTTAATTCTAGGCTGCGGTTCATATGTCGAATCTTTAAAAATTGTAATTCACATACAAAGGAGATAACGCACAAAACTCTCTTGCGTCCACATTTGGACGATTGCTGCGCCGTTTGGAACCTGCTTTCGTAGGGGACTGATTGACAGTATAGAGAAAGTACAGAGAAGAGCCACTCGTTTCGTGACTACTTACTTTTACTATTACAATTACTCCGCGATTCACTAAAAGTGTTTGGCGGAGGGTGCATTGCACCTATCAGGAAAGGTAATGGTTTGGAAGGGATATGGGATATGGCAGGTGGCGCCCATGGGCTATTGTGAGGAACCATCCCAGCATTCGCCTGGAGCGATCTAGGGAAACCATGGAAAACCCAGATCAGGATGGCCGGAGTGCTTTATGGGAAGCTACTCCTGTCCGATTTTGTTTTTACTCGCCCGGTAAATCCATTCTATTCCATTCCCTAATCGCTCGTGGAAAAAATGAGTAGAGAAATGAATCGGTTCTGGCCCTGATTTCTCTTATCTTATTTTCGCGGTCATTCCGAGATATGAATGTTGGTGGTAGCAATATTTGTTTGCTGTCATTCCGAAATACGTCAGTCGAGAATTTTTCAATTAGCTTCCGTCGAGAGCAACGCCTTCGGTGCTCCAGGTCTTCCCAACCTAACTCCTTCAACATGGCACTTACGCTTTCCCTCCAACTATATATACCTGTCACGAATCGGGCGGCTCTTCTTTGGACCATCTCTAATGCCTCCATTAATCCCTTTTGATGGGGACCCCATACAGAGCAACAATATTCCAAGTGAGGCCTCACTAGTGACTTGTACGCAATCGATTTAATTTCCGGAGTGCATTGTTTTAAATTACGACCTAGAAATCGAAGCATACGATTTGCTTTCCCAATTACATTCTCAATATGCTCATTCCACGACAAATTATTGCGAATTGTTACCCCTAGGTATTTAGCGGAATCTACCGTTCTAAGGACAGTGCCATTAATTGTATATTCAAAGCTAAATGGTGTCACCTTTTTACTTACACGCATGACTTGGCACTTTTTAGCGTTTAACTACAACTGCCAATCTTTACACCACGCAATTATTTTCATAATATCGTCTTGTAACAAAGCGCAGTCGTCATTGGTTGTGATTTCATGATAAATAATAGCATCATCGGCAAATAATCTTTTCATTCCCTTTATTATGTCGCACAAATCAATAATGTATATGAGAAACAACAGAGGCCCTATCACGCTTCCTTGGGGAACCCCGGACCTCACTTCGGCAAGTGATGAACGCTCACCGTCGAGAACTACACACTGTGTTCTGTCCTTCAAAAAGTCTGCAACCCAATCACATATTTGTCTAGATATACCGTAACCGCGAAGTTTCCTAAGTAACCTAGTGTGAGGCACAGTGTCGAAAGCTTTTTTGAAGTCTAATAAAACTAAATCAACCTGGGATTGCTCATCTATAATACGGCTCAAGTCGTGAATTAAGAGGGCAAGTTGTGTTTCGCAGCATCGGCCTTTTCTGAATCCATGTTGATTTGGGTTTAAAAGCTCATCTTCATCCAAAAACCGCATGACATTTGAATAAATGATGTGTTCTAAAATCCTGCAAAATATTGAGGTTAACGAGATCGGCCAATAATTTTGAGGATCATTAACATTCCCACTTTTGAACACTGGACTTACGATGGCGGTCGTCCATTCGGCTGGTATTTTTCCTTGATCCAAGGAGGCGGTATATAATTTCATCAAATACGGCGCAATTTCCTTTGCGTACCTAGAGTAGAATCTTGTAGGAATACCGTCTGGTCCTGGAGCCTTATTGGGATTTACATTCATAAGCAGTTTAGTTATTCCCTCGACATCGAGAACGAGATAATTCATAATTTTGTTGGTTCGATTGTTAAATATCGGAATCTCCTCTGAGTTTTCTGACGTGAAAGCTTTCTTAAATACATTATTCAAAATTTCTTCATTCTCGACGCTAGTTTCTGATAATTCCCCATTTTCATTAATCAACGACGGCATGACCTTACGAGAGCCTCTTATTAATTTGACATATGACCAGAACTTTTTTGGATTAGTAATCAGATCTTCGGATAAATTTCTGGCTTGGAATTCTTTAAACGCATCACGCATTGCCTTACGCACGTCCGCTCGCAAGTGGACTACTTTAGCGCGATCAGAATAGTCGCCAGATTTCTTTACCGTCGCATGTAAACGCCTTTGCTTCCTGAGCAAACGTTTCACTTCCCTATTGAACCACGGGAAGTTCTTACTAACCTTAATAAACTTCTTGGGAACAAATTGATTTAAGCCGGTCCATATTATTTCTTTTAAATTAAACCAAAGTTCCTCAACATTTGTATTAAGCGTGTACGTTTCAAAATTTTTCGCCAAATGATCGACCATAAACGCATTATTTGCCTTATCGAAACAATATACGAGTTTGTCTTTATCATGCTTCAAATTCAGCCTAGATTTTAAAGTTACCACAATCGCCTTGTGATCACTTATACCGTCTTCTATACAAGCTTTATCTTCAATATCCGGATTGTTAGTAAGAAAAAGATCCAAAATGGACGAAGAATCTTTGACGCTCCGCGTTGGCTCTTCGACCATCTGTTCAAGAGAATTTTCCGCGAATGATTCCAGGAACGTTTCGGTTATTAACCTATCTCTTCCGCCTGACCTGAACGTAAATGTGTCCCAGTTAACAGAGGGTATATTAAAATCACCTCCCATGATCAATGTATGTCCCTGAAATTTCTGAGAAATACTACTTGGCACAGTCCTTACGAAAGCGTCACTGAATTGATTCGTAGATTAGGCTGGGATACTTTGGTAGATAGACGACGTAGGTTTCGTTTCAACTTATTGGTAAACATGCGTATATGTTCTTTCATTTACGAGTGCGATGAAATATTTCGTCCACCAACGTACTGGGATGCGTGATAAGATTAGAGAAATAAGATGCCGCACTGATGCTTATATTAATTCTTTCTCTCCCCGTGCTATTCGGGTTTAGAATGAACAGAGTAAAATTAATTTTGGCGCAAAATATACCCTGCAAACCACAAATTTGTGAATTACATAGTATATATGTAAATGTTGATATACCTACATCTGTTTAATTCTCTTCTAGAATTTATTTAATTTTACTTCGATATCTTATACTCCTCACATAAAATAAAATAAAAAAATATAAAAATGATTCACATCGTAAATGACTGCCCAAATAGAAGGTTTCTCAGTTGTAAGGTATAAATCAGTTGAACCCGATAACTACCGAAACATCGAACTGATAAAACAAACGTTGGCATTGTGAGACGAATTTAAGATTTAACTCGTGTTATGCTTGTCTGTTTACATCCATGTAACTTTTTTTCGGCCTTTAGACGTCACCTTCCCTTATGTTTGTACATTACATATTGTTTATTTTATATTTTACATCCACCATTTCTCTATATAAATGTCTTGAAATTTGGAATGATAGCTCCTCCAATAGGTTCCACGTTTAATTTCTTATAGTGCTATTAACTTGGTGGAAGAACTCAGTGTTGATACATTCAATATTGATCTGAGTTTCAAATATAATGCGATAAATTTCTATTCACTGATATTTCGTTCAAATTGTGCCGCTTGTGTATAAATATACAATAACCATAAACGTATGTAAATTATCCTTACGGTTTCTATTTTTTTCTCATGTTCTTCGTTTCCTAACGAGATGCATTTCTCTTCTTCGTGAACCATAACTAACAATCGCTACTAATTTCAGAAGTAAAAATAACTATAGTTTTCAACTGAACGTGAATGGTTGTAAGAATGTGTATAAGACGAACAATAATTATAGACCAATAGTCATGTTTCACTCAGCAACATCAACTAAAAGAAGGCATTAAAATAATATTGAAGATTTCTTAAAATACTAGAACCGTAAAACCTCTCAGATTTGTAATCAATAATTTTGTCTGCAAGAAGATCACAACAAAAAGACTACGTCGAAGAACGGTTAAATACACGTCGACCGAAAAATAAACATTATTACATAATACATATCTAAAGTTGGTTATCAAATTAAACTTTAACATCTAACAGTTCAAAACCATAGCTATAATTGAGCTTATTGCAAGAATTATTCAAAACAATATTGGTTACCCCATTTAATTTCTAATGAAATTATTCAAATTTTGCCTGCAAGAAAGACACGATATTGCGCCGAAGTTGGGTCAGCTACAGCAGATCGAAAAAAAAAAAAAACACAGAATCAATAGAAACCTTAAACCCGACTTCTGACATTTCAATGTGACAAGGAGCAGGACACACATCGCAAGAGAAGTTCTAAATGGTTTTTAGCTAAATTCGATCGATGAAAACGGAGTCGCAACAAAAAGATTAGTACTAGACAACTGAACTTTTGTCGCTATTACTGAAGCAGAAAAACAAGTAAAACTGGCAAGACCCATAATCTGTACCAAACAGCTCTGGAACATTAGAGAAACTTTCCAGTCCTTATTCTGCTGTATTCTGACGGCTGATCTGCAGAAGCCGAACCAATTCTGTCCAACACATCTCTACATATAAAAGTCCATAAACGGACAGTGTTCTGTTTATTTTTTGAACCGAAATTAAAAAAACTAAACTATCCGGTTTGGATGAGTTTTTCACAGCATAAAAACTTATATCTTATGTCTTCACGTGATCAAGAGTCTTTAGATGATCAAGAGACGGAACAAGAAATGATAAGCTGTTTGTAACCTAGACAGATATGCTCAAAAGATTCTCAACACAATTCCGCCATAGATTGTTCACACCAACAGAGGTAAAAACCTTCAGCATGACTAGAATGTTTAGGATTTGACTTAAAATCTGTTTAGTGAATGGTAGATATTAATATTAGTTTATTATGGACAATTAATGGGCACGAGTTCCTGGCAGGGATTGTATATTCCGTCAAAGATACAGCTTTTACTTTTTGGTTGTGCGTTACTTGGAACAAGAAAACGTTTCGTAAAGCCATCTCGTAAGAGATCAAACCTAAATTTGTAACGAAACAACGCAAATTATTTTTTCTTTCGCTATTAGTACCTTTTTGTATTAAAAACAGGTTTGCGAGTTCGCGAAATCGATTTTTCTTTATGTTTGCGAAATATGATCATGCCTTAACAAAATCGTGAGATTTTAGTTTAGAGAATTTACAGTCGTAATTCACGTGTTTATTTATTACTAGCGTAATCCTTTGACGGTGTTTTGGGTATGGTCAAGGGTCTGAAATAGCTCCGTTTCTTAGGGTCAAAGGTTATGACAGGTTTACCTTATTTGGATAAAATAGGAAGCTGACCTTTGTTTCACCATATGGGATCCATCTGCAAAGTGTCAATTAAATCTATTGAGTTTGGAGAGACATAGAAAAAATAGAAGTATTAAACACGGACATAGACAATCTCGCTAAATACCTGAAGGTGGCACAGTAAATAATATAAACGATCCAGCAACGGTGAACATAGATTAAAAGTAAAGAAAACTCTATTAAAAATGATCCCAAGTTTTTACTTTAATACCCTTAACGTCAAGTCTGATGTCCAATGTAAATTCATGCATACCTAATGATGGTTGAGCAGCGTGGCATTGTGTATTGAAAAATGCCAACTACTGTAAATGCTTGATTCAGTCGTAAAGTAAAATTCTATTCTACGTTTTTTCAGCCATAAAGTTTTATCACGTTCTTTTAAGAAGAGATGATAAGAAAAGCAAACTTCACGAATGTATTCTGTCAATTCGTTTCACCGCATTTGCTTAGTTGTTATATTGTACATAAATCTAAAATTTCTAGTAATATCTCTGGCCACTGTTAACGTGCGAGTGAAGGCCGGCGCGTGACGTAATCGTTCTCCAACCAATAACTATCGGGATCAGTTAGAGAGCTTACTAAATTATAGTATGGAATTTTTTTCCGGATATACTTATTCGTAGTATGACGCATTTAGATTCAATTTTCACTGTTAGAGGATTTCGGCATTGAATTAAAATATGGTTCGTTAGTATTTTTCCTCCTCTAGTAATGGAAAAACATCTTTTCAAGCACCCGGTTTTCAAGATTTTTCTGGTACTAAACTTGTTTTTTACATCAAAGACTCAAGTTTATATCAATGTAGTTTCATGTAGTTTTATAAACCTAGCAGCTAAGAAAAATGTCTATTTATCTGATATATATTACCGTCACACAGTAATTTTATCATTGTACGAAATTTTTACTATTTGAGAATTTCAGAGTTGACTTAAAATATGGTTAGTTAATATTTGTCCTCCTCCATTGATAGAAAAACTTCGAAGCCCTAATTACACAATAAATGTTTTCCATTTGGTTTTTATCCGTGTAACAGCTAAGGAAAACAACCTAAAAATTAATACCCTTTTTTTTTTTTTTGCTGTCATCAATCTCTTGACTGGTTTGATGCAATCCTTCATCCCTTCGTACTTTGTATCTTGCGCTAGCCTTTTCATCTCACCATACCACTTACAACCCACGTCCTCAATTATCTGTTTCATATATCCTAATCTCTGTCTTCCTCTGCAGTTCTTACCTTCGACTGTTTCCTCCACTAACAAATTAACCAATGCTGCATGTCTCAAAATAAGACCTACCAGCCTGTCTCTTCTTTCTTGAAGACTCCTCACAAAATTCATTCATCGTCCATCATTTCCAAAACTTGTTCGTTTCGTACTTTATTTGTCCACTTAATTTTTAACATCCTTCTAGAGAACCTCATTTCAAAAGCTTCAATTTTCCTTCTGTCCGCTATTCCTGAAGTCCGTGCTTCGCTGCCATAAAGTGCTGTGCTCCACACAGTTTTAAAAAGTTTTTTCTGAGTCCTAGATCAATATTTGAAACTAAAATATTTCTCTTTTTCATGAAAGCTCTTTTTGCTGCTGCTATTCTGCTTTTAACATCATTCCTGCTTCGGTCATCGGTAGTAATTTTACTTCCTAAGTAGCAAAATTCACTAACTTCTCCTATCGCATCTGATCTTATGTTTATATGATGTCAGCCGACATATATTAGCATCAGGCAGTAGGTTTATCAGCGTTAAATACAATCATGAGACCATTATTATTCTGTACTCTGATCAATAGACCATAACCATAGTCTTACTTCCAAGACTGTTCGGTGCGTATCTAAAACGCAAGTAGAAAGCAATGGATACAACCGCTAAGCACATCACTTTAATTAACTCAGGATTGAGACAACCGAAACAATCGACGTTCCAAACAAGTGGCAAAAGCGCACGGCACCCGTCACCAGAGAAATGCAAAGTGGATATTAATTAAAACCGATTCAGACAGTCGAAAATATGTAGTACTCAGCAATTAAATTACGGCAGGGTAACAGCAACAACTTCATTTTACGCGAAGCATGCGGGAGACAGCAACGCCACCTTCCCCTCCAACATACGCGCAGATGGAGTCTCCGGAGGTGCGGTGACGGCAGATAAATTTCGGAGGCCTGGAGATTGCCGCCGAGACTTATTCATTATACATGCCCCCCTCTCCCCCCAGACGCGACGCAGGCTCGTTTATAAATACCAGCACGGCATCCGAGACCAGACCCCGCCCATCACACTCCCCTCCCCCCCCTCCCCCCCCCTCGCGGGACCTTTATTACGAACCCTTTCTCCACTCCGCCTCGAGTTGTTGTTTTTTTAATCAGGACGAAAAATAACGTGCGTTCGGGTGCGTGTGTGTGCGGTGGGTGGGCGCAGTGTGTGTGTGTGACCACACACGGAGTTCTTTGTGGGCGCGCGCCAACCAGCTTGCAGCGGGGGCGGGGCACCTCCCACTCGCGCGCCTCCTGTGTGGGCTCATCACACACGCGGCCGGGTCGGGGGTCGAACTCGCGACCTCCCGCGCCGTGCCCCCCACCCCACCCCCACTCCTCCTCAGTCTAATTATTGGAGGCGCGCTTTTTGACTGCTAGCTGATACAGTCGGTCCGAATACAAAGCGGTACGCGGCGCTCAGGTAAGTCTCTAGATTCTTTGTAGTCAACCTTGAGAATCACATCCTTGAGGGACGTCTATTAATTACAAGACGTGTTACTGGCCCACTTTCTCCTGGGTGAGAGTTGGTAAGAAGTGATGCGACCCTTCTTCTCCCCTCACGCTATAATTTTAATTTTTAAATAATTAATTTTATTGATAAATAAAAACGTTTCACTTCTTTTGCAGAAGCATCTTCAGCGAGTTCTCGAAGATGCATCTGCAAGAGAAATGAAACACTTTCGGGAGGTCAATAAATACACAAACATTCAATTTCTTTGGCGTTATTTATTTATCAGTATTATCATGAAAATGATTCACAACGTCCATAAATCAAATTTATTTGATATGTTCATGTAATTTGCTTCATACCTCTAAATACTTAATCGTTAGTACTATAATAATAATTCCGTGTGGTCATAATGACCTGGCGACAGGGTTTCCATTGGCTGCGCATTCCGCCCCCGTCGTAGCCGCCTTAACCTAACCCGGTAGTCCTACCGGGTACAGGAAACCTACAGTTTAACGTGGAATACGAACCACGGAAGCTGTCTGGCGTACTTCACTTTGCACAGCAAGCTGTGCTAGAGGTGAAGGTCGGGTTAAGGGTCTATGAAAATCCCCACCCATACAGGGATTCAAACCGGGAACTTTCCGATTCACAGACACGTCAACCACTGAGCGACTAGACCGGTATCGTTGACACTGATGTCTTCTATGTTCTACAATTTTCTGTAAAATAAAAGGAGAAAAATGACGTGAGATTTTTATTGACCCCCACCCCCTACCCCGGTCCCTTTAAATGAGAATCGGTGAGATTTTGCCCGACCCTCTCAACCATTTTGAGCTCACGAAATTAATGAACGTTTCCTTACTTGTCTGCGTTACTAGCAATGTTACAGCTTCTACTGTAGCGGTGCAATTGCAATGTTGTTGAAGTCTCATAAAGATATCTAAATGCATCCTCGCGTCTCAGTCGGGTGATTCTAAATTCGTAGTCTCACCAAAATCACTTCTGATCAATATGATTACGCAGTGGTGAGATACTTGATTCTGGTTCGAAATCATATTTTCAGGATGTTTGCATTACACATGAAAGGACAGTGGTCGAAAAAATAGGAGTAGTGCATGGGGAGGGAAAAGGTGACCATGACCACATGCTGGCACTCGATTTCATGCATAAGGCAGTGGGAAATTTTTCTTTTGTGGGGAAGGGTGTCAGGGATAATTAATCAAAAACAACGAGGGAATTTAAAATTTGTAAATCCCAAAAGAAGTTATGAGGGCGGATTTTACGTAACACTCAAATTACATAAGATAATAATAAAAACATACTGAGATAGGGATAATTAGATTAGGAAAATTACCTTCGGAGCATGAGCTCCAATACAATTAATCATAATCAATCACCTTCACCTTTGCCAAAGACTCTTTTATGTATGTAAATTTCTCTGCAGAATGCTTCAAATAGTAAATCCCCCAGAAATAAAATCTCTCCTACCTGTTGTATACTGGCTTAATGTGACTTCTTTAAGGCAACATTTGGGATGTTGAAAAAGGGTTAGTAGCTGCATAATATAAATTTGCGTTTGTGAAATAAAGTTGTATCGTGTCTTTCAGATTTCTGGCTAAGCTGTCCTATTTATCCGTTAATGTTAACTCACTACATTAGGCAACGAAAGAGGAGCGACAGAAGTGACACTAGGTTATTAAGGTCATGAAAAATTTGTTTGCTCATAACTTCCTACTTTATAAAATTAAAAATAAAAGTGTTTAGACATTCAGCAATGTTGCACGACCAGGCTGTTTTCCGTGTCTTCCTCAACTAGGCTTCGCTTAAACACTACTGGTCAAAACTTTTTGAGACAGATATTCTTAAACAATATGAGCACCTCTGCCAGTTGTAGCTAAGCAGACTACTGTACCCATTGTTGGGTTCTGATTAATTAAAGATTCTTTTTTAAAAATAAAATAAAGGCCAAGTAGCAGAATAAAAATGAGAAACAATCGATGGGTTTAGACTAACTATTCTGAATTATAAAAAATAATGTAAGATATTTAAACCACTATTGGAGAAAGTTTTTGTCAAATAAAACAATTGACAATAATTGGCTTCTGTTCACATTGGTAATGCAACTATATTGGTATAATGTTTATGGTTTAAAGGAAGAACGATTCTTGTTTACTTGTAGAGACAAAGCGGGCAATCACAGATATCTTCGAATGTTGTGGGTTACACTAATTAATTACTAAACATTATACAAAATTAAGCAAATAAATTTTGTAAATGAAGAATAAATTTTTCGTAGTTTATTGAGTAGTGACAGGTATGGGAAACCAAGTATTATTTCAGATTTAACCAGGAACCTCAACGGAATAATGTGTACGTCTTAAACATTCTACAGTGATAAATCTCCTACATGCGATGATATTCAGCGCACAGTGAGGACGTTAAACTAATGTCAAGTTCTCTCAAAAACCGTCACATTGATATTACCATATATTGTTTTTCCTTCTCGCCTTAACATTAATCTTATATCCAACCAAATCAAAGTAACATGACAATTTACGCGTAACTCTCATCAGAATCAATTATGTAAAGGTATTCAAAATATCACAAACGCAATTTTTTTTTTTTTTTTTACATATCATAGGGATGGGCAAAATATATCGATGTATCGATATATCGATATTTTTTCTAAAAAATATCGATATTTATCGCCGATATTTTTATTTTCGATATATCGATACATCGATATTGTATTTAGTGTATCGATTTTAAGCACCAATTCGATATTTTTCCTATGAACGCAATTCAGTATCCAATTTAATTGTTACATGTATATAGCATAAATATACGTATATATCCAATCTTCTGAAAGTGTCATCAAAACTGAATTCGTCGAAATATAACAACTTCCTCAGCGGTTGATACGTTAAAAATAGCTGTTAAATTTTTAACAATTTTACGTAAACGTCATTTTTATGTTAGCATGTAATCGGTTGTTTTATCTTTTGTAGTTGAAATATTATCTTTTCAACTGTTTTTTTTTCTTCATTTACGAATAACAATTAAAGGGTTGATGAACCACAAGTCATTATGAATTACTGTTAATTCATTTAAATGTCTACAATCTAGTCTACAGTCAAAACTCCTTAATCGCAAGGAATACGTTGCGTAAATTAGCCGCAAATACGAAAATCTTGAATACGGAAATCTTGAATACAGAATGTTAGTTTATATAGGATTATAGGGAATACGTTCCAAGTATACAGAAAAATTTTGATGTAATGGAGTGATTATCACACTTTGAACTTAATAGACCAATTCTGGATTGCTTTAAATCCTCTATCCTAAAGTTCATTGTAATGCTCTTTAAAATATGCATATAGCTTTCCCGTGAATTACAGCCCCACTAAAGAATACTTTCTTGTGATTGCTGTCTTCGATTGATGTAGTGAGAGCGGTTTTTAATTTTTTATTCACTGAGACACCAATGGTTTTTACTGATAGTAAGGTCCTCTTCGAACGCCTCTCCCGTGTCAGGTTGTAGCCGATTACCATGGGTGATGTATATCCCTCCAAGGAAAGTCCTGGGAAGATGAACTGGGGTGGTTTCCCGTTTCACCGAACATGGTGGTGTAATGGTTAGCGTTATGGCCTCGCATTCGGGAGAAGGGTGGGTCGAATCCCCGTCCGGGCATCCAGATTTGGGTTTTCCATGGTTTCCCAAATCACTCCAGGCAAATGCTGGGATGTTTCCTTCAAAAGGCCATGGCCGAATTCCTTCCCATTCCTTGTCCCCCATCCTTTCCCGTCTCTAAATACCTCAATGTTAAGAGACGTTAAAAAAATATCCCCGTTTACTTCCTCAGTGTGACAGTGCTCCTAAGGGTGTATGACAGTGACATTGTGTGGCTCGGTATAGAGTGTAGTGGATGAGAGATGAAAGAAGGGAGAGGGTGGAAGCCGGTGTCGGCATGTTCAGGCCTACTTTTGTGAAACATTCTAAAGGGGGCGCCAAGCTTAACATTCCCATCCAACGGATGAATCACCATCAACAACATCGTATGCCCTCGCACCATACGCAATGCAGAGAGGTTTGGTGATTAGAAATTGCAACTTACTGGTCAAGTCCTGATGATGAAAATCGTTGATGTAGTGTTAAGTGAAAATAATTCATTTGCAGCACTCTGCGATCACGCAAAAAGTATTGTGACTCATTTTAAGCAGTCTATCAATGCTATGGATCTATTAAGATCTGAACAAGAAGCATCTGGGAATAAAGAAGGAGAGGTGTTAACTTTGACACGAGATGTTAGCACCTGTTTCAATATGTTAGAACGATTTGTCAGACTCTCTGCAGTTGTAGCTAAAATCTTAGCTACAAAAAGTCAGTCAAATATAAACACACTTGATATGGTTGCAACTTAACAGCTTAATGTAATACGTGACCTCATTGTCCTGCTTGGTCCTTTCAAAGAAGCCACTGAAGAGGTTAGTGGTACAAAATATGTGACTGCTAGCTTAGCCATTCCTGTTACAAATCTGATTCGACAAGTAACGGAACAAGCTACTCCTTCGACCACTTTAGGATTCACGGTAAAAGAGGCTTTACTACAAAGAATTCAAGAGAAATTAAGTCCTTTAGAAGGAAATACATTCCTTGCAGCAGCTACCATTTTGGACCCGCGTTTCTAACGTATACACTTCACTTCTCCAATCGGTGTGTCAAATGCGATATCTACAATAAGTAATGATATTCGCTTGGAACTTAGACGACGAGGACAAAGTTCTCCAGAAGTAAGGTCTACAGCAGCAACACAATATATCACCGATAACGCATCAATTTGGTGCGCACATGAAAAGCTATTATCCCTTAGCACTACTGTTATGCAAGAGGTTCCAAGCTCTGGCTCAGTTCCTAATGAGCTTAAGCAGTATCTGGACCAACCAATAATAGACAGAAAATCAGACCCAATAAAGTTTTGGGTGAATTGCCAGTGCTCCAGCGCGCTGAAATACCTTATATGTCAAGCTTCTTCTGTGTCGTCCAAGAGAGTGGCTCCTGCAGTCAACTTAGCTGTACTGAACAACAGGAGTAGATTGACGGGAGAGCACATAGAATAGAGAGTCCTTTTGATGTCCATATCAGACGAATACTGGTTTGATTGATTGAAAAAAAATCATAAATTAATAAAAGTTTGTATAATTTCTACCTGTGTCTTTAATTTTCAGAATTTTCTTAAATATTTTGATGTATTTTATGATTTTTTTAAGATAATTACTCCCTTTAGACAAAAATATCGAAATATCGATATATCGAAATATCGATATTTTTCCCCGATATATATCGATAGTGTTTGTGAATATCGTTTCGATATTTATCGATACATTTTTTTTGATTGCCCATCCCTAACATATCATTCCTCCCAGCTGAAGGCTGGGAGGCGGGCTGCTAGAGTCACCGAGGACTCTTTTCAGCCAATTTACTACTACGGGGAGAGAAGGGGGATGGAAGGTCGGCCGTGGCCTAGTAGGGAACCATCCCGGCATTCGCCTAGAGTGGCTGAGGTAAACCACGGAAAACCTCAGCCAGGATGGCCGAACGAGGTTTGACCCTCGTCCTCCCGAATGATAGGTAGGAGGCCGATAACGGCCTCCTCCCATCTCGGTGCCAAAAACGCAAAGTAGGGCCACCGAATTAAATTTAAATTTTGTTGTTAGATCACCTGCGAGATACCTTGAGTTATGAGAATTGTGGATAAAATTAAGTGTACTTTTCTACAGTGTGGATTTCTGATCTGGGGAGGTGATGAAGAGGAAGTGCAGCGGCAATTGGATGTATGGAAAGCCAGTGTGGAGGAATATGGCCTTAGATTTGATGTAAAGAAATGTGAGTGTATGGTAACGACCAGAAAGAAGAATAGGATAACCCAGGGAATTGTGATGGCAGGGGAACAACTCAAGAAGGTAAGTAAGTTCAAGTACTTGGGGAGTGTATTAGAAGAATGTGTAGGAAATGAAAGCGAGATAAGTGAAAGAGGAAGACAAGCAGATGATTTTTTAAGGAGAATAAGAAGCCTGATATGGAATAAAGACGTGCTTATCTTGTCATATGTTGCTGAAACATGAACAATGAAGAAGCAGGGTACAAGCAAACGAAATGAAGGTTTACTAAAACGGACAGTGTAAGGAATGAAGTTATTAGATGCACCATAAAAGATGAACCCCTACAGGAAATGATAGAGCGACCAGACTGATATGATATGGACATGTAAAAAGAATGGATGTTCAGAGAATCCCAAGAAAAATCCACGAAACTAAGATGCATGGTAAACGACCCAGAGGATGGATGATTGAGAGGAGTGTGTATAGAAGAGACGAGAGGGTTGGAACAAGGTGGTGACATAGTGGTGGTGGGAAGAAAGAAGGAAATGGAGATGATGACTGTTGTAGTAGTGGGAATTGCTTTTGTGTGCCAGTTTGTCTCACTCAATAACAACTGCAAATTCTGAATGTGTAAGAAAATTGCTTGAATCACACTTCTGAGCTGTGTAATTTATGCGATGACATAGACTTTATAGCCGGATAAGCCCTCACAGCTATACCGTCGAATTTTGCTTTCTATATACAATATTTCATCTTTATGCAGGTTGCGATGTGTTTGTTCCAACAGACAGCAGCTGGCAGCTTACTGAATCGCTTGAAGACCACTGCAGAGGAAGAGAAAGTGGTATACTGGAGAATATTGTGTAATTTTGTAGTTAAACCTATACAACGAGTGGCACATCACTACGTACAGATGAAATCCGTGAGGTTTCATTGTCTATGCATCACGGAAATACTACGGAATTGGATGTGGTATTCGCAGTTTCAGACCTTATGGTCTAACTTAAAATTGTGGTATCTTTCATGACTCCATGGAAACGGTGGAAGGAACAATAAATGATAATCTGTTCGAAAACTCATCAGATAGGAGCCGCAAATGACAGTAGATCGAAGATGAACACTTACGTAACCTGAAGAGTCAGGCACCAAAGATTAGGCTAAATCAAAAATGAACACACCTGTATTGTGATCTGTTAATATTGTTTCTGACTTCGACACTGTTGTTATTCAGTAACATGGCATACATAAACGAATTTTAAGTTATTAAAAAACTAAATTCATCATGCTTTATGGGCGCACCACTTAACAATTTTTTTCCCCCCTTCTCCTTCATGTCTGCGAAATGTGATATCCACACGGACGATGCTGTAAGAAAATGCTAGTTACTAATGCTTACACCATTTTCGTACGTTCATATTGTATAAATCTGTGGCGTGCTACTGTAAAAAAAACGACTTTCTGTTCACTAAACGTTATTCACCAAACAACAAAGGAAGTTCAAGCTGGAAATATTTCTGAGCTCCATGTTGTATGGCAATTGGTAGCATTGCGTCTAAATCAAATAACTACAATGATAAATTTATGTTAACTCCTGCAAAGATCTCCATAGATGAGACAATCCTATTGCTATTAGGAGAACAAATTATTAAACTTAATGGTTACTCTGTTGAGGCTAACAAGATTTGGAGCTGCGTTGCCGATCTCTAGATGTTAATCTGTTTTAACGTTTCCCACTAAACGAACATAACATCTGTAACTTGGTGGTAATTTTTTGTTTCGTTCCTTCTTCGAAGGCTAAATTTGTTTTGCCTTATTTTGCATGCCCACAATTTCGAGTGAAACGGTATTTGGTAAGATTATTATTCTCAGTAACTTTAGATTACCTGTTAGATAACGCGTAGGAAAAAAAAAATGACGAATTTATTTTCGAAGATTCTATTTAGATGGAGAATTTTTTATTACTCTCTAAAAAGAAACAACGTTCATTAGGCTATATTGTAGTCACACGTATAGAATAAAAATTCACTCCACAAATTTTCATCGGTAAGACTAAAAAGCTGAAATGGTGTACTGTTATAAGTGTTGCATAAATATTTTATACGTTCAGTGCGAATATTGATATGAGTCATGAGAATTATTTCAGGAAGACCTGATCAATTGAGGAGCAGCAATAGCGTCCATGCGAAGGACTGCGCCTAATGTGATGCAACCCGCAAAGTAGCATTGGTCTTCTTCTGAGCATCACGCAATGCGGGTCTGATGTTAGCAGGTCTACTGTTAGAAAAGCCATATGAAAGGTACCTGTGTAATTTATTTCTTTTTAAAACGGAGCAAAATATAATTTCTTGCTTAAGTTAAATATGTTTAGATGGATTATGAGAATAAAAAATGTGTCTCAATTCATAAATTAAAGAATATATTCACTTTCCAGTAATATTCAACGAAAGCATTATCTTTATGTGTCTGTAGATCCTAAACGATATATTTGCAATGCTAGCAACAAATACGTTAACATCACTTATTGCGTCCATGAACACAACATTAATATTGTGGCAGCTGATTTTTCTTTCTTAAAAATCCCCTACTTTTCTCCAAGATTAATATCCTTTTTCTCAGTTACTTGAATATAATACAGTTCTAAATCTGTACGACTGTGTTCCTCTGGAATAAATATTTTTTCTAATTTTAATTCATCAAAAAGATTTATTTTTTAAATAAGAAAAAAAATCGCTTCGTTGTTACTGATGTTGCGCAATGTCAACAATTTTGCTATTTTTTAATAATAAACTGAAATTGTCATTTTTTTCTATGGTTAAACATGCGCAGATACAAAAATAAGCTCCCACGTCTATGGTGCCAAGTCAAAATATCATTGTTTGATACATAAAAAATTAATTGTTTTTAATTCAGCAAACAAGAAAATGTTTGCAATGAAGGTGTGTAAGAAATATAATTTTCTCAACCCGATTACTTAATTTTCTGGGGATAGCCATTTTAGAAACACCTTTAAAAATTGTAAATTGCAACTTAGAATTTTCTCCACAGCAGTCACCACGCAGTTTAACCGTTTTTAAGATTGTTCGAAAAAAATTCGCAATATCAAAAGCAAAACAAGAAAACACATCATTAGTTCTCCTAAGACTATAATAATTATTTGATATGGTTCATTACTGCATAAGATGCACGAGGATAACCAGGAGTGTAACAGCCTATAAACATTTAAAATTTTCGTTGTATATAAAAATATACAAAAAACTATCAATTGCCTCTGCAAGATTTATTACTAATGTATGCAAATACCTACAGCGTGTTACGTACAAGCAGAGAGTTTTCTCTATTCCTCCCTGAATGAAATGGCCCGTTTAATGTTAGACAAACCTTTCATTTCCCAGATATAATTATGAGTAAAGTGAGCCCCTGAATTATGTTAAAAGTAAACAGTAATTAACCATTAACATCCGAGTTTAGATTGAATTTTTTTGTCCAAGTTCCTTTCTTTACAACTGATTGCAGATATGTTCTCAAATCCATTCTCATCTAAAAGTCAACAATCTCTCTTTTTTTCCCACCTCGAAAGATGACTTCAGCCAAATTTAAACACAAGAAAGCTGGAACTTTGAAACATTAAGTTCAACAGTGAACGTTTGAAAAGTTTCCTAAAATTTAATTTTGTCCTTTTTACTTTGTGCCCCAGGGTGGCATCTCAGAATAGTTAAAAAAAAAAAAAAAAAAACAGCCTACTAGCAACTTGAGTAGTGCAATAATTGATGCCTATAAACATGATGAAAATACAACATACTCCAAATGATGTCCTCTTTGAATTAATTCGCAAATTTTTTGCCAAGAAGTATAATATTACAGTGATTTTAAGGTGTACAATCTTTGATTTCTGCATATTTCATTTAGAAATATACATAAAGAAACTTAGAAATTTACTTTCGGAATTATATGGCATTATAATAAGTCATATTAAGACAATGATACACAGATCTTGCAAGTTATTCCACACGTATTGACACTTTATTAGCTTGCTATCAGTGAGAGATCTTTCGTCCTTGTATTTGAAGAAGTGAAATTTCTGATCACCTCACATTCCTATTCCGTGTTATCGTACCCAACTAACGATCGATGCTAATTATCAGCTTCAGGTTTTTGAATCAAATAGTGGAAATATTACTCAATTGTTGCTCTGGAAATATGACATAACTGAGATCACAAACAAATTAATACGCTATTCTTCTCTGAATGACTAAATGAGTAAAAATGAGCGTATAGAACAAATAAAATGACAAACAACAATTTATTTAAACACGAAAAGAATAAACCACTTTCATTTTTATTCTGATTTAAAAATGTAAGTTAACACAAAACACAGCAACATCAAGTCATAACTTACGAGTTAGCTCAATATTTTCATAGTTGCCTGTTTTAGTTGATTCTGGAAACGAATAGTAATAGTTTTAAGATTTTGATTCAGTTGTCGAAAAACCAACCTTTTTAAAAATATTTTTTAATTTTTTTGCATCTGTTTCAATCAATCAGGCAACAATTTGAAGTAAATCCGCGTGATTTAGTCTTAGAAGTTATTGCGGAAAGAGATATAAACACCTACACAGAAAATTAAATCAGAGACATTATTTTTTAAGCAATAGTAAAAAGTGAACAGTTGATTGGATGATTAGATGTTAACGCATTTGAGAAAAATGCTGACTTCACTCTGACCTCAAAACATATATAGCAGCAGCAGTTTGAGAAATTCACAATACCACCAATGCGAAACGTGTCGAATATATAGAAACAATGTTACATAAGAATAATTGCTGATTCTCCAAGCGCAAAACTGACAGAAAGGCTGGCAATCAAAGCAGCATGCCTTCGGAACCGAAGAAAATAACCAGTCCATACATTCACAAGTGTCTGCTAAATGATATATCAACACGCTACTGTTCCTTATTACACAACCTGGCAGCCACATTAATTTATTTTTCAGGTAGCAGATATATTAAGAGTGGTACTTCCTTTGGCGATTATCTACACAGGACACTCGTCGTAAATACAACTCATACATGCGGGAGATGTTACGATGAATTTTCTATCAGCGGCGAGGATTCTTAGGCTAAATTCGTAACGTGCTGACAGTCGCATTACCCTCCCGGCAATAAGGGGAAGCGAGTGGCAGCCAATTAAGTCCTGGTGTCTAATTCTCTTAATTCAAACTTATCAACAATCACAGCCGACCCCGGCGCCATTTAGAAAGCGTTCCCCGTTACAGGGATACGTATCAGCGGCAAAAAGAAGCAACGTTGGTGGAAATTTATGAACTATTTCCAGACAATCGGAATTAATTATTAAAAGCTACGTTTCATTTAACGGCCTTCCAGCGATTTTACGGCAACTCGAAGCGGCGTTTTCACGGGGCATAAAATATCCTCACCAAAGTAGCTCTTCTTCAGCGTTTATTAAGCACACGCTCTACGCGTGCATATCTCGTGATAGTCGGGAATTAATAATGCTACGTTGCCCGGCAACGCTGAAGATAACACTAAACTTATAATGTTTACGAGACTAACACCGAAACTGCATTGAAATTTGAAGATACATCTTTAGTTACAAACATTTTACATTATTATTATAATTATCTGAACTCATACTTGATTTGTTTGTGAATTTCCGAATTGTATTATTTAAATAACCCTAACATAGGAAAGAGTATTGAAACTCCAAATTTTAAAACATAAGCATTTTAAAATGTCTCACCTTAAATTTTATTTTAACCAGCTCTAAATCTATGTCAAACATCTTATATGTCTTGTAAATATGTCTACATGTCACATGTTATATAGTAATATAATTCAGATACGGAGGAATCCAATTGGATTGACCTCAGGCCAAGTGATGTAAACAGTCACTTTTATCAAAAAACTGTTTAGCATAATTTTAATTGCTGGACGATTTACAATATACCATAGTTATCAAAAAAGACATTTAACATAAAGAGGTAAACAAACTTACATATAAAGAGCATGTTTTCTATACATCATTGCGTTTTATCGAAGAAGAATAATAAATTTTTTGATAGAAGTAACATATACGATCTGTGAATTTTAGTGGTAATAAATACAAAAAATTGTGTATCTAACTTTTCAAATATAT
Source organism: Vandiemenella viatica (assembly GCA_031002005.1). Taxonomy (NCBI): domain Eukaryota; kingdom Metazoa; phylum Arthropoda; class Insecta; order Orthoptera; family Morabidae; genus Vandiemenella; species Vandiemenella viatica. The sequence continues at coordinate 54,506,779 of CM061914.1, read as the reverse complement.
ATAAACCCAATTACATATTTATCTCAACGCGTGTGGACCAGACTGACATAAGTGATAATTTTTTCGCTTGATTATACTATTCCGGGAAAAATTTCACAATTCACACATCAAACCACTAGTATCTTGTAAGTAGACATCCCAGAATCTACGTATTAACCTTTCATAAACTGTGTACAACTTATTCTGATCGTAAACTTTTTTTTACTTATGCCTTTATGCCTCGTCGACGTCGAGTTCATTAAAGGCTGGATGGTACTTGGGACAAGGAACGGGAAGGAATTCGGCCATGACCTTTTTGAAGGAAGTATCCCGACATTCGCCTGGAGTGATTAGGGGAAACCATGAAGAATCCAAATCTGAATGTCCGGACGGGAATTGGAAACGGCGTCCTCCCGAATTCAAGGCCAGAGCGTTAACGATCGTAAACTAATTAAAGGCAGTCTTTTATATGATACCAAATCTCTGCATATACAAAACTGTAAGCAGGCTGTCTCTTTCTGTGCCCTAGTTACTCTATCATGCAAAAACTAGCGAACCGATTTGTATAAGATTTTTTACAGATAAAAAAAATTTTGGTCCAGCTTAAAACTGCGGTATATCTTATCACCCTAAATGACTGGGAGATGAATCAAGAAATGAAAATCTGTTTGTATCCTGAACTGATGTCAGCCATAGTTCAAACTGCATCAAAGATGAACACCTATTCCTAAATCTGGAAAGATACTCACCAAAGATCACAATAACCCGCAGGTAAATACTCTAGTCTTTGGTTTCTGTTAAAATAGTTATTTTTATTACATAATTTCGGTTATATATTCTTTCAGAGTTTCATTGCGTTTTAGTTTTAATAGTTAAAATTAAATATCATCTTTAAATAGATATAATATGACAGTTTTAACTGAATTTTTTCTGCATGATAAATGTTACAAAGATACTATGTTACAAACCTCTGACAATATGCTAACCGAAATTTGTAAATTCACCAGAGATATTAAAGTAGGTCCTAAATTAACATTCAGGTTTTTTCCCTTCTCCAGGTTTATAATTACATGTGCAGGAAAATGTCAGTAATAAAATAATAATTGGTTTCCGTAAATAACCGTATTCTCCGAATAACTCATTTCTTTCTTACGCACGTTCAAAAATTATGACAATGCCATGTGCTTGAGGAAAGCAGATAGTGCGTATGACAATCCGTGTGAGTGCCACCCATTCCAATAGTCTTAAGATATAACATGGATATTCTACAATTCTTCAGAATTATCTGTTCTTTATTATTTATGTAACACATGCTGTAAAAGTGCAGTATATTTTCAGGGTAGAAAATTAATGAAACATGTTGATCCGTTTTCAGTCCAGTTTCTTGCTGTCGAAGAGTTAAGTTCTGCTCGGCCTGCAGTAGTTACGCTACAAACCGGCAGGTAGCAGCAGTAGCCGATTTTGTAGTTTGTAAGCAGATTTTTCACTTACACACTTCTTCGAAATAGTGGTTAATGGAAAAATATTGAACTATCAATAGCCAGCAAACTATCATAAAATTATATCTCCATAAGGAAAAGAACTTTTTCGTTTTAATATTGTCATAGAATTTTAAGAGTCTTATTAACCGGTATATCTCTGCTCATACATCAACAATGTTGGATCTTAAACTAATTATTTTTCGGTAAATACACTTTTAATTTGCATTTTTTAATTAAATAAAAAAAACTCATTCTATGATAGTTATCACCATTTTCATATCTAAACGATTAGCGAAGTCAAAAAAACATTACTAAAAGGCAGAATATACACCTGTAAATTTATTGCAAAGTTTTTTTTTAAAATTAAATAATCTTTTCATCAAGTTTTTTTAAACTAAATTAATTAAAATTGTACTCACTATAACGCTATGGTAATAAATAAAGACCAACAACTTTATAGAACGTTCGTCAGAACATGAATTCCACCTAAATCTGCGTATATTGCAGTAGTAATAATTTTCTCTATGAACTTCAAAGCTTCCTAAGATTACATACAGAATCCTCTTACCATCTTATTACTGATTTTCAACACTGTTTTACTTAGGGATGTAAGTTAACCAACTATTAATTTGAAGACTCTAATCTGATAACTTGGTGGGTGAGGAAAGAAGTTTGTGGAAGAAGCTTACAGAAAGAAGGGACAGGCTGGCAGGTCATATTTTGAGACATGCTGGATTGGTTAATTTGCTGGTGGAGGGAACAGTCGAAGGTAAGAACTGTAGAAGAAGACTGAGATTCGAATATATGAAGCAGATAATTGAGAACGTGGGTTGTAAGGGATATGTAGAGACTAAGAGGTTGGCACAAGATAGGATGGAGGATTGCATCAAACCAGTAGAAAGACTGACGACAGCAAAAAAAAAAAATGTGATAGCTTGCAGAGAACACTTTTAAATTAAATACTTCAAATTTTTTTCTTCGCAAGTTTATGAAGAGAAAAACCCCAGAAATTCTGTTTTGTAATCAGCACACTAAGTTTTGTACGATGCATGTTCAATTTTGTGTTTCAATTCTCAGAAAGTATTTAGATGGAGTATTTTCAGTGACCTATTTGATTCCCATTAATACAATAAATCTCTATTTGTCCTTATAAGTATATAATGACTATCAATAGCCATCCCTGCAATTATTTAACTCCAATATACATAATATCCTCAAAGCCCGTCAAAATTGATGGTTTGACAGGATTTTTCTAAGTCATTTATTTCGCAATTGCTTAACTAAACAGAATTGTTTTAAAATAACGCTCAATGGAATTCCTTGTAACTTTCGCGGTAGCAAAAAGTTGTCATCCTGATCCAGATTGCATTTCAACCTAACCACCATCTCCGCTAATATAAATAAATAACAAGCAACTAATTATTAATATGTTAATTTAAATGAAGTAGGCCAACGTTCTTTTCTTTAAGTTTTCTGGCATTTCGTTTCTTCTCTGATGCTTTCTAAATAGAACTGTGACTAAACAACTCTCATTAACTCTACTATGTATTGACATTTGTGGCCGCTGTTAATGCAGCAACGAAGGCCGGGTATGTGACGTCACAGCGTCACGGACACGATGACCAAGCTAAGTCTGTTATTAGTATTGATTGAATTTTATTATTATTATTTATAGAAATTTTGTAAAATGGATAATAGAAGAGTGGTACGTTATTTCCAAAAGATTTCGTTATAATAACTGTGTGGAAATCAATATTAATTTGTTACCACATTCAGTAAATTTACAAGTAGTGGCAAAATATAAAATATTACCTTCATGAAAGAAAGTTATCAGTATCCTTTTTGATCTCGAAAATTGGAAGTAAGTACGTAGGCAGGTCACCTAATTGCGATAGCAGACAGCTTTCAGAATGCAGTTACTACCTGGTAGAAAAAGATTGGTTTGCGAAAACAGTTTAACAAGTGGATGCTGCGGATATGACAATCATGTCGACAGCATATCATTTAAACCATTGTCACCCAATTTTAACATGGATGGAACAAAATACTTAATAATAGTTATAGCCTTGCATTTAAGGATTGGCATATCCGGAAGACAGAATTCAGTTTATGTTACAAAACATAAGACACTAGCTTCAAAGAGAAAAGGTCTTTCAAAGCCCAGTTTATTTTATCTTTGCGCTTGTTACATACATAATTTAATGTTTTCTTAGATACTAAACAATGAAGTGACTGGTTAGACACTACTTCTTCTTCTTCTTCTTCTTCTTCGATTATTCCCTTTAAAGAGAGCGACTGAACTTGAGTAGTCATGATGTTTTTTTCTTCTTCCTTTCTTCCCAAATTCTCTTCTTACGCTCGCTGTGTTCTCTCTTGCACTCTTCTGACCATTTGTTTCCTGTTCTTTTTTTGGTTTGTGTGTGTTTAAGTGTATGTTTCTTTATGATGTTTCTAAACTGTTCTCGATTGTTTATGTTGTCTTGTGTGATCCCCAATTCTTTAAGGTCCTCTTCTGTTTCAGATATCCATTTAATCTTGTTTTTACTGGTGTTTACTATCTCGAAGATTTGCCTTGTGAGCCTGTTCTTGTTCATCCTGCTAATATGTCCATAAATTTCATCCTTCTTTTTCTAAAATTGTCAGTTATTGTTTCTATCTGTTTGTAGAGCTCTATTGATGGCCTCTTTATCCAAATTCCTTCACGAAAAACTGGTCCGAATATTTTCCTCATAATTTTCCTTTCCTGATTTTCAATGTCTCTTATTTTTGTATGACCATGAATCACTGTAGTTTCTGCAGCATAAAGTGCTTCCGGCAGAACTACTGCGCTGTAATGCCTTAGTTTGGCGTTGACAGAAATAGATTTATTATTGTAGTGATTCCAAGTAAGCTTATACGCTTTTTGTAATTTTGATATTCTTTCTTGGTTGGCTATTGTGTTCAGTCCTGATGGTTGGATGATCTCTCCCAGATATTTAAAGTGCATTACCTGTGTCACTTTCCCATACCGTGTTGTAATGGGAAGATTATCTGCAGGCTTGCTTTCCATGTATTGAGTTTTTTCGTAGGAAATTCGTAGGCCAGTTTTCTGAGAAATTTCTTGAAGCTTCTCCAGTGCAAGTTAGGCTTCTTTACTATACGTAAAAAATAGACATTTCCGATAAAAAAATCATTTCCTCAGTAATAAATAATAATTAAAACTACCATATAGACAAAAACTTCATTTCGGTAACATTTCCACAGTTGCCAACGTCTCCACATAAACGATACGTAAAACTATAGCACTGCGAAGTACACCATATAGCTCCAAGTAGGCTAGTTGTCTAACCCAGGAAGGGAAACAGAAATTTCGCTTCCAACTTGAGGGTACAATCGAACGTATCTTTACGGCCAGTAATAAATAAGGGTTTTTATTTAGTACCAAAAATATAATTGATACAATAAAAACAGTTACTGAAGTTTTCAGTAATTGATGGCCAGTACACAACGTTTAAAAAAGAATTTTCTGCTTAAAAGACCTCAGAAGTATTTACTATAGAGAGCCGTTGAGTTAGGTAAAGCTTTTTTCTGTCTGCATGTGTCCTACAGAATTTATAATACAACGATAAGCGGAAAACTCATAAACTTTGTGTTTATGACGTTCACGTGATATTTCGCAGTAGTGAAATGTGTTGAATTAAATCGAAATTAAATAAAAGTTTCGCCAGTCACCTTTTAGCGGAATATAAAATGTTACCTCCAGAGCGAATATAACAATTATTCTAATACATCGGGAATTTTAATTCTGAATTTCCATTTGTGATCGTGGAACTGAGGACTGTGAACGAAATTTTAATTGAATTATTTTCACAATAACATCACGATTAAAGGCGAAATAATTTCATAACACAATCCTTGGACACAGAGATAACTGTGTACAGCTGCAGGAATGGATTTCGCAAAAAAAATTCGTTGCGTTGTTACGTTTTCATACACAAAAAAGTTAAAATATAATTACACATCAAATAATATCAGCAAATTATTTGTATTTTAAAAAATTAGTTACTATTTCACATTTTCATAAACCTGGAAGTCAATGCAAATTTTATGTGTTGGTGCATGTGTTAAACCGCTGACATATGGAAGTACACGGTTTCAAATCTTGAGCTGGCAAAAGTTAAAGGAAGTTTATAGGAAATATAAAGTTGGGTTATCTTCTTAATATGCGTCAGGTTTTTATCATGAAAATGTTGGATGTACACAACACATTAATTTCCTCGTGTCGCTAAATGTGTGGGTACTGTTCAAATTAAGTTATTTTCCGTCTTCTTCTTTTTTCAGGATCTGTGTTTTTCTTGTAAATATATATATTGTTTCCATCAGACATTCATGTTGCTTGTCGTAACGATTATTTATTATTATAACATTTTTTTTATTTTTTTTAGAGTTCTTTTGTCATACATTTATCGAAGTAATTGCCTTAAGCTTTTCCATTTCTTTGATCCATCTTTGGAAAAAAGGGATGGCTATAAGAATGATATGGTGAAAATTATACATGATCTGGAAGAAAGATATTACGAACATATTGAAAAGAAGGAAATGACAGAAGCTTACAGAAAAATATGGCTCACCTTCAAATTCTAGAGAATAATAATAAAAAAATTTAGTGAGGAAAAAATCAATGATGATCCATCTAACCAGCGTTACGTAAGAATTTCATACAAATGAACGCTCAGTCCTGCAGCAATTTACTGTCTGAATATTATAATCTCAATTAGTTCTTAATTTGATTACATTTGCGTCACTGAAAAAGAAGTACTTGTTTTAGCAACTAAAAGCAAATACAATTGCTAATGTACTACCGTAGTGACATCTAGAAATTTCAGTTGAAAGAATTTTGGTGTAAGACCTCAATTGTTCGTCAGCGGAATGGTAATTAATGCCAGAAGAAGAATGTCTGAAAAGCAAATTGGCTATAGGCTGTGTTGGGAAACGGTATTTTCAAATGGCTTACACGATGTGAATGGTTGGAATGGATTTCGAGCGCAGCTTAAGTAAATGGAAAGATGTAATAAGCGTCTTGTGTAAGATCTACTGTGAACAGCGCGACTCCAGATGTTATAAGACAGAAAGATAGACCATGTGTGTATGTTTCTGTGATATTTTTTGCTGGGAACGAGCTAAAGAACGAAAGTATTATAATATTTTGGATCAATCCGAATAATGTTTGCTAGCAGCTGAAACCTTCAGCTCATGTAATTGAATCAGGTAATCACTAAATGGAAAATACTTGGAAATGCTAACTTATACTTTGTAAGCAGTCGTATTCTTAACATAATCGAACTACTTATAATCAACAAATTAAGTGAAATAAAATCTGTAATACCCTGAAGACAACTGGAAGATTTACCAACAGTATTTCTGCAATGTCAGTAGACTACTATTCTGCATAATGCCGGTGTTTACCAAAACTGAAAATTAACACATTTTTATCAAATTTTATATGGGTAAGTAGGAATTGTCAAATGTAATTGAAAATTATGAATATAAGTTAAATACAAACTGATTAACGAGGGGATTCTTGTGGAAGTAGAAACTGTTAAAATTTCAACCAAATACAGTCTACACAATAATTATTTAACAAGTAAGCAGAGAATAATCACCTGAAACAACCACAAACTGTTTCCTAAAAATACTTAAAAACAGAAGTACTATGTACTCTTATAGAGTATGAAATGGCACGTACAATTCAGAAAATCGAACTATATCTGCAGAAAGATAAAATTATTTCACCGTGGTATTTAAATAAAACTGAACCATGGATTTATGATCCAAGTGAGAAAAGGGGCTAAAATACTGTTAATAAACATACTTTTGAATATATGAAGGCATTTACAAAAAAAAAAAAAAAAGGCAGATGTGGAAGGATGAAAGGAAAAAATAGTTTTTGGAGTTTAAAACAGTGATGGATGCAATTGGTAAAAATTTAAAAAGGGGGAAACATACACAAAAACATCCATAGAATGGATAGAAAGTACAAGTGAAGATGTACGCGGATCAAAAAATAGAAAGAAAAAACTGTTTTATTCATTATAAAACTTTAAATGTTATTGCTTTATAAATTTGAAACCTAAGTGGATGTTGCAGTACATGCTATTAATATTGCAACCATAATGGATATCACCTAAGCAACCCATTTTGTTCGCTTTTTCTTCCTTACTACAACAACTCAGAACAATCAAGAAACAGAAATACCTGTAGACAATCTAATATCCAAAGATTATTCGTTATCTAAAGACAAAAAGATATTACTAATGCTGAAATTGTGTCTAGTCATAAACGATAATTATTTCTATGTAAAATCACATTGTCATTCGTTGTAACAACATATTACTTTCTTCAGAATAAGAATCAATGAACCATATTTGTTATTGAAAGTTCAAAAACGAAGATAAGACATTTTACATCGTTTAGTTCCAGTCCCAATTAAAAAAAATGAAAGTCCTATCGGTTGTCACTTCTCTGAAGCTAATGTCGAAAGAATAGTTTGGGTAAGGCAGCGATCCGCATTTGTCTTATGAAGAGGAGTACTACCAGAATTCACTTTGCAACAGGTGGATGGAATCCAGGGTTGTGTATGGAGGAAAGGGAAGGGGGAGGGGGCGGGGAAGGACTATTTAGGACAATCATCTTTGAGGAAAAATCCTCAATTCCATCAGTATTTTGACATAGTTCGTTTCTCTCTTCAAACCAAGTTTTGCCAGCCGTTCATGGTTTATCGACATTCTGAATAATCATGACAGGTTTTTGGCTTCGAACGAAAAATTTGTAGTAGGCTATATTTTCAGAAGAGAACAACTCTGACAACAAATATCAGCTTTAAAAACAAAATCATCACAGAGTAATATGTATAACATGTAAAAAATAAATAAGCAATAGTAAATGCATAAATGAGACTAGAAATCTGGGGTCACATTACTAATGCAAGCGACTACCTCCTAAACCTCAACTCGAAAATGACTACCGACAACATAGGAATGCAATAGATTCAATAACTTCTTCAACATTCTCATTAAGGATCAGATATAAAATGTATGATACAGCAACAAGATAGTTGATGTTCTTTGCATAAGCCAACAACGTTTGGAGAAGTGCATTTAAATCACACGAACTCCAAGAACGATTTGTGTAAAGAGGCTTTGGATATTTTGAACAAGTATGTTTACAGACTTAGGTAAACACACAATGTGAATATAATTTATATGCAATCACTTGTAGAAAAAAAAAACCTTGAATTAAATATTAAGGATATAAATAAATTCAAAAAAATTAAAAAGGAATAACATTTCAGAATATTTTGCATTCACAATTTTCTTATTAAAAGTCGACTATTCTTTACAAAATTATTATAGCTGAAGGATTTTATACTTCATAATTCATTTTGATCTGTAAGAGAATATATAAAGGAATGACTGGGAATTACCTAATAGAAGACAATACCAGCCTTAATTTCAGTCACTTATATGGTGTATGACTATTTGGAGGCTACATGCAAGCATTATAATTACGGCTTCGTGGTTCAGATTCCACATTAAACTGCAGGTCAGCAATGACAGAATAAAGAATAAAGATTGTATGATTTGGCGGCTAAGTAACTTAGCTATTTGGTATTTGTACTACTGACTTTGAGAATAACACGATGTAGCGTTAAAGGACCCAGAATTAGTTTTAACAGTCACTCTTTTGTTACCCTTACACAAAAGTTTATGCTTTTTTTCGTGTCCTAGAGCCGACATGTGCAATGAACGTATGGCGAGTCTACAAAAACTGTTAGCAGTACTGCTCCTGAAATTCTATAAATGAACAAAAAAAACAAACAAACAAAAAAAAACAAAAAAAAGGTATGAAACTCTTCGAAATGATTTTTCGGAATCTGAAAAGATGAAAATCTGTTGACATCTCGACACAGAATATTTGCTCCGTTTTGTCTGGTGCTCAGTAGGGTCATTGACAACAGCGAAATGGATCAGAGGTGTTCAAATCCCCAATTAATTCTAAGTCTGTTCCTCGAAGATGAACAGTCAAACGTCTACCCTTACCTTTAATAAGCAACAGTAAAAGAACACCTCTGGGAATAAAACAGCCATGGATTTCGCTGCTGATTAAATCACTTTTCCTTTAATGCTTAGATGATGACTATAGATTTTTTTTAACTACTTAACGTCTCTTAACAGCGAGGTCTTTAGAGACTTGAAAGGATGGGAGCGGTGCAAGCAATGGGAAGGAATTCGGCCATGGCCTTTTGAAGGAAGCATCCCGGCATTTGCCTGGAGTGATTTGGGAAACCATGGAAAACCCAAATCTGGATGCCCGGACGGGGATTCGAACCGCCGTCCTCCCGAATGCGAGGCCAGAATGCTAACCGTTACACCACCACTTTCGGTATGACTATAGAATACGAAACCTTCAATGCCAATCTCAACTATTGCGATTTGGGAATAGATGGTTTGTAGAAATATGAACTTTTCCCTTGTTTTATTGAATGCTACTAGATTCATGAGACAATATTCGAGAGATGGTGGAGTTGCAAGAAAACTATCTTTCTTTAAAGAAGTCGGGCCAGCAATTTAAACTCATCTGTGAAGCATGCGAAAACCATTTAATTTGCTCCAAGTACATTTTGTAGCAGCGCGAATTTTGAACGTAATTGAACAATTCGCAAATGTGAAAAAGGCAGATATCCATTTCGTGTACAACGTTCCAATCATACTGGAATAACTGTGGAACGATTGTATCATTACATTGCAGGAAGCAGATCTTTAAAACCGTCGCACAGCAGATTTGTGAATGTGGATTATTCATTCCATGTCGGTAGGTGTCATTCAATAGTGGCTGCTTTCCTCACTCTTCAAAACTTTCTTTTTAGCTTAGGGCTTTACACCTCGCCGACGTCGAGGACATTAGAGATGGTAAATGATTGGGGGCAAGGGAAGAGAAGGAACTGGGACATAGTCTTTCGAAGGAACAATCCCAGCTATCGCCTAGAGTGAATTCGCGAAACCGTTTAAAACAGATATCTTAATGGCGGGACAGGGATTCGATTCCACGTCTTCCCGACTGTGAGGCCAGAGCGTTACAACTCAGCCGCTATGCTCGGTCAAAAGTTTTATAGCCATGTTGAGGCTGCTGTTGTAGACATGCATTCGTTGGCTAAGTGTATTTTTTCCTGTGTGCTCAGCGTTCGTCTAACGAATTATAAATCACTTTGTGCATGTATAAGGCAGGAACTGACAAATAAGCCTCATACCGCACATGTATTAGTAAGCACCAGGAGTATTAAATGAGTGGTTGTTAATTAACGAGAACTGATAGAGTTGAGAGCATGTGAGTTAAATTTTGGGATCGTTCGAAGTCAATGTGTAGCCAGTCTTATAAGAAGAGTGAAAGATAACTGCAGCGCTCTCAAACGTATATCGCACAACTGGTGCAGCAAGAGAGGCTAACGTAGCCGTAACATAATATTCCTTTACCTACCCTCTTAATGAATTAATTTTCCGTAACTACGAATAACAAAAATATTTGTATCTTTACTTAAAATCATTACCATACAATTTTCAATAAAATTAATAACATAGAGGGTGTTTCAAAAATGACTGGTATATTTGAAAAATCAATAAAACTAAACGGACAGCGATAGAAAAACACCGTTTGTTGCAATATGCTTGGGACAACAGTAAATTTTCAGGCAGACAAACTTTCGAAATTAGTTACAATTTTCAACAACAGTGTGACGTCCCACTCACAAGCCATTGCTTGAAAATAATATGACAAATAATATTGTAATCAATGTTTGTAAATAAGTTTGTAAGTTAATGTATCACAGGTTTTCACAGCGTAGTAGCATGTATAGTCATTGGGGTAGTTTAAGATTAGATGTTGTAAGTTTGTTTGCTTGAAGTTGGCACCTCTGTGGTAAAAAAAAAGAGAAAGAAGGAGGAAGCTATTATGGCGGCGTAAAAGTTAGCGTGCAGATTTTTGTGTTCTGGAATGTTTGTAGTAATTTTTTGTGGTTTGTTGATAAGAGTGAATAAAATTGAGTTAAACGAGAGCTCAAGCGTTTTATTGTAATTATTATCCGTTGCGCATCAAACAGTGTAAAACTATATCTAATTAATTTAATACTAACAACGTGTGCAAGGTGGTAGCATAAACCGCTAAAATCAACAACTTGGGCCAAATGCTGAAAATGACGGGCTACTGCAATCTATGATGATTTTATCATTGGTACCTCGCAGCAGACGGCGTTGCAGTCTGAAAAAATCTAAAGTACGATTGTTCTAAGGAATAAACCATTTTTTTCACAGCAAACTTGCAATCTGTGAACAGCACACGCTTACAGCAGAAAGACGACTTACAGAATGGCGAACTCACAGACTGCGTTTACTTCTATATCTTTAAAATCGCCTGCAGCGCCATCTGTCGTTGAAAATTGTAACTAATTTCGAAAGTTTGTCAGCGTGAAAATTTACTGTTGTCCCAAGCATATTTCAACAAACGGTGTATATCTATCGCTGCCCTTTTAGTTTTTATTGATTTTTCAAATATACCGGTCATTTTTGAAACACCCGGTATATGCTGTTATAAAGCAATTTAATCGTGGTTAATTTTTTGATTTAGCGTCCAGCCATTGTCAGCATTCTGGAAAAGTCGTGTGTTCGCTGTAAGCCTACTGGCGATCATGCCATTTCAATTTCCAGGATTTCAATTTGACACATATTCCACCTCTGTCGTAGCCGGACCTACAGTTTAACGTACAATTTGGACCACGAATCGTCCTGGCGTGGCTGATACGATAAAACACTACTCTTAAAATTCCTGGCCCACAGAATTTGAGAACTACGAACTTTTGAGAATAAGCGTCTTAACCACTGATATATTATATATGTATATATATATATATATTATTACAGACTTACTCAGGTCATCAGTGCGCCAGTCACCGTTCGGTTAGTTTTCGAAATTTGGTGACAAATTGTTATTCATCCTCCAAATAAGTATCCTGTGTCTTTCCTGATAGACATAGTGTTTCCTTATCAAATTTCATTGAGATCGGTTTAGACGTTTAGTAGTGAAACCGTTACAAACAAACTGAAAGACAGAGATACTTCGCATTTATAATATTAGATAGTGTAGATTAGGATTTCCCTGAAATTCTATAGCATGCGCCAAGATGTGTGGACGAATGCTTGTATGACTATTGTTTAAATATTGTAGACGCTGTGCCCGCCACCTGTCCGCAAACCATTTAAATTTTTCGCTAAGTTATTTTGCATTGTTCTCTTCGTCAAATGTATAATTCTGAAGCGTAAAGTTTTGAGCATCACAGCCGAACTTAAAATGTTCTTCCCGTAAACTGCAGTCTTCGTATACACAACATAGAGGTTTAATCTGAAAGTATTTTGTAAAATTAATTTTGTTTTGCTGTGATACAAATCACGAATAGAAGCAATAAAAAATATTACTAATATTTTATTAATGTTTACGTTTAATCTTTGATGGAGTGTTTCGATTACCGTTTTCCGTGTTTTTTTTAGCATAGTATATTTCAGAGAACTAAATTAATAAATAACTAAAGCTCCATAATTAACAACGCTGTTAGCAGAATCCATACAGTCAAATATTTATTTGTGATGCAGTATAATCTTTGGTAGGTTTCTATTGAGTTTTTGAGAGCAGTGTTCATATCTGTTGTAGCATGATCTCTGACGCCCATCTGTTCAGATTATCATTTCTTTTTCCGTTTATCGGGAAGAATCATAGGACACATCGCAGATTTAAGCTTATAACTGTGAAAACTCCATCCAGATTGGTCCAGAAGATTTTTTGTGACACAGAAATTTCTGGGAAACAGCAGCGTACAGATTTATTCAATTATTTTCTCAGATCACTAATGGCGAACTCCATAATTTTGATCCAAGGCAAGCCCAAGGAAAGCAACTCCCTCCATTCCCACTCAAGAAACTTGTGACAGCCCTCAAACCTAAAATTAAATGGAATTGTATTTCATGAAACTTATAGTAAGCTAGAGTTTGGTTGAATATGATCTAGTAATGTTTGGTTTTCAATTAACTGTAAATCAATGTATATAGACTTTGTTGTACGAAAAGAAATTGTTTAAAGGCGATTTAATATGTTTAAGAACAGAATTGTACATGAGAATTACTTAAATGTTCGTAATTTCAAGTATTAATGCAAGTTACGATGTCTAAAGGACAATTTACTACAGTTTAAAATGATTTCTGTGAATATTTTTGTGTTTAAGTATCTTTAATTTCCACTTCTGACCATTTTGTATTGATTTTAAATGATTATGTATTAATTCTGATTGTTTTTAATATGTCTCAATTGTTTAAGTATTGTTTATGTTCGAGAAATATCTGGCGGAAGCTTTTGAAGTGTTCTAGAAATTTCGATGGAGTTTATATAAAGCTAACATAGGAGACAGAGAAACCGTTTTCACCGACTCAATTTACGACGGCCAAGGACTATATTGTCTGTGGAAGAAGTGTTCTATACAATAGCTGGATCGGATGTATGCATGTAAACAGTATCTTTGACGTCGTGTTTATGAAAATAAAAGCAAGTTTAAAGTGACCTGTATGGTGGACTGGTTATTTATCATATTAACTAAACCACGAACAATCTAATATTCTCCTCTTCTAGATTGCATTTTCTTATGACTTAACCCGCCATCTCAAAGTCAAGATCATTAGAGGCAAAAGAGGAGTAGGGACCAGGAACGGGAAGGAATTAGGCCACGGCGTTTTTTGAAGAATCCATCCTGGCATTCCCCAAGAATGATTTTGGAAAACCTTCGATAACCAAATTCAGTATGCCCAGACGGGGATTTGAACCCATGTTCTCCCGACCGCTAGGCCCGACTGTTACCGACCACCCTCGGTTCCTCTAAAGCACCCTTTTCTACACAGTTAAAATAAATCTCAAATTTAAATAACATTTAATAACAAAACGTTTGGTAGCGCCTTCCCAATTGTGGCCCGCCACTCAAATCCGGGCGCGATCTAACAAGTGGTTCTCCTCGTTTATTCTGCCAGAAACAAACCTCAAGAATGAATTGATGAATTTATTTGGTGCCTTCCGGCATTCCTTAGCCAGTTTCAGGTTGCAACAATCTGTCTACTTTGATGGAGTGGGAACACTGACCGGAAGGAAGTGTTTCGAATTCCTCATACCTTTTGTCACATCAATAAACAAAACCACTGCGACTATCAATCACGTGCTATTTTTGTTTTTGTGAATGCCTCCACGAGCTGCTGAAATGTTATCGTTCTTGGTGAAGGTAAGTCATTCATACGTACAAACTCGATTAACAGCGCAGCAGAAAGCTGAATAAAAGCGACAGTTGATAAAATCTGACATGTTCCGGCATGGTACCTCCATGACGGATGTTAGCACAAACAAGGTGCTGGTAGTTGCAACGCAAAACCGCCTGAACGCTACTAACGAGGAACTACGAAATTACATAAACTTCAAATCCATTTCAGTGACATATTTCTAAACGGAAAAAAATGGAGGAAGTTATTTTTCAGTGACAGCTACTGTTTTTTACCGGTATGCAAAACGAGTTTAAAAAAAGAAAAAAATTAAATCCGTTGCTGAGAATATCTGTGAATTTGAAGAGAGAGGAAAGCGACAGAGTGATCAAAATCAAATAAAATTTTGGCGAGCAAATGTACTTAGCTATTCATTTTCCCAGTAACCAGAATAAACTTGAATGTATGCAAAGTGAAACCGAACTAATTTACTGCATCTCGACCGTAACCTCTCTCTTATAAATGAATCGTTATTTATTGATGTAGAAAGTATACTAAAATATAGATATACCAGTCTTACGGTTCCTGTGATAGTACAATAAAGGTTGTTGTGATTGTTTTTATGGCTACAGAGCACGTCGACATCGAGGTCGTTATTGCTTACCATGAGGTATACTACAAACTTCGCCGTATTTAAAAAAAAAATAAAAAAATAATAATAATAAAAAAAAATCTTTCTGTGCCATTTACTTGACTGAAATCGAGGTATAAATTAATGAGTAACACCTTCTTCCAACCAAATGAACCAACTCGTAATACTATTCCCAACAAGAAACCTGCGAATTATCCTTGAAGACACAACACGTTTATGAAAATCATGTATTGTTAACGTAAAACCTGCGAAAATATTACTGCAAATTACGTAAAAGGAAGTTAGCAGATTCTGCCTACCCCAAGTACATATATTTTTCTTTTTTTTTCAGATATATTTGTAGTAGATTACTCCTATTGCTCTGTTGCAATATATTTAGTTAAACTGGAAACTACTCACTTTCAATGGAAGGGACCGGAGTTTAAACAAGCCGTTACTCTGTGAAATGTCACAATGTTTATCAGAACTATCAAAGGACGCTCAGTGCTTCAAATTCTATTTTAACTACTGGCTACTTTCTACCAATAGGATTATCTTTCTTTTCACTTAGGGTTTTACGGGATTTTATGCCGTCTACCTGTAGGCATAAGAAGAAATTTGAACAAGGCATTTTTTAAGGAAACAGCCGCCATTCACCTGCTGCGATTTCGAGAAACGGACTGGGATTCAAACCCGCATCCTACCACCCATCAAATACGGTTCGAAACTCACCACAACATTTCGAAGTAGGCCCTACTTACCTTGGATCTTAGTAATATTTTCACAGTTCTACCAGAGAATTTGACTCGAAGAATTAGGGACATAGTATATGATTTGGAAATGAAAATTTTATTGCCAAGATTAGTAAAAATAATAAGAGATGGCGGAATAACACCGTTCAAGAAAACTGCTCCAAATACACATTGTTTCTTTTCAGTACTTCGGTATCTCGTGTTCCAGCTGAAACTGAAAATCATATTTAAGGTGATACAGAGATTTTTTAAAAAAAATCTTTTGCTACAAAGATCTTGGTATTCTCTTACAATTTTCTAACAACGACTTGCTGAGGAAATGGGCACCCCATGTAAAATAGCCGTTAAAATCAGCTACATCCTACGCAAAAAGATATAAACAATATTTAATGTTTCACACCACGCTGCAATAATTTTACTCATACTTTCAAGTTATTTCTCTGCTGTTTCAGTTGCAGAAGAAATATATAATAACATTTTTTTACTACCTCATCTGCTCTATAGAAAAAAAATTTACTTTCCGCTAACATTTTTTAAATTATTTCCCTGATGTCAGTTATAGCAACTCGTTAGGTTTCCTATTTTCAGGCTACAGATCTTTCGCACGATGTACCACAAGTTTAGCTACTTTTGGGACTATGCCTTTTGAGACTTAAGTAATTGAAGTAATCACACACACACTCTTAAAATGTTCGCAAACCCCGTAAAAAGTTTTATAACATGTCGTGAAGATTTGCAAATGGAAAATAAAATCTCAAAGACGTGCTTTTAAATGTAACCGGTATTTAAATGCTTGGAAAGGTAGAGGAAAAGTTTATGTAATCACCAGAGGAATGTTAAAGATTTTATCTTCTTTTCACGTCTGCTGAAGACGCGAACAAGTGTGATGAAGTGGTTTTAAAATGTGCATGTATTCAAAATGTAATGTACAGCAGCAAATGGCAATTTCAGAGAACTAAATTCGGGCAAGTTAATACAATGATTCGGACCTTATAAGATTATGAAACTGACTTGTGTCTGTCCAGAAAGATGCTTTCGGAAACTTTTACTTTAGAAAATTTAGCAGTAAAATGAGCCAAATTGGATTAAATATAAATTTAAGTCAATGCACTGTCAGAAACATCAGTAGGTTTTTAATAGGTCAAAATTAATTAATTATGAACTTGTGATAGGTATTGACAGCAAATGTTAATACCGAAATATGCTCAGAGAAAAAAATGCAATCGCAGAAAAACAAGTAACCTGTTTAGGGGTCATATCGATGATGATACGGAATCCTCTATACGCCTTAAGAAATCCGGTTTCATAAGAGAACCTTAAGAACAGAACGGATTTAGTATCTAATAAAGTTTTGTATAAATTATTTCAAGTGCGCCATGAAAAAACCCTCACCCTTCATGAGCCATAATAAAAATGTAACAGCTCTACATATCTGTGAATATGAAATGAGCGCAATAGACGAAAAAGATAAGGTATAAAACATCTGATTTTTAGAACCGGGAGAATGGCAGGAATAAAGTAGCAAAATGATAATAATCAATACAGTTTGGTATTACCAGTACATTTACATTGGAAGTGGACCTCACTTTTTTTCTTCCTGCTTAGCAAGGTTCTTTTTCTCTGCAATAAAGGCGTATAGAAAATGTACACTGTGAACTGAATTGAAAGAGGACGTTGGTTTGAACGTAATCATAAAAATATTTGAAAACTTAATTTTGCCATCCCACCTCAGTTTGTGCTGCGTCAAGGGGGAAGTTATATACAGAAATGCCAAGTTCGTTGGTAAAATCGTTTATTAAACGTCACCAACGGATACTGAAAGAAAGATAAGGTAAAGATCAAAGACACGATTTCATAATGCATATTATTCGTCCTAGAAATCGGTTATTCACGCTTGAAGTAACGTCTATTTTTACATGATTATTTGATTTACATGTGTTATCTCGTATGTTATTACCACACCACGAAACAACGATTCACTCAAGCAATTGTTGCCATTGTGAGGTATCCTTTTTTAAGTCGATAATTAAAGAAATCACGGTTGGCCTTACCAATCTTTCCAAGTTCTTTTGCAATCTGTTCTATAATTGATAGCACGTTCTGGACGATATGTGTGGCCCCAGGATATCGTCTCACACTTTTTTTTTTTGCTATCACCTCGCAGATTAAATTTAATTACATACTCTTCTCTATAAAATCAGCTACTATTTATTAAGACATCTTAATCAATTCAAATAATAACGTTTCTCGTTGATACATACATAAATCTCACCACCATTCTTCATATATCAATATGCTTCTCCTTGGCTAAAACAACACAATTACAGCCTGCCAACTTCAACATAACAAAACATATAAAAACTTAATTTTACCCATTTTTACACATACTACTACACTGTGCGGCCTTGTATTAAAATAAATACATTCATATATTGCATAAGTCGTAAAATTATTACTATTAATATTATTATTATTTCTATATCTGATGAAGAGAGACCTCACACTATGTCGGTATTCAAAGGACAACAATCGTGTTTATTGACACATAGTTCTATACTTAAAGATAGATGACTAGTATAGCGTCAATAAAAATAAAACACAATCGAATTTTTCCACAAGATTGCAACTAACCGTGCAAAATAAATCTAACTTCAAAATTACTGTATTTAAGTCACCTAGCGTGGTGGATGAACGCTCTGGCCTCGCATTCGGAAGGATTTGGGTTCGACCCCCCGTCCGGGCTTCCAGATTTGGGTTTTCTATGGTTTCCTCAAATCACTGCAGCCGAATGACGGAATTCTTCCTCCAAAAGACCATGACCGAATTCCTTCCCGTTCCTTGCACCTGTCCTTTTGCCTCTAATGACCCCGACGTCGACGAGGCGTAAAGCCATCAGGAAAAAAAGTATGTAATGTAACAACTAATTTTTTTACTTCATACTTTAAGGCTCGTCGACGTTGAGGTTATTAGAGCCAGAAGACTACTGTGTTCAAGAAAAGGGAATTTGGAAATGGCCTTTGGAGGAACTATTCCGGCATTCACCTGGAGTGATTTCGGGAAAACTGGATGGCCGGACGGAGGTTTGAACCTGTGTTCTTCCAGAGTCCAGCTTCGAGTGTTCCTGATCACCCACCGGGCTTGTTCAAAATAATAACACTACTTGCGAAACAATCCTTGAAGAACCATCAACTGGCCAAAGGGTTGTTGTTATAAAAGAGCAAACTTGCTACTCCAAAATTATATGCTTATTAAAATATATTGCCAACTTTACAAGAAACACTGTAGTTAATAAGGATAAAAGACGAGATGCTTCTCTCACGTGGTGCTGGTTGGAAGGCGAGTGACTGTCTTTAGGTCGGGAGCGCAGATTGGCTTGGACAGAGGGGGCGTAGCAGGTGGTGGCTGATTGCAATTTACGGGCTCGCCACAGCATTAAGCACCACTCATTAATGTAATCATTATGTTCAGCCGAGTTCACTCTGTGGAGACCACACACGAAGCGCCACTAAACCGCGTTTTATCTTCCACACACTAATCCCATTAAAATAACTTAAAATCTACGTCATGTGAATTTAGCAAAGATTCTGTTATAAAGTAATGCATAGATCTCATTCACCTGTTGTTCAAACTACAAACATTGTTCTAATACTGTATATATGTTACTTATGGCTTTGCGCTTCGTCGACGTCAAGGTCATTAAAGCCGGGATGGGACTGGGGACACGGAACGGAAGGAATTCGGCCTTGGCTTTTTTTGAAGGAAGCGTCCCGGCATTGACCTGGAGTGATTTGGGGAAGCCATGGAAAACCCAAATCTGGATGTCCAGACGGGGATTCGAACCGGGGTCCTCCCGTATACGAGGCCAGAGCGTTAACCGCTCAACTACCACTCTCGGTGTGTTCTAATATAAAAGCCTTCTACCTCAATGGAATTAACGTTTTTTTAAAGGGGCGTAATCGACATTTTTTTCACTTTTTGTCTTTTCTGGGGGTTTTCGTTACTTGAATATAGAGCTATCAGTTTCTTTCGAAAATACATCTGTGTGAGCATTACTTCCCAGTTAAATGACTCAAACAGACTGAAGAACTACATTCCACATAATTATGACTTGTATTAGGATGAGCTATTTCACTGGCCAACCACTGATGCAACTCCAGACGGCGACTTTGAAGAGGAAGCCGAAGGCCAAGAAAAATGTATGAACATAAAGTTAGCCATTTATCAAAGTACTCCGTTATACATTTACTCTTAATTTAACTACTATTAATTTAGTGTGTACTTTGACAGATGTCTAACAAAAAAATGCAAAATTCTACCTGCTTAAGATTATTACATCCCACTTAAACATGAATATTTTTAAAAAAAGAACATACTTTTAAAATTTTCAAACTGCAGTGATTCTGAGAAAAAAAATAATTAAATCATGTTTTTTCAAATAGTAGGACATGTTAAGGCAACATATTTTAACTGAAAATACCATACAAAGCTTTTTAAAAAAAAATCTAACAAGGCTTATAGATTTTTTTAAAAAAATTTTCGATTTTTTTTTTTTTGGTAACGTACGCTCATTAAAAAAAAAAAAACTGATTCAAGTGATTTGACATCACAACAGTGTTTAATTTTTAGTGTGATAATTTATTATTTATCTTCAAACATCTGAAATTTCGTCGGAGGATTCAATCCAGTTCATTGCTGTCACAACTACACCATTACTGAAGAAGAACTCTTGTAAAGCACAGAAATACTGCTAGCTCTAATTGTATGCAATTCAAAAGGTTCGAAAACAAAACAAATTAAAAGATGACATAAAATATCCTGACGTAAGTAGCAGTATAAACAATATTAGAAACACAATACAAAAATTTGTAAAACGTTACTTGCACTCATAATAATAGCTGAAGAGACTAAACTCATCTTTGTATTAATGAAGCTTTTATTTTGTTGTTTATGTTGAATTTCTTGTAGTTAAGCTGGAAGGCTTTTATTTACCGAATAGTACTACGAAATGCATTAATAGCTAAAGTCCCATCAATTTGATGCACAAGGTGGAGGAAAAACCATCGTGGATTTTGGAAAACTTCGCTTAGTGGTAAAAATCGGGGGTCAACCATGTTGTTGTATATATATATATATATTACATTCGTAATAGAGAGTAGCTTTTGTCATTATATCAGCTGTACACCACAATTCAGATCTGCTGTAAAAACGAATTATGTTAGCTATGAAACAGACCTTGCTAACGAAAGACCTTTATTTCGGTATTAAAACAAAAAATAAACCAAAAATATTTCCATATTAACTGAAGAAGACTCCAAACTAAACTTTTTTATAAAAATTCTCAGTTATGTGAAATAACCAGGCCAACAATGAGACACATGTCTAATTTTTGTCGTAACTGATCCAAGAACACGACTTCCGCATGAAGGTTAAATTTCACTTGTTAATGTATTTTACAAAAATATACGCGCAGTTAAGCTTCATTTATAAAGTAACTGCCGTCATATCGTTCTGCATCACCAAGCCTACTGGAAATTTGGTCTGCAGACATTCTACGCCGTAAGTGCAGGAATACTTCAAGTTACACTAACCTCTCCGTGCGATCTTGTATTGACGCTTCTTTGCTCAATAATAATAGATCAGTTCTTTGCGTTCGCCAGCATCACGACTACTGTCTCTATATTATCTATTGCATATTTGGCATCTGTGACTATTAAGGTCTGACGTGGTAGGTGTTTTCAGCATTCATTAGTTAAATATTAATTATGGGAATTAAAACATAGTTCCCACGTTTAAGAAGTCACTTATGGCTTATTTTTGTAGGTACTATTTAGATTATTGCAATTTTATTAAGTAAAATAAATCAACTAATGAATCAATAAAGTTTTTTTTAACTGCTTTACGTCTCTTTTTAACATCGGGGTCTTTAGAGACGGGAAAGGATGGGGGGGGGGGCAAGGATGGGGGCAAGGAATTCGGCCATGGCATTTTGAAGGAAGCATCCCGGCATTTGCCTAGAGTGATTTGGGGAAACCATGGAAAACCCAAATCTGGATGCCCGGACGGGGATTTGAACCGCCGTCCTCCCGAATGCGAGGCGAGAACGCTAACCGTTACACCGCCCCGCTCGGTATCAATAAAGTGATACCAAGTGTCATTAAAAAGAAAATTCGTATAAAATTCGTTGCGTTTATAATGCTTATTATATACCTGTTTATTTCATGTTCACCTAAAGCATTGGTACTGTCCATAGTGATTGACAGCGATGCGGAAGACCATGGTTAATTTCTCAAAATAATTATCGAAACAGTCCAAAAGGGCAGCTCAGCCTCATATTAAACGAGTACTAAGTATTAAAACGCTGGAACGATAATCCGACCAGCCGCAAGTTGCAAATGGATGGGAGTCCTCCATATATGCAACAAGGGGAATAGGTATTTTTTCTTTTAAAAAAAAGAAAGTATTTGGTTGTAAAACATTGAGAAATTATCACTGGTCTCACTGGTCAACAGTATTATTATTATTATTAGCGTATGCATTTATTACGCCTTCGAAACCCAACTTGTCAACAGTATTATGTACGGAAAGAAACTTGGGATTTGATTCCAATTAACATGGTTCGAACTGAAAACCATATTGCTTTGTTTGTTGTCCTTCCACGTTTTGAGATATTGGTTATGCAGTGTAGATTCCTCCGAATTGAGTCCAACAGGTCTCAGATAGAATTAAATACTTTATACTCAAACTTGCATGGTTCTGTAAATATTTATTGTTCGATAATGGACGGTCTGGTTTAGCCTTACAATTCTGTCTTAGCTAAGTATTATGTTCGTCCTGTGTCAGCCATTTTGATTTCAACATCTAATACATCCAGAAACTGTAATTTTATTTCAATTTTTCACTCTTCTAAATCCTGACAAGGTCATTAATGACAAAATTGAAGTTTTCTGAATCGCCGGAAACGGCGAATACCATTTACATAATAAATGAGCGCATAAGGTTCAGCGAACAGTTTTAGAAATACGTACAAATAGTGTTGGTACCCTAATGTATAATTTAGCAGAAGAAAGCTATTTACGTATTAAAGATCGCTTAGATGGAACAGTAAAAATAGTCGCATCAGCTGGGAAAGCCATTGAATGTTTCGCTTGTTGTAGATTCGAGAAATATATCGCTATCTAGTTTTTCCAAATAGGAAGCAGTATGGTTACGTGTGTGATAATTGTACTCGCGAAACAACCATTTAAGCTACCGCGCTGCCTTTTTGCGGCGAGTCAAGTGGCGCAGTATCAGTTCTTTGCCACCAGGCGGCAGCACCAGCCGTTGCGACCATCGGTGGTGCGAACGATGCTGGCTCCAAGCCACGGATATACTGAAGCCTTTACACGTTTCATCACTCTCGTGTGCCAGTAAATTAATATGACATGTGCCAACCAATATTCAGTTCTATTTGCTCTAAATGATATCTAACTCTTTCAGTTTTATTCAGTTGACGATCCATACATAATGTTTGTTTTAATATCTCTTTTTTGTTACAGATACGTACTGAGGAAATACCTACAAGATGAAGAACATGCGCTAGTATAAATTAAGAGATGATATAACATAATATTCAAATCACAAACTACTCTATGTTACTGTGAATAACTGTCATCGTGAAACTGAATTTTATACACAAATATTTTAGTTCGTACTTCGTACCATTAAGAATTATGTACAACCTCTTGGGTGAATTAAAAGAGGATTTCTTTAAGAATGTTCTTATAGATTTTTATTAAATATTCGTTTGGTTTCTGCAATCTGTTCAATCTACCGAGAAAGTTTACTAAACATACGCACTATCTACTATATAATTTCCTATACTCACTCACCTCGTTAGCTATTGGCTGGAGAACAGTGACGCGCGTGTCAGCCTTCGCTCACAAATTAACAGCGAACAGAAATATCATTAGAAGAAATTCGAGGTTATGTCCAAAATTTAATACCTAAGTAACTGCTACAAAATATTTGCCAGAATACATTCATTAAATTTGTTTTGTAGCATTTTATTCTTAAAAAAAATGGAAAAACTTTACAGTTGAAACAAGTGGAACTAGAGTGCTTTTCAGTAACAAACAAAATAACTTAAAAACTTTAAAAAGCTTAAATTACTCAAGCCTCTGCTGCAACCATGAATCTCAATAGTCATTCGGCCAAGACTGAATTTCAATAGTTAAAACTTTCGCTTGATGAAAGATTATAGATTACAGGTTATTTGATTTTTACGTATTTTACTGACCACTTTCGTTAATGATCTTTGTTCTTTGTGCACGTTCGCTGTACCTGAGTTATTAGGTTATTCAAAGTGGACATCAGACCTAATACATTACCGAATCGAGAATTCTGGCAATTCATTTCTGCGGAGTTGCCCAACTATTTAATAACCTGTAATAAGTTCTTTGCCCGTTACAGACACTATGACCAAAGATTACATTATGAATGTTTACCCACCTCAATAAAAAATAAAGTGATGCTTTCGAAGTAAACAGGAATACTTCAAAATTTCCAAAGTGAACTTTTAGGGTCAAATATAAGTCAAGTTTCTATTTCAGCAATTATACGATAGTGCGATAGTCTCTGTCTGTGTTTAATACGTCTATTAATACTTCAAGCTCAAGAGATTTCATTCACTCTAAGTGTGAAACACAGATCAAGTTTGTATTTGTTCAGATTAGGTCAAGCTGTCACAGTCTCTGACCACAAAAACTGGAATTATTCTAGACCCGTGACGATACGCAAAAAATGGTCACAGGCTTATGCTAGTACCAGAATAATTAACAAAACTTTCAGTTATTAATAATTATATATGAGTTACGTGAAAGTTATTTGTTTTACTCCAGTTATGCAGCTGGAGATTAGATTCAGACAAGCGAAAATTAAGAAGCCAATGTAAAAATACGTAGCCTTCCGCGAAATTCTCGAGTTCTACATTGCACTGTATCATAACATTTATTTCTTTTCCATGCCTCAACTAAACGCTAGCATTGTCAAGTACGATTTAGTCTCGTGCACCGAGCGTTCAACATATAGAATAAGTACTAAATTTATCTCACAAAAAGAAACTTTAAAAAAATCAAACACGTTAATTTTAAATAGAATTTATTACACTTTTTGCGAATCAACAACAATATAAATTTCAGTTAAAACAAATAGAATGGGTCTTAAGAAAACGTTATTTAATTTATTTTTTTAAAAAAAAATATTTTCACTACATATTTATTATGCGAATAATTAAATTCTCCGTTGAATGCTTTTTGTGCAAAAAAATCTGATAATGTTTCAAATCACTAGATTAGTTAATTTGGATAAAACATACAATACAGAAACTTCACTACAGTTTTCCTGAAAACTTGAGGAGACTACATGTGTCTCAAAAATTTTAAACAATTTTCATATGGGTAGTTTCGAAAAAAAAAATGGGGCAAGTTGGTTGGTAATTTTTGTGACTTTTCGGGAAGGTACTTTGAGAGTCCGCGAGTTGTCAGTTTCCATTGGCAATCCGTGAAGATTATGAAAGGAATTATTTTCTTCAGACCCTCTCTAAGTCCCTATAATTTTTTCCAACCCCATGGTATTTTTTTAATATTATTATAGTGGCGTTAATGATGTATCCTGTTCACTTAACGAAGGCGACTCAAGGTGAGTCTGCACTACTCCAACTCCGCTGCCCTTGACCTTGAACGCGAAGGGAAAATTTACTAATCGCCCACTGGACACACATGTGAGCTCGTAGGGGAGGGGGCGGTGAGGCGAGGAGCGGAGCCAGGGGATGATGACCTTGATCCGCCAGGTCGGAGTGACTGCACAGAGTATAGTAAGACCAAAGATAGTGAACATTTAAATAATTAACTTAAGGGATTAGAAGTTGTTAGGGTGCAACAGGCCAAAAACTGATGAGTGAAACCACAGGTATTCTTTTATTTGTAGATGGTATAAAACGCTAAAAAGTATTTGTGTCATTTAATTAGTGCACCAGCACTCTTCAAAAATGGCTATTTGATCGCAGTGTTCTGGTAATACATTTTTTATTTTTTTGTAGTTACTTAACTTAACGGAATTGTTATTAAATTACGCTAATAACTTTCATCTGATGTTGCTGCTGTTTGGACTGAACGTCGTTCCGTTGTACAATCCGGTTCATTATTAGTATAAAGCTTTAAATTAAATATATATCTTTCTTATAAAGAAGATTTTACAATTTTAATTTAAAGATAAAACATAATCAACCGTTATACAAACATAAATACTTAAGTATCTTTCTTAGTTAGGTATAACATCGACATCTAAGCACAGAGAATAAAGCTAAAACACCTTCGCGAGTCATCGGTATGGCATCGTGACCAAACTGGTTTTTATCACTACTAATTAACAAATATGCACTACTTGGTTGCCCATGCAAAAATTTCACGAATAATATACGATTAATAGCGAGGTTGATGGTTTGCACAAGGCTGAAAAAAAAAAATCACCTGATTTTTAGCAATTGTTTATTTGTCAACTGAAATAGTGAGCACCAAAGCATTTACAACGCCTACGAAACAATTAGAAATGTTTACCTAACCGAAACAAAAATATCAGAAAAGCTGCTTACTCTAAAAAAAACATCCATAATTTATCAATATATCTGTGATACGTGGTGTTGCTATCTAGCGGTATGCGATCACTCCTTACCTACGTCAGCGAAGCCTAGCAGGTAGACTCTCAACTACCGCATACCCGTCACCATGATTGTTCATAATTTTCCCGTTTACTGCCTGAGTTTTGAAAAATTCCCTTCTTAATTAATGATGTTACCAAAGTGGAGAATGTAACCGTTATAATGATACCTTATATAGGCAGAAAGATGGCTAGTCATAAGAAAAAAAAAGTAGTAATATGAGGAGTTTAAATAATAATAATAAATAATAGCTTCAAGAACCAGAATATATTGCTGTCGATATTAAAAAGCAAGAGGGCCTGTGCTTTGCATTGAAGAGGATTCTTCTTCGCTTTCATTTGTCTGAGAGAGAAATAGAGTAACAAACAAGCACTATGACCACGTTTACCTGACTACAACCTAGAGTTTTCTCTCTGCTCGTTCTGGGTATAATGTGATAATATGATCTTTTTTGTTCGAAACAACAATGGTGCAGAATACATGTATGATAATTATGACACGACTATAAGTTTGAAGATTCTTTGACTTGTTAATACAGAGATTAATTTTGAACCCAATTCCAGATTTACTACAAAACAGTAAGGGGACATCGATAAATTACGTGAGGTGTTTTTCTGGATTTCCGGACCCCCCCCCCCCCCTTCCACTTTTATACGAAAAACCTCCTAAAATCGACTATCGCTCAATTTGTAGACTTTTTTTTAGCTCTACAGTACAAACAATTTTTCCCAAACCTCACGTGAGATTTCCGTACCCCATCCCCCCCCCCTTGGTGAGATTTCACCGGACCCCCCCCCCCCCCTATTTCACCTCACATAATTTATGGATGTCCCCTAATTTGAATAGTAGAAAATTTTTCGGGAAAATTGGTGCGTGCAGTGGCAGTTAATGCATATCTATAGCTTCAGAATTATTCAAATAAATGTTGTGATATAAGAAATGACACATGTACGTTATTAAAATAATAAATAAGCGAAAGTAACGTCCACCTTTTAGTCACTTGCAAAAAATGGAAATCAGAAAGTTACACAGCACAGCTATGGTATGCTGATGCAGAAACAGCCTATGATAATGAGAACAACTAAGTATTCGGAAGACTCACAGGACGACAAACGAATCACCAGAAATAACTATCATAAAGTTAAATACACTGCCTCATAAGAAAAAGCGCAGATTTATTGCCTAAGCGCAAAAAGTCAGTGAACAACACTGCTGCATTCTGAAGGTAATCTTTCAAACGGATACGATTCAATTTCCGTTCCAGTGCTGTTTTAAATAATGTAAGCGCGAAGATTAGCGATGTGCGATGACGCTGTTATCGGTTCACCTCACGTTTAATTAACCATGTCTATCACGAAATATTTAATACAAGCATTTGCCCTCAACTCCGTTCACGTCGAGTGTTAAAGAACGGACCTGTCTCTCAAACTGATTGTGTGATGATAAAATTTCGGCTGCCAGAAATAAATATATCTAACTTGTGGTTTTTGCGTGAAAGGCATTTATCGAAAAGTTGATATTAATTTTATCTTAAATTTATCATATTTCTGAATTCACATCAAATGAAACAAACGCTATTTTACTACCCAGACTAAGGGTTATACATTGTTAGAATCTGCATCAAAATCCTAAGGGTATGAAAGATAAGTCTTTCCCGGCGTATCTTTGATACAAATTCTTCATCCGTGAAGAATTTGTATCCTAAGGGTAGTTCTTTCATGAATCCCAACCATCCGAACAAACAAAATCGCAGTTAGCGAAACGCAGGTTTTGTCTCGCAGTTGAATTGTGTAAAATTAATAATATAATAGAAAATTGGCACAAGTTTGTTTGATGGGCTGTATTTAACTATTTTTTCGCCGTAGGGTCAAACTTTTTTTTATTAAAAAGAAAGAAAGATTAAAATGTCATAGTATCATTTTCCCGCTACTTCACGCTCGCGTGCTTTGGTATATGTAAAAAAAAAAATTACCGATTTTACACCGAAGAAACAGGTACGGCCACCGCGAGCACACAGAAGTGCCGCAATACAACGTGGCATTGACTAATGTCTTAAGTAGTGCTGGAAGAAATTGAAACCATGCATCCTTCAGGGCTGTCCATAAATCTGTAAGAGTACGAGGGGGTGGAGATCTCTTCTGAACGGCACGTTGCAAAGCATCCCAGATATGTTCAATAATGTTCATGTCTGTGGAGTTTGGTGGCCAGCGGAGGAGTTTAAACTCAGAAGAATGTTCCTGGAGCCACTCTGTAGCAATACTGGACATGTGGGGTGTCGCATTTTACTGCTGGAATTGGTCGGAATTGACAATGGACTTGAATGGATGCAGGTGATCAGCAAGGATGCGTACATACGTGTCACCTATTAAAGTCGTATCTAGACGTATCAGGGGTCCCATGTCACTCCAAATACACACGCCCCACAACATTACAGAGCATCCACCAGCTTCAACACTTCCCTGCTGACATGCAGGGTCCATGAATTCATGAGATACCCGCACGCGTACATCCGCTCGATACAATTGGAAACGAGACGCGTCAGATCAGGCAACATGTTTCCAATCATCAACAGTCCAATATCGGTGTCGATGGGCCCAGGCGAGTCGTAAATCTTTGTATCGTGCACTCAGCAAGGGTACACGAGTGGGCCTTCGGCTCCAAAAGCCCATATTAATGATGTTTCGTTGAATGGTTCCAACGCTGACACTTGCTGATGGGCCGGCATTGAAATCCGCAGCAATTTGCCGAAGGGTTATACATCTGTCACGTTGAACGATTCTTTTCAGTCATCGTTGGTCCCGTTTTGCAGGATCTTTTTGCGGCCGCAGCGATGTCGGAGATTTGATGTTTTACCGGATTCCTCCGAGATGCTGTGTCCCATCTCTCGTGCGCCGACTATAACACCACGTTAAAACTCGCTTAAATCGTGATAACCTGCCATTGTAGCAGCAGTAACCAATCTAACGCCTGCGCCAGACACCTGTTGTCTTATATAGGCGTTGCCGCTCGCAGCGTTGTACTCTGAGTGTTTACGCATCTCTGTGTTTGCATACTCATGCCTACACCAGTTTCTTTGGATCTTCAATGTGTTCTATTAAAATGGAGACAGTACTGCCAATTCTACGGATTTATCCGTAGATCTACAGATTTTCATAAAAATTTAGTATTTTCGGATTTTGTTAAAATATCGAAAGATTTTTGGTAATTTTTTAATTTATTTTTCCTTATATTGGTGTTTTGTTAAACTTTGAGTATATAGTATTAATGCATTACAAAATTGTGAATCGTTTCCTTGCAAGCGCTCGTGTGAACCAACGATTGAAATAAATCTCATACTTTGTTTGATTATAGATTTTATAGGTCTTAAAAGACCGTAATACAAAACTATCGGCGCACTCTTCATGCACGTTGACACGCTCATTGGTACGGCTCACAAAGCAGTGCCTTCCGAGATGGCCTAACCACCAGTATCAGAGAGTCAAACGGGTGGCAGTTTATAAAATTTCCTGTTGCAGAAGATATGCTAAATTTAATGTCAACAAAGAATTGTACGCTCACTTAAAAAAAAAAAAATAGATAAAAGAGTAGGCGTAGCAGCAGCAGTGATGAATGTGACGATGTATAAAATATGTTTAGAATTATTTCTTGCTTTCAATGTCTGGTGGTTTGACCGGGCGGCCAGGAAGTGCTACATCTGGTGGATTTGTGTGTCCACCGCGACCGTTCCTCGTTCGCTTGAATCGAGGGAATTTCTCCGATACGCTCTTGTCCGAGAGCGGTGTCCCGTAGACTCGGGAGTACTGTGGCAACCGACGCTGGTGGTGACTTTGATTTGATACTTGCCATTTTTTTTGCCCTGTTGGGTATTGGAGGTAGTGTGCCTGACAACTCCAACAACTACAAAGTGCGTCGCCTACTGCTTCTTCGTTAGTTGTGTTTGGGGAATGGGCAAATTCCCCGGTCTGTGGTGTTAATCATTACCGCCCCCTTATCAGTCGGTGTGGATGGTAAGGGCTTATGCGCTGGCATGCACACACTATAGTGTGTCAAGACCTTTGGTAAGAACTTCATTCTTAATGTTAATTTGATGGACGCTGAGGTACTCTGATTTCTCTTCGTTTGAAATGATTGCCGTAATTTGGCTCATCTGTACAAATTGTGTTTGGTATTACTTACAGATTTGTTACATGCTGGTGAATTAGTAAGAGCCAGTCTTGTTATTTTCTGTTATTTGATATAAGTGGAATTATTTGTGATTATAGGATTTATTCAAATCATAATCTGCAAGATCAAAGTTTCTTATGCATTATATTGTATCATATTATTTGTGATAACGGGATTTATTAAGATCTTAATCTGCAAGATCGAAGCTTTGTGTTATTTGGTATTATATTTGTGATATTCTCTGTAAGTTTAATCATTGTCCTTGATTATTGTAATAAAATGCTTAAACAAGACTTGGACTTTATAACCATGCTCCTACATGCTTCCCACTGAGTCCTTTGTGGCTAATAACAACTACTACCACTTCACAATGTAGAATATTATTTCGAATTTTAAAGACCTTGAAATAAACAGTATTCTTAATTTTGACTCTCTCTTCAATTATTATTGTTAATTTTATCGGCTATCTACGGATATTCGAAGCCAAGTGGCTGTCAGAACTGCACGGAGAGGACTTTTGAAAAGTTTCTTTTGTTTTAGTTATATCCTTGGTTCGGTTTTCATATTGATGTCCGAGAGTTTGTTTGCTTCATGTTTTAACGTGATATGATTGATTAAATAGTAGAAAACATGCCTGAAAAATTAAAAGTACCAATTCGTGGTTATAATTATTGTGCAAAGTAAAAAAAATATTGTATTGAAAGGGTTTTATTTTTTCGATATAAGTTGGTGAAGCAATGTTTAAGAGAAATAAGATTCGACCTTAACCTTACTGGGTAGGTCGCTCACTACAATGCCTCTGTGTAGACCACGTTTCTGGTTTGATTGTTCACTGTACATACGTCCAGACATGATCTACCATTCACCCTGGAGCAAACAACGTATAGCTGGCCGTGCGAGAAACATGGTGTCCGAAGATCAATACCTACGGTTTCTAATGTCTGACCCTGAGACTTGTTGATTGTCATGGCAACTAATCTTAAGCGGTATTACACGATAAGAAATATTTTTAATTTTCTTCATTTTCAATGAATCCATGTTACTAATGTCGATATTTCAGCCGCAGGTAATTCCAAAGTTACCATAATTGATCGGGCGTGAATGTATCAACAGTATGACAGAAACTATGATTTACAAACGGTATCATTAGCCAAATTTGTGGCTAGATTGAAATGCAGCCTGGACCAGAATGATAATTGACTCGCTTTGTTGGAGCATAATGCATATTGGATTTAATTTTATTATTATCTACGCGGTGTAGAATAACGATTTAGCATGCCTATTTAATTGTTAATTTCATTGGTCCCATGTTGCTGTCGTCATTAACTAAATAGCACGTATAAACATTGTAAAATCAGTGTTCTGAGATTTATTAGTATAAAGAACAGTTAATTTTACTGGCCGTGGTTTGAACAGCTGCCAAAATTTGTACACACTTTCCTTGGTGTATATTATTGAAGAATATTTGCACGTTATAACCACCAAATATATATTAATCGAATAAAGTACATCGAAATTTGGGCAGTTCCGCACAATTCATTTTAGAAAAAGTATGTATTGTTACCTGTTGATAATTATGGTAGCTGTTTTTCAGATATCTTTCTTCGAGCGAAAAAAAACTGAATTTCGTATCTATAATGATTGTATGAAAGAAGCATTCCCTTATTATCGTCGATTATTGTACAGCTTTCAACGATCATGTAGAAGTATTGTTCCAGAGACAAACTGTTTAACTGTTTACCAGAGACAATAAATTTCTACCACATTAGTAATCTAACCTATTTGGCATGGTAAATGACCTGTTGCAATGCAAGTCAATGCTTATTTCGGTTGATTCAAGTATTCCGTGTGTGTGTGTGTGTTTTTTTAAGCACTGCGGTCCAGAAAAATGAATAAAAAAGTAAAAAAGTAAATAAAACGGAATCCTAAGTTTTGTCATATTTTTTGCGAAAGGAGTGCGCGTCTGAAAGGCATAATTATCCGCACCCACAATTTTCCAAATATGAAGGTTTTTAATCCCATGCCCCTTACCACGGTACATAAAAGTCATTAGCTATTTCCACAGAATTTTATTCGGACAATTAGCTATAAAAATTTTAAAACCCCATCGAAATTGCTGCGGTAGTTTGTGCGCGGTTTCCGTTCAAATAAAGAGATACACGCAGCTTGTTCACAGATTTATAATAGTATATATATACTCACAGACATCAAACGAACTCTCTGTTTTACAGGTTCCTCCGGTGCCGTCAAGTTAACTCCAGAAGCCACCATTTTGGACTACACAGAAGAGGCTTGGCTTATCAGGTACTTCGTCAACACATTAACTTCTGTTCATCAATGGAAAAACCAACTGAAAACAGAAGCGGTTAATTTAGGTAACCCTCAACTTCTCAACGCGGATGTTTAATCAATGTTGTTCAACTTGATTAAAAATAATCTAACCGTTAATATTCGAACATCTTGACAAAAACATATGTTGAATTTAACGTAAACCTGTTAAAATTTAAAATCTTTTTAAACCTGTTAACCATTGATAAAAAAACTGTTAAGTTACGACTAATTCTATTTTTTAAGACGCATTCAGCAGATCTGAGATGTACGTATATTTATCCAGCGCATGAAATTGGATACTGATTTTTTTTTTTTTTTTTAATGGAATTTGGCTGCGAGGCCATACAGCCAGCACTATGTAATCTTGTAGTTTGCAAGTATGTATTGTATCACTCAGTGTATTATTGATTCTAACTGGTATAGACGACACAAGACAAACACAACACTTAATTAAAACCACCCATGCCCTAGGCCGGACTCGAACCGGTGACCCCTGCAACGCGAGTCTAGCACGCTATCCCCTACGCTGCCGGGGTCGGCAATACTGATTTGCGTTCGTATAAAAACATCGAATTGGTACCTAAAACTGATATTCGAAATAAAATATCGAGAATAATAATATCGACGATAAATTTGAATTACTTTATAAAAAATAATGGATATTTCGATACATCGATATATTTCTCCCAAGCCTAGGACATTCTATTCAGGCCGTCATCTCCGGTAAACCTGCGTGACGTTTGCAAGAGGAAATGCCTGGAAGTTCCAGGCGTTGATGACAGGCAGCACACACATCGAAAAACCATGAAACAAGAAATTTATTAACATCAAATTACTGTACACAATAACATACAGCTTCTCACGATAACTTTTCAAACTATACTCGTATTACAGTTTGATGTTAACTGTGTAATGTATATTCCTGACGACAAAATGGGGAACTATCGAAACATTTGGCTAAACGAATGCGGAAAACCGTAAGAAAAACGTAGTCATGATGGGATAAAATCTGCTTTTGAAGCTATGCCTGACTCAGACTCAAAAGTAGATATTATCCCATCGAGATAACCGTTTTCTTCAAAAGTAAAGTTTATCCCATTGAGATGACGGTTTTTTTTTACGGATTCGGCATTCGTTAAGCCAAATGTTACGTTCCCAATTTTTGTGGAAAAAAACTATACACTTCACAGTTCGACAACAAACTACTGCGAGTGTGGACTCAAATGTTCTCGGCCTGAGCTATAGAATATGGTATACAGTAGGATAATGCTGAAAAATTTCGTGTTTAGTGGTTTGATTACCTGGGTGCTACCATTAATCGACGCATTGTACTTTCCGGCCTTTCGTTGTATAAACGATAAACGGGTTTCGCACAGATGATAATAACTCACCTATTTTATCTCCCGATTCTTCTCGATGACTTTCGTTGTCCCAGGCAAGTCAAGCATCAAGTTAAAACATTAACACTAATCAAACTACAGTTTGACATCAGAGGCTCACCGAGAGTTGTTTTGTATTTGTTGTCGCTTTATGCCACAGAGCAGAGACAATCAGAACCTAATCTTTGAAATGGTCTTTTCTCCGCTTTTAAAATCATCAGTAATGAGCGGAACACATGAATAACCATCTAGGTGCATATACATTGGCGGATATTAAAAGTTCAATACCCCTGACGGAGATGTGATAAATACCGCAAGAATTCCCATGTGAAAAGTATTAAATGATTAAAAATTGAAATTTTTACATGTAATAGCATGAGTATAGGGGAGCTATTTACTATGAAAAATTGATATGTTTTTTTAAGTGTATAAGTGGTTAATAGTGTGGAGTAACATGACACCTCTTTATCCATATTTCTTGTTGACTAAGTATGCCAAGGTGAAGAGTGACGACCTTCTACACCCAAATATCTAACTTTGAGAGACGTTGGAGAATTGGCGTGTTTGAAATTGGTGCATCATATCATGAAATCTCCTGAAGGATTGGCCGTAGAGCAATGTCAGTATACAGACTTGTTACACAGTGGTTGAAAGAAGGCTCTAGTACTCCTAGAGCAGTCAAAAGTCCTTACAGAACGACAAAAGCACTTGCAGACTACCAAATTGTGTGGGTGGCTGTTGCTAGTAGGCGAGTGATGGCAGGCCAGATCCAAGCAGTGGCTACAGAGTGAGTTATCCCCGGACGATTGTAAACCAATTGCTTGAAGCTGGGTTACACACTCTGATCCGAATGCAATGTGTTACATTGACCTGATTTCACTGGCAGCATCATCTAACCTGGCGTAATGCAAAACGCCAATGGACACGTGAATGGCGTACTTTTGTGTTTAGAGACGAGTCTCAATTCTGTCTTTGCCAAAGTGATAATCGGCAACATGTACGCAGGCGGAGTTGAGAAACGGCTTGCCCTGCTGTGATTTCAGAATGTTACACAGGTCCAGCCTGTCATGGTTTGGGCAGAAGGAATGAGTTGGTTGATGTTAAACGAACATTGACGGCCCACCAAAGGGTACTTTCCCCTATTGTAATACCCTTCACGTCCACCATCCAAATCGCACCTTCCAACAGAGTGATGTCCGTTCTCAAATTGTTGCTATTACAACGCAAGCCTTCCAACGGATTACGATCACAATTTGGACCGCAAAGTACCAAGATTTGTCGCCAATATAGCATGTCATGTGGCACGGCAAGAGAGGAATCATAGTTTCCCGATATGAAATGAGCAATTAGATGGTAAAATACAATGAATGGGATTGGCGAAGATAGATTTCTTCCAACTACTCCCTGCCCTTTGCCAAGTTTCGTGGTCGTCATCATGCTCCAACTACTTTACCTCGAGAGAAGAACCAAACGCTCATCTAACTCTTCGTAGTCAATAAATGATGCTGGTGACAGGTATAGAAGTCTCTGAATCAGATAATAGAAAACTAATGATTTTTTCTCTTATGTATGTCTCAAGAATCAAAGAAGGATCTTTCTATCGATCCAATGGAGTTGGTAGGCTTATATTGCGTTCTGGCCTCGTATTCGGAAGGACGGCGTTTCGAATCCCCGTCCGGGCATCCAGATTTGGGTTTTACATGGTTACCCAAATCACTCCAGGCAAATGCCGGGATGCTTCCTTCAAAAGGCCATGGTCGAATTCCTTCCCATTCCTTGACCCCCATCCTTTCCCGTATATAAAGACCTCGCTGTTAAGAGACATTAAGCATTTAAAATAAAAGGCTTATATTATTTGGTTATCCTTGTATATTTGATTTGCAAGTTTTAAATAAGCCTGAATTTTATCCATTACACATTCAGGATCGCTTTCTTTAATTTTTGTAGAGAACAACTTGGAGAAATCTATACTAAATATGCAAGGAATTACATAATTGAGTAATTTGTTTCTTTCAGCTATTGTTAGAAAGCACATAGCTGGAATCAGTATGTAAGAAAATGGGGAACATATAGAGCATTATTTACAGAATTACGAAGCTAAACATGAACCTTCCAACCCCACAAGAATCTGAGAAGTGTTTGGGTATATACAAGTGACATGTTTCTCGCAATAAGAATTATTTAACTCATTAGTATTTCAATTTTAAGATGAGTAATCATATACACTCACTTATGTTTCCTTGTATCCAACACCATCACACACTACATATAAAACCAAACATAATTTTGAAAAGTCTTTTGAATTGTGACCATTCTACGTGGCACTTGTCTATAAAGTAGAAGTTACAACCAATTAGTTAACAAAGAAATAGTTTTGCTTAAAAAATAAATACGTCGAAGACAGGTAAGTGTTTAAGAGAACTGTATATTTAAGCATGAAAACTGTTGTTCTTCTGTGTTAAACACACCTTCTGCGAGTTTTCATGAGTCCAAATTTTCTCTTATTCCTCACCTCGATGTTCTCGTAGATATACATCTTTTTTCAGAAGGTTCCCAGTACTGTTTGTTCTTCTCAGTTGTCCTTATTATATTAGCCAATAATGTTGTGCTTTACCAATGATTTCTCATATATGAATAAAGTTACTCTCGGCGTTAAGAGTTAACATTATATTAATGATATCATAGTTCACCGCAGTTATAAGAAACAAAATTAAATTTTAAATTCTGAATTGGCATCAGAAAAGACATCACTGTGAAGCACAGCAGAGAATTGAAATGAAGACATCTCAATAGAAGACGAACCGTTTCCATTGTCATCACTGACAGTTTCGACAGCCCAAACGTTGACCGTGAATTTTCTGGTGAAGGGAAATATCAGAAGAAAAGTCAGCAGACTATTTGCTTTATCCACTAATAATAAGACAAAGATCTGGCAGAAATGTTTTCTCATTCTATAAAGTAGATTCGTGTGTTCTTGCGACCTGCTGATAGAGCTTCGATTTGCCACATGTTACACTGTGTAGTTGCTAGACATACGGCTTAATGTGGAATCTGACCACGGAGAGTCCTAACATGCCCCATATGAACCAAGCAAAAGCTTTACCAGAGACCAACCTAAAGTAAAGTGCCCATAAAAATTCCTGGGTGGAAAGGTTTTTCAATTTTATAGGTTAGCGGTTTAACAATTTTTTCCCATTCAATACCACATCACTCGAAATACGTATAGAAATAAAGACTACGTCGTTATAAATAAAACTGTACTTGACGTAAACATTAAAAGCATTATACCACCAAACAGTAAGCACAATTAAAATCCATTTGGTCTAGAAACGATGTAAGCTGTTTAGTTATAATACTTACTGGTATTAATTTACTTCTGTGTACTCAAATCGATAGTCTGGTTCATTCAATTCATGTATACATTGCACCACATAAAATTCGGTTGTGACCAAGGTACGAAAAAATATTTTCCTGTACATGTCTCTTTAAAATAAACAGTATCAGCCACTTTGTTATTTATGAATTCTAGAATAAAATAAAGAACTATAGTTCAAACCATTTACCTTACACATTTGTTTAAAGCTGCAGTACCAGTTACTGTATAACATTTAGTTATTACAATCGAAAAAAGTACAGTAAAAACAAGTGTTAATGAAAGGTGTCGACAGGCCATTACATTAATCCACTAAATATTTGTTGGGTATTACAAACACGTATTTGAAAAGAAGTAGTTGTTAGATTACGTAAATTAGCAGGTTACATGTTATTACCGTGTAAATGCATCCTCGCCATTTCATCACATGTAGTCTTACTCACTTTCTAGTTTTGTCCATGTGGAAGTGAATGACGGCATTCTCATTCCAAGAGACTGTAAATCTAAATCGTGGTTGCTATGAGAGATGAGAGAATCTTTTACCGATTGTTGTTTAGTCACGACGTTACACTTTTCCTCTTGTGCATGATGTTAATATCCAGAAAGAAACTGAATTATCGGCTGTGGGCTGCTGAGGTGTATGTATCTCAAAAACATGTTTTCGATTTTTTGTTTTTTTGTTGTTTTTTTTACACGCTTGATCGGTAGTACTGCTTTGAAGTCTTTCAAGAAAAAATGCGCATTTGTTTTTGAATTCGTTCAGTACCGATTTTTATCGCACGTTGTTTGCCGGAAACTTTTCATTCTGATTCTCGACTCATCTTCCACGTTTGTACTAAATATTTTAATTAGATATTTAGACCTCTGCCAAAGCGTTGTTGGTAGCTAGGTGCATAACTTGTCGTTATTGCACGATGCAATGTGCACTGCTAGGCAAGCTATTCGGTGACACTATCTACGTCAGCGGGTGAAGACTTCCAAGTGAGTACATGGCATTTGGAAACCACTCAGGGTTAAGCCCGGAAAGCAGACCTGCACTTCATCTTATTAGCCTGTACTGAAAAACTGCAGTCCCAATACTGCACGTTGGCACTTTGTGCAATTCCTAACTCAGTTTTGGCATTACCAGCTGATATGAACAAAATTTAATCATACCTTCAGGTCTAAAACTTCACAAAGGACGTATCAAATACAATTGGTGGCATCAATGATGACTTTAGATATTGGTAAAGACATTTCAGGCAACCAGATGCAGTATCTGTGAATC
The DNA here is from genome assembly GCA_031002005.1 of Vandiemenella viatica. NCBI lineage: Eukaryota > Metazoa > Arthropoda > Insecta > Orthoptera > Morabidae > Vandiemenella > Vandiemenella viatica. The sequence goes on along the minus strand of CM061914.1, from coordinate 54,467,416 downwards.
TTCTATTAGCTTCTTGGTTAGATATCACTGTAGGAATAATAAGTGGAGATATGTGATAATTTCTTTAAAATATATTCACTCCTACAGTAAGATAATTCTTAACTTAAATTTCATATTCGAGGTATTACAGACGGCCAGCTTGATTAATGAAACACAGATACGTAGGAGGCCTGATTATTATAAGTATCTTGTAGTTCAGCGGTCAGACATGTCAACGAGTTCGGTTATCTTACATACGAAAAAGGTAACTTATTTCAACTGTAAATGAAAGTTGTACAGTGCAAGTTCAAATGCTGTTCAAACACAATATTTAGTTGTCTCTACTCTCTATTGTCGTCTTCAGGTGAAAAATGAAGAAGCTGTAAAACCTTAAGTTTAAAGCTTGCGAAGAATGTGTTGTTGATAAACTGACCTGGCAATGTAACATTGCCTAGCAGCAGACCCAGAAGTCATTAGCACCCCGCGGAGCACAAAACACGGAACCTTAGCGACGAGCAGCCACAATAACCGGTATACAAACATCACTAAGTTGAAAACCACAATTCCGAACATCAGATGGGATGTGAATTTCCGTAAGAATGCTGTCGCAAAAGTTTTTGGTATGCGCTAGCACCTTCATCAATTCACAGGCCTTGTTACGCCTCCGCAGGTAAACTCGGTTAGTTTCCCGTGAAAAATGTATCAATATTTCAAGTATAATTAACTTTTTAGTTAGATTTGTACCGATGTTTGTCACGCTGTTTTTGTGTGGCGAAATTGGAGGCCATACCTACGGATGCAAGGTAATATCGATAAATGTATCGATATTTACATCGATGCCAGGCAGAAATCGATAATCCATAATATCGGTCGCATCATACCGATAATATCGATATTTGTATACATTATTTTAGAAATTAGAAATAAGTATGTAAATCAATAACAAGTAATAAATTTGAAGTAGTTTATTGAAAAAAAATTAGGTCTGCAAATATTAAGCGTCAACAGATCCTGAAAACGTAGTTTGCTTAACCTTTCCCTGCCTGTGAGAAACGGTGTTCAAAAGGTACCGACGAGGCTAGTTTGAGTAAATGATTAATTGCAATTTTGAACATATCCTAATGCAACTTTCATACCAATCATGTTTAATTTCAATTTAATTTTCCAGCAAAAAATATACCGTAATCTCCAAATAGTCGGCGTTATTCTACAATTAACTATAAAAAATGATTCACACTTTTCAACTCCTCCTTCACAACTTTCCCAATTTTTTCATAGTTTTCAACAATTTTTGTTTTGATAGTTCCACGAATAGTGAATTTGTACAATGACACTAAGTGCTTCATTAAAACTTAAAAACTTTGCCTTCAGCTGCATTAGAAGGTCTATTATCAACACTGATAAAATAAACAATTGTGTCGGTCAGGCAGTCGGTCATATTATTTTATCCCCTTTTAGAATATTGTAATACGTCCCAGAGAGAAACAAGAACTAACGAACGAAAAGGTAAAGCAACATATTAAATAATAAAACGGTGAACGTAAATGAATGGGTAGCGAATAACGCGCAGGAAACGGACCGGAAACACAGAATAGCAAAGGACGTTATCGAGGTAAATCGGAGTTTAGCATAGTCAAATTTGTTTCCTTCCTCCAATTCTTTTTTTTTTTTTTTAATTTGAAGGGGTGTGTAGTTTTCGATATTCCATTGGATCGTATCTGTATTATCGTGTCGACCATTTAAAAATATCTTCAGCTCTAGAAAACTTCCTTCAAACTAAACTTTTATCCAAAATTTTAAATATTTTACTCTCCATTCACAGCTGACCCTATTATCGAATTTTGATTTTTCTATTCTTATTTCTGACTATACGCCTCGTCGACGTCCATTTCATTAGAGGTTAGATAAGACCGGAGACAAGGAACGGGTAGGAATTCGACCCTGGTCTTTTTGATGGAACCATCCCGGCATTCGCCTGAAGTAATTTGGGGAAACCACGGAATACCGGATCTCCGGACGGGGATTCGAACCTGCGTCCTCTCGAATGCGATCCCAGAACGTTACCGCTCACCCACTAAGCTTGGTCCCTCTATTGTACTCGCCATCAAAATATCTAATCCTCCATTTCTTAATTCATTTTCTTTGCTAACGTATGTTGTGGTTCCATACAAAACAAAATTCAACACGAAAGAGTTCATGAACGACTTTCTCAGATCAACATTCATCGGTCCACAGAATATCTACAACCCGCCAGTGTGACTCAGTTCGCTGAGGTGCCGCACACTGGATCGGAGAGCTACAACGAACCGGGCACGAGCCCAAGCCGCCACGTATCGGCCATCCTGACTGTGGTTTATAAGCTGTTTTGTACAGCCATCAAGGCGAACGCCCGGACATCCCAATCACCGACTGTTAAACTACACATTTCTTGAAAAAAAAATACACTTGTCACACACTGATCATTCTTACATGCTTCACAGACAGAAGGAAAATAAGAACGACCCGGCAGTAAGTATAAAATGCTTGAAGCCTGCAAGGGCGTGCGGTCTAAGGCCAGCCAACCCAAATTGTTCTGAAGAATTGGTTAAAACGAATGAGACTGTATTTCTTTTCTGACTGAATTCATTTCTCTTGATGGTCATGCTTATGGGAGACTTCTTCTATTACCACGGTAATGATAGGAATCTGTCAGTTGCTTTGACGACTGCCTGTTGCTATCTCTACTCTTCATTCACCTCTCAAATATTTGAAACATCTAATGATGTATCCTTCCCATTCTCTTGTTTCAGCTAAGAGAGATTGTGAGCCAAGTCCCCAATCTGAGGCTCATTCGACGTGGAGGTTGCAGTATTACTACAGCGGGCCGTGGACACTGTCCCTCGGGAGTCACTGTGTTGGTTCGTTGCGTGGTCGCGGTGCCCTGCAACCGGAGAGGTGTTGCGTGGCTGCTGCAACCTGACTCCACGTCAACCCGACTGGGAACAAGACCTGTACGTGTTGCTCACCAACTTTCAAAACGTCTCCCGCTACGGAAAATTACTTGCTACCCGACTAGAGTAAGTGCTCGCCCAGACAACTCCACATACCTTCCGTTTCAGAAACGAAGTTTACTATCCGGAAACCATTGGACTCCAATCACCATACAAGGATTTAATAGACTTTAATATCAGCCTGCAGATGACCCTTTTAACCTTCTTCGTTTTAGACCATTGCTGGCAACATGTACTGAGGGTCGCCAGTTCGAGTTCGAGTTTCGATTAGGTGTTGTGGGTGTGACCCATGTTGCCCACCACCTTTTTATGGTGAATTACGAGGTCAATTTCGAGGGGGGAGGCGCCCACCAGATATCTTACGATATGCTCACCAAGACGAGAAGTTCCAGATTTGCGAAAAAAACTGCTAACATACGTAATTAATGGACGCCTACTAAAAAAAAAATAAAAAAAAAAAAATAAAAAAATAAATAAATTCTTTGTGTCTATGATATGCAATAAAATATCAAACGTCATGGGGTAGGAAGACGGTAGCACTGAGGAAGAAACGTATATAAGTGCCGTTCATTTGTACTGTTGTCAGTCGTCTGAAAATGTTTACTGATGTGGGTGTGAATACACGAGAGAGTTAACAGGCGTTGTTCTTGTGGCAACTGTTGTAACTATGTTATTGAGATTCTAGATACTTGCTCTGAGACGGAGTTAACGTCCGAGGTGGTTCCACATTTGTTCTATCGGGGACAGATCTGGGGATCTTGCTGGCCACGGGAATACCTCAATATTCTCAGACAGTTTTTTTTTTTTTTTTTATGGCATTCGGCTACTGGGCCATACAGCCAGCTCAATGATTTGTTGCTATCAATTATTGACACAAGGACACTACAACACGGACAACACATTCACATACACAACACTAAACACCCATACCCTCGGCCGGACTCGAACCGGCGACCTTCGGTTCGCGGAGCTAGCACTCTAGCCCCTACGCTACCGAGGCCGGCTCTCAGACAGTTCATAGACAAACGTTTCGTATGTGGACGAGCATTACAAAATGGAACAAAGATACTGTTGCATAAGAAGTAACACATGAGGGCGTAGGACGTCCGTGCCGTACCCATACGCTGTCACAGTTCTTTCAATCACTACCAACCGTGACTGAAGCCACGTCCAATGGCGCCCTACACCATGACAACAGAAGTAACACATCTGTATCTCTCCAAAACATTGGAAGGACGGCACCTCTCCCCATGTCACCACCATACTTGCCGACGATGGTCATCCGAACCAATGCAGAATCATTTAACACAATGGTGTCGGCTTGTGTTCAGCAATGTATCTCAAGCTTGATAATGGATTAGGGAATTATACACAACGTTCTCTATATCGAAAACTTAGAAAGTGTGGTTACCATACATATCTCGTTCCTCCTGGACGAACGATTTCGGAAGAAACCACCCAACTGTATGGAAGAGAAAAGGTTATTTACCGGTGCTAGCATAGTATGTGCTGTCCGGAAACCTGTAATTGATTTAATTGAAAAAATAATGGTTATGATTCTGAACACTGAACGCTATTACTGAAGTGGATTTTCGTTGGTTAGATGTCAATAAGGTGGCGAATCCGGATCAACTCTTAGAAGTTAACCGGGAAATAACGATATACGTTTATTCTTTTATCTAACCGAATCCTGTAGAGCTCTTCATTTTATGCCGTGAAGGTAACGTTTCCACAACCAAAATACAATGAAACTGTGACTTTCTATCCTAAGCATAGATTCTCTTCCAAAAACAAAACAAAAAAAATCATTCTCCTCGTCTTTTGGTTTCGATTACCTTTTTTTTGCTTGGGCTTTACGCTTCGTTGACAGCGAGGTCATTTGAGGTCGGATCGGATTGGGGCAAGGAACGGGAAGGGATTCTGCAATGGCCTTTTTGAAGGAAGCATCCCGGCATTCGCCTGAGGTGATTTGGGGAAACCCGAATCAGGATACCCGGACGGGAATGTGAACCACCGTCCTCCCGAATGCAAGGCCAGAACGTTAACCGTTCACCCACCACGCTCGGTGTTTCGATTACGCTGAGGTGGTTATCCCAGTTTCAGGCAGTAATGCAGGTGCTTGTTCAACGCCTGAGTTTCCGTTCGCATCTGGGATGACGAGTTAAGTGTACCCTCCGTGAAGACAACACCCTCGAGCAGACCAGCTCCCAACAGAGTCGTCAAGAGTCGTAGTCTATTTGGGGCAATCACCGTCACGCAACAGACTTTTTTGTGTCTCTTAACACTCTGCGTGCAAGAAAAGTCATTTAGAGAGGAAGGGAGCTGCACCTAAAGCCTCTCTAGCAAACAAACCAAGTTTCAACATGTTTATTTTACTACAGACTAAAGGTTATTTCTTTTGAGTATAATCTTCACAGGTTTGCTACCGGATGATGTTATTTCCTTGTATTTGGATTATTTTTGGTAGTAACGTTTTGGATAGAGGAATTTTCAGTAGTAAAAACTAATTTAGATAAGGATTTTAATTATTTCAGAATTACGCACTATATGTTATGAGTTCACTACAGTTACACTGGAAACAAAAAACCCGAGCGTGGTGGGTGAATGGTAACGCTCTGGCCTCGCATTCGCGAAGACGCAGGTTCGAATCCCCACCCGGCCGTCCGGATTTGGGTTTTCCATGGTTTCCCCAGATTACTCCAGACGAATTCTGGTATGCTTCTTTCGAAAGGCCATGGTCGAATTCCTTCCCTTACTTTGCGTCCAATCCTTTCCCGCCTGTAATTACCTCGTCGTCGACGGGGCATAAAGTCATAAGCAAAAGAAAACCAAGAAATGATCTATGAAGAATTTTTGACCTCCGAGTGCTGCTATTGACCAAATTCTGGTAGCCATAATTAAATTGGCTACCGTTCTCTCCAAAGTTGGATGCCGGCCCAGTGTAATGTTCCAAACAGCACATAACATTTGGCTCAAGATACAGAATTAGTTTCTAAATGAAACGGAAATAATGGGCATCTATAATATAACATATTCACTATTCAGCTATGAATATTACACAAATTCCTCCATCTTTTCAACTTTTTGTAATAGTCTTCTATTAGTTCCTCCTTTCAATAATCTTTTGAGAAACGTAATGTATTAAGAACTGTCTTTAGTACATTTGAGAAATTTCTTCTGATCTTTCTGGCACTACAGATATTCAAGCTTCTACTTAATAAATTACCGAGCCTGGTGGGTGAACAGTTAACGTTCTGGCCTCGCATTCGGGAAGACGCGGGTTCGAATCCCCGTCCTGGCATTCAGATTTGGGTTTTCCATGGTTTCCCCAAATCACTCCAGGCGATTGCCGGGATGCTTCCATCAGAAAGGCCATGGCCGTATTCCTTCCCGTTCCTTGTCCCCTGTCTCATCCCACCTGTAATGACTTTAGCCGTCGACGAGGCGTAAAGCAATAAGTAAAAAGAAGTAAAAACTTAATAAATTATTGCTATCCAATTTCTGGCTTTATAAAAGCAGCTTCCAAACACAGTTTACAGTAACACGTAGGCTACAATAATTTTGTCCTGGACAAAGAACTTTTTTATGCTATTTTCAACTAATTATCTTAATGCTTCTAATTAATTTCTTAGAATTTTCATATTTAATAAAATTTTAGTGTCATTTCCCCGGCATTTAATGGCCCTTGCTTTGATTTTTGCGCGTATCTATTAAAAAAACCTCCTGTTACCATCTGAAGAAATTTACTGTAGTATTTTCTCCTTGACATTTCCTTTTCAAAACCCACTCTAATTTTTTAATTTTTTCCTGTACATGAGTAATAAATTTAGGTAGTGACAGCTTACACTCTTCTCATAATACGCCTGTCACTGAAGATTTCATTTCAAGATTTCCAAATTTTATTATTGTTATTTGATATTTATTCGTGAATACTTTTACATCCATAAAATTGTTTAAATCTGATTCCAAAACCACAAATAAGAAAACACATCCTCCTTTTGCTAAACTTAATCGTAATGCCTTATTGCTTCTGAAGTAAACTTTTCATATCGGTAGTTCAGATTGATATTTTACATTACCGAATACAATTTCCCTTCTGTCATTCTACAAATTAACAACGTGACTGTGCACTATTTGTTACATGTTTTGGCTCGTGCTTTTATGTAAATTAAATAAATAATAACTGTTTCCTGTTCTGTTATTAGAGCATCTTCCAACAGGTTTCGCTTAGCCGCCAACGCCTTGTCTGCGGAATAGGTAACATGCACCCCACGGATAGATGTGATTGGCATTGAATTGGAAATAGCTGATATTCGTATAACGGCCCGCGAAACTACTTTAAATCGTTCATTATAGTCTTACTAATATGATTAGTGTTACCTCAAAACATATTACTTTCTCTGTACAACAACTAACACAAATTCTTTATAGGTGAACTTTAGACGATGTAATCAGTGTACTTTGCTTTTTTTAATGGTAACTTTGTAATAACTCAGATATATTTTTTTTAAGTAAATGGCCAGAAAGTGTATATAGCTATTAAGTTACTTAGATTCCAAATATGTTTAACATATTATTGCGAAAAATATTGTTCCGTTTCGAAGAAAAAGTAAAAAAAAAAAAAAAACTATAATCACACGGATGATGAAGTATTTGTCATTTGTAGAAAATAAGTTAAACTATCCAGGTAAACGTGTTTGAAGAATTTACCACGGAACACTGAATAAATAAGTGAATACTAATTCCATAACAAAAAATAAATATAAAAATTGAAGAATGTCATTTCCATTATCATCATATTACGTACGTGTAGTATTTTTTTTAAATTTTATCCATATAGATCGGAAATGATTACATACAATGCTGAAAGGCACTTTGGAGATGGCATTTAATTCGTCCTATTTCTTGATTCAGTTGCATGTATTCTTCGAGTTTTTGTCAATACCATAATGAAGCAACTTAAATGGAACAACTTTTACTCAAACTAGAGAGTGTGTGAAAAACCTGTGCCCATCGGTTGACTTTTCTCATCGACAAGTACACGCTGGGAAACCAACACTCTTCTCATAGGCTTTGCACTAAAGATTAAACTTGTTGGCTGATGTCTTTACACAAGCGAGTCGTTAAGTCCTCAGCATTCCAAGTGGTCCATGAACAAGAGTACACAGCTTGCGTTTAGGGTCTGGGACAAGAAATTTCTAATGGAAACGGAACCAAACATCCTGCGAGATACGAAAAAGATATTAGTATTCCAGCATTAAGCAATGTTAGTTTCCTGTATGGAAAGAGCGGTAAGATTCAACATTTATAGAGCAATGTAGATGAGGTTATGTGACGCCGGGTTAAACTTGACAGGTGGTTTGCTGGTTAGAGGTCATAGTAGTTCTTTGTCACTCGAAATAATCATAAATCATACACGAAAAGAGAATCACCACACTGAACATAAAATACTAAAATGTTGATTTGGTCTCAGATGTTTTGGTTGTCTGCCGCAGATAATAATGCAACTAGTAAACTAGGGACGTGTCGTTAAAAAATATGCAGTTTGTCAGTCATTAGAAGCAAATATAAGTTTTTTTTATAATTTTCAAATTTATTTTTGATTATTACGTAAAATAATGTATACAATACTAATCTATTCAAATCTATTCGTATCTAAAAATGAAATAGTAATTTGGTGAAATCGTAAAGGAATTGATGACAATTTGGTTAAAATAAATGAATAAAACTGTGGAAATGGCAGTAGCAAGTCAAATAAAAATTGTTACACAGAAATATCCACGATGGAAGTTTTTAAAATTTTTAAATATTAATTGTTTGGAGATGGCGAAATCAATTAAGAACCACTATATAGAACAGTTCTAAGGTTTTAATGCGGAACTAAGATATAACATTCCTATCCAACATAACCAAAAAAATAGGAAATGTAACATTAAACCAATCCCAAAATGTATATAACAAATGTTACTAATAGAAATCAATGAAAGGAGCAAAAAACGTATAAGGCGAAATATTTTGTGAAGTTTTCTGTAGACTACTGGGTGAGATAATTTCAGAAAAGAGGATGTTACACAGAGTTCCAAATAGAATTGGAAAGTTTGAAAATTATTTACACATCGGCACGCTAAATGAAGGAAGGAAAGGTAACAAAACTAAGGCGTCCACAATGTGGACGGAAGTATATTTACTATTAGGAACTAACAAACGATGAAGTGTGGTCATGCTTACTTATTAGAAAGGAGTACAGAAAAGTAGGACACGATATCAGTTTTTGAAATGTAGAAATACGAGAGCAGATGGAGTTTTCTATTCCCACATCAGCATTCCTCCTAATCAAGTTCCATGTGATCCCGTCATGAGTTAATAGCTTCACTTCCAGACACACATTAAAGTATACGTCATCAATTTGTTTTTCCATTACCTCTAATTTCTGTTTGTATCTACAAATCTTCCTTCAGTCTTTTTCCTGCAGTAGCAGATATTTTCTTCAACCATCGTATTGAAATACGTTCATGCCGTATTTCCTACATCATTAACTTTCGATATCTTTCCGTTACTTCTAGAATTATCTTACTTTGTAGTATACATCATCAGATTTTCCCTAATTTTTTCTGATTTATTCCTGAATATTCAAGTCAGGAGTCTTCACTTTTGTAGTTATTCGCAGTCTTATATCTCATCAGCTCTTATAACGTTCACACTGAAAGAAATCACACTTACCATTCAATAAACAACGACATTCCAACTTTTTTATACTCAATCAAAGAAAAAGTACGTTCATGATAATTTGCTCTTCATGAATAATGTCTTCTATAATATTTTAAGAACAGATAGAACAACAGAATCTTCAAAAGATAAACAGATGCAACTGTCTTTTTTTCACAAGATCTAATCGTTAGATTTTTGTAGGCAATCAATTTAATGTTTATTTGTTCAAGGTCTATCACAGGGGTGGACAACCCGCGGGCCACATGCGGCCTGCCTTGAACATTTTTTCCTGCTCCCGAGATTCATCACACTTTTACAAAATATTTTTTATATTCCATTTTTAGTGTTATATATTTCTTTACAATGTGCGTTTAGTATCATTATTACTATATTATCTATGTTTACATTTAAGAATAATAGTAAACACAATAATAACTCATGTTTCAATTTTTCACTCCAAAAGAATGTCTCTAGTGGGGATGTATAATTTTATATGCGGCCCGTGGAGTTATGATGCACTTCCAAAGTGATCCGCAAGATCATTTGAATTGGCCATCCCTGGACTCTAGCCCTTGAAGTTCAAAAAATGTGTAAAAATCTTACCAAATCCAATCTTAGCACTTTCATTTCTCAAGCTCCGTCCTTTCTGGCCAGAGACCATATTTTCGCCTTCTGCTCTAAAACAAAGATCACTATACACAGAACTTCTTTCACTCGACATAGTTATTTCCTGTACGTCTTTTACAACATTATCTCGTAACAATGAAAATGAATAATCGAGCAGCCTTCTTTTTTGTTTCTATTTGATATTATAACTAGTGATAATCATAATGACATACATTTTAGGTCCTTTGCCTAACAACATCCAGAAGTTACCACAGCCCACTAATCATATTATTTTCTTTAATTAATTGTGGGCTTTTATAAAAGACTGTGCTGGTGTATGTATTTTGTTTTATTGTATCGTAGAATTCCACAGTCAGTATTGTGTGTAGTCTTTGCGTATAGCATAAGTTAGTAGTGGTATCTAGCATTAATATATTTGGTTGCTGGGCGAGTGTAAAGATGAAGTAGGGTGCGAATTGTCAACACCTACGCATAAGCAACATCAGTGATACTGTAATGGGCGCAAGTAATTATGTGAAGGATCAAAGTTATGTGAAATATTATTTTTGCTGACTGACGCAGTTTTACAGAATAAATTGACTGATTCAAAACAGAGCTTATAATTGTTCAGTAATAGTAGTTCCTTTCATTTTTGGCTGATTCGTTAAGTAACTGTGTTCTATCTTCGGATTTAACTGAGCGGCAGCTAAATGTGTTCGAGATGAAATGAGCTTTTCATATGTATTTTTTCATAGAGAAGGTTTCTGGCAAAAAAAAAAACACTCTCTCGGCCAGTTTTTGACCCTTAGTTTTTACACAAATCCACATTTTTTTTATCGGATTTTTATGGAACTTGGCACACGTATACTTTAAAACAAATAGAAAAATACTGTCAACCTTTGGTTTGTGAACTCCCAAACCCTCTCTCTCTTTCCACCCCTTAATTTTTGCCAATGTTTCTAACCCATTTTGATGGAAGTTTGATCACAAAGAGAAACGTATTGTCTACACTCTCTTCACAAAACCAAACCCCTCACCCCACTTCAACCCATTTTTGCAAAAGTTGTTCATACAAAGCTACAGTTTTATCCGATTTCGATGGAATTTTTCACACGTATGCTTTAAATAAAATAGAAAAATACTCTCTATATTTGGTTTATGAAAGCCCAATTTCTTTCACTCTTGACCTCCAGTTACCGACAGTTTTAAATCCCGCCAAAATCGATTCAGCTGTTTTTAAGTCATGCCAGAATATTCATAAAATAAATGTGTCTTAACATTTACGATAGATTTTAGCTTGGACCCCAAGCTTTCAAGTTGTGAAAAACCAATAATAATGAGTATTTTTTGCAGGAAAAAATGGATATATTCCAGATACAGATTTAGGTATGTGGTATGTATTAATGTGAGGATGGTACATGTTTTGATTATCGAGCAGCAACTTTAACAAAGGTTGTGATTAGGTTAAAATGCAGCCTGGAACGAATTGTAAACTGTCATTCCGCCTCAGAGCATCCAGTTCGCAAGTTCTGGGAATTTTTTAGGTATATCAGTCATTAGTTTAGTTTCTTCTGCAATGGCTGGTGGCAAATCAATGAAACTTGGTACACATGATTCACATCGGAAATATAAAAATAGTGTACGGGTAAATCAATCCCGACTGGACCAGGCAACGTCGGGTTCTCTGCTAGATGAAAAATAATTCCTATCTGTGATTCTTCGGGATCTGACATTGCTAGTTAAGTTAGCTAATTAGTGTCTTTTAAAAGGAAAATTCATGAAGTACCAAGTGCAACCACCACATGTTGTGTGAGGTGTTTTTACAGGGCGCGATCCCGTCGTTGCGTGGTGCCGAGAGCGGATGAAGCTGTCCGTCATCGGGGTTGGTGGTGAAGCCGCTAGCGTTCGGTCGGCGGTCGCTGTGGCGTCATTAATGACGGCGTATTAATGACGTGCTGCGGTCACTGCGGCTGCCCGGAGCGCCGGACCCAAAAACCTGGCCAGCACAGTACAACCGACCTCGCGGTCACGGCTTCAGAACTCTGCCAGGCTGCGCGTCCACAAAACGCCACACCAGACCACACAAACCGCCGGCTTACTTTCTCTCGACACGCCGGCATAGCCGACAAAATAGAACCCAAAGCAGGTGAATGGCGACCTTTGTGAACTACAGACGTAGCCGGCCTCTGTAGTGTAGGGGCTCGAGTACTGGCCCAACGTACCGAAGGTCGCCGGTTCGAGTCCGGCCGAGGGCATGGGTGTTTAAGTGTTGTGTGTTAGTGTGCTTGTCGTGTCCGTCCTGTGGTGTGTCTATAATTACTTGAAAGATATAAATACACGTAGAGAAACTGGAAAACACTGGATTAAATAAACACATACTTGAGCTGGCTGTATGGCCTAAGGAAGCCAAATTCCATTTAAAAAAAAAATAAAAAAAAATAAACTACAGACGTAGACAAGTGCTGCGCGCCGTAAAAAGCTGAGTTTTCAGCAGACATTCAGAAGATGGACGTAACTTGTAGGCCGAAACGCCTGCTATCAAAACAATGACGCGGCATTAACTGGATTTTTTTATTTTATTATTTTATTTTATTTGGCATTCGGTTAGAGACCATACAGCCAATCTACATTTTTACAAAGCTTCTTACATCCATTTGCGTTACTTATCTATTTACACGTTTCCTTATCTATATTAGGTAAAACTTATTACAATCTTGTTGAATGTATATGCTATTTACAATATTCAAATTTCAAGTTCCTTCTTAAGTACCGTAATCTAAAAAGCGTTGCTAGACAATAGATCAACTAGACTTAGTAATCGGCGGTTCTGTATATCCATTATTTTCTATTGATTAGTCTAAATCGCCGTATTTCTTTGACAAATCATCTGTAGAGGGTTGATCTATCTGGTGTTGGCCTCAATCGGTAGATTGGTGAGGATACTGTTAATTTTGCCAAGCTAGTTGTTGTGCTTGCGCGGAAGTGGGGTTGTGCTGTGGTTTGGGCTTTAGGTTTGAAGTATAGTAATTTCCTGTTTTAACTTCCAAGGTTGGTTAGAATTCTATCCCTCCATCTTGTAAGTATCTGGCGAGGATGCTAAGTATTACTTTGTTGTTGCTGGAAAGTAGGAGGGTTACGTTTGTCGGAAAGGGGAAGCCGTTCTTGGCAAGATCTTTCATCATTTGGTCCTGGAGTTGTTGGTATTTATTGCATGAAAAAATTATGTGATTGATGTCTCCTATTGCCTGGTCTGAGCAGTCGCAGTATGGGGAATCTCTCAACCCTATTCGGTATAGGTGGCTGGGGAAGTTACCGTGGTTAAATCGGGATCTCGATATCGTAGTGATTAATCGTCTGCTACTGTTCCAATTGTAAAACCAAGGGTTTGGAGATATGCTTGGTTGAATGGTTGCATAATATGAGGCGTTGATTTTTGAGGAGATCGTCCATTCCTCTTGCCATTTTTCCTTGGCTCTTACTTTGATGTTATGTGTTATATCCGAGACCGGGAGTTGCATGTTGATTACCTCTCCCTCATGGATAGCTTGTTTTGCCAGGGCGTCCGCCCGTTCGTTATGCTCGATGCCGCTGTGAGATGGTATCCACATCAGAGTAGTCGTAATGCCAAGTTCCCGGTTCCGTTTCAGTTGTTGTAGGATTTCCAATACAATAGTTTGAGTATGGCTATTCCATGTAGTATTTTGTAAGCTCTTTAGTACGCTGAGGGAGTCCGTCAGGATGACGACTTTGCCCATGTTGGTACTTGATTGCCTACAAATCATCGACTCCGGCCGTGTTAGCCTACAATTACGCACGGCACCTAATTTTAATTTAAACCATACTTCTACTGTTACTCATATAACTATTGGTGAAAATCACGGTTATATTATACTGGAACCGTATATGACTTTATAACAGATATAGCTGTGATTATTGAGGTAACATGTTCTATGTTTAACTCCTATAACATTCGCATTTCAGTTTATGTCGATGTGCTTGTCACTGTTTGTGAATAATGCCGCTACAATACTGAAATTTCTTTGCTTTTTCACTTCTTTGAGACATAGCTGGGTTTTATTACAAGTCGTATTATGTTTCCTATCGCATTTGAATTTTTTAAACGACACTTTATTAACAGTTTGCTACGAGCTTAACAAATCCAGTTTTGCTTTGTGAGATTTTACGTACTGCCTAAAGTACAGTGTTTATTAAATATGGAATAAGACTAGGAAGAGCGCCGAACGTTGGCATTGGGGTGCAAAATATGCAAATGTGCGTAAAATTAAATGTACTAATTGACAGTGGCGTAGCTAGGTCAACAAGGGCCCCGGTGCAAAAAATTTATTTTGGGCCCTCAGGCTAGATGGACGACCTTTTTTTTGGTTTGTGTTGCTGGTAAGGGCCCCCTGAGCTGAGGATGGGGGCCCTTAAGTTGTGCTTAGGGGCCCCTGAGCAGTGGTTGGGGGCCCCCTGAGCAGTGAGGGCTCTTAGTGAGGGGCTCCCTGTCTCGGGCCCCCTTAGACGACGGTAGAGCTAAAAAAAAAAGGTCGCCAGTTTGCCCATGAAGCCTCGTGGGCCCTCTCTACCGCGCTTGGGGGCCCCCTGAGCGTAGGGGCCCCGGTGCACTGCACCGCCTAGCCCCATAGTAGCTACGCCCCTGCTAATTGAATAAGCAATTTCGAAAATGCCACATGTCTGAAAACTTAAAATGTTCAGGATAAAAAAAAAACTAATTATTTTCATAAGTAGAATATAAATCCATATTCTTATAGATACATTTACGGTCAAAAAGCAATCGAAAATTATAGGAGTAATTTATGTCAAACTTTATTATACATATTTTATTTTATATTTTATAAATGTGAGATTGGATCTTTTAGAAATTCACAATATTCGAATAAATCAAATTTACATAAAAAATAAACAAACTTCCGAAACTTTTATTAAAAGTAGGCTGAAATTAAAGACCGACCGACTTTCTTTAAAAATCCTCTTCTGTGGCTCTCTCTCGGTTGTACTTGAGCCATCACAATATTTCATCATAAAAGTCTGTAAATTCTGCCAATATATAGTGTTTACATAACCTTATCAATGTCTGCAATTTTTAGGTAATTAATCGGTAATTTGCCGTTAGCTAAATTGGCTTGATTTGGTAGGTTACTAC
Organism: Vandiemenella viatica; assembly: GCA_031002005.1. Classification (NCBI taxonomy): domain Eukaryota; kingdom Metazoa; phylum Arthropoda; class Insecta; order Orthoptera; family Morabidae; genus Vandiemenella; species Vandiemenella viatica. The sequence goes on along the minus strand of CM061914.1, from coordinate 54,451,969 downwards.
AAGTACCTTTCACTTTGGAAAGATTGAAAGTTTCGTGAGATGTGTCATTATCAAAGTTACTTCTTGACATTACTTCACCAGGTATTCTTGGATCAAATTCAAATTCATAGTAAGCCGATACTTCAAATTTTTTTTTTTTTATATTGTTGGTGACATCTTTTCCATAACTTCATACTGACAACGGGTTAGCTTTAAAGTTTAGTTGAGCCCATTTCTTGAAATCAATTATGTCTTCTGTTTTTACTTTCTCAACGTTAAATTTCTGTGTATTACTGGACTGTTCTATAAGATGGCTCAACACACGTCTAATTGTCCTTTTTGACGACTGAAACATTTCTATCACAATCATTAAAAGAATGATCGCGCACTGGAAAATATATATGTATCAAACAGTGTTATTAAATATTAGACAATCGTTTTATTTTTATTCTGCCCAGGGCAACCATCACAAAAAAAAAGATGGAGACCAGTTATTGAATCTGGAACATACTTACCGGTGCAATCGTTTAAGAAGGTCGCCAATTCGTTGAGGCCTTTCAAAGCTTGCCCTTCGTGATATGAGTAGAATGTCATTTCTCCTGTCCTCATGTTGTGAGTTCGTACACCCAGAGATGTCTGCAGTAAAAAAAAATTATTTTAACAATTTTTATAACAACGTCTTTATATTTTTCGATATTTCTTACCTCCCTTTTATTACTATTTTTGTTTCGCAACATTATTATCGGAATCGGAAGAATTACTCTTTGTAGAAGCCCAACAACGCGTGTTCACTAGCAACTGACAATACAAACACTGATAGTTGACACAATATTCTCGTTGCTCTCAAAGATATAAACAAAAGAAAGACAGAAATTTGGTAGTTAATAAAATACGTTAAATTCTAAAAGGGCATATCTCGAAGTGTTATGCCATTTTCGAAATTATGTCTGTTCACACCACGTTGTTAGTGATGCCTTTTCTGGACATAACAGCTGCAGGGACATATTTCGATTACATTTATGAGAAAAAAAGTTTTTGGAAAAATAGCCGCGATGTTCCCTTTGGGAAATCGGACATTCATTTAGATGACAATGACGTGGGATTCAAGCCATCTTCTGGCAACCTCTTCGGCTTGATACTGTTTCATCACATCTCCGGGCAGACGACGGTTCGCGCACACAATCCTTGATTTTCTGACCACAAGTTTCTGCAGTAGATGTCGAGGCTCACCTTCAATTGATCGACGGCCACTTTTAAATCGGGTAAACTATTAGTAACACTGTGATCGACCTATAGCGTCACATCCGTTAGCTTGCTTCAAAATTAGAAACGTTGCCGTGAAATTTTTCTCTGTTTTACGCAAAATAACACGTTGCTTCGTGGCTGCCGTAAAATATTCATTGTAAAAGTCGCAGCAAACATAGAAATACCTTTGTTTCTATGCTCACGAGTTGGCGCCACGTCCTGGCGTTCGATGCTAACGTTTCGGCGGAACTTCTCTGACTTCTTCTGGGACTAAATCGCACTTGGGTTGACACGCTCTACTAAACATAACTAACGGCTCAGAATGCCGTCAGTTGTCCACCCTGGGAGCATGAAAACTATTTATTTCGATCGCGAAAACTTTCAAAAAGTATGTTATAATAGACAGATATAGCGCCGTTGTGGAGAATGAACCAACCACGCTCCTACATGACTTTCTCTAGTTACGTCATATCGACACAAGCAACGGAGACCGCGATGACGTATTCATGTCTACGAATATGATTAGAATTATCTCCTTTAACTCAATAACCAAGGTTTGGTGGCTGCCTTGAGGGAGTTACTCTTCCGTTGTTGTTGTTGTTGTTGTTGTTGTTAGGGCTTTAGGGCGAGTCAATGCCCTGTGCTCTTCCTTGGCAAGTTCCTTGAGAATTGTAAATGTGCATTCCCATGGCGCGTGGTTATGGATGTCTGTCATCTTTGCCGCATATGCTAGCAGAGACGGCGCGCCTAGACCCACCGCCAGGCGGTAAAAGATGAAAGGCGCGTTCTGCCACACCACGCGCCGTGAGAATGCGGCTTAACTGGGGTGGATTCCCCTTGCCTTACCAAGCGATGGGAGTGTATGTACGCGATACTGTTTTCTGTGAATGTCTACTGTTTGTATATTCAGTCTAATGAGTGTTTTGCGTTGTGTATGAATGAAAGATAAGGATGAAAACCGGTGCCGGGCCATTAGAAATAATTTTCTGAAAGAGAAATGTGGCTGCCAAATTTAACATATTCATCTAACAAACGAAACTCTCTTAATTGTGTCGCATGCCCTCACTTCATACATACTGCGGATAAGTTTGAGATATAACCCTAGACTTTGGTTCACAAATTTGTGATTAGTAATTGTGCACCACCACACTTCCTACCCTGCCAACCAAGTGCTGATGGTGAATGTTTCTTCCACCACCGCGACTAGAACCAAAATCAGCCAGATGTCATCACGGTGCCGCAACGAACTGAGTCAACGAAGCGAGTGTGAACACAGACATAAGGTTTTTTTTTATTTTTTTCAAACTTTAATTTTATAATAAGAAAGGAGACTTTCCAGGGGTATGATGTCAATGACGTCTTCACGGGTATACCGTCCGATTTTGCTATGAAAACATGATATTTCGACGACTAGCTCCTCCGTCTTCCTCAGTTTATTTATGGTTCGTCAGTATTAGAATAGTTTTCATCTTTTAATATTGTTTTCTGTTAGTTAAAAGAACATTATTTAGTTCACTATAATTTGTTATTACCTCTTTCTACCCGTAATTATTTCTGTTTTTTGTTTTTTGTTTTATTGTTTTTTGTTTTGTTTTTTATTTATTTTTTGCTTGGGCTTTACGCCTCATCGACAGCGGGGTCATTAGAGGCGGGATAGGATTGGGGCAAGGAAGGGGAAGGAATTTGGCCATGACCTTTTTGAAGGAAGCATCCCGGCATTCGCCTGGAGTGATTTGGGGAAACCATGGAAAACCCAAATATGGATTCCCGCGTCCTTCCGAATGAGAGGCCAGAAAGTTAACCGTTGACCCACCACGCTTGGTAATTGCTTCTGACACGAGAAAATAAGTAAATAACATTCTCAGAAATACTGATAAAACTCTACCCCCAGCTTATATTGCTTTTCCCATTGACAGACAGGATAATGCAAAAAAAAAAAAAAAAAAAAAAATCTTGGGTTTCCTACCGGATACGTTTCAACAGCTGTCTCCTCTTTCTTCATCAGGTAAAATGGTAGGTCGAAGTGGTTTCTATGACAACACACAACCGATCACTTCGACCTACAAATTCGTGTGAGGAAAAAGCGAAGATAGCTGTTGAAACGTCGAACATGACAGATCTTATCCGGCAGAACATCCGAGAGGGACTTTTAACAGCTGTACTCCGGGAAAGACACAATTGTCACATCGGATAGGCAACTGATTTCCTAGTGGTCCTCCGTGAGCTAACGTGGATTCGGTGCCTGTTCTTGTGCTTGGCGGTAGTGGTGGAGTTATTAGGCCCCGTTTCCCGTGCGCTCTATTGGCCTTTCCTGCTTAGAGAGGTAGGAGCCAGCTTCCTGTCTGGGAGGCGCCAAGGTCCCGGCGTGGCGCCTCAGCCCTCCCCACTCCCCAGGCACTTTACTCCCACGGTCTACTGACCACAGCAGCCGCGCGCGGCAAGGGTTGCACCCCACATACACTTCACTCACTGCTACTGCTTAGTAGTGTATCCTCCAATACAGTCATGTATAAAAATACTTTTTTTATTTTAAAAATATTATTTATTTATACTCAATCAAACGAGTTAATGATCCTCAAAATTATAGAGCGATCTCATTTACTTCAATATTTTGAGGAATCTTAGAACATATCATCTATTCAAATGTTATGCATTTTCTGGATGAATGGGAGCTTTTAAACCCAGTTCAGCATGGATTCAGCAAAGGCCAATGCTGTGAAATGCAACTTGCAACTTTAATTCATGACTTGTGCCGTATGGTAGATGAGAGATCTCAGGTCGAGTTAGTTTTATTAGATTTTATAATAGTTTTCGACACTGTGCCTCAAACTAGGTTACTTACGAAACCTCATAGCTATGGCATATCTAGACAAATATAGGAAAAGGGCTGCAGACTTTCCGAAATGTAGAATACAGTGTGCGGTTCTCGACGACGAACGGTCATCGCTGACCGAAGTCTGATAGGGCCCCTCATAGACATCAATGATTTGTGTGATTTAATAAAGCGGAAAAAATATTATTTCACTATGATGTTATTATTTATAGCGAAACAAAAAAAAATCTGGGTGACTACGTTTTGTTACAAACAGAAATTATGAAAATAATCTCCTGGTATGAAGACTGACAGCTGGAGTTAAAAGATGCGAAGTCATGCATATAACTAAAAAGCTAACACCATTTAGCTCTGAATATACAATATGCACTGTCCTTAGAAGGGTAGGTTCCGTTAAATACCTAGCGGTAACAATTCTTAATAATATTGAGAAGGTAGCTGAAAAACCAAACTTCGATGCTCCGAATTCCAGGTAGGAATTTAAAATAGTTTACGCCGAAAGTTAAATCGATTATATACAATGCACTGGAGCGACCTCGCTTGGAATATTGTTCTTCTGTATGGGGCCCAATCAAAACGGGTTAATGAAGGCATTGGGGAAGGTTCAAAGAAATGCCACCCGAAAGGTATATATTGCTGGAGAAAAATCGTAAAGTGCGATGTTGAAGAAGTTACGTTGGGAAGATCTGCATCACCGAAGGCGTTGCTCTCAGCAGAAGCTAATTGAAAAAATCAGGACAAACCTATTTCAGATGCCAGCAACATTCATATCTTGGAATGATTGAGAAAATTAGATAAGATAAATCAGTGCCACAACCGATTTCTTTCTATGCTCATTTGTTCCAAGAGTGATTAACGAATGGAACAGGAAGCGAGCGAGAAAGCTTACGTCTGGAGAAACCGCACCGTCTATCCTGATCCGGGTTTTCCGTGGTTTTCCCAGATCACTCCAGGCGAACGCCGGGATGGTTCCCCAAAATAGCCCATAGGCACCTCCTGACACGCGGATAGAAATTGTTCGGAGTACATCACCACAGATGCATACTACTAATATTGTAGGGCTGTTCTACAGATACCACAGTCAGTGGTGTACAATATATATTTAAATCAACTGACTGAATGGATGACATAGGGTACCACATAAACTTTTCTGTTAACATTAGTCAAAAACAACATTAATCCCCTAAGATATGTAATGTTTATAAGCAATAATACGGTTGACTGACTGCTTGTTCCAGCATCTTCAACAATCAGGCCTCCTGGTTGAACTGCAAAGAAGAACAGAAGAGAGATGGCAGAGGCATCCTCTTAATGCTGATCATGTAAAATAACTAAGTATACGCACTGCAAAGGAAGATGTGCGACCATTGTGAGCCGTTTTATATAAAAAGGCAACTGTCATTTCCTAACGTCGAACATGTAAGATTCACAAATCCAAATTGACTGAGTGTCGGATGTGGTGTGTCTAATTGGTCCTGTCGCGCAAAGAACGTAAATTTGGAGGTAACGCTGTGGAATAATACGGCAATAACACTACACTGTACTTACAGAAATACGATCACCCCGGCTCGAGATTCTGTCTATGTCGCACTAACTACCCAGGTTATTATTTTGTCAGATTTCGTCTGCATTATCTAGTCAAATGTTAGAGTGGTTCCTTTGTTTGCAAGTATCAGTAGACAGTTTACGAGGACGATAGATGGACAAAGAGTATTACAAGCTTTCTTGTATTACAACTGCATAGACACACGTGGTTTAGTTCCTTTGTGAACAGACGCCTGTTAGCGTAAAATATTTGGACCATCATCATATCTAAATTTACGTTAGAAGCAGTTTAATCATTATTTCTATGTTCTGTAAATTAAATTAAGTAGTATGCACTGCTGCTGCTTTATGGTCATCAACGTCGCCAATACCTTATCGTCTATTGTGATATATATATGCCACATGCAGCCAACCCACCCCGATTCCTAATATTTCAAATTGCTAACATTTGTTTTAAAAGTAATTATAAATTTTGGCTTTCTGGTATTAATGATTCAAGTAATAATAAAGCTTTGTTTCTGGAGTTAGAGACTTTCATTGTTGTCGAGGCACAAGAAAGGCTCACCAGCTACAGTACAATAAACTCGTCACGTAGGGGGCCATCCACAAATTACGTCACACGAATTTAATGATTTTAGACCCCTCCCCCGTCCCATGTCACAGGTTGTCATATTTGTGGGACCCTCCCCTCCCCTGGTGTGATGTCACATATTTTGCAATTTTAAATTTATAAATTAAAACAGCACTTCCAAAATGATTTACGTATTTCTTGTTAAAAAATCATATCAACAATAACCCAAACATTTAAGAAAATATAAAAAAATCCAATTAATGATACAAAATTGAGTCATCATGTGTCCATGGATTTTGAACCCATTCCGTGATACTGTTTATTATTGGCATAATACTTAATTAATTCTTGATTTCGATAGTGTTTGAAACAGTCGATGTGTCAACATCATCTTCATGCAACCATAAAGCATCGTCATCGTTTAATGAGCAAAGAACTTCCCTGTTTCGTCTAGCGGCAATGCTTTGTGGACGAATCTTCATGATGGGGAAAACCTCTAGTTGCTTCTTATGTAATTGCTTATGTTGGTTAGTGGCTTTGTATGATGAAAAATATAGTCCACAGATGCCACATGATCGTTTAAATAAGTACACCTCGACACTGGGGCAATACGAGCCAAAAAGTGATACAAATTATGCATGAGATGTCACAAAGTTTATGACACGTCCCCCCTCCCCCTTGTCACATTTTGTTGACCCCCTCCCCCCGCTCAAGGTGTGACGAAATTCACGGATGGCCCCTAGCTGTAGTACATTCAGGGCAGTCCGCGGGAGATTGTTGAACAGGAAAGACATGGCGTAAGGTTAAGCCGCGTTCCCACGATCTCTTGTAACGGAAGCGAGACGGGACGGGACAGGACGAATACTCAACCACACGCCATGGGAACAGGGCCGCCTCTGCTAGCGGAGATGAGACGCAGCTACCCACTCTGTGTCGGTAAACATCACAGGCGTGTGTAGCGGTGCGCTCTTGCCATCGGTTTGCAGCAGCGGTGCACACCCCTTCTGTTGTTGTAAAGTGCTCTGTGCCAAACGACACTATGCAACGTGGAGGGGAGGTGGTGGCGAGGTAAGCTAGGACTAACCTGCGGCCCGCGCTCATCCCTACACTTCGGCTAATGAGGTCCCGTCCCGTCTCGCCTCCGTTACAAGAGATCGTGGGAACGCGGCTTTATAGAGTGCTGAGGCAGAAGCTTCCAATTGAATGCTTGAATGAAAGATGTATGGTGAGTTGAAAAATATTAATAGTAAAGAGGAAATTTGTGAAGACTTTGTAATTTTGAATTGCTTTGTGACGAGTTCTACAACTTAAGTGAATATTGTATTATTTGTACAATAATAATAACTCTTATTGAAATATTTAAGAGAAAGAACTGAATTGAGAAAAGAAATAGTTAAGGATTTTGGTAAAGAGAAGAGTGGAGGCAACAACCTGCTCATACCCTCGAAACAGAAGAGGGCCAACTCTTACATAAACAAGCTTTCTCGGAAAGAATGAAAGCCTATTGCAACAATAAGAAGAACTCGAAGCAAACTTGATTCGATCATTTGCTTACCGTCTTCATTTATTAGGAGAATTCGCCAATAATAATAATAAATTATAATCACTTTTTGAATATGAATCAGCAAGCTGTTCCTCCTACGTCGAGAATTGTTCTTCCGTAATTATTTTTTTGTTTTTCATGACAGTTTGCAAACTAAAACAAATAAGTAAATAAGTAGATTCGAAGTTTTTAAATTCATACTATCTCCGTTTTGCGTATTATTCATTCCAAGCATTTCATTACTTTCAAACTGTTTAAGATGAGACAAGATGAACACAATACTTGATCAGAAGCATCCATGCCCTAGGCCAGATTCGAACTGCCGAACCTCAGCACTCGAAGCTATCGAGACCGGCGTGCATGACTTTCTGTTTACTTACAGGTAACATATCAGCAGTTATATCCTTAAAACTATTCGCTACATCTCCTTAAGACAAGTATCTGAGCAAGAAGTTGCAGGTATACCTAGAACATGGGACCGAGCGTGGTGGGTGAACGGTTAACGTTCTGGCCTCGCTTTCTGGAGGACGCCGGTTCGAATCCCCGAGCATCCAGATTTGGGTTTTCCATGGTTTCCCCAAATTACTCCAAGCGAATGCCGGGATGCTTCCTTCAAAATGCCATCCTGCCTCTAATGATCTCGACGTCGACGAGGCGTAAAGCCATAAGTAAAAAAAAACAAGGTGCACGTATATCTAGAACATGGAGCGATGTGCGATTTATATTTTCAACCTGTTAACGCAGATAAATCAATGGCTCAAATAAAGTAGAGCTTATTACTTACCGGATTTAGCAGTATACCGTAATGAGAGTCCAATGAATGAGTTGGTGTGGGACGGACCAGTTAATCTTCTGTTTTACAATCTAAAAAGTAGAATAAGTAAACGTAAGCAGGTAACAGCGAACTGTTTAGAAACATATAAAATTAAGAACTAGGTCAAGATGTGCAAGCAACTCAGTGTGGTTTCAAAATCTTGGCACATCAGAAACCGGTGCCTAGCTTCCCAAGCGGAGTATTTCAAAAGTGACTGTAGTGATATTCAGAAATGAGTTATCCAGCACGTTTCCCCAATGTAATATTGTGAAGTTAGTTATAGGACCTACTAAATGAATTATACTACTTCGGGAGGGATAAGGAAAATAGGAAGAAAAAAGACGTGTGATACACTATCAAAGGTAATCATTTGAGGTGGTGGAGGTGAAGCTTACAACATTCTTGAGAATATGGCCAAGTATTATGATGTTAATCACTTGAAGCCCAACCCTGGAAAAAACGCAGGTCTGTGCATTTCACCTGAGGAAGAGAGAAGCCAGAAGGAACTTGAACAACAACTATTACATTGTGATACTCCAAAATATCTGGGAGTAAAGCTTGATCGCTCTCTTACATTCAAAGCCCACTGTCAGAATCTGAAATTCAAAGTATCCGCCCGGAACAACATCATCGGAAAACTTAAAAGTGCCTCCTGGGGAGCACAGCAAAATGTGTTTCGTACATCTGCCCTGGCACTCAGTTTCTCGGCAGCAGAATACTCAGCACCAGTTTGGCAAAACTCTGCACATGCTAGGCAGGTTGATATAGCACTGAATGATACTGGCCGCATTGTAACAGGCTGCCTGAAACCAACTCCTGTGAGAAAAATATTCAAAATCATGGGTATAGCACCACCTGACATTCGAAGGAAAACAGCTGCAGAGATAGAGAAGAGGAAACAGGAAACAGACCCCAGACACCCTTTGTTTGGACACGAACCTCAAGAACTTGTTATTGTCAACTACAGCCGTAACATCTTCACCTGGAGCACACCCTGTAGAACTATGGCGAAATTCGTTGCCTGAAGGGCACTGGAGGAATATCAAAGAGGCACCGGCCGCCGGATGTAATCAGACATATACCATATGGAAGGCACTAAATAGATTAAGAACTGAAGTGTCCCGATGCAGATCTAATATCAAAAAATTGGGTTACACTACTGAAAACGAACTATGTGAATGTGGTGAGCTGCAAGACCCACAACATCTTCTGATATGCAGGAATCTACCTGAAACCTGCAATATCGAAGACCTGTTTAGGGCAAATGAGAAGGCCATCAGGATTGCGGAATTCTGGTCACATTCCATTTAATTGTGTTCTATAGTCCATAAGCTTAATATTAATTAATTAATTTTATTTGTTTTGTTTCAACTTGTAATGTTATATCCTGGACACGAGAAACAAATAAATAAATAAAGGTAATCATTTTACCGTATACCATTTATAATCCGAGATCAGGCTGCACGATTTCTACATCCATCTGTTATTTGATTGAAATGTAGATATTATGTAAAATTATTAATAGCAGAATACGATTCTACCGGGTTGGTTGTCAAAATATGGCCGCAAGTATTTTTAATTAAATTTAAAAAAATTCGCTGCGTTGTTTTTTAAATAAATTATAATTCATCTCAAAGAGAAACATGTAAATAACATAAAAAGTTTTGGTTGCCAATGTGAAAATGGCTGTAAGTAGGGATTGCCAGTTGTTAAATCGTGTGAGAGTTTACTTTAACAGCTGTCAATCCCTACTTGCAGCCACTTTCACATTGGCAACCAAAACTTTTTACGTTATTTACATGTCTCTCTCTGAAATAAATTGTAATTTATTTATTAAAAAAACGAAAAGTTTCGATTTTTTAAAATTTAATTTAAAATATTTGCGGCCATATTTTAATAGGCAATCCGGCTATTAATAACTACACACAGAAATCATACAGCCGGATCTTGGGCTATCAGTGAATTGAAAAAAAAGAAAAGACCGTAAAAAAAAGGGTCTTAGTAGTGAGCTTGCAGATACAGAAACAAATTTAAATGAATTAGAGACCGAACTTGTCCTTTCCTCAGACTGGACACTGGACGCTTAATATTTACTACCAGCTACTTTGTTGATTATGTTTATCACAAGACGAATAGCATACGTTAAAAAAAAAAAAAACTTTTGAAACAGTATTGTACATTTCATAAAAAAGATTTCAGCATGGAAATTTGTCAAATATCTATCTGCCAGATACTATCACGTATGAAATTTTCAAAATGGATTCTTGAACCCCCAAAATTAATATATAAGTTAAAACAATTTTTATATAATTACTTCAGTTTCTTCTTTTCCCCATTCTGTGATATAAGACTGTTGAAGCAGCTGACTCGTGCCACTACCGTTTTCATTACCCTAATTATACGCCCGCGGGGGCAGGACAGCAAACGGGCATTACCGCGATTACAGGAGCCAGGCCACTCATCAAATGACACCGCCTGATCGGACATTAAAGTAATAAAACCCTCCCGCCCCTACCCTCTCCACCGCTAATTACTCTCAGCAGGACCCATGACTCTCTTCCCGTCACCAGGCAAATGGTCTGGTTCAGAATCAACCGAACACCAAATAAGGTACTAATAACATTTTGCTGCGAAAAAAATTACTTACTTGATTCTTGGAAATTTGTTTATTTACTTGCAGCTACTTCCGTCGTAACATAACAGTACAAATAACAAAGATAATAAAAGATTTTGTTGTTTTCGCAGCCACCATAATAATATATAAAATGGCTTACGGAATTAACGCTGCATTGAAATACTCCTTCTTCTTCGTCTACCCAACGTTTCGACCAAGGCTTAGGTCTTCTTCAGAGGTAGACGAAGAAAGAGTATTTCAACGTAGCGTTTATCTCGTAAGGGGGCGTCCATAAACTATGCGAGGTGAAATAGGGGGGGAAGGGGGGTGGTCGAAATCTCACAAAATCTCACCAAGTGGGAGGGGGAAGGGTCAACGGAAATAATCTCACGTGAGGTTTTGTAAATTTTTTGTTGGATTGTAGAGCTAAAAAAGTAAGTCTACAAATGACGCGATAGTCGATTTTAGGGGGGGAAAGTGGGGGTGTAACCGGCTTTGGGAGGGTGAGACCTAAAAAAAGACGTCTCAGTAAATTGCGAGGACGATTTCAAGGGGGGGGGGTCTCCGGACCTAATCTCACCAGAGGGGGAGTGGGGGTCGGCCCAGATCTCTCGAAATCTCCCCGGGGGGGGGGGGGTCCGGAAATCCTGAAAAACACCTCACGTAATTTATGGATGCGCCCTAAACCATTTTATATATTATTAACAAAGATAATACTGTATTTTAAAACACTGAAGTATCACTTATGACCGCAATAAACTAAATATTTAGCACATGTCTTTGTTTTTATGGTCCGGTATTAACGTAAACGATATCACATTTTCTGTGTGTAATCATTAAGGCACATGTAAAATAACGAAAAGTTTTGACCGACACAAGTACTATACCAATAAGTAAATGATTTGAGACTTCTTTGCAGAAGCAATGATCCCAGGGACGTGGCACGTAATAGTGTAAGGAAACCAGAATCGTGGTGACTGATTTCTTGTTACTACTATTACCAGGAACCCTGTGGTTAGTGTTACACGTTGTATAACGGGACTGATATTAATTTTTTTCAAAACAGAAGTATCATATCTGAACAATGTATGAAATCCATAAGGTTAATTTTCAGCTCCAATAATCGGAAAACACTTGAATGTTCGGCGGTTGGTATGACATTAATTACGGCACTATAATGTGCACCTGGTGATACGAAGCACAAGACTGTTCAAGAACTTCAATCCGAACACAACTGTTCCTGGAAAACAAGTGTCGTATCACCCCCCCCCCCCCCGATTATTTTGCATTTCTCAAACAAAACATTATTTTTAACAAGCGCCTCAATGTAAATTAAACCATATTAGATGTGGTTTGGGAAGAACTGCTTCAACTCTCCACTGTGGTGGCTGGGTAGATTCTCCGTTCTGTGGTTTCACAGTCTGTATCACACATTGTGCAGGATTGACCATTGCGTGCCTTTCCTGAAAGCCTTGAAAATTTAAATATGGCTATTCCAGAGGCGGTGGCCTGATTGGAGCATTTCGATATCGTATTATAGTGTTTATAGCTGGCGATCCTGTCATAGAGGCCTCAACACCTGCCAGCTGTGGACTTGTATAATTATTTTAAAAGAAAATTATTCAATAAGTTCAGTATTATTGTAGTAGAGTATGTAGCATCAAACGCTAAATAAATAAAATAAATGAAAATATACGAAATATCAATGCCATCAATTCTTAAGCGACACAATAAGTGTGTTTCAGTTTTTACTACGTCATGCAGGTCATTGTCCCTATGGAAGATGATTGTATTTTTTAATATGAAATATTTTTTTCAAGTTTTCTGTGAGGAGTCGATTCCACAAAACATATGAATACCGTAATTGTCGCACTGTATTGTTGTATTCTGAAGATATTTAAAAGTATGTGGGTTAAGTTCAAACTTCGCGTTACACGTTCGGGAAATTACGTATGTAAAGTAACCTAATCGTAGGAATCAGCTCAGCCGCATGTAAACTATCACCTGAGAAGTAGGAAGACAAATTAGGTTTGCCCTGCAATATTGATGTGGATTACGAAATAGCAGACACTTATTTTTTGGGTAATGACAGCGTCAAAGGAACATTATCGGTGCAATCAGGACCACATCTTAAATGCGTAAATAAAATTAAAAGAAAGTACAAGGAGTTTAGTTGAGAGTGGATATTATATTAAAAACGTCGTACTCTTCGGATTCCTGTACTAAGAGTCAGAAGAAACAAGTCCAGCTCAGATCCGTGATCGTTATATTCAGAGTGATGTTACCTGAAGCATTAGTGTAAGAAAATACCAAACAAGAGGTTCCGGCTGAA
>CM061914.1:54105566-54437493 GCA_031002005.1 Vandiemenella viatica | reverse complement strand
TGGTATTTTTACATGATCCTAAGTCGTTTTTAATTACTTCTTTCAAGGTTCTACCGCAATTGTTAATATAGTCACATGATAGACTCTTGTTCCTCGAGCAACATAACACGAATCAGAATTCAAATCTGTTCGATATTATTATTGAATACTCTGCTTTAATGAATGTTTTATAACTTTTCTGTCAACGTTGTTACAAGTGTTGGACTATATAAGGAAACGCCTTATACACATCATTGATGTTTATAAAAAAAAATAGTGGTAATAGTATATCGTTGGACCATAGATTGTTATTATAAGTTGCAATATCGAAGAGAAGACTCCCTGGCTGTTGAGAGTGAGTAGTAAAGCAACAGCCGTGTCTGGCAGAATAAATCTGTTTTAAGGTAGTTGTGCTGTAATAGAGACGATAAGAAATGTTAACTACAATATAGAAGAGAGAAATAAATGATTAAATAATTAAAAGGTAAAAGGAAATATGAATAAAAATAAGTGTAATTAAGTGTATTAAGTTGTAAGATTCAAAACCACGTAAGTACAATGTGTGATTGTACAAATGTGAAAAGTTAATCTTATAACTACAATCCCAACATCCAAGAATAAACATTTAATTTTTTACATGTGGTTGAAGAGGGTGTGTACGTTTAATCTGTAACTGAGAACAAAGAAATTAGTGCTGTAGTTAAATATTTGTTTTAGAAAGAGGTATCGCCAAGGACATTTGTCACGATATGGTAGCCACATTAAGAGAATTCACACCTAAAAAGAATACATCTGAATTTAAAGTGAGGAATTATCCCTCACGAAAATATGGACAGGTTATATGAGTTGGTAATGATTGTCTGAAAGATAATAGTTCAAAAATTGAGGAGACACCAGGCGTTCCAATAATACGAGTAGACCGCATTCTGGTTAGTATTAGTGTTAAATTCTGATTGTAAAACATCAACACAATTATTCATTAATGAATAGCAGTGGTTCTAAAACATCAAGCATCGAAGCACTCCCACTTTTATTTTAACATTAAAATTAGTAGAGGCCAGCAAAAGAAAGGGCAAAGATCGCTGGGCAGTTCAATCAGGTTAAATTAAATAAATTAAGTATGAATCACTTAATACTTATATCTGCACCAAACATTTATTGATAATGTACCACTGTCAGTTGTCTAGCAGAGTGGAAATTGACTGCATTTGGGGATATACTGGATTCATCTCAAATATCTACATCATTTTTAATAAATCAGTACCTGGTAGTGTGTGGGATTGCCTTCAGGGATTGAGTATAGAAAAAAGCTAGAGTTTTCGCAAATACCTGTACTTAAAAGAGTAAACACTTTTCCCTAGACGCCGTTGGAAAGTTTATTAACATTTCTTTATTCTTAAGATGGCTTGTTAACAGATCTTCACGTGGTAACAAATAATCTGACTCTAAATGCGAAAAATACAACCCACAGCGCCTGGTGTTTGATTAGATTGGTAACGCTCAGGGCTAGCATTGGAGAGGACGCATTCTAGTCCATATTTCGGTTTTCCATAGTTTCCAGAAATCATTCTAGGGGAATGCCAGAATGGTTCCTTAAAAAAGAGCATGCTCGAATTACTTCTTCTTCCTTGTCCCCAAAGACTTCAACGTAAGACGAGGCGTAAAGCCATAAAAAAAAACAAAATTACAACGGTAATTTAACAGTGAATCATGATGAATGGAAATGCAGTTCGAATTGCCTCGACATCAACATAGTTCAAGAGCGGTCTGGTGGTTCAGTGGTTAAGCGTCTGACTGGAGATCGAAAAGTCCCCGGTTCGAATCCCTGTCTCGGTGGGAATTTCCAAATGCGCTTAACTCGACCTTCACCTCTGTAAAGTGATGTACACCAGAACGCTTCCGTGGTTCGCATTCCATGTTAAACTGTAGGTTCCCTGTAACCGGCAGGATTGTCGGGTTAGGTCAAGGCGGTTACGATAGGGACGGAATGCGCAGCCAATAAAACCCTATCTCCAGGTCATTACGACTACCCTGAATTATTATAACATAGTTCAACATTTCCCAACAATGTAACTGATCGCGATCATTTCATTAGGCAAAAATATTTTATTTCTATCACGCCAAAATGACAAATGCATGAGATGATGAACTCAATCGTCATACAACGCTAGTTTTTAGAGGTTCATTTTTTACGAAAAATGTATTTAAAACGCTCGCTCTCCTCCGTGAAGCACTTATCCAGAGCGACAGTGTCATCTTTCAAAACATTTTTCACTTTTTCCCCATGATTCGTGATTTATTTTCACAGTAGTGCGAATGGGAGCCTCTTTCATCTGCTCTGATCACCAAAACCGGTTCCCTCTCGTCTATATTTCATTCACTGCCCCGGAGTATTAATCCGACTTCATATTCCTCCTCCAACCGCGAATACCATGAATTAAATTCATTATCGAGGGCATCTCGCCGCAGGAAGATTGGTAATTATTTCAGAACATCTCTGGGAACTGTTGCTCGTAAATCAGTCACCTCTGAGTAACTAGCACGTGCGTTTCTTATAGGAGCTGTAAATCAACTTTGATGCACGCACTCGCGTCGTCAAACTGCCATTACACGCGGAGATATGTCATAATTAAACGAAACCACAGTCCGGCCCACCAAACTGCTCCATAACAATCAAACGTCTTCTCCCGATAAACACGCTCCCTCGGGCAAACACGCTCTAATTAGTTTTCCCCAGTGGACTTAAAACTCGAATGGGATGTTGCAGAACCAGCACTAAGAGTGACAACATACCGCGAACGGTTTCTAGCAGAACTACCAACCACAATTTAGTACCTCATAGCATTTGAAACCCAATATTCCAAAACATCTTGCTCCTATGATGCTATATGCTTGATTCTGGGTGTAGGCGGTTACCATAGAGTATGTACCCACCGCTTTGGAACTCTCTTGGTAAGATATCTTCATCTATATCTATCTATGTATATATATATATATATATACATATCTATAACGGAAATCGGGTATATTGGTCACAGAAAACTCAAAAACTACTGCGAAGGTTTCGATGGGGTTTTCACCGTTTTAAAGATTAGAATATCAACCGAATTGTTTGGCATGTCTGTTGCTACGACATAACATGACGCAGGAAGAGTAAGTGAAAATCTGAACGTATTGCATGAAACACTAAATGTGGAATAACAACTAGATCCATATTTCGTTAAAAAAAAAAAATAGCCATGTAACGTTTCCTTCCTTAAATTTTGGTTTTTAGTCTCTAAACACACTATATGGCCGTATGGAATGCGAAGTGAAAAATATGTAAATTAATTTTAATAATATAACGAAAAAACTTTTCGAGATTTTCTTTGCTTCTTGAAGCTACTATCTCAGACCGCACAGCTACAATCTCTGATGTTTAGAAGTGAAATTATGTGCGCTGTTGATAGTAAGTAATGCATATTCGATGGATCTGAACATGAACTGTTTTTAAACCTTTAGTGTAGAACCTTACGAGAACTTCCTCACTTCTTTAAACTACTATTTCAGACTGCACAGCTACAATCTCTGATGTTTGGAGGTGAAATTAAATTCGGTGTTAATAGTAAGTATTGCGTATCCGATGAATTTGAACATGAAAGTGAAATTTTTAAAAGCTTTAGTTTTGGCATTTCCGGTGTTTTTATAATTTATTGTTGAACGATTCTGTTTCTATTGCTGCACGAATCGCTGTAGTTATTTTGATGAAACTTGATACACATGTTCCTGATAAAGAGGCTAAAAATATTGCTGGAATAAATCAACCACAACTCCATCGTATAGGAAATGAAGTGACTCACATGAAATTTGATTCACAAGTGCAGAAAACTGACTTATGTTATGAACTTCAATATTTAATGCGCGGGCAAATCAACCTAGATCATACCGGGCACCGCCAGGAACTCTGCTAGTGTGTGTTACTGCAGATGTGTATGAATATGACACAATGTGTGTTCTTTTGTATCGTATGAAATATGAAATCAAGAAGGAAGAGGGTGAAATCCGGTGCCGGCTCAGTCGGGCCTACTCTTCCGAAACACAAATGAAATATACACAAAATACACGTATTCGCAGAATAGGTCATCAGACTAAACACCTGACAAATATTATTTATACAATCCCTTTTTTTAACTGCTTAACGTCTCTTAACAGCGAGGTTTTTAGAGACGGGAAATAATGGGGGACAAGGAATGGGAAGGAATTAGGCCTTGGCCTTTTGAAAGAATCATCCCGGCATTTGCCTGGAGTGTTTTGGCAAACCATGGAAAACCCAAATCTGAATGCCCGGACGGGGATTCGAACCGGCGCCCTCCCGAATGTGAGGCCAGAACGCTAACCATTACACCACCACGATTAGTCTTTAAACCAGGGGTGGCCAACCCAAATGACCGTGCGGGCCACTTTGTAAATGCATCATAATTGCGCGGGCCGCATATAAAATTATATATCCCATTTTAGATATAGACCCACACTAAACATCTGTTTGGAGTGAAAAATTTAAACGTAATAAGTTATTATTATTGTGCTTACTATTAATCTTAC
Organism: Vandiemenella viatica; assembly: GCA_031002005.1. Classification (NCBI taxonomy): domain Eukaryota; kingdom Metazoa; phylum Arthropoda; class Insecta; order Orthoptera; family Morabidae; genus Vandiemenella; species Vandiemenella viatica. Next base: position 54,432,933 of record CM061914.1, on the reverse strand, counting down.
ATGTAAATTTATATAATATAATAATAATGGTACTAACAATATTTTTCATGTATACGCAAGAATATTATTTTAGAAACAAAGTAAATTTTTTCTCATAATAACGACAGTTAATTTTTGTATATATGGATGCACAAATAATGTATTTTTTTAATACATTGGTTTTCACTACTTTGGCCATTATTAAATAAATATATTTTGTAAAAGGGCTATAAATATGTTCAAGGCGGGCCGCGGGTTGGCCACCCATGCTTTAAACAATCATCTTTGCATTGGTCAGTTCTATCATTACCGTGGCGTCACAATCCGATGATGAATTCTTTTTTAAATCGACGAAACAAATCGAAAATAAAGAATAAGATTTTTTGATATCTCGCTTAGTTTTCGAGATATAGTATGTTAAAAATCAGTTATGCGTATAGTTGCTTGTGCTTTTGGTGTGATTTCTTCAGGTCCAGGCCATATTTCAACCTAACAAAAACTACTAGGAAGAAAATAAAACTCCCATAAAGCATTTCCACCGTGTAGATACAGTGGTTTTGGTGGGAAAAAAATTTCTGATCCTTACCGGATCTCACCCTAACATCCTCAGGTTTGAGATAGAAAATCTCGAGAACTGAGCGAGATATTAAAATTTTTGATTTTTTACTTTCAATTTGTCTCGTCCAGTTATATAAGCATCCATCATCAAATCGCGGTGCCACAGTTATCGTAGAATCCCCTTGCATTGAAATATGAAACATACCTACTGGCATGAGACATTTATGAGCTTTGCATATGTTCATACAGACAACCATTAGTCCGGACATATTTGCATAAAGTGTAATGGTTTAAAAGTTAATGTCATATAGAGGTAGCCCAAATTTAACTGATTATGCTTAGACCTATGAGTTATTTTAAAATTTCATGGATTTCTCTATTTTTGTCGCTTCATGCTTAGAATCACCGGAGTCACAATACAATGACACTTAAACTTTATTGTTACTTTAACATCAATGTTGATTCAATGCTGTATGCGCTAAAACTGATTTCCGAAATAAACTGATTAATTTTACCACAACTATGAAATGTTAGCCTGTAGTGGCTGATCTTCCATCTTCTCTCTTCAGCAGCTAGCCACCCAAACCCATCTTTCTCTCTCTTTTATATCTCTCTCTTTCATCTCTCTCTCTTTCAACTTTTTCGATGTTTTCGGGCGTCCTCGTGATCAAATCTTTAACCAAACGCTTTCATAGCGTCAGTTTCTCACCTGAGTATAGAAGAATACATCGCATAGGAGGGGGGGGGGGGCAGCGGAGAAATGAGCATTACATTTACATAAGTTTCTTTCCGTCCCTAGTCGGTACATTCAAATTTTCTACTCCCGCATTCGTCAAAATGCTCGTCTTTGGCAGAGAGCAAATTAAGTCTTTGGCGTTGTGGGTAATTAAGTTTCAATAAGTTTAAAGTGAGTAGTGTAGGCTACCTGGTATCAATGAATAAATTAAAGTGCTCTGCCTGGGACATATAACTTGAGATATCAGGACACAAGCGAACGTACTTGTTTCGGGAAACGAATAATGGCTTTGGACCCAACAAAAACGGAAGCTTCAAAGGAAATGCATAAACGTATTCCTCGACACTTAAGGTGACTTCCCACGGCCCGTGAATTTACCAGTCGCGCCGGTCCAGCTATGAACAGCGGGCCGTGGGAAGGGACCCCTCCTGCTGCCAGGGATGGCGCGCCTCTATCCATCACCAAGTTGGCCAAAATGAAACACCTGGGTAGCTGAAACGACACTAGGCAACGTGGTAGGAAAGTGGCTGCGAGATGGCGAGGGCTAACCTGTGGCGCGTGATCATCCGTACAATTCGGCTGCATGACGCGGCCTACGAAACCACGCGCCGTGGCAAGCCACCATTGTGGAGTTCCAGACAGGGAGTGTAGTAAAGACGGGCGGCGTAGGTTGACGAAGCAGTGACGACAACACCTAGCCGTTCCGAGAAACTATCTGACAGGCTGCCCAATCAGTGTAAATAAACGAGTGTATACTATCCCGGTAAAGCCGCGTTCCCACGATCCCTTGTAACGAAGGAGAGACGAGACGGGACCTCAATAGCCGAAGTGTAGGGACGAGCGCTCGCCGCAGGTCTAGCTTACCTCGGCGCCACCTCCCCCCCACGTTGCCTAGAGTCGTTTGGCACAGAGCACTTTACAGCAACAGAAAGGGTGCATATGCATACCTCTGCTGCAAACCGATGACAACAGCGCACCACTACACAGCCTTGTGATGTTTACCGACACAGAATGGGTAGCTGCGTCTCATCTCCGCTAGCAGAGGCGGCCCTGTTCACATGGCGTGTTGTTGAGTATTCCTCCCGTCCTGTCCCGTCCCGCCTCCGTTACAAGAGATCGTGGGAACGCGGCTTATCGCTGCGTGCAAGTAGACATTTTGTATGGCCTTTGTATGATGTTTTAATGTTTCCATAGCCTATCGCGTGCAAGCTGACGTTTGAGCGAGTCTATGGTTGTTTCCGCTTCCACCCTCGATACGTGGACTACGAAAAATTAGAAGCAACTTGGAGAAGGACGTGGCAAGGGCACTCGGACACTGCAGACTTGGGGCTGTTTTTTGAGAGCGCAGCCAGGGTGTTTCGGCGGTAGGGTGCTGCTTTCAGGGAACAACACGTCTAGAGGATTCGATCCCGGGAGCCCGGCCCAATTCCAGTCCCGAAATTATCGCGATTAAATTTCTCGATCCCGGCATTTTCGGTACTGAAAAAATATAGGAAAAATTATGAAGAAACATACATCATAAAACGCAAAATTTTCGATAGAAACACAGTCATTTTATCTGTAAATGTCACTTTCACTTTGTTGTCCGCCATCTTGTTTCAACAGCTAATTTTAGTCCCGTTTTTGCCAACCAACAGAAAAGTTGCGAGTGAAATGGTGTCTCGAAAATTGTGTTTTGCATCCCGTAATTACAATTTTTTGGCTTATTAGCATAAATTACCTAAAATAATGGTTATGTACAAAGTTTGGATGCCATTTTATGATTATGGGCGAATAGTGGAAGATTTATTTCTCTAACGGAGAGACTAAACATTAACGAGTAACTTGTCAGATCATGACATGCAAATAATGCCAACCAAACCAAAATTGATAGGAAAAGTGATTTAAATCTCAAAGAAAAACTTCAGTCCGATAAAGATAAAAGCGTGGAAATACTGTCTCCAAAATCATACTCAGAATCGAATTTTTCCAAAATCGTCAAGAAGGAAATGAATCTTTTTGAAGCCTCGAGTTCCAATCGGGTATATAATCTGGAACGAGCTTATAAGTATTTATTAAGAATCCGTCCAACTTCAATCGTGGCCCAACGCGCTTTTTCGGCGGTAGTATACACGAGCAATATATTAAGAAACAAGGTGAGTGATCAATCATTAAACGTCTTATTATTCCTTCGATCGCATTTTCGCAATTCGCAGGACAACTAAATTTAAAATATTGAGTTGTTAACTATAAGAGACGTGATTTTGACTAATTCATATTTTAATATGTGAAACTTTTTTCTTACTTCATGCCTTGTTATTATGAAAATGTCAATTGCCTGTTAAATTTATAGACAAATTAATTTTTGCTTTGAAAAACTCTCGTGATTGTATGAATTCAAATCTGATTACTATTGTGTAGGGACATATGTTACTAAAATTACAACGAAACAACTGATTCTTACATTTTCTTGTATGTCTTTAATGGCTATCCAGGGATCCCGGGATTGTCTGTACACAATCCCGAAATCCCGGTATTAGAATTCTCTAAATACGTCGCACTGATCGGCTGACACCGATGGAACGATAAAACACGCCGAAAAAGAAACTGTTCGCCACAGATCACGGGACCTTAACACTCCCATTGATTGGCAACTATGCTCAAGTAACTCTCCATTATCATGACTAGCCAAGAATTAAACACTGTTAGATCTCAACGAGCGATCATTCGATTTGTTAATAATAAAGTAAATGAAGCACTGAGTTTTTATTTGTAAACTGCAATAATTGAACTTTTTTGTGTTCTCCCCAGAATAATTATCCCTTTCAGATCAATTTGATTTCCATTATAATTTTAATATCGTCAATCCGTGTGGTTCGTGGGTTTCTACTGGCTGCGCATACCGCCCCTGTTGTAGCTGCATAAACCTAACCCGGTAGTTCTACCGAGTAATGGGAACCTAGTGTTTAACGTGGAATGAGAACCACGGAAACGTTCTGGCGTACTTCACATTACACAAGCAAACTGTGCTGGCAGTGAAGGTCGTGTTATGGGTTTATAAACATTTCCGCCGAGACAGCAATTCGAACCGGAGGCCTTTAGCTCCCCCATCAGACGTCTTAACCAGGCCGCTCGTGACATTAATAACTAAGATATAACAGCATTCCTTGGTTAATATCAATCACTGGCGTAAGGCAAAATAAGAAAACATATAATTTCCTACTAAGAATTTTCCTTTTTTTTAACTGCTTAACGTCTCATAACTGCGAGGTCTTTAGAGACGGGAATGGATGGGGGGCAAGGAATGGGAAGGAATTTGTCCATGGTCTTTTGAAGGAAGCATCTCGGCATTCGCCTGGAGTGATTTAGGAAACCATGGAAAACCCAAATCTGGATGCCCGGGCGGGGATTCGAACCGGCGTCCTCCCGAGTGCGAGGCGAGAACGCTAAACGTTACACCACCACGCTCGGTAAGAATTTTCCCATTGGACGTTGACCCATGTGTTTGTCATGCGGCGTAGCACTTATATATTTCATTCGGCGGCTATCTGCTTAACCACACCACCTCTAGCTGTATAGTGTATCCAAACTTACCTCATATCACGCGAAATGAGCATCTTTTAGCAAATATCTAATTATTGTGTTGCACTGGAATATTTGCATTTTTCCTGGAAATATGACTCGTAATTATATTATGACAGCTTTCCTCCGTGATTATGCGAAAAATGTGTATATGTCGCACAAGTTTAATAGAGTGGTAGAAATATGCTAATACACTATTCATTCACTTATAGTCTTCCAGAAGAAAAATAGGGAAGCGCTAAGCTTCTCATGCTTGTACCACGAATAGATCATTATCAGCATTATCTTATTTCCTCATTCTGTTTGCTATGCGAAGTGGTTTGCAATGTGATCTACACTGTTGTGACTATTGGTAAGACCATTGCTCAAATATGGTAGTGGAGTATGGGACCCACATTTTGAGTATCAAATACAGGAGTTGGAGAAGGTGCAAAGAAGGGCTGCTAGATTTGTTTCTGGAAATTATCGCAGAATGCAATCAGTGACAGATATGATAAAGGAGCTGGAATGGGATTCATTGCAAGACAGGAGGAGGATGAGGAGGGTCATGGGAGTGTACAGGGCGTATACTGGAGATGAGGCATGGAAAGATATTGCAGTACGTATGAAAAGTAGTTCATGGAAGGGAAAAGATGACCATGACCACAAGCTGGCACTCGATTTCAGGCACAAGGGTGTGGGAAGATTTTCTTTTTTAGGTAAGGGTGTCAGGGATTGGAATGAGTTACCAAGGGGAATGATGAATAACCTACCGAAAACGTTAAAAGAATTTAAAGTTAAAATTTGTAGAGGGCAAATGTAGGTGAGTGTAGGATAGGGGGAAGTTGGGTGTGTAGGGAAATTGCCACCGGAGCGTTTGCTCCATTGCAATTAAATTAAATTAAATTAAAAGTACTCTGTATCTTAGATTTATCGCAACGGATTACGAGGCGTGTTAAAATAATAATGGGAATATTCACTTTTTTGAAAGAATTTTATTTATTCGCTTGCAACAACGTTATACCCTTCAAAATAGTCGCCATCAGATATTATACATTCATCCAATCTCCAAAAAAATTCTGGAAATCGATCTTTGGGATAGCTTTGAGCTCTTTCAGCGATGCACTATTAATCTCATCTATGCTTGTAAAACGACGGACCTTCAACAGAAAAAAAGTCACATTGGGCCGTGTCTGGCGAATACGAGGCTGTGTCAACATTACAGAGTTGTTTTTTTGCCAAAAATTTCACGAACAAACAACGAAGTTTGAGCACATACATTTTCGTTATGCAAAAGGCATGAATTGTTTTGCCACAAAACCAGGCGTTTTCTTCGGACTGCTTAACGGAAACGACGTTGAACTCGAAGGAAGTATTCCTTATTGATCATTTGACCTCGTGATTAATGATTTATACAAATGAAAAATCTCTGACTGTATCAAAACACGTGTTACCTTCCTAACGGCTTACAAGAGACGAAACATACAATATAGCTCAAAATGTATAGATATTTTTAAGACACCTTTGCCAACACAACAACTAGAAAATAGTGCCAATCGGACTAATGTAACCCGCGAAATTTCAAAATTCCCGTAACTTTTTGAACACATCTTGTACTTCTATCCGAGTAACCTGAATTCCCTCTGGGATCCTTAGACGTAATTCATGTGTAAGGGAGCCTCCATAAACTACGTGGCTCGGTCAAAAAAAGGGGGGGTTGGCTGGAAAGCTACACTGGGCTACGTGAGGGGAGCAGGGGGGGGGGGGTCCAAGCCATCGTACGTAGCTTGATATTCATATTATTTGTCACAGTTAAAATGAGGAACAGAACTCACAACAGCTTGTAAATATTTATTTCAGTCATTTATTTATCTCCGTATGTAATTTACGATAGTCAGACAAGAGAAAAACAGTACAAAATATCTTGTGGAATCAATTAGGAAAAAAGCTGCGTGCTACATGGGAGGGAGGGGGGTAGAGATAAAAGCCATGTCGGGCTACATGGGGGGACGGTGGTTGACAAGAGGCCAAAATGGAGCTACGTGGTTTATGGACGCTCCCTAAGGAGAACTCTCCATACTGCTACCGTCTGAACATACTGTTTCTCCAGGATTTAAGGGCGCTGGGCCGTTTCCCCTGCGGCCAGCGAGTTTCTGGGGTGTTCTCCGTAGCGTGACCCCGTTGTTGACCCACAGTCGTAATTGCGTCAGCTTTCTGCGGGCCCCACCAGCCACGACAATAGGAATCGAATCGCATTAAGGATGCCCGGCTCTCTCCCCCGCAGCGAGGGGGCGGAAATGTGTTGTTGACACAAATTTAGAGGTCACAGCCGCTCCCCCAACGGCTTCTGGCAGCGGCTCTGAAAATTAATTAAAGTCTCACTCGCAGATCCGATCGTGGTGATACTTGCGTCATTTCTCCCAGTGGCAACCTAACTGTGAAGAACGGTAATAACCTCGTCAAAGCTGTATCATGATTTCCTGCTCGTTTCTAGCTGACAGCAAAGGAATTCGCTATTAGATGGCACAACGATGAAATGTATCATCCACATATCTATTTTTCATGGCACCTAAGACGTTTTCATACACCATATCTGCATACAGCAAATTTTAAAAAAATGATTGCCATCAATAAATAACGCACAGTCAAATTGTTGACAAGATACCAGCTAAAATACAGACAGAGCATTCACAATTACGCATCGGAAAGTTTAACTCAACTTCAACTGAAGGCTTAACACAAAAAGTCAAAGATAACAGACGATCTTTCAGGAAGGTCTGCCTTAAAATGAAGTAATCAGACATCTTGATAGCAGGTACAACCATAGCAAACCTGGACACAATACAGTTCCTTTCCTTATTCATCTTGGACTTCTTGTGAATATGCAGCTCACTATGACATTTGTAGTCCCCTTTTCTTATCGTTTCAGACACCTATGGAGTAAGATTCAGTACTCTTTCACTTTGTGGCTCACTCTTGCTTTTTCTTCCACTGAAAATATCCTCTTTTTCCTGATTGGTTTTTATTCAGTCAGATTCTTTACCTCCGCAATTTTTCCTCTGAATAATTCCCTCTCTTGTATGTCTCCCATCCTAATCCCACATCTTTTCAGATCCTGATGGACCTCCTTCACCCATGAAACTTGAATCTTCCTGTTGCTTGAAAATTGAGTATCTTCTTGGCCGTTCTTTCTGGTTCCATTCTCTTGATGTGTCCATAGAAAGCTGATCTCCTTTTCTTAATTGTGTTTGATACCTTTTCAGACTAGTATAATTCTTGGTTCGATCACAAACGGAAATTAAATTCGCTTCCTGTCACTTTTTTTTTTTTTTTTTTTTTTTTTTGTCCCAAGATTTTCCCTAGAAACTTTTTTTTTACATTTCCGTTAATCCCTTTCTGGCTACTGTTTCTGCTGCGTATAAACATTCTGGCTTCACTACCGTACTATACTGCTTGAATTTCATCTGATGGGAGAGCACTCTTGATTTGTATGTGTTTTGACAAATCCTGAAAGCTGTTTCCATCTTTCTCGCCCTATCTTCAACTGCGGCCTTGTCATTAACATTCGGATTCAAAATTTGACCAAGGTATTAGAACTTCTGTGTTATTTTAATGTCACTATATTAGTTTTCACTGTCCAAGTCTGGTCTTTTGCGTCTATGTTCATGTATTCCGTTTTCTCAAGCGATATTTGTAGTCCTGCTTTCTCAGCTGTTTCCTTCAAGACTTCTGTCCGTTTGATTGCAGTCTCCAGATCTCTTGCAAAGAACACAATGTCATCCGCAAAAGCGAGTCATTCAAACGCCAAGCCATTCTTCTGGTGTCCTAGTCTAATTCCGTTTAGGATGTTTGACTGACACATCACTTTCCACCATTTTTTTGTTGTTTTTTAATTGTTTTTGTGTACATAAAAATGAAAGAAGAAACTTGGTGTTGTCCCGTACCGGCTCATTTATGTTTACTTTGACGAAAGGCACTATGTGTGCCAGCAAGTTTTACGTCTCCATCCGGTGAACGAATCACCGCAACATACGCACTGTGGAGAGAATTTGGAATTAACTCAGTAATTTGTTCAACATCTTTTAATTAGAAATTGTACAAAACCACTTCTTATCCCCTAATGGTGAAGTCCAAAATGATGAAAAGTATTTCTAACAAAGGGGTCGAAATACTACGAGATATGAGGCATCACTATAACGTCTGCTACAAGACAAACCAATATACACTTAAGTAGTCATATTCTGATACTGTATTTTTATGTACTTTGATCCCTTTTACACAGTACTTAAGTGAATTTGGGCTTGATGATTCTCTATTCACAATCACAATTCACATATTTTCACCGTATTGTCAAAAATAGTTTCCGTATTATATGAAAAACACATTAGACTGCAGTCAAATTTAGGAAAAATCTAGTAACGAGATATGGTGGTAGGGGAAAAAAATCGCTTAGTTCCGAAATGCCAACTCTCTCATAGAGCTATGAAGAAAATTAAAATATTCCTTTTGTCTGAGCAGTGTACGTAAACTAATCATAAAAGTGGCTGGAACAACTCTAAAAACTGATTATGGTAATAGGATAGACGTAAAAATGGCTAAATACTGTCTTACAGGTGATATATAATTTTCTTATGAACATTTCGGAAACGAACAAAAAGAAAATTAATAATAATTTGTCAATGATGTATTGGTGAATTCAGAGACTGTGATATTAGTTTTGGGTTAATATTGAAAACAATTGTGACTTGTTGCTGCTTTCAATATCGACCCCAAAAAAAAAAAAAAAAAAAAAAAAATACATTTAAAATACAGTAGATTCCCTTCATATGAGGTCAAAAGACATTCAAAATTTGAAGAAAGGTGTCACTCATGAAACGAATTATCTTTAGAATACACTACAGTTTACTATTAAAATGGCTATGGTATAATGCCAATTCAATTTAATGTTACTGCGATAACACATGCTCCGGTGATACTGCAATACTTATCTACCTTTTTATTCCAAGAATTTTTATCGTAAATTCTTTGAGCACATTTTCTCTACACACCTGCTTTCGCCTTTAACCAATTACTTTTAAATTCTTCCAGGGATCCAAGTGAACTGTTTTGAATTCCCTCAGCAATTATTTCAGTCGTGACTAGTTTTAACTACCTTACGCCTCAAATCAAGTGGTAGTTTGCAGTCTTTGTCATATCTTCCAGAAGTTAACTGATTCTTATAGCCTAACTCATGTGACTCGCTCACTTCGTCTCAACTAGTTCAATCTTGCAGCTTCGCTTTGCAGTATAATATCAACACAACAGAGTGCCCATCAGAACAACTGACAGTTTATTTGTTTGTTATAGGCTAATATTATCCCACCACAGTTGACTCCGTGACTATTGACCCAACAATTGCGTAGTCCATGGCAGAGCGTCTTAGGCTCAGGAAGTCGCGCCAGTTTTCACCTACGATATTCATCATTCGATGGCTAATGAGGTTCTTGCTCGTAGGTGAATAACCTCCAACACCACTAGAACTACAGTTTGGATAATCGTCCTGTTCACCGTTTACGCTGAGATATTCACCAAATTAGTGGCCCAAGCATGAAGAGGTTGACTAGGGCCCTTCCAAGCTAACAAACTCAATAGCTTCATTTTTGTGCCTAGATAAACTTTAGAGACGGATGAACTAAGGGTACTAAAGTGCTACTCAGATCGTCTACTTGCATCAAGAGACAGACCACCACCTGATTCTTACAATACACAAGCTAGACATCTCTCTCAATAACTAGCAATTATGAAGAATTCTTGGCATCTCTGCTTTTTAAAAGATGTCAATTTTGCAGTTAATATTGGCAAACTGGCCGATTATTTAAAAGATACTGTAGGAGAGTTACAAAAAATAACGAAAGCAGCCGTCGTTCGCGTATGATCAATGTCAGTAAAACAAAAGTGATTAAACAACATCAATTATACTGTTGGACTGTAACGATTCTGATTTAATAAACCATTATTTTATGTAATTTAACTATGGTGGAGAGCACGCTCCGGTGACAATTTCCCTAGACACTTATTTTTCTCTCTTCTTGCACTGGTCTACTTTTGCCCTCCACGAATGTTAATTTTAGATTTTTCTTCGCTTGCTTTTGTAATTTATCCCAGTTCTTTTGTTCCCTACCTAATAAAAAAATTTCTCCACAAACTATGCCAGAAATCAAGGGGCAACATGCCGTCATGGTCATATTTTCCCTTCCATGCATCCCTTTTAATTCTTTCCAAACTTGTACACTGCCAGCACTCTTTGTATTCAAATGAAACCCATTCGAGGACCTTTATTATATAAGTTACTGACTGTATTCTGCGGTAATTTCCAGAGACAGATCTAGTTAACCTCCGATACACGCCCTCCAATTCCTGTGTTTGACACCCAGAATGTGGGTTCGAAACTTACGATCATGTTCAAGAAATGGTCTGATAAAAGTTTTTTAACCCAATTCCCTCACTTCTCTGGTTTATCTGCACTTCACTCTCTCGAATAAATGAAGAATTTTGAACCCTCTTCCAATCACCTGCCCAATGTGTCCTGCTCGGTTGAGATTATTATCAACTCTTATGCCAAGATATTCACAATTCAATTCCTCAACAAGCAATTCATCTTGTAATCATAATCAACTTTTAGTTTTTTTTATCTGTGCATCTAATAAGCTGACTCTTCTTTGCATTTACCTTTATCCCATGTTGTACTATCCAGGTCACCCTACAGCTGATTAGAGTCTTCTCCCGTTTTTAGTAAACTGTTGAATTGTCCTCCAACTATTATCTTGGTTCTCTGGGTGGAACCTTGTCGATTTGTTGAACTCAACATTTCGGCCATCGTGTTCTGACCTTCATCAAAGGACTGCTGCGTTTGTTTCCTCGGTCACCTATATATAGCAATGGGAGCGCGCTCGCTAACCGTCCGCAATGACGTCATGGTTGTTACCGTGCCTAGCGAAGGCGGTTGGATGGGGCCGTTCGTCTTGCTTCCTGCTCAGTAGGTATGACCAAATATGGTTAAGTTGTAGCCCCTATCCGCATTCATGCTGTTAGGTGGCTTTTGTATTTCTAGTGCCTCTCTTACTCACCTACTGAGGAGGAACAAGACGAACAGCTCCATCCGACCACCTTCGCCAAGCACGGTAAGGACCGTGACGTCATCGTGGACGGTTAGCGCGCGCGCGCCCCTACTGCTATGTATAGGTGACAGCGGAAACAAACGCAGCAGTCCTTTGATAAAGGCCACAGCCCAATGGCCGAAACACTAGGTTTTAACAAATCGCCGCGGCTCCACCCGGAAAGCTAGGATAATGCTTACGACGACCGCGAAAGGGTGCGAAATTATTTTACCGTCGAACTACTTTCGAGTATTGAGTATGCTAATGGACCTAGTGGGTTATCCCATTTGAAATAAGTAGTCTATCTGATGATGTTTCCTCTGATCACCATTGCCCAAGCATTGAGGAGACGCTTTGTCGGCCTGGACGCTGCCTGTTCAGTCACAGTTGCCCTATTTACTGCTGTCCTTTCCGGTGACCCCCGCTATCTGCTGTTGAGCCGTGACGGACTGGGGGTGGCGGGCAGTCCCAATTACTGAGCCAGATAGATTGCGGACTGGCCGTGACGGGCGTCTGGCACGCGACTCCGGCCCTCTCTTGTACCAAAGTACCAACCACAACTTTGCACAGTGAAACCGCCAGCCTAAGCACCGTTCGTTACGGAAATTCAGAAATATACACCGTTTAATCGTACGTCTGCGACACCATTTCATGTACTCCATACTTCGCCCGTGATTTCGTCCACGGAGGGAGAGAAGCTCTCTAGCCGTTTTCCATCGGTGATACGAATTAGATAATGAATAACAGCGTAAGTAACATTTCTTTGAAACTTAGATGCCTCATTCCAACACTTCATACTGTCCTTATAAAAGCAAGAAAAAACAAAACAAAAACAAACAAACAAAAAACACGATTTGTCCAAATTGCTTCTAACAATTCGTATCATGTTAAATCTTCTCCGCGACCAGATAAATTCGTTATCAGTGTAACTAATTCGTCCAGATCGCTAAAGTATGACCATCTATTGGTCCTAAAGGCAGCATGTGTCATGCAAGTACTAGCAATTATGTTCTTTCGTGTTCTATCCAGCAGTGACTCCCAGCCCAGCTCATTTAGTACTTCTACCCACAAAATCAACTGCCATAGTTTGTACCTGCTCTTATTCCAGGATTTGATACCCATGACTATACTCTCCAACAAACGAAACATTTTATTAAATGTCCCAGTTTTGCTCAGCTTAAACTTTTCTATGTTATGGGTAATGGAAGTGGATCATTCTTGGTGGGATTTTGTGCCAAAGGAGGTTGTTTACATGCATCGTACGAGCGATGTTCTTGTTCTATATTTAGAAATATTTAGTACTACCCATTCAAATAAATATGAGTTTCATTCTGAAACATTATTCACCAATAATGTCAAAAATCGTTCACGTAAACGCCAGCAACGTGAACATATTGGACCAAATTCTAAAAAACGAATCCAAATGAAGTTGTCATTTTTACCATGAATTATCTAAAAATGCTCAATATAATAACTTCATCTAAAGAAATTTTGTAATTTAGGCTGTTTTTAAACTTTTCTAAAACTTCATGTCTCCTTGGACTAGCTATAGTAGTCTGAATGACAAACGTATATCAGTTGTTTTCCCATTTCAATGCTGCACTAAACACCGAAAATTAATCACTGGGTGAAATCCCCTAGGAGGAAACAAGATCAAACAGGAATCTCCAAATGATAAGATTTTTGCAGAGTACTTAGTCACTAAATCTGTGGGAATGTTTGTACTAATGCTTTACGGTTCATAGATTTCAAGATTACTATAAACAGGAGAAAACGTGGGTAAGAAATGAAAAGGAATTCAGTTATGGCCGATCATGCTATATTCCAGACACTGAATGCTATGTACCGTTTCTATGCACACATTGTAACAATTCAGAACATACACCGCTACTGTCAATTCACCGTCGGACATCAATGAGTAGAGGGTAGAGCCACGACTAATGTATAAATGAACAAACTGATCTCACAACCTCATTCAGAGAACTACTCCAACGCTTTGAACGATAGAAGAAATGGCATAGCTGCAGAAGAACCGAACGGTGAGCCCAGAGAATCTTTGCAGATGACGACCCCTTGCAGTCAGTCATTTATTAAGGAAGCAGTCCATCGCATTCTCGCGACTCTTTGCCAGGATGAGGGTGCAACCTTCTTCAAGCTTGAGATGATCATTAAAACAATAACAGCATTGTTTACTTTAACTTTAAGCTTAAGCCTTAAACCGCCTTCATCAACTTAGCAAGGCAAAACACCGAACTAAACACTTTGTTAAAAACATTCAGGCATTAATACATGGTTACTAACGAAGTGAATGTGTTCAGTCTGCCAGTAAAGGCCCCTGCCAGGCAGACCTCACACACAACGCGCCTGCACGCCGGGATACATATACGACTCCAAACAGGCGCAGAGGCATCAAAACAAACCAGGAAAACAAATAGAATCATCTAGAAGCTAAGTGGGACTATTTCTTACAGAGGTCGCCGTACTACCACACAACGGAATTCCTGCGCCAGGCCGCCTATATAAGCGTAGACCGCCGCTCCACCGCCAGTTCCAGCCTGACCGCTGAACCAGCGTCAACTACAGAAGACCACCGGAAGTTCGCGAGAAGTAGAAGCCGTCACTCTACCCCGGATCAGGACCAGGCTGAAATTCTCGACGGTCTTCTGATAACTGTACCCACATTTGTTTATGGTTTACCTGTTGTATTGTGTACCGAGTAATAAACTTCAAGGAACCATTAAGTGTAGTTCACTTCAGTGGCGACAAGGTTGGGATAAGAACTCTCGACCATCATGGCTACGCCAGCAGCACCTACGGAATGGCAACAGTTCCTCCTAGGACTTCTACATCAGTTCTTCGAATCTCAGAGACAACTGATTGCGGAAGTCAGGAATCTCCGCCAACCCACGGCCCCGCCTCCGTTCCCAGCATTCAACGACGACGTCGAGGAATGGGAGACCTACGAGAAGCGCATAAGACAACACTTCGCAATTCACCACATAACCAAAGAAGAAGACCAAAGTGCATATTTCCTTTCCTGGAACCAATCGAAGATGTATGTCTTGCTCACCAAACTTCAGCCACAAGACCCCGACACCCTCACCTTCACGACCATCTGTACGACACTGAATGCATACTACAGACGCCGGTACCATGTCGTCGCGGCCCGCGTCGAATTCTATCAATGCCGGAAGAAGCCCGATCAGACGTATCGCCAGTGGGCGGCCGAACTCCAAGGCCTTAGCAGAAAATGTAAGTTTCAAACTCGTTGTTCCCACGAATCCTACGCCGACGACATGGTGCGTGATCACATCATACAAGCTGCACCAGATGCCGCACTCCGGCATGACGCCCTCAGTTAGAGGACCCATCCCTGGACCAGGTCATCGAACTTGCCTACAAATTCGAAATATCTACGGCCGCAGATCGCCGCCTGGAGTCCTGGGCGGATGTGGCCGCAATCCGAACCGACGTAGAGGACACACAGGACGTCGCCGCCATCCAGAGCTCCCAGTCGCGCTCCTCCCGACACCACAACCGGGGACCGCTTCCTCAGAAGGACATCGAACCGGCCCGTTCCGGCAGGGGCACCAAGTCTCGGCAGCAGCAGCGGATCCCGCAGCGCCGACCTCGCAGCCCGCTCCGCCTACCCTCCTGCCCCGCCTGTTACTCAGCACATGAGAGGGAAAATTGTCCGGATCGTTGGGCTGAATGCTCACGTTGCGGCAAGGAAGGACACCTGGCGTCCGTCTGCCGCACCAACACCACCAATGCCAATCCCGGCTCTCGCCGCCCAGGGTCTTACCAAGACAGGTTGAGCGGCGCACCTATGGATATCAATCAGGTAGACACTTCCACTGCATCCAAACTTTTTATTGACGTTACGGTCAATGGCAAGCCTCTGCGCCTACAAGTCGACACAGGAGCAGCAGTCTCATTGCTTAATTATACTACTTATGTGCAAATTGGCTCGCCCCCCCTCTCGCCGGCCCCCAAGCGCCTCCTGACATACAACAAACAGGAAATAGCACTCCTGGGACAATTCACAGCAAACGTCATGTATAAGTCTGTACATCGTTCAGTCCCCTTTTTAGTAGTTAACAGTTCTCTCACAGCAGACTTATTTGGACTGGACGCTTTCCGCTTATTCGGATTTTCAATTGAGGATAACATACACCTCGTATCTCAGCATGTTCCTTTTCCTGAAGTGGACGCCCTTTGCACCGAAATTCAGGACCTGTTCTCACCAGGCGTCGGCTGTGCAAAGGACTTCGAAGCATCACTCCAACTCCGGCCGGACGTACGGCCTCGATACTTCCGGGCACGCCAGGTACCCGTAGCGCTTCAACAACCACTTCAGGAAGAACTTCAACGTCTCCAAGACGAAGGGATCCTCCAGTCGGTGCGGTTCAGCCCCTGGGCCACGCCGTTGGTCATAGTTCAGAAGCCAGGACGCCGCTTACGTCTCTGTGGTGACTTTAAGACCACCGTCAACCCGCATCTGCTGGTAGATGATTATCCACTTCCGAGACCGGACGACCTCTTCCGTAAACTAGCAGGAGGTACCTACTTTACAAAAATTGACCTGGCAGAAGCATACCTTCAAATCCCTTTGGATATCCAGTCCCGACAATACACAGTCATCAACACTCCCTCTGGCCTCTTCCAACTCAACCGGCTCATGTTCGGCTTGGCCAGTGCTCCAGCGATTTTTCAACGGTATCTCGAACAACTTCTCCAGGATATTCCGGGATGCATCAACTATCTCGACGACATAGTCGTCACGGGACCCTCCGCTGCCGAACACATGACCAACCTCCGCCTACTCTTCCTCCGCCTCCGTGCAGCAGGATTGAAATGCAACCTTTCCAAGTGTCAATTTTTTCAACAATCCATTTCCTACCTGGGTCACATCATCGCTCAGGAAGGCATTTCCCCAGCATTTTCCTATGTGGACGCTATTTCCAACTTACCTCGGCCTCAGGATCTACATCAGTTGAAATCTTTTTTAGGCAAGATTTCATACTACAGAAAATTTATACCCTCAGCAGCACAAGTGGCAGCACCCCTGTACCACCTCTGTCGCAAGAATGTCCCGTTCCGTTGGACCCCAGCTTGCGAGACCGCATTCCACACCCTTAACAGCAGCTCAAGTCCGCAGCATGCCTCATGCCATACACTCCAAACCTCCCCTTGATACTTGCCACAGATGCATCCGATTACGGTGTGGGGGCAGTTCTGTCTCATAAATTACCAGATGGCACGGAACGCCCCGTAGCTTACATCTCCAAAGCCCTATCGGCTGCTCAGCTTAAATATTCTCAAATCGAGAAAGAGGCGCTAGCTATTGTTTTTTGCCTGCTCCAAATTCTATTCCCTTTTATATGGGATTTCTTTTCATCTCATTACCGACCACAAGCCACTCCTATCACTATTTGATCCGTCCACACGTCTGCCTACCAAAACATCCCACCGCATCCAGCGTAGGGCACTATTCCTGTCCCACTTCAGATATACCATGCATTTCCGTACCACCTCCAGGCATGCCAATGCAGACGCCTTATCCAGACTACCGCAGGGACCAGACCTTGCCTTCGACAAGTCGAACTTCTGGTGTTCCAGATCGACGATGACATACAAGAAGCACTGAAGACATTTCCAGTCACGGCCTCAAAAGTCGCGGCAGCCACAGGGGAGGACCCCCTCCTCCGTGTCATCCGACACCACATCCAACACGGGTGGCAAACACGTTCCCCTCCACGCCATCATCAAGACCTCAAGTTCTACTACTCCATCCGCCACCAGCTCTCAGTAGTAGAGGGAGTGCTCCTCCGCACAGAACCAAATTCCACCCCGAGGGTCGTCGTTCCGAGATCCCTACAACCGACAATCCTTCAAACTCTCCACCAAGGACACTGGGGAATTGCCCGCACCAAATCCCTTGCCAGACGCCATGTATTCTGGATCGGCCTTACCACGGATGTCACGGAGATGGTGCGGCGCTGTACCATCTGTGCCCAACAACTGCCCCGCCCCCCTCAAAAGTTCCTTTCCTGGCCGGCACCGTCCGGACCCTGGGAACGCATTCACCTCGACTTCGCTGGCCCATTCCTAGGCCACCAGTGGCTCCTAGTGACGGATGCCTTTTCCCACTTCCCATATGTCGTCCGTTGCTCCACAATCACCACAGAGGTCACCTTTTCAGCCCTCACGAAGATCTTTTCCATCGAAGGATTACCATACGCTATCGTCACAGATAACGGACCGCAATTTCGAAGTCGGGAATTCCTATCCTTCTGTACCGCCAACAATATCCAACACCTCCTCACCCCGCCCTTCCACCCCCAATCTAACGGGGAGGCGGAACGGCTAGTCAGAACATTCAAAACCCAAATGACCAAATACACCACAAGTCACAAACTCGAAGAGGCATTGACACTCTTCCTCAGTTCCTATCGAACCACTCCAGTGGGGGCCAAAAGCCCGGCGGAATTGCTGCATGGCCGCCAACCTCGCACTCTCCTCCATCTCCTCTTACCCCCGCCCAAAGTACAGGTACCTTCGGGCCCATTCCGTTTCACCCCGGGCTCCCTAGTCTGGGCCCGCGGGTTTGGCTCCCGGGCCGGTTGGCTTCCGGGGGTCATCCAGCGACCCCGGGGCCGCCAACTGTTCGACGTCAGCCTGGATGGCCGGATAGTGCGACGCCATCGAAACCAACTACGTCCCCGCTACCCCACGGCACCGTCCTCTTCCACCACGGCACGGCCATCCACTTCTTCCTCTCCTTCCCTGCCACCTCCACCACTCCTGCCGTCTAACCGTTGCTCAGGGACAGTTACAGCGCCACCAACGACGCCACAACCTGTCGGTCGCTCCGACACCCTTCAGCCGCAGCCTCTCGACCACCTGCGGGGACCATCTTCAGCGCCCCCCGTATAGCCCCCGGCATCGATGCCGACGAACCGATGCCGTTAACTCCACAAGTACCTCCACCACAACCTGCACCACGACGCAGGTCGGCACGCATCGCCAGGGGAACAGCTCCGTACTCCCCTGGAGGTAGCCTTCATAGTCTGCTCCAGGGCGCCGCGGCAGACGACCTCGCAGACGTCGCAGACATCGCTTCCCCCCCCCCCCGGGAGGGAGGTATGTTCAGTCTGCCAGTAAAGGCCCCTGCCAGGCAGACCTCACACACAACGCGCCTGCACGCCGGGATACATATACGACTCCAAACAGGCGCAGAGGCATCAAAACAAACCAGGAAAACAAATAGAATCATCTAGAAGCTAAGTGGGACTATTTCTTACAGAGGTCGCCGTACTACCACACAACGGAATTCCTGCGCCAGGCCGCCTATATAAGCGTAGCCGGCCGCTCCACCGCCAGTTCCAGCCTGACCGCTGAACCAGCGTCAACTACAGAAGACCACCGGAAGTTCGCGAGAAGTAGAAGCCGTCACTCTACCCCGGATCAGGACCAGGCTGAAATTCTCGACGGTCTTCTGATAACTGTACCCACATTTGTTTATGGTTTACCTGTTGTATTGTGTACCGAGTAATAAACTTCAAGGAACCATTAAGTGTAGTTCACTTCAGAATGTATGTCGATTTTCTCTTGGAAATCATAGCTCCTTCCAAAACTGGACGAGAGGGAATGCCATCTCATCAAGAAAACACCGAGCGGGCCGGTTTAACGGTTAGCGTTCTCGCCTCGCATTTGGGAGGAGGGCGGTTCGAATCCCCGTCCGGGCATCCAGATTTGGGTTTTCCATGGTTTCCCAAATCACCAGGCAAATGCCGGGATGCTTCCTTTAAAAGGCCATGGCCGAATCCCTTCCCATTCCTTGCCCCCATCCTTTCCCGTCTCTAAAGACCTCGCTGTTAAGAGACGTAAAGCAGTAAAAAAAAAAAAAAAAAAAAAAAAAAAAAGTTTTATAAAAGATGACTTTTACATAACGTTTTAAAGGAATTAGACTTTAAAGTCGTCATTCTCTTACTTGGCCCGAAGTAGTGACAGTATCCAAATAAGAAACGCTTCTTGTAAAGATAAATTCTTGGACTGAGTTACGGGAACGAATGTTCTGTAAACTTATAGCGCAGCTCTTGTTAGTGTAATGGCGGGAAGCCGATAGGCCAATCAAAACAAACTTTTTCGCCCAAATTTCGTGCATAAAATGAAATTAAACTCTTCCAGTCCTGCAATAAACACAATATCTTTCGCACTATGCGTTTTCTGGTAAGATTTATGTAGGTATTCGAGTAAAAATTCTGTTAGTATATTAGGATTTAAAATAATCGATCAAATTAAAAAATAAGTAAATTCCTAAAGCTAAGTAGAAATCAGAAGTCAACTATTTTCATATACGCACTAAAGTTAAGAATTTAAGAACAAACTATTTTACTATAGCGTGAAGTTCACTTTATCAATTTTTTTTTTAGAAACACTGAAGCTAATTTCTTTTCCCGACCACAACAAATTAATTCTAACCTATCTCAAGGAGAATCGTTCCTGTTATAACTTACACCCTCGTCAAGGTTAAATTGATTGGTGTCGGGGAAGGACTTTGGGCAAGGAATTAAAGGAAATCATTCACTGCTTTTACGAAGACGTCAACCTGGCATTCACCTGAAGTGGTTTCTGGAAATTTTGATAAACAGAAATTTGGTTGGCCGGACCGCGGTTCGAACTCGGGCCCTGAATGATGTAACTTACCACTCACTTAGAAAGCGTCGTCCCACCCTCATCCTTTCTTCATCGTTAAGTACTGAAATGGAAGAGAAAACTGTCGTTGACCAACTGTGAATACTTTTTTTCTCTTATTTTTATTTTGTTTTATGGGTGGTTTGGTGGAGGGTCCACTTTCAACATCTTGATGTATGTGCAAAATATCATCCTCTGTAACTAGTGTACGCTAGTGTAAAGTGCATTGCGAGCGGTTTTTTTTTTTTTCTTCTTTAGAAAATGTAGATCCAGATGAAGTTAACTCACCTGGTTGATTGAAACAAAGAAGAATGTAGGATTCTTTACATGCGATATCAAGTTGACCTGGGAGGAACAGAGCAAAATACCGACAGCAGGGGCAAAAACAATATGCCAAAGCGAGGTGGCATAAATTTTCGTCTCGGTATAACCAGCTACGATCGAACAACGTCTTAATTGAAAATTAGGTGTTAGATTTAGGGATAATTACTAAATTACGATTCTCCCGCATCAAAAACGAATACTTTGGCATTCCCTTCTTGTTGTTTCGTTTGCGACTCATCCACATTGTGGCCATTATATCCGAAAGAGGTTGGAGGCAAATAATAGGAAGGAATTCTACCATAGCATTTTGAATGAGCCATTCCCGCATTCATTTAGAGCAGCGGTTCCCAAACTATGGGTCGCGACCCACTGCTGGGTGTGTGTTTTGGTGGGTCGCGGAACAATCGAGGTTTTTGTCACAAAAATATCTCTTTTATTTCATCTATTTCTTGCTCCCAGTGTTCCATGTTTTCATACATTTGGGTACAGTAAAACACAACGATAAACTTATCAATCAACCATTAAAATCTGGTCCCCAGGTGGTTTCCACCAAAAAGTGACTTGGCAGACCAGTTGCATTTTAATATGCTGATCGAGTTATTTCTAATCGTTGAATTTCAGCAGTCAGCTTGGTGAGGTGATGGTCTGTGCAGCCGCCTCCCGGTCTATAATATGTTTTATGTATTATGAATTTTTGTTTTTGTTGATAGTATATCCACTGTACGAAAATTTGCCTTTTCGTAGGATAGGTTAGTCGATAGCGTATCGAAGTCATACAACAGTTCCCATTCTGATATTAGATAGACTCTCAAATTAGGTGGATCACGAAATTTTTTTTTACTTAAAAGTGGGTCGCGTACCAATAAAGGTTGGGAACCGTTCATTTAGCGTGATTTTGTGAAAGCAATGGAAAACCAAACTTGGATGGCCGGAAGGGATTCGAACTTGTGTCCTCCCGAAGCGGGCGTCCCCCTCAGTGAACTTTGTCTCTGATATCGAGGCGGTGTTGTCCACAATAATCTGCGACCTCTTTACCCTTCGTCTTTTGTAGCAATTGAGGAGGAGTAAAATCGACTGCTGTTTTTTTCTAAACTAACTAATCCAGTCCGCACAACCGTTCCCATCGGCCAAACATTCAAAATTTTCTTCAGCTTCTGCGTGATATGAGCCGCTGTCTTATTCAACAGTCAGTTACTATAGCGACTGAATTACGAGATTCACAGTCTTAGCTGTGATCCAGGAAATGGGTTTAATATTATTCTATAATCAATCATTTCCTCTATCTTGTACTGTGCCTGAATTTCAGCATTACTCTGAGAAGGCATAAGGAGTAACAGAATGGCATTTCATTGCTTGCAGGAAAAGATAGCCACAAGTGGTACTATCAAGGGACACCTTTGACCTCGAACGCTCGGTATAGCACGAAAACATGCTTAGAATAACAAACGATCATAAACAAAACATTTCATACAAAACGTTGCATTCTACCTCAAGTAACAGTTTAATAGAGAAAAACAAAGTAACAAGATATCAATACCATCTGAAGGAAATTATAGGTAATTCAATGACGTCAGTGTATCATTACATTTTCAATCAACAGTGCCAAAAACTCTGTGCTTAAAGTGTTTAACATAGTGCAAAACATGCAAATACAGCAGTACCACACACCTGATAGTGCTTATATTAGTCCTGAAAGTGCAGATGCGGGATTTCGATGAAGTGGTTAAAACAAAGTGGAAGAGAACAATGTGCACACCTCACTATAGCCACGTTATCACACTGCACATCACTTTCGGATTAACGCACTCCAAGCCAGCTTATGATATTCACATACCAACGTCATCATTTGAAAATGTAATTAGTGTGGCTTTTGGTATGGGACTGCGTGAATACGAAAGTGATTTGGAATGTGATAACGTGGATTTAGTGAGGTGTGCACATTGTTCTCTTCCACTTGTTTTAACCACTTCATCGAATTCCTACATCTGCACTTTTAATATAGCGCAAAAACATGCATATAGAGCATACGCACGTTTTGAGCTATATTAAGTACTTTAAGCAGAGAGTTTTTGGCACTGTTGATTGAAAACGTAATATTACATCGACGTCTTTGCATTACCTATAATTTGATTCATATGCTATTGATATCTTGTTAATTTGTTACTGGAGGTAACATGCAGCGTTCTGCATGGAAATGACACATACTACTGTTTTGATAATGATCGATTGTTATTCTAAGCATGTCTTCGTGTGGTCAAAGGTGTCCCTTTTAAGTCCATTGCAGCCATACAGTTCACTGATACCTGGTAATGACAATAGAGGCCACGATCTGGTTTGCTGTAAGTGGTTGGTTGGCGACCTGAAGAAGACGTACTCGCCGTGCGGGCGGGAGGTCTCAGTAGGTAGGGTAGGTACATAGAGCGGCCGCAGGAAGCGGTGGCGTGTGCTGTCTGCGAGGCTCAGTTGGCACAAAGGAGGCCGCCAAGTCGGCGGTCTGTGTTCCCACAGCCGAGACAATGGCGGCGGAACATGTGGCGGGCGGCCGCAGCCTTCCGGACCATTGTGCGCCAAGGCAGGGACAGGTGCGGCTGCGACCGCAAGGGTCACCGATCGCCAGACGCCACCGAGGCGGAGGTCTCCTCTCCACAACCCGCCAACCGAGTCTGAGCGCCGAGAAAGCGCGCCCTCTGCATTCTCGGACTGAGTTGGGACAACTCAAACCACCCTTTTTTCCCTTACGGTTTTACGCCTCGTCTACATCGAGGTCATTAGAAGAGTAAAAAGGAATTGGGGCAAGGAACTGAAAGGAATTCGGCCATAAAATTTTAAAGTAACCATCCCGGTAATTGCCTGCAGTGTTTTGGGAAAACGAAGGAAAATCCAAATATGGACGGCCGGGCGGGTACTCGAACCCACGTCCTCCCAAATGCGAGGCCGCTCAACCACCATGCTCGCTGCTCAAATTCTGCCGCTAGGAACAGGAATGAACTGCAAGAATTCTGAGGTCTGATTGGATTAGAAAGGCGAACTTTTTTTACTTATGGCTTTACGCCTCTTCGAGACATTAGAGGCGGGATGGGACTGGCGACAAGGATCGGTAAGGAATTCGGCGATGGCTTTTTGAAGGAAGCATCCCGGCATTCGCCTGGAATGATTTGGGAAAACCATGGAAATCCCAAATCTAGATGCCCGGACGGGGATTCGAACCACTGTCCTCCCGAATGCGAGGCCAGAACGTTAACCGTTCACCCACCACTCTCGGTGAGTGAAAAGGAGTTTGGGCAAGGAACTGGAAGGAAATCAGCGATGGCATTTTTAAGGAACGGTCCCGACATTTGCCTACAGTGATTACGGAAAGCGATGGAAAATCCAAATAACGACTGCCGGACGGGTATTCGAACCCAAGTCCTCCCAAATGCGAGGCCAGAGCGTGTTCGCTCATCCACCGGGTTCGGTACTCAACGTCTGCCGTTAGGAACAGTGCAAGAATTCTGCTGTCTGATTGGATTAGAAAAGGTTTTTTTTTTTTACTTATGGCTTTATGCCTTGTCGACGTCGCAGTCATTACAGGCGGGATGGGACTGGGGACAAGGAAGGTGAAGGAACTGTGGCATGGCCTTTTGAAGGTAGCATCCCGGCATTCGGCTGGAGCGATTTGTGGAAACAATGCAAAACCCAAATCTGGATGCCCAGACGGGTATTCGAACCGGCGCCCTACCGAATGCAAGGCCAGAAAGGGGAAGACCAAAGTGATGGTTGATGTACACGATATGGAAAGAAAAATTGGTCGAAAGCGGCGATGTCGTTAATAGAGAATATAATGCAATATAAAAATAACTAATAGTAGCTCCTTAATTAAGTTGAATAATATATGGCGTCTGCTGTAACTCAACGCCGCATTTTTATTTTAGTGAGATTTAAAATATTTGCTAAGCTACTATGCTTATGTGCGTTGCTAAATCAATCCATAACACACATCTAGCAGATTTTCTGACACAGTACCGTATTTCACTAAACGCAAGGTATCGAATAAAGAAATGTAGCAAATTATGATTGGTTACATAGAAAAGAAAGAGTGCTGGTTGGTGCAATTACGTTAGGGGGCATCCATAAATTACGTGAGGTGTTTTTCCGGATTTCTGGACCCCCCCCTCCCCCCTGGTGAGATTTCGTGAGATCTAGCCGGATCCCCCCCCCTCTGGTGAGATCTGGTCCGTGAGAACCCCCCCTAGAAATCGTCCTGGAAACTTTTTTTTTAGGTCACACCCTAACTTTTTTGACGAAATACCCTCCTAAAATCGACTTTGCCCCAAATTTGATACTTTTTTTTTTGCTCTACTGTCCCCAAATTTTTCGCAAAATCTCAACTGAGATTTCCGTAGAACCCCCCCTCCCCCTTGGTGAGATCTGGTGAGATTTCGCCGGACTCCCCCCCCCCTCCCCTATTTCACCTCACGTAATTTATGGATGCCCCCTTAAGGGAAGAACTACATGGCATCACATTCGGGAGAACGCGGGTTCGAATCCCCGTCCGGGAATCCAGAACTGGGTTTTCCTCCAAATGATTCCAGGCGAATGCCACGATGCTTCCTCCAAAAGGTCATGGCCGAATTCCTTCCTGTTCATTTTACCCATTCCTTTCCCGCTTCGAATGAGCTCTACGTTGACGAAGTGTATAGTCATAACCAGAAAGTATTCAAATTATGAATTTAATAGTTTTCTTTGGTTATTTGATCTTATGATTTAATTCGGTATTAGCTTGGAAAAAAGCACTACGTTTGAACAGGGAACCCATTTGTAGGAAGAAAATTTTGGTGCAAAGCATTTCATGAATAAGAAGATTGTTTACATTGAACTGGAGCGATTTATCCGCGGAAAAGATATTGTTTACATTTCTGCGTTGGTTTACATTTTTGCGTTTGTTTTTCATGTTTCCTCTACTATGGTAAAGTGGTAGCCTTCTTTTTAACCTTAAGGCTGCAAAAAAAATTATAATTATATGTTAAACTGAGAACTGATTGTTTTTGACAAAATTGAGCTCTACATCGACAAATACATTACTTTACAAACACGAAATGCGAAGAATGGGAACTCTTCCTCTGTTGTCGCCATACGGGCATACGATGGTCATCAGAAGTAATGCAGAACCTCTAATCATCGCTGAAGACAATATGACAATATTCATTGTGTTCAGCGATTCGACACTATCACGGATGACCATCGTAGGTGAGTATGGTGGTTACCTTGGGAGAGGTCCCATTGTTCCAATGCTTTGGAGAGTCACAGTGGTGTTACTCGTGTGGAGAGCCATCGGGTATGACTTCAGGTCACGGCTGGTAGCGATTACGGACATCGTGCTTCCTCGCGTGTTACCTCTCAAGCGACAGTATCGCGGTGCCTGTTTCTGCGTGATATTGAGT
This sequence comes from Vandiemenella viatica, assembly GCA_031002005.1. Taxonomy (NCBI): domain Eukaryota; kingdom Metazoa; phylum Arthropoda; class Insecta; order Orthoptera; family Morabidae; genus Vandiemenella; species Vandiemenella viatica. Next base: position 54,406,540 of record CM061914.1, on the reverse strand, counting down.
TACTCCCGTGGCCAGCAAGATCCCCAGATCAGTCCCAGATATAATATGTGAGGGACAAACGTGGACGTTAACTCCATTCCACTGCCAGTATCCAGGATATCAAGGACCAGTTACAACAGTTGTAGGTCAGCTTGCCTCTGGAGAGGATACAACGGATCTATGACACCCTTCTCAACCGATTCAGAGAGGGTGCAAAGTCAAACTGATAAGTGAGCTTATACTACCAAGTTCTTTGTAAATTTTACTCGATGTTATAGTCACTGAAATAACATTACAAACCCAGTCAACCCGCGAATTTTCATTTCGTTTCCTCATCCCCTTCACGCAGTGTATATGATCTTTGGTTGGCACGGGATGAATCAAGCTGTCAGTAGCGGTAAGAAGCAGACCTTGCGGGTCGCGTACGAACTTCATATCGACTTTTGACTTGCAGGGAAGACTGCGTCAGAGAAAGCTTACGTAGACAGGTCTATCTCCCTGTTGTGGCTGCGTAGACGGACGGAAGCGCTGCCTTGTAACTGGAGAGCGGTCATGGGATCGAGTCTCTTCGGGGACATGTCGGCGGTGCGCGCAGACTTCTTTGGTTTCCGCGGGCAGTGAGAGCCCCTATCAGGAGTCTTCCCACACAGATAACTTACTGTCCTTCAAGGGACAGACACGCCGCCAGTTCCGCACACCGCGCGTACCCAAAAACTGTTCACTCAGCCAAGATGTAGACAGATATAACACCGAAGTTTCTTATCTGATCCCTATTGAGCATATTATGACTGAAATGTACAAGTAGTTGTTATTGTGCCTTAGGGTGCGTCGATATCGGGGACGTTAGCACCCAATGCAAAAGTACATCTCTCGCGAGTTGATACACTGATTATGGATCAAATTAAATTCCTAAAAGCATATTTCCTCTAAGACTTTCTTAAGAAATCAGTATCAGGGGATAAACTAACTTACAAGGGGAGGGCACGACCTTGGGATTTTATTTTTGGATGAGACTTTGCGTAATAATTCTACTCCTTTAGGATGTGTACCTCCTGCAATCGTAAGACGCGACGCTCAATAGATTAGGAGAAAACGGCCTTTAAAAATTCAAGCCCTGCGTATATACTAGTGAAATTCCGGTTAGGTCAGCAGCGGAATAGCACAGTCAGTAACGAGCCTGCGTCATGTCTTGGCCCTCTTGGTTCGAATCTCCATTTGGACTATAATTTTTTTTTCAATTTTTTTTTAAATTATTATATCAACTACTCTTTAACTTAAAATACTATAAAAGTATAATAGTTACAATATTTTATTGCTTAAAATACACTATTACAAATGGTTATAATAATAATATTTATTCATAAGTAAAAAATTTTCATTGTGTTTCTTTTATTATTGATTTTATTTAACATACACTTTTATTACAAATGTGAGCAGGGATGATAATCATCACAAAAACATTCAAAACAATAAGTTTTTTAGCATCGAGCACAATTAATGAAAGCGGAATTTTTACTAGGACAACGGTAATATCCGAAATCAAACTTATAACACTGTTAATAAAATAACTTAAAATTTAATTATATTTAAAGAATATTTGTAACTATTATAGTTTTAAAGTATTTTAAGTAAGTTATAGGGTAGTTAATATACTCATATTATGATTTAAAATTTGAAATTCAAATTAAATAATCAATAACATTGAATAAAAAGTTATTTAATTGTAAAAACAGAAAAATAAAAATGAAAAAAAAAATTAGACGGAATCGAGATTCGAATCCAGAGCACCCAGGCATAACGCAGGCTCTTTATTGACTGTGCTATTCCGCTGCTGACCTAACCGGAATTTCACCAGTATATAAGCTGGGTTTGAATTTTTAAAGGCCGTTTTCTCCGAATCTATTGAGCGTTGCGTCTTACGATTGCAGGAGGTACAAATCCTAAAGAAGTACAATTATTACCCAAATTCGCATCCCAAAATAAAATCCCAAGGTCATGCCCTCCCCTTGTTAGTCACTAACCTAAAGGGTGGTTGGATACTCCCGAAAGAAACATACTAAATTATTGTGTCGTATGATGGCAAAGTCCTTTCCTCTGGGACCTACAGTTTAATGTGGAATCCGAACCACGAAACGTCTTGACGTAGCTTATATGGTCAATCACAAGTCTTAAAAATTCCTAGCCTCACCTGTCTCTGAACCCAGAACCGGGTTGAAAGCAAGCGCCTTAACGACTGAGCTAGCAGACCGCTCTAAGAGATATATTTAAATCTAAACAGTCAGAACTTTTTCCAAAAAAAATTTTTTATTTTTTTTAATGGTATACACAAATCAACAAATGAAACGTATGAACGGACTTGATCGCCACAGTTAGTAGGCGTCCATTAATTACGTGAGCTTTTATTTTTCTTAAATTTTGATTCCCCCCCCTTCCACCTTGATGAGATTTTGAGATCTGGTGAAACCACCTCCTCCTAACGTAAGACTGACCTCGCAAATTTGATTTTTTTTCTTTTTTCTCTTTCTTGAAGGATACCAAATCTGAAATAAAATGTTAACGTAATTTTTTTTACCCCCCCCCCCTTACTTTAAATGAGATTTGGTGACATTTTGCTATCCTCCGCCCCTAATTAATGGATGTCTCCTTGGGAAAAGTAGTTCAGCAGAAGGTTGAAATCTGTTATAGCAATTTAAGTAATTTGGTATTTAGCCACACAAAAAGTGGAAATGGCTGTCAGCAGATAGAGTATTGAGCCTAATATCTACCTGGTTGGAGAAAAACTGAACCAGGTCGATAATTTTCAATACGTGGGAACACAACAACTTCTGACAGTCGATCTAAGAACGAAATTACTAACATAACACAAAACAGAGCACAGTTCTATCATCAAGTCAGGCAATTTCAGTGAGACAAGCATATTCGAATTAGAGCTAAAAGGCGGCAGAAATGAACTTCCTGAGATCGATGTTACAGAAAACCAGAAGATCAGGGATAAAATGATCCGTAAAGAGATCTCGGTCAATGAAAAAATTGCCAAAGTAATATTTTGATGTCAAACGGGTGATCCCAACGAGAGTAGCAAGGACATGGCTGGAAAAAGAACCTGAAACATAAAAGACCAAGAGCCTACCAGGGATGATGGTTCGACACAGTAAAACAGGATCTACAGGAGATAAGAGTGCCAAGGTCTAGAGACCAAGAAGAGGAGATCTAACTGGACAAAGGTGGCGAGCGCTCTTACATCGTATCCAGGAAACTGGAGACAGATGGAGATAATTATTATAGAAGAATCAATGGCAATAGAAATTAGTTGAAAACATTGCGATTAAATTTTCTGGAATTTTTTTTTTTTTTTTTTTTTTTTTTTTTTTGCATAATTGAGTGGGGATGGTAATAATTAAAATTGTGTGCATTTACAACAATCTAAATAAAGAGCTCCGCAATTATAAGGTTCTGACAGATATATCAAAGTCCTGGAAGGTTCTACGGAAGGTACGGATGCCTAGGAAAAAAAAAAAAAATGGATTTGAAAAGAGTTGCTTCTGTTTACACACACATTTTATCTGTTGTCCAAAAAATCATCAGTGGTTTCCGTGAATATCTTCTTATCAAGTTTTTTGTTCCACTTGCCATGGGGTATGTGGTCAGTACATTGTTACACTCAATCTCTTATAAACTTCATGTGACATTACAAGTTCATTAAAATTCAGGAGCAAGTATTAGTTAGCTGAGAGCAAGACCTGTGGGCGTATTTTATAATTTCTACCAAATCGACAATGAATTTTAAACCATAGGCTTTTAAGATTATTGATAGTGTTGATGCAATGATCAAAATTCAAGAAGAAACTTTCCTTTCTTTGAAAACATTAGACAAAATTTTGTTTTAGACGATACATCATCAAATATTCGCTATACGATTTCTTCGTGCTACCTTTTCTATGGCTGTTGCTCTGCTTAGTAAATCCAGGTCTCTTTTACATCGAAGATATGTCCAGAGAGTTCATCTCAATGCGAGGTATCTTTTTTTACTGCTGTCTTCACTATCTTTTTACCGTCGATAACTAAAGAAATCCTGGAGGCTGTCACTACTTCTTCCAACTTTTTTACAATCTTTTGTGTAAATGATAGCACGCTGGGGATGATATATGTGGCCCCAGAATATCGTCACACACGTTTATAAGCTACCACCTCGCTTAATTAATTTACTTATATAACTCTGTATGAAATCAAAGTATATGTAGCTTGTTTATGACAACTACTATTTATTAACACTTTATAATCAGCTCAAACAATACACTTTCTCACATCCGTGAAATAAAATATTAAGTACCGGCGTTTTAAACATCCTTCACTATCATCGCCATCTTTTCATCTCCAACTTTTTTATATCAACCCGCTTCTTCTTGGCTAGACTAACAATACCATTACAGTCTACCAACTACATCAAGACAAAACATATAATGAAAACTTAAATTTACCCCTTTTCTACACAAACTTCTATCCTGTACGGCCTTGCAAGAAAAGATACATTCATACATTGCATTAAAAAAATCGTGTAATTATTGTTATTATTATTTCTCAATGTCTGATGAAGTGGGACCTCACAACAATAACGCTCAAAGTTCTTTAAAGTAAGACTATGAAAGAGTGTAAGCTATAAAACAAATTTTCTAAGAGTCATGAATCTTTTAACGACGTGGAAGAAGTCTGGTATGTCTAGAGCATGAAGATATGAGCTTTTTTTTTTTACTGTAATAGTCTATTCACTAAATATTTTTCCAGGATTAAGTTATTGACCTTTGTATGAGAGTCCTATTGTAGGAATAGGTCGTAAGGGATCGAGGCACATGCTGATAATAATTGGTAGAGATGGTTAATAATTGAAACATACAAACAAAGTTAAGCCCATAAAAGTTAATGGTCCGTAGAAATCATTCTTGACATTTTATTGGTGCACGGGTTCAATAAGTTTGAGAAACGCTGCTGTAGACAATACTACGCATTTTCGATACAACAAAATATCCAAAACGGACTGACCTCTTTTCCTGCAGCTTTAACGTTGATGATCTCAACATTTTTCTACTTGAACTATATTTATCTATTCTATCTGTGAACAACAAAAAATGAAAGATCTGGAAACTTTAAGACAAGTTTCTAACGGAAATTTTGAATGATCTGTTGGCCAAGTTGTTTGTGGCATAGTGATAGTACCCGACGCCTGAAAGGAAATTAGCTGCTTCGAGTCATCGTTAAAGAAATTGTAAGAGAGGTGATGGTTCACTTTTCCCAATTACCAGATTGTGCACCAAAGTCGTGGGTTAAATGCTAAATCTTTCCATAGTGCGAATGGTATGAGGGCATGTTTCGTCCTCCAGATGGAGACCTTAACCCTTGGTGCCCTTATGCAGAGTATGCCCGAATGGGCCGTTACCGAGTTTCACTCTCTCCATTCTTCCATCTTGTATTCATTTACGTAATAAACCACACCTAACACAAAACAATAAACACGTGAATACACTTCAATCTCTCAAGAAGGCAATTGAAAACAATCCCAAATTAAATTTTCCAACATGAAAAGCACTCACCATTCGAGCGGTTAAGCTGAAAAGGAACAAGACCAACATTGCGCAGATTTTTCCTGTAATTAAAGAGAATAATCGTCATAGTCGCTTTCTATGGAGGTCTGTAACTTTACAGACCACCCTCGTCTATAGCAACATTAACGAAGGACGTGAAAACGAGATGCGTGTGGGGTTCTAATTACTTGATAGTAGTGAGGTTGTAAGCGCATGTTAGGTTATCGGGGCTGCATTAGAGGCGGCCCAAGGTACCTGGCCCACACCCGGTGTCGGATGACCAAAGGGCCACCGCCAAACACACTGTCTGTCCGCAACATAAGACTGAATTTCAGTCACCAATCAGATCTAGCTACAGATTTCGTGAAACTTGAATTAAGGTGCAATAAAACCTGATAAATTTAACAATTTTTAAAAATTCGTAATTTATCAAGGACCACAAACATGAGATTTCTTCGCTGTTGTGTGTTTTCTGTCCTCCTGTGTGGCGTTGAAACGTGGACGTTAACAGAAACGTGGCTCTACTGAAGAATGTTGAGGATACCTTGGACAGACTGCGCTGCAAATGCTGAAGTACTCATGAAAAAAGATGTTAAAATATTGACCACTGTGAAAACACAGATAGTACAGTACCTTCGACACGTCATGAGGAATAATAATCCATCATTCCACAACTACAGACCAATTTCGTACCAAAAAAAAAATAATAATAATAATAATAAAAAAACCTACCGACCAATTTCGTGTGTCAACGAACAGAGACAAGACGGCCAAAAATGGTTTCCGACATCCCGAATGGATAGGAACCAGAAGAAGAAGAAAATATGATTTGCTAAATAATCGTTCACATTCAAAAAACCTTAATGAAGAGATTCTTTTCGCTTGGCTTTAAGAATAGTCGACGTCCAGGTCATTACAGCTGGGAGAAAATGATGGAACTAGTAACGTGTAAGAATTCAGTCATAGTTTTTTGAATGAACCACTCCCACATTCTCTTGGAACTATTTCAGGAAATCATGGTAAACTGAAATCTTGCTAGGCATTCTCCCTAAAGCCAAGGATGAACGTCGCGAATAGAAATAATAGGACCATTTCATCTGCTGTCGAGTAAGTTACTGGTTTAAAGTGCATTCCATATTAATAAGAAATAAAGCAGAGTTACTTATTCCTCTAAACAGTATCACTCCTCATGTATGTATATTGACATTTTATCCGATGAATTTAACAATTTTAGTGAATATTAAATCAAGGATAATTAATTTCAGTTTTAATATGCTAAATAATAAAAGGTAAGTAAATAGTGTTATAACTGATACGTGGAAAATGTCGTCAGTAAACTTAAGCATCTAGGAGCAGTGATCTCACGCCAAAGTTACTAACCTCCAACGCTCCCACCAGTCTTCATTGCCAGCGACGGATGCAATTCCGAAAGATTCATGTGTTTATGTAGGTAAAAAGGACGATGCCTGCAGAGGTCAAGCTTCTGATAAAGCCATAAGGTATGCAACCATTAAAAATCAATTAAATCCGCAAACAGAAAGCATATACTTCAGAGACAACAACAATTGCTGAAAAAATGACGAGGTCTGTGAACTTATGACTGCTATCAAGATGTCCGAGAAAACTGTTGAAGCTCTTCAATTCTAGTAAAGTATATACCATGTAGACCTCTGCGAAATAATAGCTCCTGAACGAATGAAGATATCTTGAAGAAGTTAATGAACAATATATTATTTGCAGTTTACCAAATTACAATAGCATGTTCATTAAACAGTTTACAAACAGACCAGATAAATTTAATAGATATTTAATAGATATGGAATAAAATTGTGGTATATCCGAATTAAAACTGAAATTATTGAATCATGTGCAAAAAAATAATTAGTACAAAAGTTATTATTGACATATATTAGCACAGATCAATCATATTGTTTTAGTTTTGTTGTGACGTGTGCATGTATTAATAATATTAACAGCAAAATAGTTAAATTTCAGGAAAAGGTATTGAACAATAAGTTCCACAGTTAGGCAAACAAGAACGAAAATTCCATAATACAATTGCAATTACCCAACTGTTTTATGGTTGCCGAGCATGAACAGGTAAGCAAAGCAACATAAACAGAATATGATTTTTCTAAGAGTTGCAAAGGATTCGCCAGAACTTGTTACATAACGAAAGGACAGGTACGCAAAGGAGCAAAGATCTATCGTACAAACACTGATTTTAAATATACAAAGAAAGATGAGAAACATTTGAAACATTTTTTGATCAGACACATCCAAAGAAAACACATTACAAAAGAGCAAGTGGAAAGTGAGAGATTGAAAGGCCGGGAAAAGTGGCAAAAACTAGAATCTTAATAGCTATTAAGGGTTAAACCTAAAAGAATGACGACCAAATTTACCTCAATGTTATTGAAATCAACTTAAATTATTTAAGAAAAAAACATAAATTACTCATGCCCTCTGCTGTAATATAAAATGCCAGTTGTTATTCTTACCAATACTAAATTTTAATTTAACCAAAACTTCTGCTCACATTGCTTTTTTTTTCCTCATGGTTTTACGCCTTGTCGACGTTGAGGTAATTAGAGGCAGGACGGGGCTGAGGACAAGGAACGGGAAAGAATTCGGCCATGACCTTTCGAAAGAAGTATCCCGGCATTTGAGGAAAACATGGAAAACCCTAAACTGGATGACCGGACGGCGATTCGAACCGCCGACCAGAATACGAGGCCAGAGCGTTAACCACTTACCCACCATGCTCGGTGCAAACATTGCTGTTCGAAAATTGAAGCTTTATCTTACATATCTATGGATCAAAAAAATTAACGAAAACATCTACATAGAACTAATTTGAATAATCACAAATCAAGTTATCAACTATGGTTAATATGTTTATTTAAGCGCAACACATAACTAGTTTTCTTTCAGTGTTCTGGTAATTCATTTATTCAAGGATGCTTAGCTAAATAGAGCTGTTACTAAATATTGAGAATAAGCTGGAGTTGTAAAATCTCTGGTTGTTGTAGCCGGCCAACGAAATAGACTTGCGCATAATAGTTCGCGAAGGGGAGCGCTCAGTTTAGTTCGTAGCTCCCAGTTCGCTCTTTTAGTTCGTTAGTTCGCGTTTTGGATTCAGAGAAACAGATCATTCGCTCGCCTTGCTACCGCTACTGCACCTGCTATTTTGTTTGTTATGTCAGTTTTATTAGGACATTACTTAATCATTTTTTTGTCGTTTCTAAATGGAATTTAATATGACCTTATTAGCAAAAGTTATTACTCAGTAATGGACCTTTCAAATGAGATTAGCATGAACAGTGTCCTTTGCACAAATGGGCAAATTGAATAACTGTTCTGTTTTTACTAGTATGAACTTATGCAGTCTCCATCCAGAGTTGCCAAATTCAGCGGAAGCACCCTTCCACACTGTCCTCCCATATAACAGAAAGTGTAGTATATTTCAAATACCGTTTATGCTACAATGAGTGCTGAAGAAAGGAATTTTTGCTTGTGCAACTGTCTTTGCTTCGTTTTTGTTTTGTTAATCATTTTCACTTGGAAGCTGTTCTTTCTTTTGATATATAATTAAATTGCATTAGTTATTGAAAGTGGTAGCAATAACGAAAGTGCGTCAATTTCCAGTGAATTGGAAGGCATTGAGCGATTATTTTATTAGTATATGGGAGTTTAATCGAACACACATTCAAAATATTTTCGTGACGAATGAAGCTGATGAAGACATAAAAGTTAAAATCTTTTTTAATTTCGCGAGCCATTTCTTTACGTAACTTTCACAAAGTTATTAAACAACTGGAAGGTATTAACGTCACAGACTGAGATAAGTATTATATTCTGCCAACTTTAAAATCAGTGCTAGAAAAATGCAAAAGAGACTTTTTCTTTCGTTTAGAAAACAAGAAAAAGTCCTTAGAAGCCAAATTCTCCACAGAAATTGATAATATTAAAAATATGTTCTAGTATTCGTTGATAAATGTCTGGAGTATCTTAATAAATGGTTAGATTTTAATTAAAACAATTGGTTATACAAAATCCAAAAATTAAATTGAAAACAGGAGGTTTCATTTGACGACCATAAGACAATATTAGAGGTTCTAAATTTACGAGAAACGATGAGTATCAAAGTGAACGAACTTTACTCTGAAATAACCATATTACACGAAATCTAGGTAAAAGTAAGAGCGGTATTTCATTAATAAAAAAAATGAGCTTTTGATCGATATTAATTTAACAACTGAAAGCGATAAAGCATATGACAATTTTACTGTAGACAAAAAATTGTTAAAGATGCAAGAAGTGCCAAAAATATAGCTTAAAAAATAAAATAGTAAAAACATACCTTTGTCCTTTTATACTCTTTCGTAAAATATTATATTTTTGAAGTGTACTATATTTTTATAGGTTTTTCTAAAAAAAACCTGGTAATCCTAGCGGCGAATGGTGCTAGTTCGCGACCGGCAGCGCTCTTTTTAGTTCGCCACCGGTATCGCTCCGTTTATTTCGCGACCGATAGAGCTCTGTTTAGTTCGCGAATTAAGCCGCTCCCCTCTGGAATTCCACAAAGACAGCTCGTTCGCTCGCTTTGCTAGCACTACTCCATGCGCTCTCTTCTTTGTAATGGTAGTTGTGGTTATCGATGGTTGTGTTTTAATTGTTAATGGGATTAAAGTGTGTTTTGTTTTCACATTCCATGTTAAATTTCCGTTTGTGACTTCTGCAATAATTATTAATGTTGAACAGTATTTTTTTTTTCTTTTTATATCTGTGTCTTCAGTGAATTGTGTCCACAGGGAACTGTGTTTCCTTTTAGATAATAACCTAAAACAAAAGTCGGTCTTCGGGAAAGGATCGAACGAACTAAGGACCGAGAGATCTGGGAACTAGTTCGCGTAGTTCGCCTGTAGGAGCGCTCTTCCGAACTAGTTCGTTCGCGAACTACAAAAGACTACAACGAAAGCCGGTAGCGTGACGTCAGAGTTACCGACACACTGACCAAGTTTAGCCTTTTATTACTATCTTAATAACCTTTTTTATTATTATTTATTCGATGCCTCACGCGATTCACTTCTCATCGAAGAATCATCAACTGTACATCTTCGTTGGCGTCTACACATACATCACAGCTTATTAAACATTTGACGTAATCATAATATTCAACGTGTACGCAGATTCGTTGCTCCCATCACTGAAAAAAAATGTAGGATATTGATTTTGACATTAAAAAGCCATGACGTTATTTATTAGCTATCAGATATTTAAGTAACTGCGAGAATATTGTCTTGCGACGACATTAAAAATTTCCTTTGGTTAAATAATTTGAATTGTTGTACTCTTTAAGTAATGTATTGCGCCTGGAGACTGGACACCTCAATATATAGGCAACCTTCAGCGAGTCTCGATGATGCCAGAAGTGTTGGTTACACTGAGTGCCACCACAGCGCTGCACAAATGAGTAACTGTATGATTTTTTTTGTGTTTATTCTGTAAAAATAAAATGCTAGTTTCAAACAAATAACTGAATTTTATTTTACGAGGGCTGTCCAGAAAGTAACAGACGTTTTGACCTGGCGCAACAATGGGTGCTCCTAGCGCCGCCATCTTGGCGTCAGACTGTTCATACATTCAGTACGCAACCAGCCGTGGTAGTTTGCACATCGTTCCTATCTTACTTTGAATACAGTAGAGTCTTAAAATGAGCGCTGCAATTAAAAATCCCGCCAGTTGTGAAGTGCGAGCTGTAATACGGTTTTCGTTATCGAAATATCACAAACCAATTGAAATTTATCGCCAGATTTGTGATGTGTACGGCCAAGGAATAATCAGTGAAAGCCGAGTGAGGCAATGGTGCATTGATTTTAAAAATGGTCGAACCAATGTTCACGATGAGGACCGCATGGGTAGGCCTAGTGTTGTGAGTGATGAACTGGTGGTGAAAATCAACGAAAAAATCCGTGAAAATCGTCGTTTCACTATTACGGAGCTTTCAGAACATTTCCCCCAAATTTCACGGACTTTAGTTCATGAGATTGTGATTGGTAAACTTGGTTACCACAAATTTTGTGCCAGGTGGATTCCGAAAATCTTAACAGAAAACCACAAAAAACAGAGACTTGCTGCAGCACTGACGTTTCTGAAAGACTACGCGAAAACTGGAAACCAAGTTATCGATCGTATCGTAACTGGCGACGAGACTTGGGTAAAGCACGTCACCTGTGAAACAAAACGGCAGTCTATGGAATGGGGACACACGCATTCGCCCAAGAAACCGAGGAAGTGTCTGCAAACGCTGTCAGCGGGAAAAATTATGGCTACTGTGTTTTGGGATGCTAAGGGTGTGATTCTCGTTGAATTTCTTGAACGTGGCCAAACAATCACTTCATAAAGGTATTGCGAAACACTCAGAACAGTAAGACGCGCGATACAAAACAAGCGTCGGGGAAAACTCAGTGAGAAAGTTTTGTTTCTCCACGACAACGCTCGTCCACACACGGCCAATCGTACCCAAGAGCTCTTGGATGGTTTTGGATGGGAAGTTTTCAATCACCCGCCGTACAGCCCGGATTTGGCACCGAGCGACTACCACCTGTTCCCGGCGATGAAGACGTGGCTCGCAACACAACGGTTTGAAACTGACGCTCAACTGCATGCCGGTGTAAACCAGTGGTTGAAGTCTCAGGCGGCAAATTTCTACAGAGAGGGTATCGAAAAGCTTGTACCACGTTATGATAAGTGCCTTAATTTAAATAGCGATTATGTTGAAAAATAGCCTAAGAGTTTACCTCTAAAATGTATATAATAAAAATCGTTTTTTTCACTTTGTTTATTTTTTATTACAAAACGTCTGTTACTTTCTGGACAGCCCTCGTATTTGCACTTACATTGTTAAAAGAAAGTGTAATTACGATGCCAGCTAAAGATGATTGAAGCAGAGATGAGGGTTATAATGTGAGACAGAAATATATATATATAAAAAGTAATGTGACCTTCGTTTGAAAAAAAATGTGTACGCTGTATTCTCTGACAGTTACTGGAAGCAAGTGAAAAAAGCTAAGAATTTTTTGACAGAAACAGGGAATGTTAATAAAATCCAGAGAAACTTCACCAACAAATCAATCAAATAAATGGTAGTTATTCGTTCTTAAAATTACAGTTTATTTAGAAACTTTTTCATAACAACAAAAATTTCCTCCGTCGCCTAAAATCAATAAATTATTTTAAAAACACCCTAGGCAAATACTCGGTAAATCTAGTCAGAGAGAGTTTACTAACATCACCAAAAATATCAATACAAAGATATTGATTAATCGTTATTCGTTTATGCTCAGAAACTTTTTCACGGGCGTTTAAAACTAATCTACTATATAATTTCGTAAGGTCATTCACTCACCTCGATAGCTATTGGCTGGAAAATGATGACGTCATGAGCCAGCCTTCGCTCGCAAAACAGTGACCAGAGATACCATTAGAAGAAATTCGTGGTTATGTCCACAATTTAATAGCTAAGTAACTATTACCAAATTAAAAGCCATAATACAGTCATTAACTTTGCTTCTGGTAGCGTTTCATAATTAAAAAAATATTGATAAATTATGCGGCTGAGAAAAAAGTGGATCTGCTTTTCAGTAACATGTTGGTAATGAAAGAAACTTAAAAGAAATTACTCATGGTCTCTGCTGTAACCACGAATGACAATTGTTATTCCGGCTTGGAAAAATTTCAATCTGATTAAAAATTGCACTAATGTTGTTACTTGACCAAAGTTTATGCATTACGGTTTATTTACTTTTTAGGGATTTTACTGACCACTTTCGTTAATGGCTTTTGTTCATGTTCGCTGTACGTGAGTTATTAGGTTATTGTAAATGAACATCAGAAAAAATGTGTTACCGAATCGAGTATTATGGAAATTAATTTCTTCGGAGTTGCTCAACTGTTTAATAGGTACTTCTCCATCTGAGGTTACATGCGAGATTCTAATACGACCAGACATCAAGACCATGCCACCGGAAAAACAAAAGACACTGGTCTGGGTATTAGGACAAGCAGTGTACAATATTCTAATAAAAAAACCTAAGGATCTAGATGATTATTAATCCGCACTTAAAATAACACTTTGGAATTTAAAAAAATCAACGAGGTACAAACGCCACTTCGGAGCATATCTGGATGGACTTCTTCTCCGTGACCAATCTTGATGACGCATATACCCCCTTCATTTGACCAGAGTACTCATATTGATGTTTCTGTAACGTAGAGTGTATTATGAAACTTTAATATTGTAATGTAGAAATGTTGTAATGTTATAACGTTTCAATAAACCCATTGAATAATAATAATAAAAAATAATAATAATATGGAATGTGTATTAAGTTCTCTGGCCTTTACATATATTATGACCAATGATTACATTTTGAGTGTTTTCCCAGCTCTCAATTAAAAAAAAATAAAAAATAAAAATAAAATAAAAAAAAACGTCATGCTTTCGAAGCAAACAGATTTTTTTTAAATTTTGCAGAGTGAAGTTTAAGGGTCAAATACAAGTAAGTTTGTATTTAAGCAATTATACGATTGCGCTATCGTCCCTGTTCGTGTTTAATACCTACCTCTATTAATGCTTCTGATTTGTTCAAGCTCAACAGATTTTATTCACCCTGAAACACTGGTCACGGGCTTACACTAGTTTATATATAAAGGAATCTTTACGTTATTAGCTACGTACGGGCGAGGTTCGTAGTTGGAGGTATTTGCGCCAGGTCAGGCAGCGCAGCGGAGGGTCGAGCCGCGACCCTCAGGATAGAGAGGAGAGCCCCCTCAAGTAGCCTCTCCGCTGAGATCAAAGGCAAAGACGCCGCCAGGGCTCGAACGGCGACCCTTTGTTCCGCGCGGCACCGACTTTGTCATCGTTTTTGAAGTTTTCTCTTCTCGAGTTACCTTGTGGACGGACAGTGAAAGCGGTCATTACAGGTACAGTGTTTTCTAGTATCCACGACGCACTCGGTATAACTACGAGTACATCAGTTGTAGATTTACAACAGTCCTTTTCAGCATTTAAAATCTTATTTATTTTACTAGCTTTTAAGTCCAGCAAAAAATGACCGATTAAATGTATAATTCTGCCAATTAATTTCGAGTTTACTATAGCATTGGCATAAAATTTAGTGGAAACCGCTACATAAAATATAAATATCATGTAATTAATGGGTCTAAAATATTGGGTTGAACCCAGTTTTCTGGCCGTTAATTTTCTTGCAGTTGCTTAACTAAATACATCTGTTATCAAATAACTCTCATAACAGTAAAAATGATGTAATGTGGTAAATATTTCTTTGTTAAACAGCGATATCTCTGGATAGAGAGTATAAGAAATCATCTACATCGACTGAATATAAACAAACAAAAGCATCTAGTAATTAATATGCTAATTTAAACGCAATACATGCTTTTCTTTTAGTGTTCTGACAATTGATTTCTTCGCGGTGGATTAATATAAGTGTCATTAAATAATGTTCATTATCTCAATTTTGCATTAACATCACTCACCACAACTTGCGTGGTAACGAAGGCTACTAATGTTACGTCAGCGTTATAGACACGATAACAAAATGACAAAAATAGCCTTTTATGTAGATAGGTCGCAATTCCTGTTTTAAGAACTGGCTGGTATCCTTTTGTAGATTATGACATTTAGATTTAATTTATTTGCTTTAATTGTTTATTTCAAAGGATTCATAGAATTTCAATAACCGTTTTGATTTCATTCTTCTTTACCATGAAATTTGAAGGTGGCACTGAGCAAATAAGTTAAAAACTATTGGTGTGATGGAAAAGTGACTTGCTGTGTAGAAAAATTGTTAAAAGATAGAAAGTAAAGAGATAAGGTAGGAAATTATCAAAAGAGGTGCAAGGGAAAATGGTAATGCCACAGGAAGTGTTTATGGGACCACTATTATTCATTATTCCATTGAACAATTGTGCTTATTGTTTGCAGTCAGGAGTTTTGTTGTTTGCAGAGATGACAAAGAAGAGATCTGTGAACACCTAGGAAAGAACCTGGACGGGATATCCAACTCGGACGCGTTAATTTATCAAGAGCAAAAAATGATTATAGGATGGGGAACGAATTGCTTTTTGAACACCTTAATAGATAATAATCTTGGAACAATATTTTATAGGTTAAATTGCGGATTTTAAGCTACACGCTAGGGGCCAAAAATTGGAGTGTAATTCTGTTACACAATGTTGGAAGCTTCATAAACTGCAATGTACCATTTTAAGGCGAATCAAATGTTTGACTGTAGCTTAGAGGTCAGCAAAGGGAAAAAGAATTCATAACTCAAAATCAATTATTTTAGGATCAACTAGATCAATAAAAATGGGTCACAATCCTGTCAATTTATTCATTTTGCTTCTCAAAATCTTGATTATGGCTATATGCCTCGTCGACGTCGTTGTCATAAGAGACGGGAAAGGACTGAGGCCAAGTAACTGGAAGGAATTCAGCCATTGTCTTTTGAAAGAACCATGTGGCATTGACCTCAACTGATCGTGGGAAACTATGAAAAGTTGAAATGTGGATGTTTGAACTAGGATTCGCGCCCTCGTCTTACCGAATGCAATGCCAGACTTTACCGCTCACTTGCCAAGTTCGGTTTATACAGTACTAGCCGAGTTCCCAGCGTTGCCCGGTAAAGATGGCGTAGATTTACTAGTACTGTGTTTTTATTCACGCAATGGGAAACATGAGTACAAAATTTTATAAATTTCGCGCCAACCATTTTCGGAGTTAAAGCAAACCAATATTCACCCGCCCACTACCAAGAAAGGTGTGGGTAGAAGTTTATTTTCATGTACACTATTTTCATTCGTCCGAAAAGATTCATGTGCATCGAGCTTCATTAATTTGGTACCAGACATTTTCTGTACTAAACAGAACGTTGAATTAGGGGTGGGTTGGATACTTTGATACGGAATGTCAGTTTTCAGGCTACATTTCAAGCTGATAACATCTTCTGCCAATATTGCTGCTTGAAAATCTAAACATGTACCATACGCACATTAATACACACCACGGACATAAAAATGTATCTGGTATGCATCTTTTTATTCCGGCATCACGCAGGAAATGCAGATTTTGGCAATACTACGATATCGGAGCCGGTGAAATTTGATTAATTTAGTGGTTAATTGTTATATATCCAAATCGAAAGTAAAGAATAATTTTTTTGATATCTCGCTTAGTTCACCAGATATCGAATTTTAAAAATCAGTTATAGGTATAGTTCCTTGTGCTTTTGGTGATGTTTCTCTTCTGGCCCAGGCCGTATTTCAACCTAACCGCCACAACTAACAAGAAAACAAAACACCCATCGCGCATGTTCACAATGTAATTTCTAGTTCAAATTTTTACCTGGTCCAGGCAGCATGTCAACCTAGCAACCATAATTTTGATATACGATGTATCGAGAACTAATAGGGGTATCAAATAATGGTATTCCTTATTTTCGATTTGTCTCATCAAGTTACAGAAGAAGTCATCAAACACGGCATCGGTGAAATTTCTTTATCTGCTGCTGAAACTGAAAATTTTCTGATTATGTTACTTCATCTGGCACTGGAGCTCAAAATTAAAATCTGTTCCGTACCTGTACAATTGAATGTTGAGTATTCAGAATTATATCTCAATTATTTAGAACTAAGCGAGATACGAAAAAAAAACTTAACTTTTGATTTGTCTCTTGGAGTTATAAATTGCGACACCATGGTTAAGAAAATGTATTACTAAACAATCCTAGATTATGTTCGAAACTCACGTCTGATTCAATTGCGAAATGAATGAATATACTTTTTGCTCGAAACGCCAGATATTTTAAATCAGCCTTTTATACAACTATCAAAAGTAAATCCGGAATACTATTGCCACAGATTAATGCTGATGGCAAGAGCCATTGTAGTTGTACTTCCAGAGATCGTGGTTAAAGAAAATCTCAGTTGTTTTTTCGGTATTAGTTTTTCGCATTCCATTCGGCCATCTAGGAAAAATATCTTTCTAACAGCTAAATTCAAACACATTTAATTGTATTAATATCTAATGTATCTGGAGCAATTTTAGTGTACTCAAGGGTCAAAGTCATTCGTTTACTATATTTTACTATCTGCATCTACATCCATACTGCGCAATTCATAAATATTGTGGGTTGCACAGGGTGTTTTGCACGAAAACTAATCTTTACTCTCTGTATTTTAATCCCGAATAGCACGAGGGAATATAGAGTATGTCATGTAACCATCAGCACTACATCTTATTTCTCTAATCTTATCACTCCTGTCATTACGACCCCAGTATTTTAATGGACGTAGTATTACATCTCATAACAAATGAAAGGTGATGTTCGTACGTTTGCCAATAAATTCAGTCAGTCTGCCAGACAATCCCAGCCCAATCTATGTATCAATACTGTGAGGTTTTCTGTAAGGACTGTGGCAAGTCTCGAATCAAGCGGCTCTTCTTTGTATTTTCTCTATCGTATCAATCAGTCCTTTGCGAAACGGATCCCAAACTCCACGACAGTAATCCAAGTGCGATATTTTTATCCATTGCAAAAATCGCAAAGCACACTTGAGATGACCTGGCTACAATGAACACTGTAAACAAACTAAACGACAGACAGCGTTCAAATTCAGCGTCAGTATAGGGAACAGTTATAACAAAAGGAATTCTGACAGTCCCTTTAAACGGGATTTTTAAATGATCAATTCCCGGCACTTTCTTGACCGAATGTACCCAAAAAAAGGAATTATTTTTCAAAAGCTATATATTTTCAATTATTTTACAAAACAACCTTATCCCCTTCAAAACACTCTCCATTACAACTAATAAATTTGTCCCACCGGTGCTTCCACAGTTCGAAACATTTTCTGTAGTCATCTTTAGAAATGGCTGACAGCTCCTCCCTCGTTTTATTTCTTGACCTCTTCGATGTTGTCAAATCAGTTTCCTTTCATGCCCCTTTTAATGCGTGGAAACATGAAAAAGTCGCACGGAGCCAGGTCAGGCAAGTAAGGTGCGTGGGGCAGCGGAACCATGCCATTTTTAGCCAAAGACTGCCTAACAGAGACAGCTGTGTGAACAGGTGCATTGTCGTGGCGGAAGTCTGCCACAAATCGGGTCTTTTTTGACGAACACTGTTGCTTAATCTTCTTTCATTGACTGTCTGATGTGGGGGAACAAACTCTGAATTAATTACGACTTTGGCATCAAAAAAGCTAATGAGCATTGTTTTGAAGTTTGATTTGACTTGACGACATTTTTTTTGTACGGGGTGACAATGACGTCTTCCATTGGCTTGACTGTTGCTTTGTTTCTGGGTCGTAACCATAGCACCATGACTCACAAGTAATGGCCTTTGATAGAAAATCTGGATAAATTTCAAGCTGTTTGTAAGCCTAATGGCTAATTATGGATTTTGATTATTATTAGAAGTCACTTATTCGACACACACATATTCATTGATTAAACGAAAGGTTCTTTATGCCGCGGTCGCCAGGCTTAGGTATTAACGTTTGTCGGGTTACTAAATGATAAGCTCATACACTTTAGAATGGCCAGAAATACCAAACTTTATTGAGTTCATAAACTTATGATTTCACACCGACGGAAAATACCACCACCAAATCAATATTTAAATAAGGAATCAGACTCCTTTTCCGAGAATTGCAGGCTCGTGGGACAAGAGGAATTAAATTGCACAAACTCCCACACTCTCCACAGTACTCATAACACGTCCACAGTCACTTGAGATCGCTGCACTCCTTGCAAAACCGTTAATATAACACATAACATATAACTAGTTTCCACGTTACACTCCGCCAAATCTTCTCGTCTTTTCACAATTTCTATAATTACGTCCGAAATGTTGCCGCGTCGACAACTAAACTCTACGGCGGTCAACCATGCACTAACAAAGATAGCCCCACACTGGCTTACTACGCCGGCCACAGATACTCTTGCATGGCTCTGACGTATGTTATGTTACATGTTGTTTCAAAGCACAACATGTATCAACTAAACGTTATTTTTGATCGTCAGTTAGAGCCCGAGAAACAAACTTTGCAGCAACCCTTTTCATTCCCAAATCTTGGGGTTAAATCACTGAATGGAGTTCAAAGATAACCCACTAGTCTCTGACAATTGATCAATTGTTTGTTGACGGTCTGATAGCATAAGCACTCGGATTTTTTCAAGATTTTAATCTATTCGGACAGTTGATGGACGTCCAGAACAAGGTTCGTCATCAATCGATATGTCGCCATTTTTAAACAGAGAGAACCACTCGTATACTTGAGGTTTTTTTTTCCATAGCGTCATCTTTGTAAGCTGTTTTAAACATTAAAACAGTTTCAGCAGCATTTTTGCTGAGTAGAAAACAAAATTTCACAGCTGCACGTTGTTCACTTGAAGCTTCCATCATCAAAAACGAAATAATAACAAAACAGCGCTATCAAAAGCAATCACTACTGATTAATAGAACAAGCCAGGACGACAGCACAGGTGGCACTGAAGTGGCAATGAGTTGTGCTATAAACGGCTAGCGGTAGAAACGCGTACTACACAAGGTTCGCCCACGGCAATACTATTCCGAATACAGTAGAATTCCTCATGAATTATTCTCAGCGGCGCTGCTGTCGAAGTAAACGCGACGTCCGGCGCAATGTCGCGCGAGGTTTCTGCCGGACCGCCTGTCGCGGCGGTCCCCTTGTGTGGGCGGATGTCCGTTGGAGCGTGTCCAGTCTAGACACGGCTCGGCACTCACATCTCTCTTCTGCCCCGGCGCGTCACTACAGAGCGGCGGCGCGTTTGAACGACGGGGCAATCCCAACGAATTACCTGTCCCTGGTGTCACAATAAACACATTAAATAATTAGTAACACCCACAAAATAAGTCGTCAACTGACCATCACGTAATTGCATCCATACTGTGAAGCTCACGCCGAGTGGTTTTTGTTTCAGACAGATACGGAAACAGTCTGGAAAATAGCCAAGACTACTTTTTTTTTCCTTCGGGATTTATAGGTTGTCGACATCGAGTTGATTAGAGCAGCGAACGGGAATTAATTTGGCCTGGTCCTTATGAAAGAAACACCCTGGAAATGGCATGGACTTTTCCAGGAAACTATGGAAAGCTGAAATTTTGATAGTCAGATAAAGAAGAGGACTTCATCATTAAGTTGAAGACGACGTGATTAGGAAAACACTTTTCTGTATTAATTTAACAATAGGCTGACTGAGAGTGATGGCATATTCAAGACCTGCTACTTCGAAAGGGAAAGGGGGAACAGTTTGCATCCATATTCATCATCATCATCATCGTCATGACGTAGTCATGTGTGTAGCGCCGACGTCGCGCACCAAGTTATCATTGCTGGATTAACAACGGCCGGAGATGTCAGTATGTAGCAGAGGTTATGCGCATTATTTAATAACTGCTCTTTTTAGTAAAAAAAGCCGTGAAAAAAAATTGAATTTCAAAAAACACTGAAAGAAAAACATGTATTGCATTTAAAACAACTTATTAATTATTATCTGCTTTTCACTTATATTCGTTAGATGTAGATGTTTTCATTAATATGTTTGTGGATATGTAAAATTAAAGCTTTAATTTTCGAACAGCAATATTAGCGGAAGTTTTTATTGGATTGAAATACAGACTGAATCAGACTGACAAAGGCATTTGACATTACAGCAAAAGTTCTGAGAAATTTTAGTCTTTATTTTAATAATAATAAAAGCTGTTTTCATGAGCACCATGTTTCTGAAAACATTGGTTCATAAGGATGAAATTAGTTCAACATTTAAAGTGATTTATGCTATCAGGATTAAAACTAATATTATACATCATAATTTAAGTTGTTAAGATTTATTTTTAATTTCGTTTGCTTTCACTGATGTCTTATTACTGAGGTCATTACACCGAGAAGGGTGGTGTAACGGTTAGCGTTCTCGTCTCGCATTCGGGAGGACGCCGGTTCGAATCCCCGTCCGGGCATCCAGATTTGGGTTTCCCATGGTTTCTCAAATCACTCCAGGCAAATGCCGGCATGCTTCCTTCAAAAGGCCATGGCCGAATTCCTTCCCATTCCTTGCCCCCCATCCTTTACCGTCGCTAAAGACCTCGCTGTTAAGAGACTTTAAGCAGTATATATATTAAAAAAAACTCTATTTCAGTTTGTGTGAAATGCAACCTGTACATACATAACAACTAAAACTTTTTGCTACATCGTAATGACCGAGGAATTGCATTGGGGATTATTTTATAACAATTTGTGTAGCTAAGCATTCTTTAGCATGAGCTAAGTACACAGGAAACCATATTGTTTCATCCCTAAACACTGACAGATTAAATTAATTTTGAGATTGGCTGAATCGTTGTTAGATTTTGTAAGCTGGAAAATATGCCATAACTAAGTATTTTCTGAAGTACAAGAAAGTTAATTCTACTATTTGCATTAATTCCTAGCGCCGGCCCTGGCTTCAACAATGTATCTTTTACGCTTATTTTGTTGATATGTTTGATCCCTTACCTCATTGTTCTGTTAAGTACTAGTACAATCAGCACAGATTAAAAAACCTTCGATCAAAATCTTTCTTAGCATGCTCAGGGCTTTGTGAAATACATGGCCACTTTATTGTTCATA
This sequence comes from Vandiemenella viatica, assembly GCA_031002005.1. Classification (NCBI taxonomy): domain Eukaryota; kingdom Metazoa; phylum Arthropoda; class Insecta; order Orthoptera; family Morabidae; genus Vandiemenella; species Vandiemenella viatica. The sequence goes on along the minus strand of CM061914.1, from coordinate 54,384,269 downwards.
TGCAAGTCTGTTGGCAGCAAATTAAAACATAGACTTTAATTTTCATTGCTTGAATCATAAAGCAAACAAAAGTTCTTTCTAGATAATTTCTGTTAGTCGAAGTTCGGCGTTGTAATAAAAATTACTTTTTTAACACACAACCCGATTTTTCTATTTATAGTGAATGAAAATATACTGTGAGGAAGAATTACTCGTTAATATATTTTTCTTATTGCTTCACACCTCGTGCAAGTAGATTTGATTAATACCTGGAGAGCAATAATCACGAGGAACGGGAAATAATTTTGCCATGGCGTTATGAATAGATCACTCGGCTGAGGTAATTTCTGAAAAGTTGAAAATTGAAATTTAAATTTGGGTGTCTGAACTAGGATCAAAACCCGGCCCAAACCATCAGAATAGTAAGTAATAGTTAAATAGTATGATCTGAAGGCACGACATTATCCGACATTTTCAGAAGAATGATACCGGGAAATTTTTCTTTTGAATTTAAGATGTAGGCAAATGTTCAATTTTCGCTGCCACCGTTTCTTCCAGATTTGAGATTGTAATGTTTCTAATTACATTTTGTGTTTGTCTAGAATGTATTGCTTATTAGCGGGAGCTGGGAGGAAGAGTGCTGGAGGATTTTCTGTAAGTGTCGAAGGGTTAGTTCGTTTGAATATGTCCGTTGAGCCGATGCTGTTATTCACGACTTACCGGCACCAGCAATCCTTTGTTGGCGGGAGAAGGATCTTTACCTGCGCGTAAGAATTTACTAAGACAAAATCAGAAAATAGTCCCCTATACCGAAGCCGTGCTGAGGCAATGAGAAACACCCAAGTCGAGAAAGAAGCGGTTTGGAAACTAAGTTTCGGCCATTTTTATATTCACTCTGTTCTGGAGCACGAAACGTGTAAGACGTATTTTGTACTGACTACCCTGTAGCAGTGATAAACATTTTTTTTCTGTTGCTCGCATGCAGCATTAATCAGACCAACGAGCAGCTGATGGGTTAAGCTAGGTTCCACCTGTGCTTAAATACGATACATGCATTTATTGTATCCATTTGCCAACCTGTTTTGGCGAGGAGACACGAAGGGAATGAGATAAGGATTAATATTTTGTCCATGGTGGAGTTGTGCAATCAGCGACTGTGGTATCAAATTTGGTTGATAATTGAATACAGCGACCAGTCACGGTTTATGGTGTTGCTTTATTTTATTTTACCATTACCGGTTTCAAGCATACATTCCTCATCATCAGATGGTTTTAACAATACAAATGCGAATTGCAGGCGTGTTTTTGTGTCCTAGAATAACAAAAATATGATGATTGGTGAAAGAATTTAAATCTGGAGTGATGATATTAAAACTTTGTATATAACTTACATTAGGTGTCTGCTTATATCTGAGAACAAAGACTTGTATGGAACACAGTTGAGGAGCCACACTTTTGTGTAACACTATGCACTATCACCATTATATTGCACAAATATATGTGGAATAGACACGCTGCACATTTGACTGATCGCTGTATTCAATTATCAACCAAATGAGATAAGGATCTCGAGTCTACTACATGACGCACATGCGGCCGCTTCCTGGATTCTAGAAACGGTAAATCACATCGTTCTCTTCAACAAATTATCACGAACAATGAGGAATACGGAAACCGTAACACACCCTTAAAGAAAATTTCATTGCTCTATTTAACAATGCAAATGCAATCAGTGTTTTGGTGTTGCGTGATTATCTAGCCGGCTTAATCATATTTAATTTCATATGTATTTAGAGGGGAGAATGATTTTATACCGCAGTATGAATGAAAATTTGTAATTTTATATTAAGTGTAAATAATTCTGGAAGTGATAGTGGGATATATATATGCATATAATCATTTCTTTGTTTGTTTTACATATCACCTTTTAATATGTAGATTAAATGCAGTTTGTTACCTAGTTAGAGATCTTTCATTTCTGGATCCCGAACAGTAAAACAATTTAATATTATAAGAATTTTAATAAGTAAAGTTAAATGACTATACAAGATCAAGTCCTGCATTAACAGTTAATGTCCTCCTTTCGATTACTTTAAACGCATATGAGTTATGAATGGTATATGTCATTTCTGATATCATTTTAGTTTACTTAATAATTCGCAAAGGAATGATTAACCTGGCATAAAGTGCTGCAGCTTCACTAAAGCCAGATTTTGAATTCATTATTGTACTTTACTCTCTCTCCATTTGTGCAAGGGTTATTTTTTAAATAAGGTCCATTTGTGAATGAGTTTCCGTAGTAAGCATGCGTGTCTGCTCCCAGCATGCTTTGCGCGCGTTTAGACACCATTTGCAGCCACACTGTCTGTCTGTGTGCTGAGCTGTGAAAGTTTATAATGTTTAGGGAAATTTATTGGTCCACCGACTATGTGGTAGGATCATTAATTCGCTTCTTGAATGCAAGAATCTTGGCAGCAGCGGAAATTCACCAACAGATCCGTGACGTGTAAGCTGATATTGCAATGAGTGATAGTAAAGTTGGAAAGCGGATGAGAATCTTCAAGGATGGGCGGGATAATGTCCATGATGAGCTACGCCAAGCCCAGTCTTCTCTGATTACTTCAAATTTGGTTCGTGATGTACACTGCTAATTGCCACATGAGAAAGCTCCAATTGCCGCAGCACAGAATCTTGAAGCGAGTACTACATTCGTCCAACCGTTTCCCCACTGGCGCAGTCAACGAGGCGTCTGGAACAGCGAGGCTCATCGGAAGATGCCGGCAACATGCCTATAAATTCTACAGTGCAGCAAATCACTCTGCCAATCTAGTGGTCGTTTGTCTCGGCGAGAATAAAACTGCCGCTGACAAACATAGCAGGACATCGGTGCTGACGGAGCGCTAAGGAACAACCAACAATACGCCATCAGGACGATCAGCCAAAAGTTAATAGAATACTGAGGGAGGAAATGTCTAAGGACAACAATCCCCAAAACAACTAGCTTTAAGGCTGAAATTGACGAAGGTGTATGTATGTATGGACTACGAAATTCGTACTTCCACACTTTGACATGTTCATGTCGTTGTAACAACTTTCCACCCTTCATGGTGTCACCCGCGCCTTAACATGAGATTCGAAACGTTCAATGTCTTTATGTCATAGACGGTGGCGCTATGCCTATATACGATCACGTTAAGCTATTACTACAGTGGAGGCTAAAGAGCTGTCCATCAAAGAAGGGAGACTCTGAATAAGAGGTCCCTATCACTCTAGGCAGAGCTGGCCGCACGTGAGGCTATTTGAGTCCCACTCACGTCACATTTACTCATAGTAGCCACTGCTGAAAACCTGCACACAAATGGAAGTCGAAGGGTTGATTACTGTTGGTCTTCTAGAACAACATTGAGAAACTAAAGGAAGCAACCAGTTCGGCACCTGTATACCTCAAACACTATTCTTGGTGTGAGGACGGTGAAGTTCCAACGTACTGGGTTGGCGAACTAATTGGACGCAAGTTGAAATCCTACCACCGGCCTAACTTTATTTCTGTTTCATTCAGTTATGATCCCACGAAAACAATTCTTGTAAAAATAGGCCAAGTCTCGTGTTCATGTAGTGACAAAAAGTTATGAGATCTTCTTCTGAGTCAAGTCTACACTTTAAAGTATGGATTCACTTCACTTTGTGAAACAGAATGGTTTCTCTCGTGGTCATATATCGTTTATTTAGGATAAAAATATCTGACGACTTGGCCATTATGCAGGCCATGTTTTAGTTAACCTATACAAATACCTTAAATGTGTTGCTTTATCAAACTTATAAATACTTAAAAGCCAAGATTTCCCTTTCCAATTTGACAAGTATATATTATGCCCTCAATTTCAGTAAAAATTATGACGTGCATAATGGCCAAGTCATCAGATTTTTTATCCTAAATAAACGATCTATAACACCGAGAGAAACCATTCTGTTTCACAAAGTGAAGTGAATATACACTGTAAAGTGTAAACTTGGCTCAGAAGAAGATCTCACAACTTTTTGTCACGACATAAACACGAGACAGCCTATTTTTACAAGAATTGTTTTCTTGGAATCTCATTTCTTCTTGGTAAATCTCTTATTCTGAATCGCCTCTCAAATGTAATTATTCCATTTTAAAATCGGTGAATAAGAACATTTCAGAATTTAAGACATCAATATACGTTACCAACAATACCCCACACTCTGAAAACAATATGTGAACGTCGTAGCAGAGCAATGAACATTGCCACTGGTTTAACTACCACCTCAAATAAATATAGTAAGTAACTTCCAAAATAACCATAGGAACAAAGTAAAATTTAAGAATTTGGTTAAAACTTGCTTGCCTCTATACAGTACAGTATAGAAATGTCAGGTTTATAGCTTCATCTGGAGCAAAGTAATTAAGCCGCAAATATGTGCCAGAATTTTTCATGTTTGAGATTGTAATTAAATAGATGCGGGGAAAAACTCCAATATCATGATTTTTTCTTATGATTTAGGGATGAAACAATATATGTGTGCCAAATTAGTTGTTTCTAGGATTACTGGAAGTACAGTGGAATTTTGATGTGGGGGTGTTCTGGCGAAATAAAATTTTGAATTTCAATAACTTCCAAAGTAAGAAAAGAAAAGAAATAAAATTTAACACATTAGTTAAACTATAGTAAGCTCACTCCACAGTAAAAATCTGAGGTGTATAAAGTAATTGGGGTAGAAAACGATTTCACGTTAGGGGTAGGGGTGGAAATTTACGAGTTTCAGACTTTTCTTATAATATGTGGGTAAAATGTTGTCTGTGTACCAAATTTCAGCTTTCTACGCCTACGAGAAGTGTCTTATAGTTTTGATGAACATCAGTCAGTCAGTGAGTGAGTGAGTGAGTGACAAAATCACTGAAGTTTGCATCTGAATAACATCCGAACTAAGAACAGTAACAAAATACAATTTAGTACGTTTGCTATCATTGCTGATATCTATGCATAACAGATATCTCAGACTTGTATCATGAATACGACCGAAGAAATTGATGTTCAAAAATGTCCAGAATCATTTCGAGAAAAGTGCCGCCGTTGACTCGACTTGGCGAGTGCACTACCGTGAACCTAAATACTCGCAAATGGTGAGGTGATCTTTACATTCCGCCTAAGAAACAACGTAATCAAGATGTTTTTAAACCCATCACGCCTCGATTAAAAGTTCTTGAAACTCTATCCTCGTTGAGTATGAAGTAGATAGAGTTTCGACTTACAAGATGCCAAGGAACAGGTTAATGGAGTAAGTTTATCATTTTGTTCGGTATCCGTTGGATACACTAATCAGGTCAACCTCGGCAGGATGTGCTGGGCAGTGCTGGAGAGAAGTTTCGTAATCCTGCATTTACTGGGTAGGGAAATGAGAACATGCAGCAGAGAAGTGAAGGAATTGGGAAAGAAAAGCTTAGTCGGGACACTGTTTTTGTTTATTGAAGTAGTGTGGGACCCACATAACGCGTATTGAATTCAAGAGTTGGGGAAAGTGTAAAGATCAGTTGGATTTTTTTGTAGAAATTACCTCAGAACACAATCTGTAACTCATATAAAAAGGAAATTGGCTGTGACTAACTGGGCATTAATAATTTAAATCCTTTCCTTTTTTTTCTATTGTGAAAGCAAAGAAAACTATTTTACTAAATTTTGGTCAAGTTTGCCCTTGAGTCACGTTTTTCTTAAGCCGGGACCACACGCTTGCCAAACCTCGTCAGACCGTCACAAATTGAAACATATGGATAGGGCGTTTAGCTTGGCTTGTGCTAACTTGCTAGCACTTATGGCTGATCCGATAGAGTGTCGGTTTTTTGGCACAAATCAAAGGAAGTTTGCGGCAAGCGCTTGCGAGGCGTCTACACGTTTGTGCGGAGTTAGTATTGGTTGTGCACTGACAGCTGACAGACATGCGTTCCTGTTTGTAGTGTCGAAGTGCTGCAAGAAAAATGAATAAATGACACAACAAGGATATTTAAAATTCCAGGAATGCTATCAAGTAGAACCCTGTATTTTTTACCCGAAGAATAAAGACCATGCTTGGAGTCGTCTTAGTGAAGTTTTAAATAAAACTGCCATGCAGATTAATGAAAAAGATAGAATTTCTTAGTGACATTTCGTAAACATTTAAAGAAATAACAAGATTCGATTCGCTCTGGCTCAGGTATTAATTTTATTAATTTAGCTGACATAGTATAGCATAGCTTCTCTGAAGGCTGTATTTTCTTTAGAAATCATAAGTGAAATTTCATTCAGCGAATATTCAGAATCAGCATATCTCATCTGGCAGAAGTTATCAAACTGCCTAGATGACTCAAAAATCAGCTTATTAAATGTTTCTTGCATAAATTCTCTGCAATCAAAAAGTAATTGATACAGACATAATAATGCCGTTAAAATAATAATTATTATAGAATTCTAATTATAAAACAATATACTTATATTAAATGAAATACATACATGAAGCAACATAGTAGTCATAGTGGCATGAATGAAATTACAATAATTACCTGGTACGCTTTCTATGGATTTTTAACATCCACGATCTTCTTTGCCTTCTTTCTCGTTTTTTATTTATTTATTATATAAAAATAGGTTAGACCAAAAATTATGGCCGAAACAACTTCGACGTCCGTCATGCTTGCAAACGCGCAAGCATGTGGATGACGATATTTGGCTCCCCTAAATTAACCAAGCCTTTGTAGAGGCTTGGAATTTGTGACAAGTGCCAAGCGTGTGGTCCGGGGGTAACAATTTATTTCGGTTTTTGCAACAATTCCTACGTATTGTTAACTGATGTACGAGTAGTATTGACTCCAATACATTTAACGAAAACCGTTTCTTGCGTAAAATGGTGATGAAAACTAATACCCCTACGACTAATGTGACAGCAATTATTTCTTCAACTTCCAATATTGCTCAAAACTTTCTTATCTACTAGTCTTCAGCACTACTTTTTGAGATCTCACTGCTATTCGATTTGTTCATTACATAAGCACCCCCATTCCAATATTATTAAAGATATGCATGTTAGATCGAGGCTGAAAGCATCGCATATTTCTAAGGGCCAGCTACTTGAATATTCTCCGTGTCCTGTAGTGGAACAGCAATAAGGATTATTCAAAACAGCCGCTAAAGAAAGCGAAATAACGCAATTTTCGAGCACTGCTTTGCCTGACGCTAATGACACGGTACCAGCCTTTGACAGTTAAGCTTGTCGCCCAGCGTGATGCGAGAGAAGACCTTTTCCTGGTGATAAAAGAAGGTAAGGGAGCAGAATGAATTAATCCTCGACGTAGACGTCTGGGAGCTCTTTGTGCTTGGAGAGCTGATTCCATCTCGCCTCATTAACAACTCTCCAATATTTTTTTGATGTCGCAAGTGTGAAGGCATGACACGACCCTTGCAGCTACTTCAAAGGGAGAACCGTCTTGGGGTGACGACCGATTCCGATTTTTAAACGTCACGGAGCCTCATTAGCAACAACGGATTCCTTTGACAGCACCTCTCTCCCGTGAAACGATGTTTTCTGCCCATTATCAAACGCTGTTACTCCATCGAGGTGTTTATAAAACTCGAATTGTGCTATTCATCCGACAGTCTCCATACATTTGCACAGCAGTTGTCTGATCTTTACCCAAACACAGAGGTGATATTTTGTTACATACTGATTAGTGCAAATGTGCAGATACTGTAGATTGGTGAAAGTTGTAGTTGCATCAATTAATAAATCATTTTTTGTTAAGTTTACGTCATAGTTGAGAGTTTTCATGTGGTTTTATCCTTTGTTTGTAGTAATCTTATTTCAATCTCAGAATGTTGTGTTTGTTGTTGCTGTGTATTAAGATTCTCATGTCTATTTTTGGGCTGTCTGGGAATGGTTTATAACAACGTGTAAATTCTGGTATGCTAATTGCCACTGGACACTAATGAGGTTTGGCTTGCTTTTTGTTTTATACTTTCGACGATTTTTGACAGATAATTGTAACATTTATGAATACGCAGCAAGCATCTAACTGAAAAAGAAAACTTGTGTAACATAATACCGTTGTCCACATTTTTTGTTTAATATAATGAGTTATAAATTAAAATAATGTCAATCTTAGAGTTACTGATGGTACTTTGTTTATATTCGGACTCGTTTTGCCTCTCATTTAGGTTTCATCACAGAACAAAATTTGTACCAAAAAAGTTACATCCAGTCTATCTTAATTTTCTTTAACGCATTGATTATCATTTGTATATATCTCTTACTTACTATTGCAGTTGTGTTGCTTGACGTATTAGCGATTAATTTTTGTGTCGTTAATTATACAGCTTTAAATGTTATACAATATAATACTTACCTCATCTGTTAAAATACTAAAATACAACATACTGTACTTGTGCACCTTCTCGCTGTTCGCTTACTTTTCCATTATCAATTTGTTTGGTCGCAATTGTACTGTTTCTTTTGTTTATTATTTTATTATAAATTCTATTTGAGAAAAGAGAAATGCGGCAGCGAAGAAAGAAAATGTTTCATTATGTTTAGATTTGATTTGTGGATACTGTGTGAGAGTATACCATGCAGATAACATTTGTGTGTGTTTACTACCTTCAATAAAGAGCTGTTTCATAACTTTATTGGTTTGTTGAGGATATATTAGTCAGAGACTATGATAGTTTCATAGGAGAGAGCGAAAACTGTGTATGATACAGTTTACTAACAGGATTTTCAGATCTATTGCCTGCTAGATGTCTATCATTTCCAATACCTGTTCTGCAAAAGATATAATCCTTTTTTAGAATGATCATACAATATATTACGAGTACTTTGTTCATGTTCTTAATGATTTTCATTTATCCATTTTTTCCTTTGTTTTGGTTCGTCGACATTAGGGTTATCAGGACAGGCATAAGATTTTGGTCAAGAAATTGGAAGTAAATAATTGATTTATGGAAACCATGGAAGACGAAAATATTGTTGGGCTGACGAGAAATCGAACTCTAGTACTCCAAAATGCTACGACGAAACATTACCCATCATACACCAGGCTCTACTCAGATTTTTTTGTTTTTGTTTTATGCCTCCAGTTTCTGATCGTAATAATATTTAGCTCCAACATATACAGGGTGTTACAAAAAGGTACGGCCAAACTTTCAGGAAACATTACTCACACACAAACAAAGAAAATATGTTATGTGGACATGTGTCCGGAAACGCTTACTTTCCATGTTATAGCTCATTTTATTACTTCTCTTCAAATCACATTAAACATGGAATGGAAACACACAGCAACAGAACGTACCAGCGTGACTTCAAACACTTTGTTACAGGAAATGTTCAAAATGTCCTCCGTTAGCGAGGATACATGCATCCACCCTCCGTCGCATGGAATCCCTGATGCAGCCCTGGAGAATGGCGTATTGTATCACAGCCGTCCACAATACGAGCGGTGAATCGAGGAAGTACAGTACATACTAACGAAACTAAAATGAGCTCTAACATGGAAAGTAAGCGTTTCCGGACACATGTCCACATTACATATTTTCTTTATTTGTGTGTGAGGAATGTTTCCTGAAAGTTTGGCCGTACCTTATTGTAACACCCTGTATATTTGACTGTGGTTTGGCTAAACTTCTTCACCCTACATATGCCAGAAGTGTAATTATCGAATGGTAGTGAACTGCATTATTTAACATAAAGCTCTATAAAACCTTTCGTTGGGTTTTTATATTGATGCAAAGTGGAAATATACCTCAGTTTGTTTACAAGATTGCCCAAATACCGCTAACAGAATGGTGATTATGATATCATTACGAAGGTTGAAGCCTTCAATCTCTGTGATCATTTATCCAGCTTCAATTAACTTTTTATTCTAGCTATTGTATCAGACTTTGTTCAAGTAATTGTGGGCCGGACAGTGAGGTTAACACAAGACGAACCTAATTAAATCTACCCATTTCCGAGGCCGGATTTGAACCGGTGATCCTTACAATGCGAGGCCAGCCTGCTAGTTCCTGCACCGCCAGGGCCTGCTAATGCTGTTGTCATATCTCCGACATGTTATAACCAAATCATGCTTCCGTTTTGACGCCACTTGCGACCTGGTCTCATACAGTAGTATCAGCAGCTGAGCGACAGATGCGAGGTCTGCTATTGTCCGCCTCCCACAATGGTCAGCAGCGACCATCAGGCGCTCCCGTCACGCAACGCAACTCCGCACACGCGAACCAGTTTAATATCACGGTCGCCACAAATACTGTTTGCACGAGGACTTGTCACGGACGCGGTCTCAGTTTGAGCTTTACCGAGTGCACAATCAGAAACACTTCTGATACGCCTTTAGTTAACTGAGTCGTTATTATCTTGGGCAGTTTCCAACCCCTTGGGTATTCCTGGAACATATCTCATTCCACCACCAACCAAATCTCTTCTCTCGATGTGTCCCAATCATTCCTTTTTCATCAACACTATTCTTTACTGCTTTCATCCATGTCTTTCAGTTTTTCATGTTCAACTTCAGCCTTGCCGGCCTCAGTAGCATAGGGGCTACAGTGCTAGCTCCACGTGCCGAAGGTCGCCGGTTCGAATAAGGCCGCGGGCATGGATGTTAAGAGATGTGTGTCTGTGTGAATGTCCTGTCCGTCCTGTGGTTTCCATACTTAGAAGATACAATATATCATCATCAAGGGTTCTCTGCTATTCGGCAGGTCCACGCACAGTGACAGCCCTCCACGCCTCCCTCTGTTCCGCCATTCTCTTAGTTTCTACATATCTCCCGTTTATCATTATATCATCCATCATTTTCATCCTTCATCGACCTCTTCTCTTCTCTCCGTTTACAGTCCCCTCCAGAGCAGTCTTAAGCAAACATTCGTTCCTCAGCACATGCCCAATCCAGTTCCTTTTTCTGTTTCTTATTGGGTTTTTTTAGTGACCTTTTCTCTCCTATTCGTTCCAGCACTTCCTCATTCCTTACTTTGTCCTTCCAACTTATTTTCCCCATCCTCCTCCATACCTACATTTCAAAAGCTTCCAAGCTCTTTAGATCTTCTTTGCCTAGCGTCCATGTTTCTGCTCCATACAAAACATTTAGCCAATTTTTTCCTGAGGGTTTTGTCCAGCCTTTCGCATAGTAAATTTTTCTTTCTATTGAAAGCTTCCTTTTCCATTGCTATTCTGGTTTTTACCTCCTTCTTGCAGCTCATATCACCACTCACAATACTTCCGATATATTTAAAGGATTCCACATGTTCAATTATTTCTCCTCGTGGCGTTAACATCATTTCTTTCTTACTCTTTCCCACCATCATACATTTAGTTTTAGTCCTATTGATTCTCATTACGTATTCCTCACACCCTTTGTCTAAAGTCTCTAACATTCTTCTGAGTATCTTGACACTTTCTGCCAGCAAAACCATGTCATCAGCAAACCTTATGCAGGTAATCTTACGTCCACCCATGCTTTACCTCTTAAACTTCTTTTCATAATTTCCTCCTAATATATGTTAAATAATATGGGTGACAAACAACATCCCTGTCTTACAACACTGGATGACAACTGATTCACTGCGAGATAAAAAAAACAAAACAAAAAAAAAAAAAAAAAAAAAATCACATTGAGCTGGCTGTATGGCCTCAACTGCCGAAAGCCATTAAAAAAAAGTATCTATCTACCTTGAGGGCTGATAATTATTGAATGATTTCCCTCTGTCCAATGTACTAATGTCATCTATGAAGCAATTTACACCATACATAAGGCAAGCCTTCCTCTGACAGCATCAAAACTCTAAGCGTAACAAGGAAAACGATGGTTTCCTGTGCAGTTCGAAGCAATTTGCACTTATACGCAGAATGTGAATCGAAGAAAACAAATGAAAACTCAATTTTACACAGATTTATTCATCTGAAATTTTTTTTCTCTACCGCACATTGTAGCTGCCAGCAGGCAAAGAACTGTTACATTGAATCTTTCGGTCGTATAAAAGTAGTTCTAGTCTTTCCCATATCTTGTAGCTTGCAATATCCAAGGAGGAAATGTCTTCTTTTTTTTTTAACAAAATCAGGTTATCCCCAAGTATTTTATTTCAAAACGGATCAAGGGAACCAGTTTCATAACATAATTCTAAGAGTGCTGCAATAGGAGGGTAAAATTCCGTTAAGACTTGTGAGTGGATAAATGACTTTTGAATTGAAGATTGACTGAAGCCTCTAAATAATAATTGTATATAGTACATGACAGAATTTCTGCTGGGATCGAAATGAAACACTTGCAAAAGAATTGAAAAAATTGACATAATTGTGGAATTAAGTTAAAAAATTATTACGCTCCTCACAATAGAAGGAGAAACAAATAATATTTACAATTTCCTTTTGCTTGATAAGAAAACTGGGTATTCTCTAAAAATATTGGATGGTTGACTTCACGCTACCTGACGGCCGCTTTGTGACTTGAATAGACGTTCACATCGCTGAAACCAGTGCGAGATACGTAGTTTATTAAGGTGAAAATCGATTAGGTTTGTTTTTCAATGAACTAATAAAACTATCAAAACCAAGTCTTAAGACTTTTTGAATCCTTTAGGACGAAATGATAAATTATATCGATATTCGAACTTCAGTAAAATCGTTCTTGTACTTATAGGCAAATGTTTACACACAACCTCTTTCAAAGAGATCTTGTAAACCATTATCAAGGGCGATAAATTAAAAATGCATAACGCTAAATAAGAAACAAAGAATAATCATATCCAACGAAATAGGAGGTTTCAAACCAATCGTGTGATGGGAAACACATCTGTGTATAATTACATCAAATTGTAAGGTACTGTTTTAAAAATATTGTCTCTGTAAACTGTAAATGTTCTGGTTGAGGTTGATTTATTCCTCGTTGCCAATAGAAAATTTTATAAATTATATTTCCCTCGAATTCTATATAATGCAGCAATCAATTTTGCGGAGGTAGACGATGTAGAAACATTTGGCATTTCGGATTTTCTGGATAGGAATATTTTGCTGTTCATTAGATGTCAAATTTATGTTGCGAATTAATTAATTCTAAGGACTTCCTCCCTTGAATGATGCAATTGAACAAAAAAAAATATGACTGTAACACAGATTTATTTAATTTCACCATCTCCGATTACTTGGTCCCATAAGGCATCATAAAATTTACTCCAGGATTACTTGATATTATATGATTTTATTAAAGAAACTATTCATTCATGGCCATTTTGTGTTGCGTATCTATTAAATGTCAGGAGATTTTGTACAGAAGCTAATAGCAAAATTATTGGTATTATCTCCAAGGCGTAAAATGTAAGCTGCAGTTTGATTTGAAGGAATTGGTGATATCATACTGAGCAACTGTTAAGAATAAACTGGATCGTTTATTTGGACTTCCAATCTTTCTGAGAAGCAACCAATAGCTATAATAGATTCATAATAACACAAACAAATCTGAGGTTACAATTTTTTGAGAAATTGGGATATTATTTTACTTGCGTATTCATTGCGAATGTCAGAAAAATACTTAATGCGTGAAGATTTGTATACTGTTATCATTTCTGCTAGCTCATAATTAGTTAAGAGGATAAATTGTAACCCAGTAACAGCCAGCAAGTACTCCGCCTAGTCTCCGCTGACAAACAAGAGAGTAACAATGACAAAATCAAGCGTGAACTGTCTGCCCCTGTAATCCCGGCCACACGCGATGCCCGACGCAGAACTTTATCCAACGTTTTTTTCTCTTGTCATTAAGTTTTTTTTTTTTACTGCTTCTTAGTGGCAATTACGGCGCTGATAGACCAAGAGGTCTAATAGGTGTGCACGTTATCTAACTGTAGTCAAGGGAGTGTCGTAGATGAATTGAACTTCGAGCACTGTATACTTCGATCTGATGCAGGCTTCGTTTTAAAAAACCGCTTGAGGATTAGGTGAACTGTATTGAATGATACTCAGTATTTCAGGAGGCTATTAGGAAGTTTAAAGACAAACTAGAACGTAAAATTTCAAATTTGTGGTTTATTCTTGTATTAGCACAGTCTTTTTGATGTATTCCCTATTTTGTGTGTATAAATTAAAGCAACAAGAGTTTGAAAGAGACTTGTTCTTAAACATTATAATCAGAAATTGCGAAGGAAAGGTAAAATCGATTATGGTTTACGCAAAGGATATTGTTTATTTCCAGTTCGTTTTTGGTTTGAAAATGAATCTCAAACAAAAATTATTTTTTACAGTAGAACATCTAAGCAGATATTTGTAGATATAAATTTTTGCTTCGAATAAAAATTGTTCTTTGTTGACATTACTTTTGCTGTTTAATTTCAATCAGTGAAATACCCCGTAAAGTAAAAGTCTGGAGATAAATTAATTAGCTTCGTTTGCTGTATTGACGCTGCTGTAAAAATTTAATAATTTCGTTGGTCGATGTTGATGCCCTTCGTTGATTTATAGTCTAAGAAGGCACTAAACATAACGTTAATTCTTCAGTTTTCGTTCGTGTTTTATGTAACTACTTTTCGTACTACTACAGTCTTCTGCCCGAATAACGAAAATTATGTGTTTTGTACTAATTATCATCTCCAAATTCTATCCTCTTCTGAATAAGAGAAGCTCACTTAAAATCGAGAGCGGGTTGTTACTCCACAAATCACTGATCCGACCCGCCATGTTATACGCATTTGGTGCACGGCCGCTCCATCCAAACTACAAAGAATACAGTCCCTACAAAACAAACTTCTCCGCACTATCATAACAGCACCTTGATTTATACGAAACTCAAATCTTCACAGGGAAACTGGACTCCAAATTATTAAAACGTACATTATGAATTCTGTAAAAAAAACTTTATAAATAGCATTGAAGTAATTCCTGAAGCATAGTACTATAATCTAGGCCGCAGATCAACGACGCAACCACGCCTAAAATCGTATCGTCGACCACAAGACATCTTAAGCGATGACGGGTAAGATGCCTTCTGACTCTCCTTGAACGCTGTATAAAGTTCTCATACCCATTATCCTCTCATACTACTAGTAAAACATTTTAAACTATATTACCATTATTGTTATTATCAATATCTTAACTCATACCTGATTTTTTTTACATGTTATACAGTAATAATTCAGATACGGAGGAATCCAATTGGACTGACCTCATGCCAGGCGATGTAATCAATCACTTTAAGATCACAAAACTGTAGAACAAAAATGTAGTTGCTGGACGTTTTAAATAAATCATAGTTATCAAAAAAAATTATATAACAACACTGACCTTGATTTCTATTCTATCTCTGGAATAATAACAATAAAATATTTCTGTAGCAGCGAGTGAAACTCTTTGTTACCGGAAAATATTTTAAGGAACTCTTTTCATGATTTTTTTTTTTTAAGTTTCCTATACTACAAGTGTCAGGATTGTGAGGCTTGCTGGCCATAAGTACTTCGTCGTACTGTACATTCAACATGGTTTCGTCTGTTCCACCGTTATATTTAGCGCAAGACCACCTATCTTCGTTCACACTCGGTTCTTCACAAGTATAAAAAAATATGTAGTTTTCCATTATATTGGCAAACGAAGGTAGATGACTGACTAAACTGCTACAAGCATTTAAGCGGATTTTATGATAATGAAGACACAAATAAGCTGGTTGGAAGAGCTTCATGTCAAAGCTAGGAACGGTATTTAGGACAATTTTCCAGCGTCAACGGTATCGTTTTCGACTCCTGTTGAAGGGTATAAAGGGTAGGCTCTTCGAGTACTGATTCACATTTTTTCATTTGGAGTACATACTCTGTTAAATCTAAGCACTGATTACTTACATTCAGAGTGGACAAGAAGGCAAAAAAATTCTTCAAAATGGAATTCGGAGAACATGACGTCACAATAATAAGGTATAAATGCAAAAAAAAAACAACTAACTATTGAGAAAATGTTCCTCTCAAAAAAAAAAAAAAAAAAAAACCCTTACACATTGATAAAGTTAGGAGGTTATTGGTTTATTAATTCAGTGTGGATGGTTGATTGCTATTATCTTAAATATCTCAGCCCATTCCCTCATTTTATTGACGGCAGTGTGCCCGTTATTATGAAACGAATGCATTCGTAGTTTGTTATTAGAACATAACGTTCCCCGCTGCAGCAGGCTAAGTACTAATGTATTTTTCTTACAAAAAGTAAAATTACGGCATAGGTTACCGCATCCCTGCACTCGGTTTCTCAGACATGTGTTGACATCAGACATTCAAGAAGTTATCGGAGGACAAAGAAAAAAGTTGACATACATCTGGACAACATCTGTGCGTGGAAACTCAAGAGCTTTAAAACACTTATTACATCCGTATAAAGCACGTCATACACAAAGTTGTTACTTAACAATCAATCATGCTCCTTTATTGAGAACTTATCCTCCTCTCTGTATATTTAAGGCATCAAAGAATGAAATACGACAGCACAGAAACAGGATGGATAGAATTATCTTTCATAAAGTAAATCAGTTAATCAGTAATATTTCTGAGAGATGAATTTTTAAATGTTAGATATTATTTCTTAGATAACTGCTCACATCAGCAGGAACTTAGACAGCCCTTTATGTAAAGCAAACCGTTAATTTCTTTCTAAGATGTGCAGAAATTGTTTCACTATTATTTTTTTATATACTGTCGAAGATAGTAAGCAGAAATCAGAGACAAGCGATGCAGAACATAGAATATTAAAAAATAAAACTAGTATTGAACAGTTTTACGTATTTTTGGGTTCTTACCTTCGAGATGATTAACCTTGCTTCTGTAAGACAAATACAGTTATTACTCATCAGTCATCACGTACCAGATAGAAAATAATCAAACTTTGTCCCATATTAGAACCGGCATAAGATTATCGTCCTTTCTTATTGAGGAATGTAATATAGACGTCTCAAAATAACTGTGGAATAAATTGCATTCATCAATATTGGTGCATAAGCGGTTAATACTCGAACCTTATATTCGCGTGTGTGCTGGTTCGATCTCTCTCCAAGCCGTTTTGATTTCAAGTTTCCATGGTTTACCTAAACCACTCCAACTGAACTCCGGTATGGTTTCTTAAAAAGATAATGGCTGAAATCCTTTCACCAAATCGTTTCCCGGCTCTAGGATTCGTCGCTGTCGTGATCATTACAGCCTTGACTAAAACTTAATAAAGGGTATATAACAATGTTACCTTCGTACTAAACTATGTTACTTGATAAAGAGGCAAATTACAAAAAAAATAAAAAAAAATAAACCGTTGTAAATTATTTCAGTGAATTCAATTCAGAATACAGCAAAAATATGTGTACAGTACATCAATTGAAATTACAGTTAAGAACCGTGAAAAAAAAGTAATATAAATTCTCCTAGCACCATACAGAAAAGGGGCTTCTGGTATTATGAAAAATGCAATGAGAATAGTATACAAATATTTTGAGGTCGTAGAGTGGAACGAATTTTACTAACGTATTTCTGTACCAATAAATGAAAGAGAGGCCTACAACAACAATTAGATTTCCAAAGACAATCCTGTTTACATCATGATAAAAGTTTTGAATCAAAGTAAAGTTCGCTAAACCTTATTTTTGATGTTTGCAAAAGTACAATTATTGAAAATTGGGCGTCACCAGTGTTATACCTGTAAAAGTTTAAGAAATGACTAGGAGAAAGATAGGTCATACAGAAGACTTTAAAATGTTACAGAATGCTTAGAGCCGATATTCCCGAAGTAATTGACTGAGTTCAGCTATTCCGATTGTAAAAGAGACAAAAAACAGCCGTAATGCGACGTAAAATGACCAATTTATAATCTTGGTGGGTGTCCATTTCGTTTACATTTGCAGGAAGAATTTAATGCCGATTAACTTAAATTGCATACATTACTTCATTGAATAAATATTAAATAAGCACATTTATGACTGGAATACATGATGCATCAGCATTAACTTTTGTATTTTTGTGTTCGCAGGGAGTGGAGATATGTTTGTAAAACAGGGCTGTTGAAGCAAGTGCATTTATACCTAGTGATAAAAAAAATACGCTTTCTATCCATGTTAAGAACTGTAAAGTAAGGTGTAAAATACGAACGCGTTTCACCGCCTGTACCTGAAATTTAGTACAAGCTCTTACATCCATCTTAATGTTCTGTATTTTATAATATACACATAAAACTATGATCAATTAAAAGCCTCACATTTTAGCAGTAAAACTAGTACATTCGATTGATTATAATAGTTTGCACTTTAGTTAATGCATACGTAAACGCCATTCTCATACTCCCGACAAGGCTCTCACATGTCCTGCCACAAAACAGTAAACAAGTTTCAGAAAATCGCAAGGCTCGAAGAAATTAAGTCGAAAGTTAAATAACCATACATTTAGATCTAGTCGCAACAAAATTTCAGTTACTTTCAGTTAAACCAAACCATTTTATATTTATCAAATAGGTTCTGAATACAATACATCACTATAACTATCTCGAAAGTGCGACTAGTTTGTTAGACAAGCAATATTGAGGGTAGTCTCAAAGAAATGTGAAATGAATTTCTGTGTTTCAGGAAAAATAAACTGCGCGTAAGTTATGATAGAATAAACGAATACGTACACGGAGTGATTGCATCCTAACAACATACTTCTCTGTGACTTAATCGATTGAGTGACAGGAAATAAACTATAAGACTAAGAATGAATTTAAAAACGAAGATTATATAGGCAAATGTCTCCCCAGTTATCTGTTGTCGAATGGGTACCGGAAGTTGTGGTTATTTGCCAACGTGTACGATGCCGGATACTGATATATCATATCCATCTCTGGGCCGAGGT
Organism: Vandiemenella viatica; assembly: GCA_031002005.1. Classification (NCBI taxonomy): domain Eukaryota; kingdom Metazoa; phylum Arthropoda; class Insecta; order Orthoptera; family Morabidae; genus Vandiemenella; species Vandiemenella viatica. Next base: position 54,365,430 of record CM061914.1, on the reverse strand, counting down.
GATGAAATGTAACTTGAACCTCTATCTCTGCTGTTAGAGATATTCATTGTTCGTCGAAGTCTAAGTCTTTAGGGCCCTAGAGTGTTGAAGACACACAACAGGAACGAATTCAGCCACGGGCTGTTTGAAGGAATCATTCAAAAATTCGCCTGGAGTCAATTGGAGAAATAAGCGGCATGGTGGCTCAGTGGTTAAGGTGACTGACCAGAGATCGAAAAGTCCACGGTTTGAATCCGCTTTTGGTTGAGATTTTTATAGGTCCTTAACCCTACCTTCACTTCTGGCACAGCTTGCTGTTTAATGTGAAGTACGCCAGAACGCTTCCGTGGTTCAGATTCACGTTAAACTGTAGGACCCCTATACCCGAAAGGATTACCAGGTTAGGATAGGTGGCTACGATATGGGTGTATTGCGCAGTCGATAAGATACCCTGTCACCAGGTCATTACGACCACCCGTGTTTACTTTATTTGGAGTAATTATGAAACACCTAAATCTGGATGGTTGACAGGGGAGTAAACCTGCCTCCTCCCAAGTACTTTGCCTAGCTCGCCTACTATACTCCGTTAACTTTGCTAATCCTATGCTAATTCGTCTGAGTTGAAGAAGCGAAAACGATGTTTTATTAATAAATACGTCTGGATGGCCAAATTCAGAAACAATAACATGCTCAAATCGCAACAATTAACCATTTCATATCAAAGATACGTGACCCATGCTGCAAATAAGTGCTACTTTGGTTGAAATACATAGTCGTGCCTTTAAATCGTGTAATACCAGTAATTTTAGTTTTTACTTTCGCTAGCGTAGACACATCGTGAATGGTGAAATGTGTAACACCCGAAGGTAAGTGTTACCACTGTCACATTCCATGCTTAGCTAATAGTTGTTTTACGTATCTGTGAAAATGTCTGTAGACTTCTTGCTTTAAATATAATAGAATATTGTTTGGAGATAGAGGACCGGGATTACACCCGGTTCGGCCATCCTGACTGGGTTTTCCGTGGTTTTCCTCAGTCAATTTAGGCGAATGCTGGGATCTTTCACACAAAAACAACACAAGCCGGACACTTAGGGAAATGATGTTACTATCAGAACCAACATAATCAGTGTTGAATGAAGCATTATGTTTTCAATAATTTCTTTTTAAACACGAAAATTATCGATTTCTTCTATAAAAGTCGATTCTTGCCCAGCTTGAAGCCATTGATTCTCATCTATACCATATCGCAAACAAACGATAGTTGGTTATTCGCTGGAAACTGTACAGAAAACTCCCAATAATTTCTACAGAGCACATGTCAAAATGCACAAAATAATATAAAGTTCTTCTCAAATTGAATTACAATATGGAGGATATAGTATCATAAAATAAATATCTTTTGTTGATTATCATGTTTGCATTAATGTTCAGAGTGTTCAGAATATTTGTTATATATACCCAACGGTACATTTTTTTTTATTTACAATGCACATTAAGTCGATGATTCCCCGCTACACGAGGTTGCCAGAATATATTATACTTGGTGACGTGACAACAGAAGAAACCTGTCCTAGATTTCTCGTATTTTACTTCTGTTTCTGATCACTGTAACATTGCGAAAAATGGAATAGTCTTACCAACTAATAAACACGAAATATCCAAATCATTGAAACAAAACAGAAACTTGCATAGTTAATATCCACAACTCTACCGTTTTCTAATAAATTGTGGAAGTCTTGTTACTGAATACTATTTTTAGAGATTTAACTTCCATGAAGTCAAAGTCATAAAACTTGGGAGAGGATTTGGTACAAGGAAGGGGAAGCAATCCAGCAATGGATTCTTGAATAATCCATTATGTCATTTGCCACGAGTGACTGTGGAAAACTACAGGAAACCAAAAACCCGTATTCTCCCAAAAGTCAGGTCCGTATATCGACCCCTCTCACAACAGGTATGATAGCAGTAAGTTAAAAAAAAGTCACCATTTGAATAAAAGAGAAACCAAAATTCCATAAAGACCTGCTTTTCATCATTAAATTGACTTATAGAGGAACTGAAAAAGTAGGGACTGAGACTGAATGAGTTTAGTAACAGATAATGATCCCAAGATGGTTATGATTAGAAGAGATACTGAAAAAAGAGGGCAAAACTGGAACAGTGGTAGAGTCTTCATTCACCGACTCGTAGAGTAGGCGGAAAGACGTGAAAAATAGACAGTGATAAACTGAAGCAGTTCCGCAACTGAACAGTTAGTTTATGGAACATACTTTGAATTAATCCAGTATTTACGACGAGCTTAAAGAATAATAGAAATAATATAAAATGCAGTTTCGAAGCCTACTCGGTGCTCAGACACATCAACTATATCTGCGTTCCCTTTGTACAGCTACTGCTTAGTGACCCATACTATTATGAGAATTGACAGCCTCAATAAAAAAAATGTAAGTCTGAAGCAACAAACTATATCCTAGAGCAGAGGTTCCCAACCTATGCGTCGCGACCCACTGGTGGGTCGCGGCGTGTGTTTTGGTGGATCGCGGAACGATCGAGGTTTTTGACACAAAAATATATCTTTTATTTAATCTATTTAAAAAATATAACACGATATTTTACAAGTGCAATAATCATGAAAGCCATTAGCTTAAATTAAAACTTTGTGAGAAAAGAAAAGTGTTTTCTTAAACAGTCAGCCGGTATTATGTAATTTTTTCAGTAAATTATAAGTTAGTTGCAGGCCTCATTTATTTTCAAATAATATTTCTTTTTAATTTCAAGTACCCGAAAGGAATTCAAATTTAGTTATGTGTTAAAATGTGAAATGTGTTCTATTCGTTGACTAATAATTGTTTTAGGAGCTACTTTCCAAAAATTGACGATGGTTACTCTTGGATAAGAAATCCTATCGAAGAGGAACATTTGAAACAGCTGAAGAAAACTCGCTAATAGTGTTTTCTTACGATTCTTCTTTAAAGACAATTTTCAAGGAAAAATCCTTAATTTCCTTCTGGATGTACGAGCAGAGTATCCAGAAATCTCTAAATTAGCTGTGACTTACTTGTGTGAACGAACTTTTTCTACTTTATTATTATTATTTTGAAAAACAAATACAGAAATAATCTATGTGTAGAAAGTGGCTTAATGTTAAAATTGTCCCTGATATCTATGCCCTCATCAGTAAACACCATTGCCAGAAATCTCACTGATTTTAAAGTTGTGTTTTTATAATAATTAAATTATTTTTCATTATTTTGTAATAAAGCGGGAGGCGGCTGCACAAAGCATCAGCCTTATCGAGTTGATGACTGAAGTTCCAGGATTAGTTAGAACTCGATTTGCAAATTAAAATGCCACTGATGTGCCAAGTTATATCTTAGTAGAAAACACTTGCAAACCCCATTTTAGTGATTGACTGGTAAGTTTACCATTGTGGTTTCCTGCTCCCAGTCTTCCATATTTCTATACATTTTGACGCAGTAAATCACAATGATAAACCTACCAATCAACCACTAAAATCTGGTCTACAGGTGGTTTCCACCAAAAGGCGACTTGGCTGATCAGTTGCATTTTAATATGCTGGTCGAGTTACTTCTAATCTTGAAATTTCAGCAGCCGCCTCCCCGTCTATAACATGTTTGTTGTTTTATTTATTATCGATTCTTGTTTTTGTTGATAGTATATCCTTTGTACGAAAATTTTCCTTTTCGTAGGATAGGATAGTCGATAGCGTATCGAGATCACACAACAGTTCCCATTCTAGTATTAGATAGACTCTCATATTGCGTGGGACGCGAAAATTTTTTTTACTTAAAAGTGGGTCGTGAGCCAATAAAGGTTGAGAACCGCTGTCTTAGAGCATTCATACTCAACCCACCAACCCTTTCCAAGCAGGATTTTTATTTTATTTTAATTTATTTATTTTGCTTATGGCTTTACGCCGAGGGCATAACAGGCAGAAAATGAGAAAATGATGGGAGGGGGGCAAGAAACGGGAAGGAATTCAGCCAGGGCCTTTCGAAGCTTTCAATGTGACCTGAAGCCTAGTATGGTACTGGTACACCTTGATGTTTTGAAACTAGCTTATAGCAATAAGCCGGATTTATCAGAAATTATTAAAAATTTGTCACAATATTTGTCACAATATCTACAATCACACTAACGTTAAAATAAATGCTTACTATTAAATGTGGAGTTTTATTTGTGTTGTAGTTTATTGCGGCCCATCTTGATTTAGTAGTAGCACGTTTGTGGTCCAAGAGGAAAAATGTTCAGTATGGCTGTCCTATGGGATGTAATACGGTCTTAAATCCTCTCAAACATATTTGAGTACGAATTCGAAACGTATGATACAACCAGGTAAATATTGTACGTTTTACAAATAAAACGGAATGAAAGAAAACAATAATTGATCCAGAGTAAGTTATAATGTTTCTTAATAATTTGGGAGAATAAAAATCCAAACGTCACTGAAAAAAGATTCTTCAGAAACTATTTTATTGTCTATCAGCAAGCAAACACAGATTCAAATTAGCTTCTTCTCAAATTCGTTTTTACCCCAGATGTTGCAAAACTCCTTTCTGTTATACGAAAATTTTTGATAATTGCTTACGATATTTGGGGTATCAGATCGATATTTAATTTATCAAGAATTTGATCAAATATACTTTCTTCGACTTGATCAAACACGGGAAAGGCTCTCGGTTTGATTAGTGTCGCAACACCATCATTCCCAAGCAACACTCTTTATCGGTGATACGGTGCGTAGTCTTCAAACACTTCTTCTTTTTCCCAATATTAACTGAGATACGTTAAAATAGTCTTTTTTTTTTGTACTTCTCGGTCATTCTTACACCAGTATTCACCATCGCTAACCATTCATGCAAATAATATCCGGTAAGTATAGTACAATTAGGATATTTCTTTTAAGCTTTCATATGGTTTTAGTCGCAAAGGGAAAGAATGTCACTTTCCGACAGTAAATAGAAGTAAGTAAGTGTGGCATTCTTAGTCAGGAGACTATGAATGGTTGTTCTTTCTTCTGAGTTTCTATTTGTGACACATTTCCTAATCAAAATTCGCGAATAGAATCTATATGGGCAACCCGGCTTTCAGGATAGGATGATTTTATTCTGTTTTCGCGTAATATTTAATGCAAGGGTTTCGTGATCTAACTTTTCAATTCATTTATTTTGTATTTTCCGTTCGGTTTGTAAAAATGATTTACTTCTGTTTATTCACCGCTAACACACTACCATGTTCTAAATGCGACAAGCCTTCGACATGTTGAGGAATGTGATTACCATTCTTAATTGGGGTGTTGCATTGCCAGGGGCTTAATAGTATATTACATTTCATCTCAACTTCAATTTCGTTTGGTTGGAGCAATTCTCTCCGAATTACTTGTCTTAAGTAAAAAAAAACTTTAAAAATTTAAACAATAATTTATCACCCCGTAATTTTTCAGTATAGCCTTTTATCGATTTTGATGGCTGATATGGGAACCTATGAATAGGCTGAGATCAGGAGTGGGCAGATCCAAGGTTAACCTAGGAAGACGGGGTTATGCTGAGGATGATGACGTCAGGTGTGACTGTGGAGAGGATCATCACACTGTTCAGCACATGCTCCAGTGTCGACTGTGTCCAACCACCTGCCCGAAAGATGACTTATATGAGACTTCGTAAAATACACTTGATGTGGCCAAATCTAGTACAATTTGATGCTTATTATTGTGTAAATACGTATATTTCTAATAATAAATAAATAAATTCATTTTGATGAACTGATCTCATCTTCCAAATAGCTTACGAACAAAAAAAAAAAAAAAAAAAAACAAAAAAAAAATAGTTTCCATTCTTAAGATAGCTTACGTATTTCTTAAGATAATTTCTTCCTGATATTGATGACTCCTGACGTAAAGATAATTTTCATCTCCTTCTTTAAAAGCTTTATAACATTGATTGATGCTTTTATGTGACATCAAATGATCATCGAAAAATTTGGAATGAAGATAAATGCAAAGAAGTGTCAGCTTATTAGATCCACAAATAAAACACAAAAGGTTAATTATGAATATAAGGTGGGGAAAGAATTGCTTGCTGAAGACTTGAAATGTAAATATCTTGGAATTACTTTTGATAACAAACTTAACTGGGCAGGACACATAGGACAGGTGGTAGGAAAAGGTTTCAAAGTTCTGCACTTGTTGGAGAGAGTGATGAGGGGATGTACGAGAGAAGTCAAGGAATTGGGTTACAAAACTTTGGTCAGACCATTGCTCGAATATGGTAGTGTAGTATGGGACCCTCATTTTACGTATCAAATACAGGAGTTGGAGAGGGTGCAAAAAAGGGCTGCTAGATTTGTTTCTGGAAATTATCGCAGAATTCAATCAGTGACGGATATGATAAAGGAGCTGGAATGGGATTCATTGCAAGACAGGAGGAGAATGAGGAGGGTCATGGGAGTGTACAGGGCATATACTGGCGATGAGGCATGGAAAGATATTGCAATAGGTATGAAAAGTAGTGCATGGAAGGGAAAAGATGACCATGACCACAAGCTGGCACTCGATTTCAGGCACAAGGGTGTAGGAAGATTCTCTTTTTTAGGTAAGGGTGTCAGGGATTGGAATGAGTTACCAAGAGAAATGATGAATAATTTACCGAAAACTATGAAAGAATTTAAAGATAAAATTTGTGGAGGGCAAATGTAGGTAGGTGCAGGATGGGGGGAGGATAGGTGTGTAGGGAAATTGCCACCGGAGCCTGTGCTCCATTGCAATTAAATTAAATCTTTTCCGTCATTCGTACTTGCATTTTCCAAAGACGCAGATCCGCTTGACTTTTATCTATAAAATAGAGAACACCTGGAGTCTCGTTGTTGAACAGTCGAGATAGGTCAGTACTTCATCAAGTCCATTAAGGAAAACTACCAATTTCTCCACCTTATTTCTTTTATTGGATTGTACGTTCTAGTTATCTGCACCACTGACGTGATTCCCCCTGGAACCCATAACATTTCTCATATCGCCAAATGATGCAGAGGCACAATTCATCGAAGTAATCGATTTATTACCTATGCGTCCGACTTCGGTAAGAACATTGACATGTAAGCAACATTTACACAGACCTGGCGCTTAAATTGAACAGATTATAAAGTATGACGACGATGACTCCATTGCGCAGAAATAATTTTTTGTCAGAGAGTATGAAATTCACCGGGAAGATATGCCAGTCCATCAAAAAGGATAGATCATTCACGTGAATGGTTGTAAGAATGTTTATAAGACGAACAATAATTATAGACCAATTGTCATGTTTCACTCACCAACATCAACTAAAAGAAGGCATTAAAATAATATTGAAGATTTCTTAAAATACTAGAACCGTAAAACCCCTCAGATTTGTAATCAATAATTTTGTCTGCAAGAAGATCACAACAAAGAAACTACGTCGAAGAACGGTCAAATACACGTCGACCGAAAAATAAACATTATTCCATAATTAAACTTGGTTATCAAATTAAACTAGGGATGGGCAAAATATATCGATGTATCGATATATTGATATTTTTTAGAAAAAATATCGATATTTATCGCCGATATTTTTATTTTCGATATATCGATACATCGATATTGTATTTAGTGTATCGATTTTAAGTACCAATTCGATATTTTTCCTACGAACGCAATTCAGTATGCAATTTAATCGTTACATGTATATAGGATAAATATACGTATATATCCAATGTTCTGAAAGTGTCTTAAAAGGTGAATTCGTCGAAATATAACAGCTTCATCAGCGGTTGATAGGTTAAAAAAAGCTGTTAAATTTTAACAATTTTACGTTAACGTCATTTTTGTGTTAGCATGTAAGCGGTTGTTTTATCTTTGTAGTTGAAATATTATCTTTTCGACTGTTTTTTTTCATTTACGAATAACGATTAATGGGTTGATGTAACACAAGTCATTATGAATGACTGTTAATTCATTTAAATGTTTACAATCTAGTCTACAGTCAAAACTCCTTAATCGCAAGGAATACGTTCCGCAAATTAGCCGCAAATACGAAAATCTTGAATACGGAAACCTTGATTACAGAATGTTAGTTTATATAGGATTATAGGGAATACGTTCCAAGTATACAGAAAAATTTTGATGTAATGGAGTGATTATCGCACTTTGAACTTAATAGACCAATTCTGGATTTCTTTAAATCCTCTAACCTAATGTTCATTGTAATGCTCTTTAAAATATGCATATAGCTTTCTCGTAAATTACAGCCCCACTAATGAATACTTTCTTGTGACTGCTGTCTTCGATTGATGTAGTGAGAGCGGTTTTTAATTTTTTATTCACTGAGACACCAATGGTTTTTACTGATAGTATGGTCCTCTTCGAACGCCTCTCCCGTGTCAGGTTGTAGGCAATTACCATGGGTGATGTATATCCCTCCAAGGAAAGTCCTAGGAAGATGAACTGGGGTGGTTTCCCGTTTCACTGAACATGGTGGTGTAATGGTTAGCGTTCTGGCCTAGCATTCGGGAGAAGGGTGGGTCGAATCCCCGTCCGGGTATCCAGATTTGGGTTTTCCATGCTTTCCCAAATCACTCCAGGCAAATGCTGGGATGCTTCCTTCAAAAGGCCATGGCCGAATTCCTTCCCATTCCTTGTCCCCCATCCTTTCCCGTCTCTAAAGACCTCAATGTTAAGAGACGTTAAGCAGTTTAAAAAAATTCCCCGTTTACTTCCTCAGTGTGACAGTGCTCCTAAGTGTGTATGACAGTGACACTGTGTGGCTCGGTATAGAGTGTTGTGGATGAGAGATGAAAGAAGGGAGAGGGTGGAAGCCGGTGTCGGCATGATCAGGCCTACTTTTGGGAAACATTCTAAAGGAGGCGCCAAGCTTAGCATTCCCATCCAACGGATGAATCACCATCAACAACATCGTATGCCCTTGCAGTGCAGAGAGGTTTGGTGATTACTGATGATGAAAATCGTTGACGTAGTGTTAAGTGAAAATAATTCATTTGCAGCACTCTGCGATCACGCAAAAAGTATTGTGACTTATTTTAAGCAGTCTGTCAATGCTATGGATCTATTAAGATCTGAACAAGAAGCATCTGGGGAAAAGAAAGGAGAGGTGTTGACTTTGACACAAGCTGTTAGCACTTTAATATGTTAGAACGATTTTTCAGACTCTCTGCAATTGTAGCTAAAATCTTAGCTGCAAAAAGTCAGTCAAATATAAACACACTTGATATGGTTGCAACTTAACAGCTTAATGTAATACGTGACCTCATTGACCTGCTTGGTCCTTTCAAAGAAGCCACTGAAGAGGTTAGTGGTACAAATTATGTGACTGCTAGCTTAGCCATTCCTGTTACAAATCTGATTCGACAAGTAACGGAACAAGCTACTCCTTCGACCACTTTAGTATTCACGGTAAAAGAGGCTTTACTCCAAAGAATTCAAGAGAAATTAAGTCCTTTAGAAGGAAATATATTCCTTGCAGCAGCTACCATTTTGGACCCGCGTTTCAAACGTATACACTTCACTTCTCCAATAGGTGTCAAATGCGATATCTACAATGAGTAATGATATTCGCTTGGAACTTAGACGACGAGGACAAAGTTCTCCAGAAGTAAGGTCTACAGCAGCAACACAATATATCGCAGATAACGCATCAATTTGGTCCACACATGAAAAGCTATTATCCCTTAGCACTACTGTTATGCAAGAGGTTCCAAGCTCTGGCTCAGTTCCTAATGAGCTTAAGCAGTATCTGGACCAACCATTAATAGACAGAAAATCAGACCCAATAAAGTTTTGGGTGAATTGCCAGTGCTCCAGCGCGCTGAAATACCTTATATGTCAAGCTTCTTCTGTGTCGTCCAAGAGAGTGGCTCCTGCAGTCAACTTAGCTGTACTGAACAACAGGAGTAGATTGACGGGGGAGCACATAAAACAGAGAATTCTATTGATGTCCATATCAGACGAATACTGGTTTGATTGATTGAAAAAATAATAAATTAATAAAAGTTTGCATAATTTCTACCTGTGTCTTTAATTTTCAGAATTTTCTTAAATATTTTGATGTATTTTATGATTTTTTTTTTTTTTTGATAATTACTCCCTTTAGACAAAAATATCGAAATATCGATATATCGAAATATCGATATTTTTCCCCGATATATATCGATAGTGTTTGTAAATATCGTTTCGATATTTATCGATATATTTTTTTGATTGCCCATCCCTAAATTAAACACTAACGTCTAACAGTTCAAAAACATTGCTTTAATTGAGCTTATTGCAAGAATTAATCAAAGCAACTTTGGTTACCCCATTTAATTTGTAATGAAATAATTCAAATTTTGCCTGCAAGAAAGACACGATATTGCGCCAAAGTTGGGTCAGCTACATGTACAGCAGATCGAAAAATAAACACAGAATCAATAGAAACCTAAAACCCGACTTCTGACATTTCAATGAGAAAAGGAGCAGGACACACATCGCAAGAGAGGTTCTAAATGATTTTAGCTAAATTCTATCGATGAAGACGGAGTCACAACAAAAAGATTAGTACTAGACCAGTGGTCCGCAACCGGTGTGCCGCGACAAGGTGAAAGGTGTGCCGCGTAATTTTACCAGTTATAAGGAATTAATTGTCAAGTTTTTTATTAATTATATTTTAGTTCCATGTGTCGCGAATTGTTACGTATTGACGTATTCTAAGAAATTAAATGTTATTTATTTACTCACAGTTGCTGTTAGTTATTTTTTTTATTCATTTTTAAATATCTTTATTCCTCGCCTCTACTGTTGCGCTTTGAGGTTTTGTTATATTTACCGCTTGTTCTGTGTACATGCTTTTCCCTCAGTCTAAACTGCTGGGGTTAGCAGAATTTTCCAAGTCTTATTTTATGACGTCGTCGCTTCTCCAACAATACTACTTTGTTCCTGAACCGTTGCACCGACGCGACGCCTTGTTGGACATTACTGTAAAAGCAATCGGCGTTATATTAGTTACTTCTTTCAAGTGTATAAATCCTGCTTCTTGCAATTACTTCAGTTCCATCATAGCTGTGCTCTGAAGTGGTCTGAAATAGGGATGATCGATATTAGAAAAACATCGATGTTGACATCGATGTTAACATCGATTCAAAAGTATCGATGTGCTATAAACATCGATAGAAAAACATCGATATGTCTAACACATCGATGTTTTCGGTAGGAAGTACAACTGTCTATTCTATTTATTAAATGTGTTTACTGTTATTGAAAATACAATACAATATTTCGCCAATATCTGTTAATATCGCTCATTCCTAACCCTATGCAATCCCTCCGTCACTGGCCCACCATGCAATACAAAAAGCGTTAAGCATTTAAAAATTCACCCACCTGCATGCAAAGCCAACCGACACCAATTCTTAACACTCCTTCAATGCAAAACAAAAGCAACAACCAGGAAATATTTAATCTCGGGCAATGTATCCACTTTTTACACGAAATAACCTAAAAAGTAGGAAATAATACAGTGAACAAACGCATTGTACCTACATTGTTGGGTTATATTACCGCAAAAGTTACTGGTCAAAGAAATAATAATACAATACAGAATAAAGATTTACCATACCTGTTATTTCGTTATTAACAATATCAATAGCAAATTAAATTCGCTTCGCTACACAAGTTCACTCACAACACACACGCACGCGAGCGTTGAAGTTGACAGTATTTTTTTTAATCCCTTAGAAAATGCAAAGATTTAACTATTCGTAAGGCTTACTCTCGTTAGGGGCATCCATAAATTACGTGAGGTGTTTTTCCGGATTTTTGGACCCCCCCTCCCCCCTGGTGAGATTTCGTGAGATCTGGCCGGACCCCCCCCCCCCCCCCCCCCCTCTGGTGAGATCTGGTCCGTGAGAACCCCCCCTAGAAATCGCCCTGCAAACTTTTTTCTTAGGTATTTTTGACGAAATACCCTCCTAAAATCGACTTTGCCGCAAATTTTTGCTCTACTGTCCCCAAATTTTTCGCAAAATCTCACGTGAGATTTCCGTAGACCCCCCTCCCCCTTGGTGAGATCTGGTGAGATTTCGCCGGACCCCCCCCCCACCCCTATTTCACCTCACGTAATTTATGGATGCCCCCCTACGTTGATCAGTGTCATCTAGTGTAAAATCGTTGAACTTGATAGTCATCTAGCTAGTACATCCAATGCACGATAGATGGCCCTAAAGAATATATTGACGTTTCGATATTTTATACTCATAACATCGATGTGTCGATCTTATGTCAAAACATCGATGTCAAAACATCGATGTTTTCGAGCTGAACATCGATGTTTATTCACCATCGATGAATATCGATCATCCCTAGTCTGAAAACTGTTAATAGTTAGTCTCGATATTTCTATTACTATTAGAAGACTATTTTATTTCTTCAAGATGGACGAATTCCTTGAATGGAGTGTTCCATCAATGAGTGCAACTGGTGAAAACGTTGAAAGAAACAAAAGTTGATGCAGCGGAAATATGATGATACTTACTTATCCTATGTTTTTTTTTTTGGTGTGGTGAAAAACCTAGTTCAGTTCCCGAATATATCGTCTGTGGTGAAAAACCCAGTAATGCTACTATGGTTACCAGTAAACTGAAACGACATTTGTCAACAAAACATTCTTCTCTGTCAGGAACCGATGTCAATTATTTTCGTCAGTTGTTAGAAAATAAGAAAAACAAAGAACGTTCATGACCGCTACAGTACGTTTTTCGGAAAAAATACAGGAAGCTAGTTATAAGGAATCCGAATTCATCGTAAAGGCCAATAAACCACATATAATAAGTGAAACGCTGTAAAGGCCTGTTTGTAAAGAGATGGTAAGAATAGTTCTGGATTTAGAATCTGCTGGTGAAATTTCAAAAATTCCTCTTTCTGCTGACTGTCAGTCGCCGAGTTATTGATACGTCTCATGATACTGAAGACATTATAGAGGAGAAAATCAATACCAGTCAGAAGTTCTCACTTCAGATCGAAGAATCCGCAGATATTAGCCGCCACGCACAGCTTCTGGCTTACATTCGCTACATCGAAGGAGATGTAATTATAAGTAATTTTTTTCTTTTTGTAAAGAAACTACCGGTGAAGAAATATTTCGTTTGACTGATGAATATTTTTGCTTCTTAAAGAATTCACCACGAAGCCATTGTTGCTAAGTCTCTGCCACCTACTCTGAAAGATGTGCTGGACAAAGAAGTAAAAGTTGTGAACTTCATAAAAACGCGGCCCCTAAATCCACGACTTTTTTCCGTTTTATGTCAGGAAATGGGTTCAGAATACACATACACATACAAAAGTACGCTGGCTGTCACGATGAAAGGTGTTACAGCGAATATATGAACTTAGAGATGAGGTCCAGACACATTTGATTGTTGAAAGACATTAAGTACGTGGATTTATTCGCAGATGGCAATTGGGTATGTAAGTTGGCAAATCTTCCGTCATTTTCGTACACTTGACTGAACCGATCATCACAATGCAAGGTAGGAACGATAATATTCTTATTAGTATGTATGAGATTAAAGGATTTGTGAATAAGCTGGATTTTTGGTTACAGAGGATTGAAAGTGGGTCGTGTGATATTTTCCCGACTGTGTGGTTACTTGATGACAGTAATAAAATGATGACGGGCTTAATTAAAGAACATTTAGAAGTTCTGCAGCAGAGATTCGAAAAGTACTTTGGAGAAAGTATTGAAAATTTTGAATGGGTTCGTGATCCAATCGTTGAAAATTCGGAACATCTTCCAATTAATATTCGGAATATCTTCCAATTAATATATGTAAGAACGATTAATATTCAAGAGAAACTTGCAGATTAAAAGGCTGACGGAACTTTGAGAACTTCTCGAAGTTCCTTTAGATACATTTTGGCTAACAATAAGGTATGGCAGTTAATGTGTTACTGCCATTTGAAATACATATTTATGTGAATTTGGCTTCTCGGCGTTAATTGAGGTTAAAACATCCAAGATAGAAAGACTCAAATCCGTCTATGAAGAAATGAGGCTTGCATTGTCAACGATTTCTCCACGGATCAGTCACCTGTGTGCTGTTAAGCAGGCACAAGTGTTACATTGAAAGTATTTGCACAATTATTTACTTTAATAGCAATATAAAACTGCCTGATTATTAATTTTATGCAACCGCGGTTTTTACCTATCATTTTTTACGTGTTAGGGGGCTTCATAATTCGGACAAAAATTTCGTATTATGAGGATGTTTTTTTGGTAAGGTGTGCCGCGAGATTTATGGATAACCTTATGGTGTGCCGCGAGTAGGAAAAGGTTGCGGACCACTGTACTAGACAACTGAACTTTTGTCGCTATTACTGAAGCAGAAAAACAAGTAAAACTGGCAAGACCCATAATCTGTACCAAACAGCTCCGGAACATTAGAGAAACTTTCCAGTCCTTATTCTGCTGTATTCTGACGGCTGATCTGCAGAAGCCGAACCAATTCTGTCCAACACATCTCTACATATAAAAGTCCATAAACGGACAGTGTTCTGTTTATTTTTTGAACCGACATAAAAAAAACTAAACTATCCGGTTTGGATACGTTTTTCACAGCATAAAAACTTATATCTTATGTCTTCACGTGATCAAGAGTCTTTACATGATCAAGAGACGGAACAAGAAATAAGCTGTTTGTAACCTAGACAGATATGCTCAAAAGATTCTCAACACAATCCCGCCAGATATTGTTCACACCAACAGAGGTAAAAACCTTCAGCATGACTAGAATGTTTAGGATTTGACTTAAAATCTGCTTAGTGAATAGTAAATATTAATATTAGTTTATTATGGACAATTTATGGGCACGAGTTCCTGGCAGGGATTGTATATTCCGTCAAAGATACAGCTTTTACTTTTTGGTTGTGCGTTACTTGGAACAAGAAAACGTTTCGTAAAGCCATCTCGGAAGAGATCAAACCTAAATTTGTAACGAAACAACGCAAATTATTTTTTCTTTCGCTATTAGTACCTTTTAGTATTAAAAACAGGTTTGCGAGTTCGAGAAACCGATTTTTCTTTATGTTTGCGAAATGTGATCATGCCTTTATAAAACCGTAAGATTTTAGTTTAGAGAATTTACAGTCGTAATTCACGTGTTTATTTATTACTAGCGTAATCCTTTGACGGTGTTTTGGGTATGGTCAAGGATCTGAAATAGCTCCGTTTCTTAGGGTCAAAGGTTACGTCAGGTTTTCCTTATTTGGCTAAAATAGGAAGCTGACCTTTGTTTCACCATAAGGGATCCATCTGCAAAGTGTCAATTAAATCTCTTGAGTTTGGAGAGACATAGAAAAAATAGAAGTATTAAACACGGACATAGACAATCTCGCTAAATACCTGAAGATGGCACAGTAAATAATATAAACGATCCAGCAACGGTGAACATAGGTTAAAAGTAAAGAAAACTCTATTAAAAATGATCCCAAGTTTTTACTTTAATACCCTTAACGTCATGTCTGATGTCCAATGTAAATTCATGCATACCTAATGATGGTTGAGCAGCGTGGCATTGTGTATTGAAAAATGCCAACGACTGTAAATGCTTGATTCAGTCGTAAAGTAAAATTCTATTCTACGTTTTTTCAGCCATAAAGTTTTATCACGTTCTTTTAAGAAGAGATGATAAGAAAAGCAAACTTCACGAATGTATTCTGGCAATTCGTTTCACCGCATTTGCTTAGTTGTTATATTGTACATAAATCTAAAATTTCTAGTAATATCTCTGGCCACTGTTAACGTGCGAGTGAAGGCCGGCGCGTGACGTCACCGTTCTTCAACCAATAACTATCGGGGTCAGTTAGAGAGCTTACTAAATTATAGTATGGAATTTTTTTCCGGATATACTTATTCGTAGTATGACGCATTTAGATTCAATTTTCACTGTTAGAGGATTTCGGCATTGAATTAAAATATGGTTCGTTAGTATTTTTCCTCCTCTAGTAATGGAAAACATCTTTTCAAGCACCCGGTTTTCAAGATTTTTCTGGTACTAAACTTTTTTTTTTACATCAAAGACTCAAGTTTATATCAATGTAGTTTCATGTAGTTATTGTAAACCTAGCAGCTATGAAAAACGTCTATTTATCTGATATATATTACCGTCACACAGTAATTTTATCATTGTAAGAAATTTTTACTATTTGAGAATTTCAGAGTTGACTTAAAATATGGTTAGTTAATATTTGTCCTCCTCCATTGATAGAAAAACTTCCTTGTTACTTCGAAGCCCTAATTACACAATAAATGTTTTCCATTTGGTTTTTATCCGTGTAACAGCTAAGGAAAACAACCTAAAAATTATTACCCAATTTTTTTAAAAAAAATTTTTAATTTTTTATTTTTTATTTATTTTTTTATTTTTTTTGCTGTCATCAATCTCTTGACTGGTTTGATGCAATCCTTCATCCCTTCATACTTTGTATCTTGCGCTAGCCTTTTCATCTCACCATACCACTTACAACCAACGTCCTCAATTATCTGTTTCATATATCCTAATCTCTGTCTTCCTCTGCAGTTCTTACCTTCGACTGTTTCCTCCACTAACAAATTAACCAATGCTGCATGTCTCAAAATAAGACCTACCAGCCTATCTCTTCTTTCTTGAAGACTCCTCACAAACTTCTTTCATCGTCGATCATTTCCAAAACTTGTTCGTTTCATACTTTATTTGTCCACTTAATTTTTAGCATCCTTCTAGAGAACCACATTTCAAAAGCTTCAATTTTCCTTCTGTCCGGTATTCCTGAAGTCCATGCTTCGCTGCCATAAAGTGCGGTGCTCCACACAGTTTTAAAATGTTTTTTCTGAGTCCTAGATCAATATTTGAAATTAAAATATTTCTCTTTTTTATGAAAGCTCTTTTTGCTGCTGCTATTCTGCTTTTAACATCATTCCTGCTTCGGTCATCAGTAGTAATTTTACTTCCTAAGCAGCAAAATTCACTAACTTCTCCTATCGCATCTGATCTTATGTTTATATGATGTCAGCTGACATATATTAGCATCAGGCAGTAGGTTTATCAGCGTTAAATACAATCATGAGACCGTTATGATTTTGTACTCTGATCAATAGCCCATAACCACAGTATTACTTCCAAGACTGTTCGGTGCGTATCTAAAACGCAAGTAGAAAGCAATGGATACAACCGTTAAGCACATCACTTTAATTAACTCAGGATTGAGACAACCGAAACAATCGACGTTCCAAACAAGTGGCAAAAGCGCACGGCACCCATCACCAGAGAAATGCAAAGTGGATATTAATTAAAACCGATTCAGACAGTCGAAAATATGTGGTACTCAGCAATTAAATTACGGCGGGGCAACAACAACTTCATTTTACGCGAAGCATGCGGGAGACAGCAACGCCACCTTCCCCTCCAACATACGCGCAGATGGAGTCTCCGGAGGTGCGGTGACGGCAGATAAATTTCGGAGGCCTGGAGATTGCCGCCGAGACTTATTCATTATACATGCCCCCCTCTCCCCCCAGACGCGACGCAGGCTCGTTTATAAATACCAGCACGGCATCCGAGACCAGACCCCGCCCATCACACTCCCCTCCCCCCTCTCCCCCCCCCCCTCGCGGGACCTTTATTACGAACCCTTTCTCCACTCCGCCTAGGAGTTGTTGTTTTTTTTAATCGGGACGAAAAATAACGTGCGTTCGGGTGCGTGTGTGTGCGGTGGGTGGGCGCAGTGTGTGTGTGTGACCACACACGGAGTTCTTTGTGGGCGCGCGCCAACCAGCTTGCAGCGGGGGCGGGGCACCTCCCACTCGCGCGCCTCCTGTGTGGGCTCATCACACACGCGGCCGGGTCGGGGGTCGAACTCGCGACCTCCCGCGCTGTGGCCCCCACCCCACCCCCACTCCTCGTCAGTCTAATTATTGGAGGCGCGCTTTTTGACTGCTAGCTGATACAGTCGGTCCGAATACAAAGCGGTACGCAGCGCTCAGGTAAGTCTCTAGATTCTTTGTAGTCAACCTTGAGAATCACATCCTTGAGGGACGTCTATTAATTACAGGACGTGTTATTGGCCCACTTTCTCCTGGGTGAGAGTTGGTAAGAAGTGATGTGACTCTTCTCCTCCCCTCCCCCTCACGTAAGATTTACGCTATAATTTTAATTTTTAAATAATTAAATTTATTGATAAATAAAAACGTTTCAATTCTTTTCCAGAAGCATCTTCAGCGAGTTCTCGAAGATGCATCTGCAAAAGAAGTGAAACACTTTTGGGAGGTCAATAAATACACAAACATTCAATTTCTTTGGCGTTATTTATTTAACAGTATTATCATGAAAATAATTCACAACGTCCATAAATCAAATTTATTTGATATGTTCATGTAATTTGCTTCATACCTCTAAATACTTAATCGTTAGTACTATAATAATAATTCCGTGTGGTCATAACGACCTGGCGACAGGGTTTCCATTGGCTGCGCATTCCGCCACTGTCGTAGCCGCCTTAACCTAACCCGGTAGTCTTACCGGGTACAGTAAACCAACAGCTTAACGTGGAATCCGAACCACGGAAGCGGTCTGGTGTACATCACATTGCACAGCAAGCTGTGCCAGAGGTGAAGGTCGGGTTAAGTGTCTATGAAAATCCCTACCCATTCAGGGATTCGAACCGGGACTTTCCGACCCCCAGTAAAAAACCTCAACCACTGAGTGACAATACCGCTATTGTCAATATAGATGTCTTCTATGTTCTACAATTTTCTGTAAAATAAAAGGAGAAAAATGACGCGAGATTTTGCCCCCCCCCCCCCCCTATCCCGGTCCCTTTAAATGAGAATCGGTGAGATTTTCCCCGACCCTCTCAACCATTTTGAGCTCACGAAATTAATGAACGTTCCGTTACTTGCCTGCGTTACTAGCAATGTTACAGCTTCTACTGTACCGATGCAATGGCAATGTTGTTGAAGTCTCATAAAGATATCTAAATACATGCTCACGTCTCAGTCGGGTGATTCTAAATTCGAAGTCTCACCAAAATCACTTCTGATCAATATGATTACGCAGTGGTGAGATACTTGATTCAGGTTCGAAATCATATTTTCAGAATGTTTGCATCACACCTGAAGTGGTCGGAAAAATAGGAGTAGTGCATGGGGAGGGAAAAGGTGACCATGACCACATGTTGGCACTCGATTTCATGCATAAGGCAGTGCGAAATTTTTCTTTTGTGAGGAAGGGTGTCAGGGATAATTAATCAAAAACAACGAGGGAATTTAAAATTTGTAAATCCCAAAAGAAGTTATGAGGGCGGATTTTACGTAACACTCAAATTATATAAGATAATAATAAAAACATACTGAGAAAGGGATAATTAGATTAGGAAAATTACCATCGGAGCATGAGCTCCATTGCAATTAATCATAATCTCTCCTACCTGTTGTATACTGGCTTAATGTGACTTCTTTAAGGAAACATTCGGGATGTTGAAAAAGGGTTAATATCTGCATAATATCGAGTTGCGTTTGTGAAATAAATTTGTATGCTTTCTTTCAGATTTCTGGCTAAGCAGTCCTATTTTTCCGTTAATGCTAACTCACTACATTAGGCAACGAAAGAGGAGCAACAGAAGTGAAACTACTTTATTAAGGTCATGAAAAATTTCTTTGCTCATAACTTCCTACTTTATAAAATTAAAAAAAAAAGTGTTTAGACATTCAGCAATGCTGCACGACCAGGCTGTTTTCTGTATCTTCCTCAACTAGGCTTTTCCAGGCAGATATTCTTAAGCAGTATGAGCACCTCTGCCAGTTGTAACTAAGCAGAATAGGTAGTGTTCTACTGTATCCATTATTGGGTTCTGATTAATTAAAGATTCTTTTTTAAAAATAAAATAAAAAAGGTCCAATAGCAGAATAAAAATGGTAAACAATCGATGGGCTTAGACTAACTATTCTGAATTATAAAAAATAATGTAAGATATTTAAAACACTATTGGAGAAAGTTTTTGTCTAAATAAAACAATTGACAATAATTGGCTTCTGTTCTCATTGGTAATGCAACTATATTGGTATAATGTTTATGGTTTAAAGGAAGAACGATTCTTGTTTACTTGTAGAGACAAAGCGGGCAATCACAGATATCTTCGAATGTTGTGGTTTACATTAATTAATTACTAAACATTATACAAAATTAAGGAAATAAATTTTGTAAATGAATACTAAATTTTTCGCAGTTTATTGAGTAGTGACAGGTATGGAAAACCAAGTATTATTTCAGATTTAACCAGGAACCTCAACGGAATAATGTCTACGTCTTAAACACTCTACTGTGATAAAACTCCTACTTGCGATGATATTCCGCGCACAGTTAGGACGTTAAACTAATTTCACGTTCTCTCAAAAACCGTCACATTGATATTACCATATATTGTGTTTCCCTATCGCCTTAACATTACTCTTATATCCAACCAAATCAAAGTAACATGACAATTTACGCCTAACTCTTATCAGAATCAATTATGTAAAGATATTCAAAAGATCACAAACGCAAAGTAGGGCCACCGAATTAAATTTAATTTTTTTTGTTTGATCACCTGCGAAATACCTTGAGTTATGAGAATTATGGATAAAATTAAGTGTACTTTTCTACAGTGTGGATTTCTGATCTGGGGAGTTGATGAAGAGGAAGTGCAGCGGCGATTGGATGTATGGAAAGCCAGTGTGGATGAATATGGCCTTAGATTTAATGTAAAGAAATGTGAGTGTATGGTAACAACCAGAAAGAAGAATAGGATAACCCAGGGAATTGTGATAGCAGGTGAACAACTCAAGAAGGTAAGTAAGTTCAAGTACTTGGGGAGTGTATTAGAAGAATGTGTAGGAAATGAAAGCGAGATAAGTGAAAGAGGAAGACAAGCAGATGAATTCTTAAGGAGAATAAGAAGCCTGATATGGAATAAAGACGTGCTTATCTTGTCATATGTTGCTGAAACATGAACAATGAAGAAGCAGGGCACAAGCAAGGTTTTAAGTGGTAGAATGGGAGTTACTAAAACGGACAGTGTAAGGAATGAAGTTATTAGATGCACCATAAAAGAGGAACCCCTACAGGAAATGATAAAGCGACCAGACTGATATGATACGATGTAAAAAGAATGGATGTTCAGAGAATCCTAAGAAAAATCCACGAAACTAAGGTGCATGGTAAACGACCCAGAGGATGGATGGCTGAGAGGAGTGTGTATAGAAGAGACGAGAGGACTGGAACAAGGTGGTGACATAGTGGTGGTGGGAAGAAAGAAGGAAATGGAGAGGATGATTGTCGTAGTAGTGGGAATTGCTTTTGTGTTTCAGTTTGTCTCACTCAATAACAACTGCAAATTCTGAATGTTTAAGAAAATTGCTTGAATCACACTTCTAAGCTGTGTAATTTATGCGATGACATAGACTTTATAGCCGGATAGGCCCTCACAGCTATACCGTCGAATTTTGCTTGCTATATACAATATTTCATCTTTATGCAGGTTGCGATGTGTTTGTTCCAACAGACAGCAGCTGGCAGCTTACTGAATCGCTTGAAGACCACTGCAGAGGAAGAGAAAGTGGTATACTGGAGAATATTGTGTAATTTTGTAGTTAAACACATTCAACGAGCGGCACATCACTACGTACAGATGAAATCCGTGAGGTTTCATTGTCTATGCATCATGGAAATACTACGGAATTGGATGTGGTATTCGCAGTTTCAGACCTTATGGTCTAACTTAAAATTGTGGTATCTTTCATGAGTCCATGGAAACGGTGGAAGGAACAATAAATGATAATCTGTTCGAAAACTCACCAGATAGGAGCCGCAAATGACAGTAGATCGAAGATGAACACTTACGTAACCTGAAGAGTCAGGCACCAAAGATTAGGCTAAATCAAAAATGAACACACCTGTATTGTGATCTGTTAATATTGTTACTGACTTCGACACTGTTGTTATTCAGTAACATGGCATACATTAAGGAATTTTAAGTTATTAAAAAACTACATTCATCATGCCTTATGTGCGCACCACTTAACAATTTCCCCCCCCCCCTTTCTCCTTCATGTCTGCGAAATGTGATATCCACACGGACGATGCTGTAAGAAAGTTCATATTGTATAAATCTGTGGCGTGCTACTGTAAAAAAAAAAAAAAAAAAAAAAAAAAAAAAAAAAAAAAAAAAAAAAAACTTCCTGTTCACTAAACGTTATTCACCAAACAACAAAGGAAGTTCAAGCTGGAAATATTTCTGAGCTCCATGTTGTATGGCAATTGGTAGCATTGCGTCTAAATCAAATAATTACAATGATAAATTTATGTAAACTCCTGCAAAGATCTCCATAGAAGAGACAATCCTATTGCTATTAGGAGAACAAATTATTAAACTTAATGGTTAATCTGTTGAGGCTAACAAGATTTGGAGCTGCGTTGCCGATCTCTAGATGCTAATCTGTTTTAACGTTTCCCTCTAAACGAACATAACAGCTGTAACTTGGTGGTAATTTTTTGTTTCGTTCCTTCTTCGAAGGCTGAATTTGTTTTGCCTTCTTTTGCATGCCCACAATTTCGAGTGAAACGGTTATTTGGTAGGATTATTATTCTCAGTAACTTTGGATTACCTGTTACATAACGCGAAGGAAAAAAAAAAGACGAATTTATCTTCGAAGATTCTATTTAGATGAAGAATTTCTTATTACACTCTAAAAAGAAACAACGCTCATTAGGCTATGTTGTAGTCACACGTATAGAATAAAAATTCACTCCACAAATTTTCATCGGTAAGACTAAAAAGCTGAAATGGTGTACTAATATAAGTGTTGCATAAATATTTTATACGTTCAGTTTGAATATTGATATGTGTCATGAGAATTATTTCAGGAAGACCTGATGAATTATTTCAGGAAGACCTGATGAATTGAGGAGCAGCAATAGCGTCCATGCGAAGGACTGCGCCTAATGTGATGCAACCCGCAAAGTAGCATTGGTCTTCTTCTGAGCATCACGCAATGCGGGTCTGATGTTAGCAGGTCTACTGTTAGAAAAGCCATATGAAAGGTACCTGCGCAATTTCTTTCTTTCTAAAACGGAGCAAAATATAATTTCTTGCTTAAGTTAAATATGTTTATATGGATTATGAGAATAAAAAATGTGTCTCAATTCAGAAATTAAAGAATATATTCACTTTCCAGTAATATTCAACGAAAGCATTATCTTTATGTGTCTGTAGATCCTAAACGATATATTTGCAATGCTAGCAACAAATACGTTAACATCACTTATTGCGTCCATGAATACAACATTAATATTGTGGCAGCTGATTTTTCTTTCTTAAAAATCCCCTACTTTTCTCCAAGATTAATATCCTTTTTCTCAGTTACTTGAATATAATATAGTTCTAAATCTGTACGACTGTGTTCCTCTGGAATAAATATTTTTTTCTAATTTTAATTCAAGAAAAAGATTTATTTTTTAAATAAGAAAAAAAATCACTTCGTTGTTACTGATGTTGCGCATCATTCTATGTCAGCAATTTTGGTATTTTTTAATAATAAACTAAAATTGCCATTTTTTTCTATGGTTAAACATGCGCAGATACAAAAATAAGCTCCCACGTCTATGGTGTCAAGTCAAAATATCATTGTTTGATACATAAAAAATTAATTGTTTTCAATTCAGCAAACAAGAAATGTTTGCAATGAAGGTGTGTAAGAAATATAATTTTCTCAACCCGATTACTTAATTTTCTGGGGATAGTAATTTTAGAAACACCTTTTAAAATTGTAAATTGCAACTTAGAATTTTCTCCACAGCAGTCACCACGCAGTTTAACCGTTTTTAAGCTTCTTCGAAAAAAATTCCCAATATCAAAAGCAAAACAAGAAAACACATCATTAGTTCTCCGAAGACTATATTAATTATGTGATATGGTTCATTACTGCATAAGACTTACATTTTTTTTTTCTACACGATGATAACCAGGAGTGTAACAGCCTATAAACATTTAAAATTTTCGTTGTATATAAAAATATACAAAAAACTATGAATTGCCTCTGCAAGATTTATTACTACTGTATGCAAATACCTACAGCGTGTTACGTACAATCAGAGAGTTTTCTCTATTCCTCCCTGAATGAAATGGCCCGTTTAATGTTATACAAACCTTTCATTTCCCAGATATAATTATGAGTAAAGTGAGCCCCTGAATTACGTTAAAAGTAAACAGTAATTAACCATTAACATCCGAGTTTAGATTGAATTTTTTTGTCCAGGTTCCTTTCTTTACAACTGACTGCAGATATGTTCTCCAATCCATTCTCATCTAAAAGTCAACAATCTCTCTTTTTTTTCCACCTTGAAAGATGACTTCAGCCAAATTTAAACACAAGAAAGCTGGAACTTTGAAACAGCAAGTTCAACAGTGAACGTTTGAAAAGTTTCCTAAAATTTAATTTTGTCCTTTTACTTTGTGCCCCAGGGTGCCATCTCAGAATAGATTTAAAAAAAAAAAAACAGCCTGCTAGCAACTTGAGTAGTGCAATAATTGATGCCTATAAACACGATGAAAATACAACATACTCCAAATGATGTCCTCTTTGAATTAATTCGCAAATTTTTTGCCATGAAGTACAATATTACAGCGATTTTAAGGTGTATATTCTTTGATTTCTGCATATTTCATATAGAAATATATATCAAGAAACTTAGAAATTTACTTTCGGAATTCTATGGCATTATAATAAGTCATGTTAAGACAATTATACACAGATCTTGCAAGTTATTCCACACGTATTGACACTTTATTAGCTTGCTATCAGTGAGAGAACTTTCGTCCTTGTATTTGAAGAAGTGAAATTTCTGATCACCTCACATTCACTTTCCGTGTTATCATACCCAACTAACGATCGATGCTAATTATCAGCTTCAGGTTTTTGAATGAAATAGTGGAAATATTACTCAATTATATGACATAACTGAGATCACAAACAAATTAATATGCTATTCTTGTCTGAATGACT
The DNA here is from genome assembly GCA_031002005.1 of Vandiemenella viatica. NCBI lineage: Eukaryota > Metazoa > Arthropoda > Insecta > Orthoptera > Morabidae > Vandiemenella > Vandiemenella viatica. The sequence goes on along the minus strand of CM061914.1, from coordinate 54,340,354 downwards.
AAATGAGTAAAAATAAGCGTATAGAACAAATTAAATGACAAACAACAATTTATTTAAACACGAAAAGAATAAACCACTTTCATTTTTATTCTTATTTAAAAATGTAAGTTAACACAAAAAACAACAACATCAATTCATAACTTACGAGTTAGCTCAATATTTTCATAGTTGCCAGTTTTAGTTGATTCTGGAAACGAATAGTAATAGTTTTAAGATTTTGATTCAATTCTCGGAAAACCAACCTTTTTTAAAATATTTTTTAATTTTTTTGCATCTGTTTCAATCAATCAGGCAACAATTTGAAGTAAATCCACGTGATTTAGTCTTAGAAGTTATTGCGGAAAGAGATATAAACAACTACACAGAAAATTAAATCAGAGACATTATTTTTTAAGCAATAATAAAAAGTGAACAGTTGATTGGACGATTAGATGTAAACGCATTTGAGAAAAATGCTGACTTCACTCTAACCTCGAAACATATATAGCAGCAGCAGTTTGAGAAATTCACAATACCACCAATGCGAATCGTGTCGAATGAATAGAAACAATGTTACATAAGAATAATTGCTGATTCTCCAAGCGCAAAACTGACAGAAAGGCTGGAAATCAAAGCAGCATGCCTTTGGAACCGAAGAAAATAACCAGTCCATACATTCACAAGTGTCTGCTAAATGATATATCAACACGCTACTGTTCCTTATTACACAACCTGGCAGCCAAATTAATTTATTTTTCAGGTAGCGGATATATTAAGAGTGGTACTTCCTTTGACGATTATCTACACAAGACACTCGTCGTAAATACAACTCATACATGCAGGAGATGTTACGATGAATTTTCTATCAGCGGCCAAGATTCTTAGGCTAAATTCGTAACGTGCTGACAGTCGCATTACCCTCCCGGCAATAAGGGGAAGCGAGTGGCAGCCAATTAAGTCCTGGTGTCTAATTCTCTTAATTCAAACTTATCAACAATCACAGCCGACCCCGGCGCCATTTAGAAAGCGTTCCCCGTTACAGGGATACGTATCAGCGGCAAAAAGAAGCAACGTTGGTGGAAATTTATGAACTATTTCCAGACAATCGGAATTAATTATTAAAAGCTACGTTTCATTTAACGGCCTTCCAGCGATTTTACGGCAACTCGAAGCGGCGTTTTCACGGGGCATAAAATATCCTCACTAGAGTAGCTCTTCTTCAGCGTTTATTAAGCACACGCTCTTAGCGTGCATTTCTCGTGATAGTCGGGAATTAATAATGCTACGTTGCCCGGCAACGCTGAAGATAACACTAAACTTATAATGTTTACGAGACTAACACCGAAACTGCATTGAAATTTGAAGACACTTCTTTCGTTACAGACATTTAACACGCAGAGGTAAACAAACTTACATACGAAGAGCATGTTTTCTGTACATCATTGCGTTTTATCCAAAAAGAATAATAAATTATTTAATAGAAGTAACGTACAGGATCTGTGAATTTAAGTGGTAATAAATTGTGTATCTAACATTTCAAATATGTATAAACCCAATTACATATTTATCTCAAAGCGTGTGCACCAGACTGACATAAGTGATATTTTTTTCGCTTGATTATACTATACCGGAAAAAATTTCACAATTCATACATCAAACCACTAGTATCTTATAAGTAGACATCCCAGAAACTATTGCCTTTCATAAACTGTATACAATTGTAAACTAATTAAGGGCAGTCTTTTATATGATCCAAATCTCTGCATATACAAAACTGTGAGCAGTCTCTCTCCTTCTGTCCCCTAGTTACTCGATCACGCAAAAACTAGCCAACCTATTTGTATGAGATTTTTTTACAGAGAAAAAATTTTTTGGTCTAGCTTTAAGCTACGGTATATCTTATCACCCTACATGAATCAAGAAATGATAATCTGTTTGTATCCTGAACAGATGTCAGCAATAGTTCAAACTGTATCAAAGATGAACACTTCTTTCTTAATCTGGAAAGATACTCACCAAAGATCACAATAACCCGCAGGTAAATACTCTAGTCTTTGGTTTCTATTAAAATAGTTTTTTTATTACGTAATATCGGTTATATATTCTTTCAGAGTTTCATTGCGTTTTAGTTTTAATAATTAAAATTAAATGTCATCTTTAAATAGGTGTAATATGACAGTTTTAACTGTAATTTTTTCTGCATGATAAATGTTACAAAGATACTATACTACAAACCTCAGACAACAAACTAACCGAAATTTGTAAATTCACCAGAGATATAAGTAGGTCCTAAATTAACATTCAGGTTTTTTTTCCCCTTCTCCAGGTTTATAATTACATGTGCAGGAAAATGTCAGTAATAAAATAATAATTGGTTTCCGTAAAATAACTGTATTCTCCGAATAACTCGTTTCTTCCTTACGCACATTCTAAAAATTATGACAATGCCGTGTGCTTGAGGAAAGCAGATAGTGCGTATGACAAGACTGTATGTATTAAGATCCGTGTGAGTGCCACCCATTACAATAGTCTTAAGATATAACATGGATCTTCTACAATTCTTCAGAATTATCTGTTCTTTATTATTTATATAACACAATCTGTAAAAGTGCAGTATATTTGCAGGGTAGAAAATTAATGAAACGTGTTGATCCGTTTTCAGTCCAATTTCTTACTGTCGACGAGTTAAATACTGCTCAGCCTGCAGTAGTTACGCTACGAACCGGCAGGTGGCAGCAGTAGCCGATTTTGTAGTTTGTAAGCAGATTTTTCACTTACACACTTCTTCGAAATAGTGGTTAATGGAAAAATATTGAACTATCAATAGCCAGCAAACTATCATAAAATTATATCTCCATAAATAAAAGAACTTTGTCGTTTTAAGATTGTCATAGAATTTTAAGAGTCTTATTAACCGGTATATCTCTGCTCATACATCAACAATGTTGGATCTTAAACTAGTTATTTTTCTGTAAATACACTTTTAATTTGCATTTTTTATTTAAATAAAAAAAACTCGTTCTTTGATAGTTATCACCATTTTCATATCTAAACGATTAGCGAAGTCAAAAAAACATTACTAAAAGGTAGCATATACACCTGTAAATTTATTACAAAGTTTTTTTTAAAAAAAATAATCTTTTCATCACGTTAATTTAAACTAAATTACTTAATTCGAAGACTCTAATCTGATAACTTGGTGGGTGAGGAAAGAAGTTTGTGGAAGAAGAGTACAGAAAGAAGAGACAGGCTGGCAGGTCATATTTCAAGACATTGGATTGGTTAATTTTCTGGTGGAGGGAACAGTCGAAGGTAAGAACTGTAGAGGAAGACTGAGATTAGAATATATGAAGCAGATAATTGAGGACGTGGGTTGTAAGGGATGTGTAGAGACAAAGAGGTTGGCACAAAATAGAGGATTGCATCAAACCAGTCGAAAGACTGACGACAGCAAAAAAAAAAAAAAAAAAAAAAAAAAAAAAAAAAAAAAAAAAAAAAAAAAAAATCTGATAGCTTGAAGAGAACAAAAATTAAATACTTCAAATTTTTTTTCTTCGCAAGTTTATGATGAGAAAAACCCCAGAAATTCTGTTTTGTGATCAGCACACTAAGATTTGTACGATGCATGTTCAATTTTGTGTTTCAGTTCTCAGAAAGTATTTAGATAGAGTAATCTCAGTGACCGTATTTGATTCCCATTAATACAATAAATCTCTATTTGTCCTAATAAGTATATAATGACTATCAATAGCCATCCCTGCAATTATTTAACTCCAATATACATAGTATCCTCAAAGCCCGTCAAAACTGATGGTTTGACAGGATTTTTCTAAGTCATTTATTCGCAATTGCTTAACTAAACAGAATTGTTTTAAAATAACGCTCAATGGAATTCCTTGTAACTTACGCGGTAGCAAAAAGTTGTCATCCTGATCCAGATTGCATTTCAACCTAACCACCAACTCCGCTAATATAAATAAATAACAAGCAACTAATAATTAATATGTTAATTTAAACGAAGTAGGCCAACATTCTTTTCTTTAAGTTTTCTGGCATTTCGTTTCTTCTCTGATGCTTTCTAAATAGAACTGTGACTAAACAACTCTCATTAGCTTTACTATGTAGTGACATTTGTGGCCGCTGTTAATGCAGCAACGAAGGCCGGGTATGTGACGTCACAGCGTCACGGACACGATGACCAAGCTAAGTCTGTTATTAGTATTGATTGATTTTTATTATTATGATTTATGGAAATTTTGTAAAATGGATAATAGGAGAGGGGTACGTTATCTCACAAAGATTTAGTTATCATAACTGTGTGGAAATCAATATTAATTTGTTACCACATTCAGTAAATTTACAAGTCGTGGCGAAATATAAAATATTACCTTCATGAAAGAAAGTTATCAGTATTTTCGCGATAAAGGGTCATGTATCCTTTTTGACCTCGGAAATTGGAAGTAAGTTCGTAGGCAGGGTACCTAATTGCGATATCAGACAGCTTTCAGATTGCAGTTACTACCTGGTAGAAAAAGATTGGTTTGCGAAAACTGTTTAACAAGTGGATGCTGCGGATATGACAATCATGTCGACAGCATATCATTGAAACCATTCTCACCCAATTTTAACATGGATGGAACAAAATACTTAATAATAGTTATAGCATTGCATTTAAGCATTGGCATATCCGGAAGATCGAATTCAGTTTATGTTACAAAACATAAGACACTAGCTTCAAAGAGAAAAGGTCTTTCAAAGTCCAGTTTATTTTATCTGTGCGCTTGTTACATACATAATTTAATGTTTACTTAGATACTAAACAATGAAGTGACTGGTTAGGCACTAGTTCTTCTTCTTCTTCTTCGATTATTCCCTTTAAAGAGAGCGACTGAACTTGAGTAGTCATGATGTTTTTTTCTTCTTCCTTTCTTCCCAAATTCTCTTCATACGCTCGCTGTGTTCTCTCTTGCACTCTTCTGACCATTTGTTCCCTGTTCTTTTTTTGTTTTGTGTTTGTTTAAGTGTATGTTTCTTTATGATGTTTCTAAACTGTTATCGATTGTTTATGTTGTCTTGTGTGATCCCCAATTCTTTAAGGTCCTCTTCTGTTACAGATATCCATTTAATCTTGTTTTTACTGGTGTTACTATCTCGAAGATTTGCCTTGTGAGCCTGTTCTTGTTCATCCTGCTAATATGTCCATAAAATTTCATCCTTCTTTTTCTAAAGTTGTCAGTTATTGTTTCTATCTGTTTGTAGAGCTCTTTTGATGGCCTCTTTATCAAAATTCCTTCACGAAAAACTGGTCCGAATATTTTCCTCAGAATTTTCCTTTCCTGCTTTTCAATGTCTCTTATTTTTGTATGACCATGAATCACTGTAGTTTCTGCAGCATAAAGTGCTTCCGGCAGAACTACTGCGCTGTAATGCCTTAGTTTGGCGTTGACAGAAATAGATTTTTTATTGTAGTGATTCCAAGTAAGCTTATACGCTTTTTGTAATTTTGATATTTTTTCTTGGTTGGCTATTGTGTTCAGTCCTGATGGTTGGATGATCTCTCCCAGATATTTAAAGTGCATTACCTGTGTCACTTTCCCATACCGAGTTGTAATGGGAAGATTATCTGCAGGCTTGCTTTCCATGTATTGAGTTTTTTCGTAGGAAATTCGTAGGCCAGTTTTCTGTGAAATTTCGTGAAGCTTCTCCAGTGCAAGTTTGGCTTCTTCACTATAAGTAAAAAATAGACATTTCCGATAAAAAATCATTTCCTCAGTAATAAACAATAATTACAAGTACCATGTAGACAAAAACTTCATTTCGGTAACATTTCCACAGTTGCCAACGTCTCCACATAAACGATACGTAAAACTAAAGCACGGCGAAGTACACCATATAGCTCCAAGTAGGCTAGTTGTCTAACCCAGGAAGGGAAACAGAAATTTCGCTTCCAACTTGAGGGTACAATCGAACGTATCTTTACGATCACTAACAGATAAAGAATTTTATACAATAAAAACAGTTACTGAAGTTATTTTCAGTAATTGATGGCCAGTACACCACATTTAAAAAAAGAATTTTCAGCTTAAAAGACCTCAGAAGTATTTACTATATTATAGACAGCCGTTGAGTTAGGTAAAGCTTTTTTCCGTCTGCATGTGTCCTACAGAATTTATAATACAACGATAAGCGGAAAACTCATAAACTTTGTGTTTATGACGTTCACGTGATATTTCGCAGTAGTGAAATGTGTTGAATTAAATCGAAATTAAATAAAAGTTTCGCCAGTCACCTTTTAGCGGAATATAAAATGTTACCTCCAGAGCGAATATAACAATTATTCTAATACATCGGGAATTTTAATTCTGAATTTCCATTTGTGATCGTGGAACTGAGGACTGTGAACGAAATTTTAATTGAATTATTTTCACAATAACATCACGATTAAAGGCGAAATAATTTCATAAAAAAATCCTTGGACACAGAGATAACTGTGTACAGCTGCAGGAATGGATTTCGCAAAAAAATTTCGTTGCGTTGTTATGTTTTCATACACAAAAAAAATTAAAATATAATTACACATAAAGATAATATCAGCAAATTATTTGTATTTAAAAAAATTAGTTACTATTTCACATTTTCATAAACCTGGAAGTCAAAGCAAATTTTATGTGTTGGTGCATTTGTTAAACCGCTGATATATGGAAGTACACGGTTTCAAATCTTGAGCTGGCAAAAGTTAAAGGAAGTTTATAGGAAATATAAAGTTGGGTTATCTTCTTAATATGCGTCAGGTTTTTATCATGAAAATGATGGATGTACACAACACATTTCTTCGTATCGCTAAATGTGTGGGTACTGTTCAAATTAAGTTATTTTCCCATCCTTGTGAAAAATTCCATCTTCTTCTTTTTCAGGATCTGTGTTTTTCTTGTAAATATATATATTGTTTCCATCAGACATTCATGTTGTTTGTCGTAACGATTATTTATTATTACAGCCTTTTTTTTGTCATACATTTATCGAAGTAATTGCCTTAAGCTTCACCATTTCTTTGATCCATCTTTGGAAAAAAGGGATGGCTATAAGAATGATATGGTGCAAATTATACATGATCTGGAAGAAAGATATTACGCACAAATTGAAAAGAAAGAAATGAGAGAAGCTTACAGAAAAATATGGCTCACCTTCAAATTCTAGAGAATAATAATAAAAAAAATTTAGTGAGGAAAAAATCAATGATGATCCATCTAACCAGCGTTACGTAAGAATTTCATACAAATGAACGCTCAGTCCTGCAGCAATTTACTGTCTGAATATTATAATCTCGATTAGTTCTTAATTTGATTACATTTGCGTCACTGAAAAAGAAGTACTTGTTTTAGCAACTAATAGCAAATACAATTTCTAATGTACTACCGTAGTGACATCTAGAAATTTTAGTTGAAAGAATTCTGGTGTAAGACCAAAATTGTTCGTTAGCGGAATGGTAATTAATGCCAGAAGAAGAATGTATGAAAAGCAAATTGGATATAGGCTGTGTTGGGAAACGGTATTTTCAAATGGCTTACACGACGTTTGTAAACAAAGTAAAATAAAATGTGAATGGTTGGAATGGATATCGAGCGCAGCTGAAGTAAATGGGAAGATGTAATAAGCGTCTTGTGTAAGATCTACTGTGAACAGCGCGACTCCAGATTTTATAAGACAGAAAGATAGACCATATGTGTATGTTGCTGTGACATTTTTTGCTGGGAACGAGCTAAAGAACGAAAGTATTACAATATTTTGGATCAATCCGAATACTGTTTGCAAGCAGCTGAAACCTTCAGTTAATGTAATTGAATCAGGCAATCACTAACTGGAAAATACTTGGAAATGCTAACTTATACTTTGTAAGCAATCGTATTCTTAACTTAATCGAACTACTTAGAATCAACAAATTAAGTGGAATAAAATCTGTAATATCCTGACGACAACTGGAAGTTTTACAAACAGTATTTCTGCATAATGCCGGTATTTACCAAAACTGATAATTAACACATTTTTAGCAAATTTTAAATGGGTAAGTAGGAATTGTCAAATGTAATTGAAAATTAGGAAGATAAGTTAGATAAAAACTGATTAACGAGGGGATTCTTGTAGAAGTAGAAACTGTTAAAATTTCAAGAAAATACAGTCAACACAATTGTTAAATTGGTTTTCAATAAACAATAATTATTTAACATGTATGCAGATAGTAATCATCTGAAACAACCACAAACTGTTTCCTAAAAATGCTTAAAAACTGGAGTACAATGTACGCTTATAGAGTTTGAGATGGCACGTACAATTCAGAAGATCGAACTATATCTGCAGAAAGAGAAAATTCTTTCACCTTGGTATTTAAATAAAACTGAACCATGGACTTCTGATACAAGTGGAAAAAAGGTCTAAAACACTGTTAAAATATTAATAAACAAACTTTTGAACATATGAAGGCATTTACTAGAAAAAAATCAACAGATGTGGAAGGATGAAAGGAAAAAAAGGTATTTGGAGTTTAAAAAAGTGATGGATGTAATTGGTAAAAAATTAAAAAAGGGGGAAACCTAAACAAAAACATCCATAGAATGGATAGAAAGTACAGGCGACGATCTAAGCGGTTCAAAAAATAGAAAGAAAAATCTGTTTTACTCATTATAAAACTTTAAATGTTATTGCATTATAAATTTGAACAGTAAGTGGATGTTGCAGTACATGCTATTAATTTGTTCCTTTTTTCTTCCTTACCACAACAAATGAGAACAATTTAATATCCAAAGATTATTCGCTATTTGAAGATAAATAGATATTACTACTGCTGAAATTGTGTCTAGTAAAAAACGATGATTATTTCTAAGTAAAATCACATTGTCATTCGTTATAACAGCATATTATTTTCTTAAGAACAAGAATCAATGAACTACAATACATTCACTATCGAAAGTCGAAAAACGAAGATTAGGCATTTTATATCGTTTAGTCCTTAGTGTAGTCTCCATTAAAAAAAAAAAATGAAAGAACTATCGGTTATCACTTCTCTGAAGTTAATGTCGAAAGATTGGTTTGGGTAAGGCAGTGACCTGCATTTGTCTTCTGAAGAGAGGAGTACTACCAGAATTCACTTTGCAACAGGTGGATGGAACCCAGGGTTGTGTATGGAGAAGAGAAGGGGGAGGGTAAGGGGGGAGACTGTTTAAGACCCTCAGCTTTGAGGAAAAATCCTCAATTCCATCAGTATTTGGACATGGTTCGTTTCTCTCTTCAAACTAAGTTTTGCCAGCCGTTCATGGTTTATCGACATTCTGAATAATCATGACAGGTTTCATATTTTCAGAAGAGAACAACTCTGACAACATATACGAGCTTTAAAAACAAAATTATCACAAAGTAATATGTATAATATGTAAAAATAAATAAGCAATAGTAAATGCATAAATGAGACATCGACTAAAAACCTGGGGTCAGATTACTAATGCAAGCGACTACCTCCTAAATTTCAAATCTAAAATGACTACCGACAACATAGGAATGCATCAGATTCAATAACGTCTTCAACATTCTCATTAAGGATCAGATATAAAATGTATGATACAGCAACAAGATTGTTGATGTTCTTTGCATAAGCCAACAACGTTTGGAGAAGTGCATTTAAATCACACGAACTCCAAGAACGATTTGTGTAAAGAAGCTTTGGATATTTTGAACAAGTATGTTTACAGACTTAGGTAAACACACAATTTGAATATAATTTATATGCAATCACTTGTAGAAAAAAAACCTTGAATTAAATATTAAGGATATAAATAAATTCAAAAAATTAAAAAGGAATAACATTTCAGAATATTTTGCATTCACAATTTTCTCACTAAAAGTCGATTATTCTTTACGAAATTATTATAGCTGAAGGATTTTATACTTCATAATTCATTTTGATCTGTAAGGGAATATATAAAGGAATGACTGGGAATTACCTAATAGAAGACAATACCAGCCTTAATTTCAGTCACTTATATGGTGTATTACTGTTTGGAGGCTACATGCAAGCATTACAACTAAGGCTTCCTGGTTCAGATTCCACATTAAACTGCAGGTCAGCAATGACAGAAAAAAGAATAAAGATTGTATGATTTGGCGGCTAATAACTTAGCTATTTGGTATTTGTACTACTGACTTTGAGAATAACACGATGCGATGTAGCGTTAAAGGACCCAGAATTAATTTTAACAGTCACTCTTTTGTTACCCTTACACAAAAGTTTATGCTTTTTTTCGTGTCCTAGAGCCGACATGTGCAATGAACGTATGGCGAATCTACAAAAACTGTTAGTAGTACTGCTCCTGAAATTCTATAAATGAACAAACAAACAAAAAAAAAAAAACAAAAAAAAACTGTATGAAACTCCTCGAAATGATTTTTCGGAATCTGAAAAGATGAAAATCTGTTGACATCTCGACACAGAATATTTGCTCCGTTTTCTCTGATTCTCAGTAGGGTCATTGACAACAGCGAAATGGATCATAGGTGTTCAAATCCCAATTAATTCTAAGTCTGTTCCTCGAAGATGAACAGTCAAAAGTCTACCCTTACCTTTAGTAAGCAACAGTAAAAGAACACCTCTGGGAATAAAATAGCCATGGATTTCGCTGCTGATTAAATCACTTTTCCTTTAATGCTTAGATGATGACTATAGATTTTTTTTAACTACTTAACGTCTCTTAACAGCGAGGTCTTTAGAGACTGGAAAGGATGGGGGGGGGGGGGGCAGGAATAGAAAGGAATTCGCCCATGGCATTTTGAAGGAAGCATCCCGGCATTTGCCTGGAGTGATTTGGGAAACCATGGAAAACCCAAATCTGGATGCCCGGACGGTGATTCGAACCGCCGTCCTCCCGAATGCGAGGCCAGAACGCTAACCGTTACACCACCACTTTCGGTATGACTATAGAAACCTTCACTGCTTATCTCAACTATTGCGATTTGGGAATAGATGGTATGTAGAAATATGAACTTTTCCCTTGTTTTATTGAATGATACTAGATTCATGAGACAATAATCGAAAGATGGTGGAGTTGGAAGAAAACAATCTTTCTTTAAAGAAGTCGGGCCAGCAATTTAAACTCATCTGTGAAGCATGCGAAAAGCATTTAATTTGCTCCAATTACATTTTCAAGCAGCGCGAATTTTGAACGTAATTGAACAATTCGCAAATGTGAAAAAGGCAGATATCCATTTCGTGTACAAGGTTCCAATCATACTGGAATAACAGTGGAACGATTGTATCATTACATTGCAGGAAGCAGATCTTTAAACCCGTCGCACAGCAGATTTGTGAATGTGGATTATTCATTCCATGTCGGTAGGTGTCATTCAATAGTGGCTGCTTTCCTCACTCTTCAAAACTTTCTTTTTAGCTTAGGGCTTTACACCTCGCTGACGACGAGGACATTAGAGATGGTAAATGATTGGGGGCAAGGAAAGAGAAGGAACTGGGCCATAGTCTTTCGAAGGAACAATCCCAGCTATCGCCTAGAGTGATTTCGCGAAACCGTGGAAAACAGATATCTTAATGGCGGGACAGGGATTCGATTCCACGTCCTCCCGAATGTGAGGCCAGAGTCGCTATGCTTGGTCAAAAGTTTTACAGCCATGTTGAGGCTGCTGTTGTAGACATGCACTCGTTGGCTAAGTGTGTTTAGTCTCACGAATTATAAATCACTTTGTGCATGTATAAGGCAGGAACTGACAAATAAGCCTCATACCACACATGTATTAGTAAGCACCAGGAGTATTAAATGAGTGGTTGTTAATTAACGAGAACTGATAGAGTTGAGAGCATGTGAGTTAAATTTCGAGATCATTCGAAGTCAATGTCTCACCAGTCTTATACGAAGAGTGAAAGATAACTGCAGCGCTCTCAAACGTATATCGCACAATTGGTGCAGCAAGAGACTCTAACGTAGCCGTAACATTGTATTCCTTTACCTCCCCTTTTAATGAATTAATTTTCCGTAACTACGAATAATTTATTCTGTTCAAACTAATATTCACAACTTTAAAAATATTTGTATCTTTACTTAAAATCATTACCATACAATTTTCAATAAAATTAATAACATACAGGGTGATTCAAAAATGACTGGTATATTTGAAAAATCATTAAAACTAAACGGACAGCGATAGAAATACACCGTTTGTTGCAATATGCTTGGGACAACAGTAAATTTTCAGGCAGACAAACTTTCGAAATTAGTTACAATTTTCAACAACAGACGGCGTTGCAGTCTGAAAAAATCTAAAGTACGATTATTCTAAGGAATAAACCATTTTTTCACAGCAAACTTACAATCTGTGAACAGCACACGCTTACAGCAGAAAGACGACTTACAGAATGGCGAACTCACAGACTGCGATTACTTCTATATCTTTAAAATCGCCTGCAGCGCCATCTGTCGTTGAAAATTGTAACTAATTTCGAAAGTTTGTCAGCGTGAAAATTTACTGTAGTCCCAAGCATATTTCAACAAACGGTGTATATCTACCGCTGCCCGTTTAGTTTTTATTGATGTTTCAAATATACCGGTCATTTTTGAAACACCCGGTATATGCTGTTATAAAGCAATTTAAGCGTGGTTAATTATTTAATTTAGGCTCCAGCCATTGTCAGCATTCTGGAAAAGTCATGTGTACGCTGTAAGCCTACTGGCGATCATGCTTTATCAATTTCCAGAATTTCAATTTGCCACGCATTCCACCTCTGTCGTAGCCGGACCTACAGTTTAACGTGCAATTTGGACCACGAAACGTCCTGGCGTGGCTGATACGATCAAACATTACTCTTAAAATTCCTGGCCCACAGAATTTGAGAACTACGAACTTTTGAAAACAAGCGTATTAACCACTGAGTCACCAGACCGTTCCCCTATATATTATTACAGACCTACCCAGGTCATCAGTGCAACAGTCACCGATCGGTTAGTTTTCGAAATTTCGTGACAAATTGTTATTCATCCTCCAAATAAGTATCCTGTGTCTTTCCTAATAGACATAGTGTTTCCTTAGGGCCTATCAAATTTCATTAAGATCGGTTTAGAAGTTTAGTAGTGAAATCGTTACAAACAAACTGAAAGACAGAGATACTTCGCATTTATAATATTAGGTAGTGTAGATTAGGATTTCCCTGAAATTCGACAGCATGCGCCAAGATGTGTGAACGAATGCTTGTATGACTATTGTTTAAATATTGTAGACGCTGTGCCCGCCACCTGTGCGCAAACCATATAAATTTTTCGCTAAGTTATTTTGTATTGTTCTCTTCGTCAAATGTATAATTCTGAAGCGTAAAGTTTTGAGCATCACAACCAAACTTAAAATGTTTTTCCCGTAAACTGCAGTCTTCATATACACAACATAGAGGTTTAATCTGAAAGTATTTTGTAAAATTAATTTTGTTTTGCTATGATACAAATCACGAATAGTAGCAATAAATAAGTTTGCTAATGATTTTACGAATGTTTACGTTTAATCTTTGATGGAGTGGTTTGATTACCGTTTTCCGTGTTTTTTTAGCGTAGTATATTTCAGAGAAATAAATTAATAAATAACTAAAGCTCCATAATTGACAACGATGTTAGCAGAATCCATACAGTTAAATATTTATTTGTGATGTTGGTAGGTTTCTATTGAGCTTTTGAGAGCAGTGTTCATATCTGTTGTAGCATGATCTCTGGCACCTATCTATTCAGATTATGAACAGATTATCATTTCTTTTTCCGTTTTCTTATCGGGAAGAATCATAGGACACATCGCAGATTTAAGCTTATAACTGTGAAAACTCCATCCAGATTGGTCCAGAAGATCTTTTGTGACACATAAATTTCTGGGAAATAGCAGCTTACAGATTTCTTCAATTATTTTCTCAGATCGCTAATGGCCAATTCCATAATTTTGATCCAAGGCAAGCCCAAGCAAAGCACCTCCCTCCATTAACACTCAAGAAACTTGTGACAGCCCTCAAACCTAAAATTAAATGGAATTGTATTTCATGAAACTTATAGTAAGCTAGAGTTTGGTTGAATATGATCTTGTATGTTTGGTTTTCAATTAACTGTAAATCAATGTATATAGACTTTGTTTTATGAAAAGAAATTGTTTAAAGGCCATTTAATATGTTTAAGAACAGAATTGTGCATGAGAATTGCTTAAATGTTCGTAATTTCAAGTATTAATGCAAGTTACGATGTCTAAAGGACAATTTTCTACAGTTTAAAATTATTTCTGTGAATATTTTTGTGTTTAAGTATCTTTAATTTCCACTTCTGACCATTTTGTATTGATTTTAAATGATTATGTATTAATTCTGATTGTTTTTAATATGTCTCAATTGTTTAAGTATTGTTAATGTTCGAGAAATATCTTGCGGAAGCTTTTGAAGTGTTCTAGAAATTTCGATGGAGTTTATATAAAGCTAACATACGAGACAGAGAAACCGTTTTCACCGACTCAATTTACGACGGCCAAGGACTATATTGTCTGTGGAAGAAGTGTTGTATACAATAGCTGGATCGGATGTATGCATGTAAACAGTATCTTTGACGTCGTGTTTATGAAAATTAAAGCAAGTTTAAAGTGAACTGTATGGTGGACTGGTTATTTATCATATTAACTAAGCCACGAACAATCTAATAGTCTCCTCTTCTAGATTGCATTTTCTTATGACTTAACCCGCCATCTCAACGTCAAGATCATTAGAGGCAAAAGAGGAGTAGGGACCAGGAACGGGAAGGAATTAGGCCACGGCGTTTTATGAAGAATCCATCCTTGCATTCGCCAAGAATGATTCTGGAAAACCTTGGAAAACCAAATTCAGTATGCCCAGAGGGGGATTTGAACCCATGTTCTCCCGACCGCTAGGCCCGAGTCTTCCCGCTCACCAACCACGATCGGTTCCTCTAAAGCACCCTTTTCTACACATTTAAAATAAATCTCAAATTTAAATAACATTTAATAACAAAACGTTTGGTAGCGCCTTTCCAATTGTGGCCCGCCACTCAAATCCGGGCGCGATCTAACAAGTGGTTCTCCACGTCTATTCTGCCAGAAACAAACCTCGAGAATGAATTGATGAATTTATTTGGTGCCTTCCGGCATTCCTTAGCCAGTTTCAGGATGCAACAATCTGTCTACTTTGATGGAGTGGGAACAGTGACCGGAAGGAAGTGTTTCGAATTCCTCATACCTTTTCTCACATCAATAAACAAAACCACTGTGACTATCAATCACGAGCTATTTTTGTTTTTGTGAATGCCTCCACGAGCTGCTGAAATGTTATCGTTCTTGGTGAAAGGTAAGTCATTCATACGTACAAACTCGATTAACAGCGCAGCAGAAAGCTGAATAAAAGCGACAGTTGATAAAATCTGACATGTTCCGGCATGGTACCTCCATGACGGATGTTAGCACAAACGAGGTGCAGGGAGTTGCAATGCGAAGCCGGCTCAACGCTACCAGCTCGGAACTACGAAATTACATAAACTCCAAAACCATTTCAGTGACATATTTCTAAACGAAAAGAAATGGAGGTGACTGTAATACGTTACGGAACGAAAGCTGTTATCGTTTACCGCCATGTACCAGATGTACTTAGGTATTCATATTCCCAGTAACCAGAATAAACTTGAATGTATACAAAGTGAAACTGAACTCAGTTACTGCATCTCGAACGTAACCTCTCTCTTAAAAATGAATCACTTTTTATTGACGTAGAAAGTATAGTAAAATATAGGTATACCAGTCTGACAGTTCTTGTGATAGTAATATAAAGATTGTTGTGGTTATTTTTAGGAATAAAGAGCACGTCGACATCTAGGTCGTTAGTGCTTGCCATAAGGTATTCTTGGACATAGTCTACTAACTACGCCGTATTAAAAAAAAAAAAATATATACATTGCTTCCTTTGCCATTCACTTGACTTAAATTGAGGTATAAATTAATGAGGAACACCTTCTTGCAACCAAATGAACCAACTCGTAATACTATTCCCAATAAGAAACCTGTGAATTATCTTTTAAGACACAACACGTTTATGAAAATAGTGTATTTTTAACGTAAAATCTTCCAAATGCAAATTACGTTAAAGAAAGTTAGCAGATTCTGCCGACACCAAGTTCATATATTCTTCTCTTTTTCAGATGTATTTGTAGTAGAATACTCCTAATGCTCTGTTATAATATATTTCGTTAAACTGGAAACTACTCAATCTCAATGGAATGGTCCGGAGTTTAAAGAAGCCGTTACTCTGCGAAATGTCACAATGTTTATCAGAACTATCCAAGGACGCTCAATGTTACAAATTCTATTTTAACTGCAGGCTACTTTCAGCCAATATGATTATTATATTTTTTTTTTTACTTAGTGTCTTACGCCTCGTTGACCTATAGGTCTTTAGAAGTGATAGAAAACTGGAGGAAAGGCATGGGAAGAAATTCGAATAAGGCATTTTTTAAGGAACCATCCGCCATTCACCTGCTGCGATTTCGAGAAACGGACTGGAATTCGAACCCGCATCCTCCGACCCATCACGCAGGATCGGAAACTCGCCACAACTTTTCGAAGTACTTATCTTGGTTCTTAGTAACATTACCACAGTTCTACCACAGAATTTAACTCGAAGAATTTGGGGAATAGAATATGATTTGGAAATGCAAATTTTATTGCTAAGATTAGTAATTGTAATAAGAGACGAGTAATGACCGCGGAATAACACCGTTCAAGTAAACTGCTCCAAATACACATTGTTACGTTTCAGTCCTTTGGTATCTCGTGTGCCAGCTGAAACTTAAAATCATGTTTAAGGTGATACAGAGATTTAAAAATTTTCATGGAATATGCGACACTGCAATGAAAATTTTATTTTGTTCCAAAGATCTTGGTATTCTTATAATTTGCTAACAATGACTGGCTGAGGAAATGGGCATCACGTGCAAAATAGCCGTTAAAATCAGCTACATCCTACGCAAAAAGCTATGAACAATATTTACTGTTTCACACCGCGTTACAATAATTTTACTCATACTTTCAACATATTTCTCTGTTGTTTCAGTTCAGAAAAAACAGATAATAACAATTATTTTTTTACTACGTCATCTGCTCTATAGAAAAAAAATTACTTCCCGATTACATTTTTAAATTATTTCCCTGATGTTAGTTATAGCAACTCATTAGGTTTCATAATTTCAGACTACAGGGCTTTCGCACTTTGCGCGACTGTGGCTTGAGAAGTAACTTTTACCACATGTTTTGTTACTTTTGCCTTTTGAGACTTAAATAATTGAAGTAATGACACACAGACTCTTAAAATGTTCGCAAACCCCGTAAAAAGTTTTATAACATGTCGTGAAGATTTGCAAATGGAAAATAAAATCTCAAAGACGTGCTTTTAAATGTAACCGGTATTTAAATGCTTGGAAAGGTAGAGGAAAGGTTTATGTAATCACCAGAGGAATGTTAAAGATTTTATCTTCTTTTCGCGTCTGCTGAAGAGGCGAACAAGTGTGATGAAGTGTTTTTAAAATGTGCATATATTCAAAACGTAATGCACAGCAGCAAATGGCAATTTCAGAGAACTAAATGCGGGCAAGTTAATACAATGATTCGAACCTTATAAGATTATGAAACTGAGTTGTGTCTGTCCAGAAAGATGCTTTCGGAAACTTTTACTTTAGAAAATTTAGCAGTAAAATGAGGCAAATTGGATTAAATATAACTTTAAGTCAATGCACTGTCAGAAACATCAGTAGGTTTTTAATAGGTCAAAATTAATTAATTATGAACTTGTGATAGGTATCGACAGCAAATGTTAATACCGAAATATGCTCAGAGAAAAAATTGCAAAAATGCAATTGCAGAAAAACTAGTAACCTGTATAGGGGTCTTATCGATGATGATACGGAATCCTCTATACGCCTTAAGAAATCCAGTTTCATGAGAGAACCTTAAGAACAGAACGGATTTAGTATCTAATAATGTTTTGTATAAATTATTTCAAGTGCGCCATGAAAAAACCCACACCCTTCATGAGACATAATAAAAATGGAACAGCTCTACATATCTGTGAATATGAAATGAGCGCAATAGACGAAAAAGATAAGGTATAAAACATCTAATTTTTATAACTGGGAGAATGGCAGGAATAAAGTAGCAAAATGATAATACTCAGTACAGTTTGGTATTACCAGTACATTTACATTGGAAGTGGACCTCACTTTTTTTCTTCCTGCTTAGCAAGGTTCTTTTTCTCTGTAATAAAGGCGTACAGAAAATGTACACTGTGAACTGATTTGTAAGAGGACGTTGGTTTGAACGTAATCATAAAAATATTTGAGAACTTAATTTTGCCATCCCACCCCAGTTTGTGCTGCGTCAAGGGGGAAGTTATATACAGAAATGCCAAGTTCGCTGGTAAGATCGTTTATTAAACGTCACCAACGGATACTGAAAGAAAGATGAGGTAAAGATCAAAGACACGATTTCATAATGCATATTATTCGTCCTAGAAATCGGTTATTCACGCTTGAAGTAACGTCTATTTTTACATGATTATTTGATTTACATGTGTTATCTCGTATGTTATTACCACATCACGAAACACCGATTCACTTAAGCAATTGTTGCCATTGCGAGGTATCCTTTTTTAAGTCGATAATTAAAGAAATCACGGTTGGCCTTACCAATCCCTCCAAGTTCTTTTGCAATCTGTTCTATAATTGATAGCACGTTCTGGACAATATGTGTGGCCCCAGGATATATTCTCACACGTTTTTTGTTTTTTTTTTTTTTTTGCTATCACCTCGCAGATTAAATTTAATTGTATACTCTTCTCTATAAAATCAGCTACTATTTATTAAGACATCTTAATCAATTCAAATAATTAAACTTCTCGTTGATACATACATAAATCTCATATATCAATATGCTTCTCCTTGGCTAAAACAAAACAACACAATTACAGCCTGCCAACTTCAACATAACAAAACTTATTATAAAAACATAATTTTACCCATTTTTACACATACTACTACACTGTATGGCCTTGTATTAAAATAAATACATTCGTATATTGCATAACTCGTAAAATTATTACTATTAATATTATTATTATTTGTATGTCTGATGAAGAGAGACCTCACACCATGTCGTTATTCTAAGGACAACAATCGTGTTTATTGACACATAGTTCTATACTTAAAGATAGATGACTAGTATAGCGTCAATAAAAATAAAACACAATCGAATTTTTCCACAAGATTGCAACTAACCACGCAAAAATAAATCTAACTTCAAAATTACTGTATTTAAGTCACCTAGCGTGGTGGGTGAACGGTAACGCTCTGGCCTCGCATTCGGAAGGATTTGGGTTCGACTCTCCGTCCGGGCTTCCAGATTTGGGTTTTCTATGGTTTCCTCAAATCACTCCATCCGAATGACGGAATTCTTCCTCCAAAAGACCATGACCGAATTCCTTCCCGTTCCTTGCACCTGTCCTTTTGCCTCTAATGACCCCGACGTCGATGAGGCGTAAAGCCATCAGTAAAAAAAGTATGTAATGTAAGAACTAATTTTTTTACTTCATACTTTAAGGCTCGTCGACGTTGAGGTTATTAGAGCCAGAAGACTACTGTGTTCAAGAAAAGGGGTGGAATTTGGAAATGGCCTTTGGAGCAACTATTCCGGCATTCACCTGGAGTGATTTCGGGAAAACTGGATTGCCGGACGGAGGTTTGAACCTGTGTTCTTCCGGATTCCAGGTTCGAGTGTTCCTGATCACCCACCGGGCTTGTTCAAAATAATAACACTACTTGCGAAACAATCCTTGAAGAACCATCAACTGACCAAAGGGTTGTTGTTATAAAAGAGCAAACTTGCTACTCCAAAATTATATGCTTATTAAAATATATTGCCAACTTTACAAGAAACACTGTAGTTAATAAGGATAAAAGATGAGATACTTCTCTCACGTGGTGCTGGGTGGAAGGCGAGTGACTGTCTTTAGGTCGGGAGCGCAGATTGGCTTGGACAGAGGGGGCGTAGCAGGTGGTGGCTGATTGCAATTTACGGGCTCGCCACAGCATTAAGCACCACTCATTAATGTAATCATTATGTTCAGCCGAGTTCACTCTGTGAAGACCACACACGAAGCGCCACTAAACCGCGTTTTATCTTCCACACACTAATCCCGTTAAAATAACTTAAAATCTACGTCATATGAATTTAGTAAAGATTATGTTATAAAGTAATGCATAGATCTCATTCACCTGTTGTTAAAACTACAAACATTGTTCTAATACTGTATATATGTTACTTATGGCTTTGCGCTTCGTCGACGTCGAGGTCGTTAGAGCCGGGATGGGACTGGGGACACGGAACGGAAGGAATTCGGCATTGGCCTTTTTTGAAGGAAGAGTCCCGGCATTGACCTGGAGTGATTTGCAGAAGCCATGGAAAACCCAAATCTGGATATCCGGATGGGGATTCGAACCGACGCCCTCCCAAATGCGAGGCCAGAGCGCTAATCACTCAATTACCACGCTAGGTGTGTTCTAATATAAAAGCCTTCTACCTCAATGGAATCGACTTTTTTTAAAGGGGCGTAATCGACATTTTTTTCACATTTTGTCTTTTCTGGGGTTTTTCGTTCCTTGAAGATAGAGCTATCAGTTTCTTTTGAAAATACATATGTGCGAGCATTACTTCCCAGTTAAATGACTCAAACAGACTGAAGAACTACATTCCACATAGTTATGACTTGTATTACGATGAGCTATTTCACTGGCCAACAACTGACGCAACTCCAGACGGCGGCTTTCAAGAGGAAGCCGAAGGCGAAGAAAAATGTTTGAACATAAAGTTAGCCTAACATAGATCGTTTATCAAAGTACTCCGTTATACATTTACTCTTAATTTAACTACTATTAATTTAATGTGTACTTTGACTGATCTCTAACAAATAAATGCAAAATTATACCTGCTTAAGATTATTTCATCCTTCTTAAACATGATTTTTTTTAAAAAGACCATACTTTTCGCATTTTCAAACTGCAGTGATTGTGAGAGAAAAAATTTAAATTGTTTTTTCAGATAGTGGGATATGTTAAAGTAACATATTTAGCTGAAAATACCATACAAAGCTTCTTTTTAAAAAAAAATATAAAAAAATAAAAAAATTCTGATGAGGGCAGATTGTGGAAGTTTTTTTTTTTTTTTTTCCAGATTTTACTATTGGTCACGTATGCCCATTCAAAAACAATGATTCAATTGTGATTTCACATCACATCAGCGTTTAATTTTTAGTGTGATAGTATATTATTTATCTTCAAACATCTGAAATTTCGCCGCAGGAATCTATCCAGATCATCGCTAACTGTCACAACTATACCAATACTGAAGAAAAACACTTGTAAAGCACAGAAATACTGCTAGCTCTAAGTATATGCAATTCAAAAGGTTCGAAAACAAATTAAAAGACGACAATAAAATATCCTTACGTAACCAGCAATATAAACAATATTAGAAAGACAAAACAGAAATTTGCTAAACGTTACTTGCACTCATAATAATAGCTGAAGAGACTAAACTAATAGCTAAGTCCCATTAATTTGATGCACAAGGTAGTGGAAAAATCATCGTGGATTTTGAAAAACTTCGCTTAGTGGTAAAAATCGGGGGTCAACCATGTTACTATATGTATATAAATATATATACATATATATATATATATATATATATATATTACATTCGTAATAGAGAGTGACTTTTGTCATTACATCATCTGTACACCGCAATTCAGATCTGCTGTGAAAACGAATTATATAAGCTTCGAAATCGAAAGACCTTTATTTCGGTATTAAAACAGAAAATAAACCAAAAATATTTCCATATTAACTGAAGAAGACTCCAAACTAAACATTTTTATAAAAATTCTCAGCTACGTGAAATAACCAGGCCAACAATAAGACACATGTCTAATTTTTGTCGTTTTCAACTGATCCAAGAACACGACTTTCGCATGAAGGTTAGATTTTACTTTTTAACGTGTTTTGCAAAAATATACGAGCAGTTAAGCTTCATTTATAAAGTAACTGCCGTCATATCGTTCTGCATCACCAAGACTACTGGAAACTTGGTCTGCAGACATTCTACACCGTAAGTGCAGGAATACTTCAAGTTACACTAACCTCTCCGTGCGATCTTGTTTTGACGCTTCTTTGCTCAATAATAATAGATCAGTTCTTTGCGTTCGCCAGCCTCACGACTACTACCTCTATATTATCTATTGCATATATGGCATCTGTGACTATTAATGTTTGACGTGGTAGGTGTTTTCAGCATTCATTAGTTAAATATTAATTATGGGTATTAAAACATAGTTCCCACGTGTAAGAAGTCACTTATGGCTTATTTTTGTAGGTACTATTTAGATTATTGCAATTTTATTAAGTAAAATAAATCAACTAATGAATCAATAAAGTGATACCAAGTGTCATTAAAAAGAAAATTCGTATAAAATTCGTTGTTTGCGTTTATAATGCTTATTATATACCTATTTATTTCATGTTCACCTAAAGCATTGGTACTATCCATAGTGATTGACAACGATGCGGAAGACCAAGGTTAATTTCTCAAAATAATTATCGAAACAGTCCAACAGGGCAGCTCAGCCTCATATTAAACGAGTACTAAGTATTAAAACGCTGGGACGATAATCCGACCAGCCACCAGTTGCAAATGGATGGGAGTCCTTCATATATGCAACAAGGAGAATAGGTATTTTTTCTTTTAAAAAAAAAGGAAAGTATTTGGTTGTAAAACATTGAGAAATTATCACTGGTCTCACTGGTCAACAGTATTATTATTATTATTATCGTATGCATTTACTACGCCTTCGAAACCCAGCTTGTCAACAGTATTATGTAGGGAAAGAAACTTGGGATTTGATTCCAATTAACATGGTTCAAACTGAAAACCATATTGCTTTGTTTGTTGTCCTTCCACGTTTTGAGATCTTGGTTATGCAATTTAGATTCCTCTGAATTGAGTCCAACAGGTCTCAGATAGAATTAAATACTTTATACTCAAACTTGCATGGTTCTGTAAATATTTATTGTTCGATAGTGGACGGTCTGGATTAGCCTTACAATTCTGTCTTAGCTAAGTATTATGTTCGTCCTGTGTCAGCCATTTTGATTTCAACATCTAATACATCCAGAAACTGTAATTTTACTTCAGTTTTTCACTCTTCTAAATCCTGACAATGTCATTAATGACATAACTGCAGTTTTCTGAATCGCCGCAAATGGCGAATACCATTTACATAATAAATGAGCGCATGAAGTTCAGTGAATAGTTTTAGAAATACGTACAAATAGTGTTGGTACCCTAATGTATAATTTAGCAGAAGAAAGCTATTTACGTATTAAAGATCGCTTAGATGGAACAGTAAAAATAGTCGCATCAGCTGGGAAAGACATTGAATGTTTTGCTTGTTGCAGATTCAAGAAATAAATCGCTATCTATTTTTCCAAATAGGAAGCATTATGGTTACGTGTGTGATAAAAGTGCTGCTGTTATGGCTTTGGAAAACAACCAGTTCAGCTACCGCGCTGCCTTTTTGCGGCGAGTCAAGTGCTGCAGTATCAGTTCTTCGCCACCAGGCGGCAGCACCAGCCGTTGCGACCATCGGTGGTGCGAACGATGCTGGCTCCAACCCACGGATATACTGAAGCCTTTACACGTTTCATCACTCTCGTGTACCAGTAAATCAATATGACAAGCGTCAACCAACATCGCGTTCTGTTTGGTCTTAATGATATTTAATTCTTTCAGTTTTATTCAGTTGACGATCCATACATAATGTTTGTTTTAATATCACTTTTTTGTTACAGATACGTACTGAAGAAATACCTACAAGATGAAGAACATGTGCTAGTATACATTAAGAGATGATATAACATAATATTCAAGTCACAAACTATTATATGTTGCAAATACATACTGTGTATAATTTTCATCGTGAAACAAATATTTTAGTTCGTACCATTAAGAATTATGTGCAACCTCTTGGGTGAATTAAAAGAGGCTTTCTATAAGAATGTTCTTATACTAAACATACGCACTATCTACTATATAATTTCCTATACTCACTCACTCACCTCCATATCTGTTGGCTGGAGAACTGTGACGTCACGTGTCAGCCTTCGCTCGCAAATTAAGAGTGACTAGAGATATCATTAGAAGAAATTCAAGGTTCACAATTTAATACCTAAGTAACTGCTATAATATTAATTGCCAGAATACATTCATTAAATTTGTATTTTAGCATTTTATTCTTAAAAACTTTACAGTTGAAAAACGTAGAACTAGAGTGCTTTTCAGTAACAAACAAAATAACTTAAAAAAACCTTAAATTACTCAGGTATCTGCTGTAACCACGAATGTCAATTGTAATTGCGGCCTAGGCTAAATTTCAATAATTAAAACTTTCTATAATGTTACTGCTTAATGAGAGTTTATACTTTGCAGTTTATTTGATTTTTACGTATTTTACTGACCACTTTCGTTAATGGTTTTTGTCCACGTTCGCTGTACCTTTGTTATTAGGTTATTCAAAGTGGACATCAGACCTAATACATTACCGAATCGAGAATTCTGGCAATTCATTTCTGCGGAGTTGCCCAACTATTTAATAACCTGTAATAAGTTCTTTGCCCGTTACAGACACTATGACCAAAGATTACATTATGAATGTTTATCCGCCTCAATAAAAAATAAAGTGATGCTTTCGAAGTAAACAGGAATTCTTCAAATTTTTCAGAGCGAACTTTTAGGGTCAAATATAAGTCAAGTTTCTATTTCAGCAATTATACAATAGTGCGATCGTCTCTGTCTGTGTTTAATACGTCTATTAATACTTCAAGCTCATGAGATTTCATTCACTCTAAGTGTGAAACACAGATCAAGTTTGTATTTGTTCAGATTAGGTCAAGCTGTCACAGTCTCTGACCACAAAAACTGGAATTATTCTAGACCCGTGACGATACGCAAAAAATGGTCACAGGCTTATGCTAGTCCCAGAATAATTAACAAAACTTTCAATTATTAATAATTAATATTGAGTTACATGAAAGTTATTTGTTTTACTCAAGTTATGCAGCTGGAGATTCGATTCAGACAGCGAAAATTCAGAATCCAATGTAAAAATACGTAGCCTTCCGCGAAATTCTCGAGTTCTACATTGCACTGTATCATAACATTTATTTCTTTTCCATGCCTCAACTAAACGCTAGCTTTGTCAAATACGATTTAGTCTCGTGCACTGAGGGTTCCACATATAGAATAAGTACTAAATTTATCTCACAAAAAGAAACTTAAACAAAAATCAAACATGTTAATTTTAAATAGAATTTATTACACTTTTTGCGAATCAACAACAATATAATTTCAGTTAAAACAAATAGTGTGGGACTTAGGAAAATGTTATTTTTAAAAAAAAAAAATAAAAAAAAGGTATTTTCACTGCATATTTATTATGAGAATAATTAAATTCTCCGTTGAATGCTTTTTGTGCAAAAAAACCTGATAATGTTTCAAATCACTCGATTAGTTAATTTGGATAAAACATACAATACAGAAACTTCACTATAGTTTTACTAAAAATTTGAGGAGACTACATGTCTCTCAAAAATTTTAAAGAATTTTCATATGAGTAGTTTTGAAAAAAAAAATGGGGAGAGTTGGTTGGTAATTTTTGTGACTTTTCGGGAAGGTACTTTGAGATTCCGCGAGTTGTCAGTTTCCATTGGCAATCCGTGAAGATTATGAAAGGAATTATTTTCTTCAGACCCTCTCTAAGTCCCTATAATTTTTTCCAACCCCATGATATTTTTTTAATATTATTATAGTGGCGTTAATGATGTATCCTGTTCACTTAACGAAGGCGACTCAAGGTCAGTCTGCACTACTCCAACTCCGCTGCCCTTGACCTTGAACGCGAAGGGAAAATTTACTAATCGCCCACCTGGACACACATCTGAGCTCGTAGGGGAGGGGGCGGTGAGGCGAGGAGCGGAGCCAGGGGATGATGACCTTGATCCGCCAGGTCGGAGTGACTGCACAGAGTATAGTAAGACCAAAGATAGTGAACATTTAAACAATTAACTTAAGGGATTAGAAGTTGTTAGGGTGCAACAGGCCAAAAACTGATGAGTGAAACCACAGGGATTCTTTTATTTGTAGATGGTATAAAACGCTAAAGTATTTGTGTCATTTAATTAGTGCACCAGCACTCTTCAAAAATGGCTATTTGATCGCAGTGTTCTGGTAATACATTTTTTATTTTTTTTGTAGTTACTTAACTTAACGGAATTGTTATTAAATTACGCTAATAACTTTCATCTGATGTTGCTGCTGTTTGGACTGAACGTCGTTCCGTTGTACAATCCGGTTCTTATTAGTATAAAGCTTTAAATTAAATATATATCTTTCTTATAAAGAAGATTTTACAATTTTAATTTAAAGATAAAACATAATCAACCGTTATACAAACATAAATACTTAAGTATCTTTCTTATTTAGGTATAACATCGACATCTAAGCACAGAGAATAAAGCTAAAACACCTTCGCGAGTCATCGGTATGGCATCGTGACCAAACTGGTTTTTATCACTACTAATTAACAAATATGCACTACTTGGTTGCGCATGCAAAAATTTCACGAATAATATACGATTAATAGCGAGGTTGATGGTTTGCGCAAGGTTGAAAAAAAAAATCACCTGATTTTTAGCAATTGTTTATTTGTCAACTGAAATAGTGAGCAGCAAAGCACTTACAACGCCTACGAAACAATTAGAAATGTTTACCTAACCGAAACAAAAATATCAGAAAAGCTGTTTACTCTAAAAAAAAAAAAAAACATCCACAATTTATCAATATATCTGTGATACGTGGTGTTGCTATCTAGCGGTATGCGATCACTCCTTACCTACGCCAGCGAAGCCTAGCAGCTAGACTCTCAACTACCGCATACCCGTGACCATGATTGTTCATAATTTTCCCGTTTACTGCCTGAGTTTTGAAAAATTCCTTTCTTAATTAATGGTGTTACCAAAGTGGAGAATGTAACCGTTATAATGATACCTTATATAGGCAGAAAGATGGCTAGTCATAAGAAAAGAAAAAGTAGTGAGGAGTTTAATAATAATAATAAATAATAGCTTCAAGAACCAGAATATATTGCTGTCGATATTAAAAAGCATGTGCTTTGCATTGAAGAGGATTCTTCTTCGCTTTCATTTGTCTGAGAGAGAAATAGAGTAACAAACAAGCACTATGACCACGTTTACCTGACTACAACCTAGAGTTTTCTCTCTGCTCGTTCTGGGTATAATGTGATAATATGATCTTTTTTGTTCGAAACAACAATGGTGCAGAATACATGTATGATAATTATGACACGACTATAAGTTTGAATATTCTTTGACTTAATACAGAGATTAATTTTGAACCCAATTCCAGATTTACTACAAAACAGTAAGGGGACATCGATAAATTACGTGAAGTGTTTTTCTGGATTTCCGGACACCCCCCCCCCCCCCACTTTTATACGAAAACCCCCTAAAATCAACTATCGCTCAATTTGTAGACTTTTTTTTAGCTCTACGGTACAAACAATTTTTCGCAAAACCTCACGTGAGATTTCCGTACCCCATCCCCCCCCCCTTGGTGAGATTTCACCGGATCCCCCCCCCCCTATTTCACCTCACATAATTTATGGATGTCCCCTAATTTAAATATTAGAATATTTTTCGGGAAACTTGCTGCGTGCAGTGGCAGTTAATGCATATCTGAAGACTTTCTATAGCTTCAGAATTATTCAAATAAATGTTATGATATAAGAAATGACACTATGTAAGTTATTAAAATAATAAATAAGTGAAAGTAACGTCCACCTTTTAGTCACTTGCAAAAAATGTAAATCAGAAAGTTACACAGCACAGCTATGGTATGCTGATGCAGAAACATTATGCATAATTGCCTTAGCTGCCTATGATAATGAGAACAACTAAGTATTCGGAAGACTCACAGGACGACAAACGAATCACCAGAAATAACTATCATAAAGTTAAATACACTGCCTCATAAGAAAAAGTGCAGATTATTTGCCTAAGCGCAAAAAGTCAGTGAACAACACTGCTGCATTGTGAAGGTAATCTTTCAAACGGATACGAGTCAATTTCCGTTCCAGTGCTGTTTTAAATCATGTAAGCGCGAAGATTAGCGATGTGCGATGACGCTGTTATCGGTTCACCTCACGTTTAATTAACCATGTCTACCACGAAGTATTTAATACAAGCATTTGCCCTCAACTCCGTTCACGTCGAGTGTTAAAGAACGGACCTGTCTCTCAAACTGATTGTGTGATGATAAATATTTTGGCTGCCAGAAATAAATATATCTAACATGTGGTTTTTGCGTGAAAGGCATTTATCGAAAAGTTGATATTAATTTAAATATACTTTTATCTTAAATTTATCAGATTTCTGAATTCACATCAAATGAAACAAACGCTATTTTACTACCCAGACTAAGGGTTATACATTGTTAGAATCTGCATCAAAATCCTAAGGGTATGAAAGATAAGTCTTTCCCGGCGTATCTTTGATACAAATTCTTCATCCGTGAAGAATTTGTATCCTAAGGGTAGTTCTTTCATGAATCCCAACCATCCGAACAAACAAAATCGCAGTTAGCGAAACGGAGGTTTTGTCTCGCAGTTGAATTGTGTAAAATCTATAATATAATAGAAAATTGGCACCAGTTCGTTTGTTGGGCTGTATTTAACTTTTTTTCTCCGGTAGGGTCAAACTTTTTTTTATTAAAAAGAATAAAATGTCATAATATCATTTTCCCGCTACTTCACGCTCGCGTGCTTTGGTATATGAAAAAATTCTGTACCGATTTTACACCGAAGAAACTGGTACGGCCACCGCGAGCACACAGAAGTGCCGCAATACAACGTGGCATTGACTAATGTCTTAAGTAGTGCTGGAAGAAATTGAAACCATGCATCCTGCAGGGCTGTCCATAAATCTGTAAGAGTACGAGGGGGTGGAGATCTCTTCTGAACGGCACGTTGCAAAGCATTCCAGATATGCTCAATAATGTTCATGTCTGTGGAGTTTGGTGACCAGCGGAGGAGTTTAAACTCAGAAGAATGTTCCTGGAGCCACTCTGTAGCAATTCTGGGGTGTCGCATTTTACTGCTGGAATTGGTCGGAATTGACAATGGACTTGAATGGATGCAGGTGATCAGCAAGGATGCGTACATACGTGTCACCTATTAAAGTCGTATCTAGACGTATCAGGGGTCCCATGTCACTCCAAATACACACGCCCCACAACATTACAGAGCATCCACCAGCTTCAACACTTCCCTGCTGACATGCAGGGTCCATGAATTCATGAGGAACCCGCACGCGTACATCCGCTCGATACAATTGGAAACGAGACGCGTCAGACCAGGCAACATGTTTCCAATCATCAACAGTCCAATATCGGTGTCGATGGGCCCAGGCGAGTCGTAAATCTTTGTATCGTGCACTCAGCAAGGGTACACGAGTGGGCCTTCGGCTCCAAAAGCCCATATTAATGATGTTTCGTTGAATGGTTCGAACGCTGACACTTGCTGATGGGCCGGCATTGAAATCCGCAGCAATTTGCCGAAGGGTTATACATCTGTCACGTTGAACGATTCTTTTCAGTCATCGTTGGTCCCGTTTTGCAGGATCTTTTTGCGGCCGCAGCGATGTCGGAGATTTGATGTTTTACCGGATTCCTCCGAGATGCTGTGTCCCATCTCTCGTGCGCCGACTATAACACCACGTTAAAACTCGCTTAAATCGTGATAACCTGCCATTGTAACAGCAGTAACCAATCTAACGCCTGCGCCAGACACCTGTTGTCTTATATAGGCGTTGCCGCTCGCAGCGTCGTACTCTGAGTGTTTACG
This sequence comes from Vandiemenella viatica, assembly GCA_031002005.1. NCBI lineage: Eukaryota > Metazoa > Arthropoda > Insecta > Orthoptera > Morabidae > Vandiemenella > Vandiemenella viatica. Next base: position 54,310,293 of record CM061914.1, on the reverse strand, counting down.
CATCTCTGTTTGCATACTCATGCCTACACCAGTTTCTTTGGATCTTCAGTGTGTTCTATTAAAATGGAGACAGTACTGCCAATTCTACGGATTTATCCGTAGATCTACAGATTTTCATAAAAATTTAGTATTTTCGGATTTTGTTAAAATATTGAAAGATTTTTTGTAATTTTTAATTTTCCTTATATTGGTATTTTGTTAAACTTTGAGTATATAGTATTAATGCATTACAAAATAGTTAATAATTGTGAATCGTTTCCTTGCAAGCGCTCGTGTGAACCAACGATTGAAATAAATCTCATACTTTGTTTCATTATAGATTTTATAGGTCTTAAAAGACCGTAATACAAAACTACCGGTGCACTCTTTATGCACGTTGACACGCTCATTGGTACGGCTCACGAAGCAGTGCCTTCCGAGATGGCCTAACCACCAATATCAGAGAGTCAAACGGGTGGCAGTTTTTAAAATTTCCTGTTACAGAAGATATGCTAAATTTAATGTCAACAAAGAATTGTACGCTCCCTTAAAAAAAAATAGATAAAAGAGTAGGCATAGCAGCAGCAGTGATGAATGTGACGATGTATAAAAAATATGTTTAGAGTTATTTCTTGCTTTCAATGTAGAATATTATTTCGAATTTTAAAGACCTTGAAATAAACAGTATTCGTAATTTTGACTCTCTCTTCAATTATTATTGTTAATTTTATCGGCTATCTACGGATATTCGAAGCCAAGTGGCTGTCAGAACTGCACGGAGAGGACTTCTGAAAAGTTTCTTTTGTTTTAGTTATATCCTTGGTTCGGTTTTCATATTGATGTCCGAGAGTTTGTTTGCTTCATGTTTTAACGTGATGTGATTGATTAAATAGTAGAAAACATGCCTGAAAAATTAAAAGTACCAATTCGTGGTTATAATTATTGTACAAAGTAAAAAAAATTATTGTATTGAAAGGGTTTTATTTTTTCGATATAAGTAGGTGAAGCAATGTTTAAGAGAAATAAGATTCGACCTTAACCTTACTTGGTAGGTCGCTCACTACAATGCCTCTGTGTAGACCACGTTTCTGGTTTGATTGTTCACTGTACATACGTCCAGACATGATCTACCATTCACCCTGGAGCAAGCAACGTATAGCTGGCCGTGCGAGAAACATGGTGTCCGAAGATCAATTCCTACGGTTTCTAATGTCTGACCCTGAGACTTGTTGATTGTCATGGCAACTAATCTTAAGCGGTAACACACGATAAGAATTATTTTTAATTTTCTTCATTTTCAATGAAACCATGTTACTAATGTCGATATTTTAGCCGCAGGTAATTCCAAAGTTTCCAGAATTGATCGGGCGTGAATGTATCAATGCGGATGTGACAGAAACTATGATTTACAAACGCTATCATTAGCCAAATTTGTGGTTAGATTTAAATGCAGCCTGGACCAGAATGATAATTGACTCGCTTTGTTGGAGCATAATGCATATTGGATTTAATTTTATTATTACCTACGCGGTGTAGCATAAGGATTTTAGCATGCCTATTTAATTGTTAATTTCATTGGTTATATTGTTGCTGTCGTCATTAACTAAATAGCACGTATAAACAATGTAAAATCAGTGTTCTGAGACTTATTAGTATAAAGAACAGTTAATTTTACTGGCCGTGGTTTGAACAGCAGCCAAAATTTGTACACACTTTCCTTGGTGTATATTATTGAAGAATATTTACACATTATAACCACCAAATATATATAATCGAATAAAGTACATCGAAATTTGAGCAGTTCCGCACAATTCATTTTGGAAAAAGTATGTATTGTTACCTGTTGATAATTATGGTAACTGTTTTTCAGATATCTTTCTTCGAGCGAAAAAAAACTGAATTTCGTATCTATAATGATTGTATGAAAGAAGCATTCCCTTATTATCGTCGATTATTGTACAGCTTTCAACGATCATGTAGAAATATTGTTCCAGAGACAAACTGTTTAACTGTTTACCAGAGACAATAAATTTCTACCACATTAGTAATCTAACCTATTTGGCATGGTAAATGACCTGTTGCAATGCAAGTCAATGCTTATTTCGGTTGATTCAAGTATTCCGTGTGTTTTTTTTAAGCACTGCGGTCCAGAAAAATGAATAAAAAAGTAAAAAAGTAAATAAAACGAAATCCTAAGTTTTGTCATATTTTTTGCGAAAGGAGTGCGCGTCTGAAAGGCATAATTATCCGCACCCACAATTTTCCAAATATGAAGGTTTTTAATCTCATGCCCCTTACCACGGTACATAAAAGTCATTAGCTATTTCCACAGAATTTTATTCGGACAATTAGCTATAAAAATTTTAAAACCCCATCGAAATTGCTGCGGTAGTTTGTGCGCGGTTTCCGTTCAAATAAAGAGATACACGCAGCTTGTTCACAGATTTATAATAGTATATATATACTCACAGACATCAAACGAACTCTCTGTTTTACAGGTTCCTCCGCCAATCTACTCCTGCTGTCCGGAAGCCACCATTTTGGACTACACAGAAGAGGCTTGGCTTATCAGGTACTTCGTCAACACATTAACTTCTGTTGATCAATGGAAAAACCAACTGAAAACAGAAGCGGTTAATTTAGGTAACCCTCAACTTCTCAACGCGGATGTTTAATCAATGTTGTTCAACTTGATTAAAAATAATCTAACCGTTAATATTCGAACATCTTGACAAAAACATATGTTGAATTTAACGTAAACCTGTTAAAATTTAAAATCTTTTTAAACCTGTTAACCATTGATAAAAAAACTGTTAAGTTACGACTAATTCTATTTTTTAAGACGCATTCAGCAGATCTGAGATGTACGTATATTTATCCAGCGCATGAAATTGGATACTGATTTTTTTTTTTTTTTTAATGGAATTTGGCTGCGAGGCCATACAGCCAGCACTATGTAATCTTTTAGTTTGCAAGTATGTATTGTATCACTCAGTGTATTATTGATTCTAACTGGTATAGACGACACAAGACAAACACAACACTTAATTAAAATCACCCATGCCCTAGGCCGGACTCGAACCGGTGACCCCTGCAACGCGAGTCTAGCACGCTATCCCCTACGCTGCCGGGGTCGGCAATACTGATTTGCGTTCGTATAAAAACATCGAATTGGTACCTAAAACTGATATTCGAAATAAAATATCGAGAATAATAATATCGACGATAAATGTGAATTACTTTATAAAAAATAATGGATATTTCGATACATCGATATATTTCTCCCAAGCCTAGGACATTCTATTCAGGCCGTCATCTCCGGTAAACCTGCGTGACGTTTGCAAGAGGAAATGCCTGGAAGTTCCAGGCGTTGATGACTGGCAGCACACACATCGACAAACCATGAAAGAAGAAATTTATTAACATCAAACTACTGTACACAATAACATACAGCTTCACACAATAACTTTTCAAACTATACTCGTATTACAGTTTGTTGTTAACTGTGTAATGTATATTCCTGACGACAAAATGGGGAACCATCGAAACATTTGGCTAAACGAATGCGGAAAACCGTACGAAAAACGTAGTTGTGATGGGATAAAATCTGCTTTTGAAGCTATGCCTGGCTCAGATTCAAAAGTAGATATTATCCCACCCAGATAACCGTTTTCTTCAAAAGCAAAGTTTGTCTGATTGAGGTGACGTTTTTTTTTTACGGATTCAGCATTCGTTAAGCCAAATGTTACGTTCCCAATTTTTGTGGAAAAAAATATACACATCACAATTCGTCAACAAACACTCCTGCGAGTGTGGACTGAAATGTTCTCGGTGTGAGCTATACAATATGGTATACAGTAGGATAGTCCTGAAAAATTTCGTGTTTAGTGGTTTGATTACCTGGGTGCTACAATTAATCGACGCATTGTACTTTTCGGCCTTTCGTTGTATAAACGATAAACGGGTTTTGCACAGATGATAATAACTCACCTATTTTAGCTCCCAGATTCTTCTCGATGACTTCGTTGTCCCAGGCAAGTCAAGCATCAAGTTAAAACATTTACACTAATCAAATTACAGTTTCACATCAGAGGCTCACCATAGTTTTTGAAGCTCACCGAGATGTTTTGTATTTGTTGTCGCTTTATGCCACAGAGCAGAGACAATCAGAACCTAATCTTTGAAATGGTGTTTTCTCCACTTTTAAAATCATCAGTAATGAGCAGAATACATGTAAAACCATCTAGGTGCATATACATCGGCGGATATTAAAAGTTCAATACCCAGACGGAGATGTGATAAATACCGCAAGTATTCCCATGTGAAAAGTATTAAATGATTAAAAATTGAAATTTGTACATGTAATAGCGTGAGAATTGGGAAGCTATTTACTATGAAAAATTGATATGTATTTTTAGCCACCTTTTTTTCCATATTTCTTGTTGACTAAGTATGCCAAGGTGAAGAGTGACGACCTTCTACACCCAAATATCTAACTTTGAGAGACGTTGGAGAATTGGCGTGTTTGAAATTGGTGCATCATATCATGAAATCTCCTGAAGGATTGGCCGTAGAGCAATGTCAGTATACAGACTTGTTACACAGTGGTTGAAAGAAGGCTCTAGTACCCCTAGAGCAGTAAAAATTCCTTACAGAACGACAAAAGCACTTTCAGACCACCAAATTGTGTGGGTGGCTGTTGCTAGTAGGTGAGTGACGGCAGGCCAGATCCAAGCAGTGGTTAGAGTGAGTTCTCCCCCGGACGATTGTAAACCATTTGCTTGAAGCTGGGTTACACACTCTGATCCGAATGCAATGTGTTACATTGACCTGATTTCACTGGCAGCATCATCTAACCTGGCGTAATGCAAAACGCCAATGGACACGTGAATGGCGTACTTTTGTGTTTAGAGACGAGTCTCAATTCTGTGATAATTCCAAAGTGATAATCGGCAACATGTACGCAGGCGGAGTTGAGAAACGGCTTGCCCTGCTGTGATTTCAGAATGTCACACAGGTCCAGCCTGTCATGGTTTGGGCAGCACGAATGTGTTGGTTGATGTTAAAGGCACATTGAATGGCAAAAATTGTTAAACCACTCACCTATAAAATTCATGGTTCCTAGTTTGAACACCTTTCCACCCAGGAATTTTTATGGGCACTTAACTTTAGCTTCGTCTCTGGTAATGCTTTTGCTTTGTTCATATGGGGCACGTTATGACGCTCCGTTGTCAGATTCCACGTTAAGCTGTATGTCTAGCAACGACACAGTGCAACATGTGACAAATCGAAACTGTATAACCAGGTCGCAAGAACACACGAATCTACTTTATATGTGCTTTTATTAGAATGAGAAAACATTTCTGCCAGATCTTTGTCTTATAGTTAGTAGATAAAGCAAATAGTCTGCTGATATTTCTTCTGATATTGCCATTCACCAGAAAAGTCACGGTCAACGTTTAGGCTGCCGAAACTGTCAGTGATGAGAAAAACATAAGTTCTCACAACAATGGAACGGTTCGTCTTCTATTGAGATATCTTCATTTCAATTAACTGCTATCTTTCACAGTGGTGTCTTTTCTGTTGCCCATTCAAAGTGTAAAATTTAGTTTTGTTTCTTATTTCGACGCAGTAACATCGATATAAGGATTCTTTCACGTCATTTAAACAACGATTAATGTATGAAGATAACTGTGATGAACTATGATATCATTAATATAATGTTAATTCTTAACGTCGAGAGTAACTTCGTTGTTATATGAGATATCATTGATAAAGCACAACATTATTGGCTAATATAATAAGGACAACTGAGAAGAACAAACAGTACTGGAAACCATCTGAAACATGATGAAGGTCTACGAGAAAATCGAGGTGAGGAGTAAGCGATAATTAGGTCTCATGAAAACTCACGGAAGTTGTGTTTAACACAGAAAAGTAATAATTTTCATGCTTAAATATACAGTTCTCTTAAACACCTACCTATCTTCGATGTATTTTTTATTTTTTAAGCAAAACTATTTCTCTGTTAACTAATTGGTTGTAACTTCTACTTTATAGACAAGTGCCACGTAGAATGGTCACAATTCAATAGACTTTTCAAAATTATATTTGGTTTTATATGTAGTGTGTGATGGTACACTGAACGTCATTAATTATATTCAATATCTGTTGGATATAAGGAAACGTAAGTGAGTGTGTATGATTACTCATCTTAAAATTGAAATACTAATGAGTTAAATAATTCTTATTGCGAGAAACATGTCACTTGTATATACCCAAACACTTCTCAGATTCTTGTGGGGTTGTAAGGGTCATACTTAGCTCCGTAATTCTGTAAATAATGCTCTATATGTTCCACATTTTATTGCATAGTGATTCCAGCTATGTGCTTTCTAACATCAGCTGAAAGAAACAAATAATTTAATTATATAATGCCTTGCATGTTTAGTATAGATTTCAAGTTGTTCTCTACAAAAATTAACGAAAGCGATCCTGAATGTGTAATGGATAAAATTCAGGCTTATTTAAACCTTTCAAATCAAAAATACAGTGATAACCAAATAATATAAGCCTACAAACTCCATTGGATCGATAGAAAGATCCTCCTTTGATTCCTGATACATACATACCATAAGAGACAAAATTATTAGTTTTCTTTTCTCTGATTCAGAGACCTCTATACCTATCACCAGCACCATTTATTGACTACGAAGAGTGAGATGAACATTTGGTTCTTCTCTGGAGGTAAAGTCATTGGAGCATGATGAAGACACGAAACTTGGTGAAGGTCAGGGAGTTTGTACTAAATATTTTCATTAGATATTTAGTGTTGTTAGTAGCTAGGTGCATAACTTCTCGCTGTTGTGCGATGCAATGTGCACAGCTAGGCAAGCTGTTCGGTGACACTATCTACGTCAGCGAGTGAAGACTTTCAAGTGAGTACATGGCATTTGGAAACCACTCAGGGTTAAGCCCGGAAAGCAGACCTGCACTTCATCTTATTAGCCTGTACTGAAAAACTGCAGTCCCAATACTGCACGTTGGCACTTTGTGCAATTCCTAGCTCCGTTTTGGCACTAACAGCTGATATAAACAAAATTTAATCATACCTTCAGGTCTAAAACTTCACAAAGGACGTATGAAATACAATTGGTGGCATCAATGAAGACTTTAGATATTGGTAAAGACATTTCAGGCAACCAGATGCAGGGTATGAATCTTCTCATTAGCTTCTTGTTTAGATATCACTATAGGCATCATAAGTGGAGATATGTGATAATTTCTTTAAAATATATTCACTCCTACAGTAGGATAATTCTTAACTTAAATTTCATACTAGAGGTATTACAGACGACCAGCTTGATTAATGAAACACAGATACGTAGGAGTCCTGATTATTATACGTATCTTGTAGTTCAGCGGTCAGACATGTCAACGAGTTCGGTTATCTTACATACGAAAAAGGTAACTTATTTCAACTGTAAATGAACGTTTTACAGTGCAAGTTCAAATGCTGTTCAAACACAATATTTAGTTGTCTCTACTCTCTATTGTCGTCTTCAGGTGAAAAATGAAGAAGCTGTAAAATCTTAAGTTTAAAGCTTGCGAAGAATGTGTTGTTGATAAACTGATTTGGCAATGTAACATTGATTGGCAGCAGACCCAGAAGTCATTAGCACCCCGCGGAACACAAAACACGGAACGTTGACGACGAGCAGCCACAATAACCGGTATACAAACATCACTGAGTTGAAAACCACAATGCCGATTTGAAACATCAAATGGGATGCGAATTTCAACCATTTCCGTAAGAATGGTATGCGCTAGCACCCTGATCGATTCGAAATCAAAGCCATATCCTAATTACAGTCCATGTTCCGCCTCCGCAGATTTAACTCGGTTAGTTTCCCGTGAAAATGTATCAATATTTCAAGTATAATTAACTTTTTAGTTAGATTTGTACCGATGTTTGTCACGCTGTTTTTGTGTGGCGAAATTGGAGGCCATACCTACGGATGCAAGGTAATATCGATAAATGTATCGATATTTACATCGATGCCAGGCAGAAATCGATAATCCATAATATCGGTCGCATCATACCGATAATATCGATATTTGTATACATTATTTTAGAAATTTGAAATAAGTATGCAAATCAAAAACAAGTAATAAATTTGAAGTAGTTTATTGAAAAAAATTAGGTCTGCAAATATTAAGCGTCAACAGATCCTGAAAACGTAGTTTGCTTAACCTTTCCCTGCCTGTGAGAAACGGTGTTCAAAAGGTACCGACGAGGCTACTTTGAGTAAATGATTAATTGCAATTTTGAACATATCTTAATGCAACTTGCATACCAATCATGTTTAATTTCAATTTAATTTTCCAGCAAAAAATATACCGTAATCTCCAAATAGTCGACGTTATTCTATAATTAACTATAAAAAATAATTCACACTTTTCAACTCCTCCTTCACAACTTTCGCAATTTTTTCATAGTTTTCAACAATTTTTGTTTTGATAGTTCCACGAATAGTGAATTTGTACAATGGCGCTAAGTGCTTCATTAAAAACTTTACCTTCAGCTGCATTAAAAGATCTATTATCAACACTGATAAAATAAACAATTGTATCGGTCAGGCAGTTGGTCATATTTTTTTATCCCCTTTTAGAATATTGTAATACATCTCAGAGAGAAACAAGAATTAACGAACGCAAATGTAAAGCAACATATTAAATAATAAAACGGTGAACGTAAATGAATGGGCAGTGAATAACGCGCAGGAAACGGACCGGAAACACAGAATAGCAAAGGACGTTATCGAGGTAAATCAGAGTTTAGCACAGTCAAATTTGTTTCCTTCCTCCCATTCTTTTTTTTTTTTTTTTTTTGGTTTGAAGGGGTGTGTAGTTTTTGATATTCCATTGGATCGTATCTATATTATCGTGTCGACCATTTAAAAATATCGATACAAATATCTTCAGCTCTAGAAAACTTCCTTCAAACTAAACTTTTATCCAAAATTTTTAATATTTTACTCGCCATTCACAACTGACCGTATTCTCGAATTTTGATCTTTCTATTCTTATTTCTGGCTATACAATTCGTCGACGTCTATTTCATTAGAGGTTAGATAAGACCGGAAACAAGGAACGGGTAGGAATTCGACCCTGGTCTTTTTGATGGAACCATCTCGGCATTCGCCTGAAGTAATTTGGGGAAACCACGGAAAACCGGATCTCCGGACGGGGATTCGAACCCGCGTCCTCTCGAATGCGATCCCAGAACGTTACCGCTCACCCACCACGCTCGGTCCCTCTATTGTACTCGCCATCAAAATATCTAATGCTCCATTTCTTAATTCATTTTCTTTGCTAACGCATGTTTTGGTTCCATACAAAACAAATATTCAACACGAAAGAGTTCATGAACGACTTTCTCAGGTCAGCATTCATCGGTCCACAGAATATCTACAACCCGCCAGTGTGGCTCAGTTCGCTGAGGCGCCGCACACTGGATCGGAGAGCTACAACGAACCGGGCACGAGCCCAAGCCTCCACGTTTCTGCCATCCTGACTGTGGTTTATAGGCTGTTTTCTACAGCCATCAAAGCGATCGCCGGGACATCCCATTCCCCGCATTATAAACTACACATTTCGCAAACAAATAATACACTTATCACACACTGATCATACTTACACGTTACACAGACAGAAGGCAAATGAGTACGACCCGGCAGTAAGTATAAAATGCTTGAAGCCTGCAAGGTCATGCGGTCTAAGGCCAGCCAACCCAAATTGTTCCGAAGAATTGGTTAAAACGAATGAGACTGTTTTTGTTTTCTGACTGAATTCATTTCTGTTGATGGTCATGCTTATGGGAGACTTCTTCTATTACCACGGTAATGATAGGAATCTACCAGTTGCTTTGACGACTGCCTGTTGCTATCTCTACTCTTCATTCACCTCTCAAATATTTGAAACTTCTAATGATGTATCCTTCCCATTCTCTTGTTTCAGCTAAGAGAGATTGTGAGCCAAGTTCCCAGTCTGAGGCTCGTTCGACGTGGAGGTTGCAGTATTACTACAGCGGGCCGTGGACACAGTGTCCCTCGGGAGTCACTGTGTTGGTTCGTTGCGTGGTCGCGGTGCCCTGCAACCGGAGAGGTGTTGCGTGGCTGCTGCAACCTGACTCCACGTCAACCCGACTGGGAACAAGACCTGTACGTGTTGCTCACCAACTTTCAAAACGTCTCCCGCTACGGAAAATTACTTGCTACCCGACTAGAGTAAGTGCTCGCCCAGACAACTCCACATACCTTCCGTTTCAAAAACGAAGTTTCCTATCCGGAAACCATTGGACTCCAATCACCATACAAGGATTCAATAGACTTTAATATCAGCCTGAGAATTGTACGGCAAGGTTTTCAGATGACACTTTTAACCTACTTCGTTTCAGCCCATTGCTGGCAACATGTATTGAGGACCGAGCGTGGTGGTGTAACGGCTAGCGTTCTGGCCTCGCATTCGGGAAGACGACGGTTCGAATCCCCGTCGGGGCATCCAGATTTAGGTTTTCCATGGTTTCCCCAAATCACCCCAGGCGAATGCCGGGATACTTCCTTCAAAAGGCCATGGCCGAAATCCTTCCCATTCCTTGCCCCCCCTGTCCTTTCCCGTCTCTAAAGACCTCGCTGTTAGAGAGACGTTAAACAGATATATAAAAAATAATGTATTGAGGGTCGCCAGTTCGAGTCCGAACAAGGACGTGAGTGGTTTTGATTAAGTGTTGTGGGTGGGTCCCATGTTACCCACCGCCTTTTTAAGATGAATTACGAGGTCGATTTCGATAAGGGGGGGGGGGGGGAGTGCGCCCACCAGATATCTTACGAAATGTTCACCAAGACGAGAAGTTCTAGATTTGTGAAAAAAACTGCTAATGTACGTAATTAATGGACGCCTACTAAAAAAAGCAATAATTTCTTTGTGTCTTTGGTATGCAATAAAACATCAAACGTCATGGGGTAGGAAGGCGGTAGCACTGACGAAGAAACGTATTTAAGTGCCGTTCATCGGGCGTTCATTAGTAATGTTGTCAGTCGTCTGAAAGTGTTTTCTGATGTGGTTTTGAATAAACAAGAGAGTTAACAGGCGTTGTTCCTGTGGCAACTGTTGTATCTATGTTATTGAGATTCTAGATACTTGCACTGAGACGGAGTTAACGTCCGAGGTGGTCCCACATATGTTCTACCTGGGGCAGATCTGGGGATCTTGCTGGCCACGGGAGTACCTCAATATTCTCAGACAGTTCATAGACAAACGTTTCGTGTGTGGACGAGCATTACAAAATGGAACAAAGATACTGTTCCATAAGAAGTAACACATGAGGGCGTAGAACGCTGTCACAGTTCTTTCAATCACTACCAACCGTGACTGAAGCCACGTCCGATGGCGCCTTACACCATGACAACAGAAGTAACACAGCTGTATCTCTCCAAAACATTGGAATGACGGCACCTCTCCCCATGTCACCACCATACTTGCCGACGATGGTCATCCGAACCAATGCAGAATCATTGAACACAATGGTGTCGGCTTGTGTTCAGCAATGTATCTCAAGCTTGATAATGGATAAGGGAATTATACACAACGTTCCCTATATCGAAAACTTAGAAATTGTGGTTACCATACATATTCGTTCCTCCTGGACGAACGATTTCGGAAGAAACCACCCAACTGTATGGAAGAGAAAAGGTTATTTACCGGTGCTAGCATAGTATGTGCTGTCCGGAAACCTGTAATTCATTTAATATGAAAAATGATGGTTATGATTCTGAACACTGTTACTGAGGAGGATTTTCGTTGGTTAGATGTCAATAAGATGGCGAATCTGGGTCAACTCTTAGAGGTTCCCGGCGAATAATGATATACGTTTATTCTCTTACCTAAGCGAATCCTGCAGAGCTATTCGTTTCATGCTGTGAAGGTAACGTTTCCACAAGCAAAATACAATGAAACTGTGACTCTCTATCCTAAGCATAGATTCTCTTTCAAGAACAAAAACTAAACAAAAAAAACCATTTTCCTCGTCTTTTGGTTTCGATTACCGTTTTTTTTTATTGAGCTTTACGCCTCGTCAACAGCCTGGTCATTAGAGGCGGGATGGGATTGGGGCAAGGAACGGGAAGGAATTCTGCAATGGCCAATGTTTTGAATAGTACCAGGGGAACATTACAACTTCATAGAAGCAAACAAATTAACGCAATTCAAAAATCAAGACTAATTAACGTGGCTGTACTTGGGAAACTAAATTACATAGCGCAAGTGCTTCCGCCTCCCAGGGAAATAATTCAGAATGTTCAACGTGCCATATCTTGGTTCTTATGTCAGGGCGAATTATTTAAAGTCAATTTTCAAACACTGACACTACCAACAACAAGAGGTGGTTTGGGTCTAATGGACGCTAGCTGCAAAGCAAAGGCTATTTTCTTACGAGCTATGAATAACGTCCAGAGAAATAAAAACACCATAACGTCACAAATTATCAATTACTATAAACCACCCAGTATAGATCCGCCTGTGAATGTAGCTCTTATTGACAAGACCTTCGAATATATAAGATTCTATTATCAAGAACTAAGTTATATTACAGCAGCCCGAAAGGATAAACTTCCTGTAACAACCAAAGATCTATACAAAACCTTGACATCTGAAGGACGCAAAAACATTGTTGAATCAAAATTCGCAGACACAAATTGGCGAAACGTATGGTCTAATATATTTCTTAAAGTTCTATCATCCGAAATTCAAGCCGTGTGGTACAAAGTTGTCAATAACACTGTACCTACAAATGTGAGATTATTTCGAATCCATATGAAATCTACAGATAGATGTGATACATGTGGGAATACTGACACACTAATTCATCGTTTTACTTGTGGAAAGGCTGCACATATCTGGAATTGGACGAAGCATGCAACGGCAACTCTATTATGTACTTCTCCATCTGAGGTTACATGCGAGATTCTAATACGACCAGACATCAAGACCATGCCACCGGAAAAACATAACTCACTGGTCTGGGTTTTAGGACAAGCAGTCTACAATATTCTAATAAAAAAACCTAAGGATCTAGATGATTATTTATCCACACTTAAAATAACACTTTGGAATTTAAAAAAATCAACGAGGTACAAACGCCACTTCGGAGCATATCTGGATGGACTTCTTCTCCGTGACCAATCTTGATGATGCATATAGCCCCTTCATTTGACCAGAGTACTCATATTGATGTTTCTGTAACGTAGAGTGTATTATGAAACTTTAATCTTGTAATGTGGAAATGTTGTAATGTTATAAGGTTTCAATAAACCCATTGAAAAAAAAAAAAAAAAAAAAAAAAAAAAAAAAAAAAAAAAAAAAAAAAGAAGGAAACATCCCGGCATTCGCCTGAGGTGATTTGGGGGAACCATGGGAAACCCAAATCAGGATACACCGACGGGAATGTGAACCGCCGTCCTCCCGAATACAAGGCCAGAACGTTAACCGTTCACCCACCACCCTCGGTGTTTCGATTACGCTGAGGTGGTTATCCCAGTTTCAGGCAGTACTGCAGGTGCTTGTTCAACGCCTGAGTTTCCGTTCGCATCTGGAATGACGAGTTAAGTGTACCCTCCGTGAAGACAACACCCTCGAGCAGACCAGCTCCCAACAGAGTCGTCAAGAGTCGTAGTCTATTTGGGGCAATCACCGTCACGCAACAGACTTTTTTGTGTCTCTTAACACTCTGCGTGCAAGAAAAGTCATTTAGAAAGGAAGGGAGCTGCACCTAAAGCCTCTCTAGCAAACAAACCAAGTTTCAACATGTTTATTTTACTACAAACTAAAGGTTATTTCTTTTAAGTATAATCTTCACATGTTTGCTACCGGATGATGTTATTTCCTTGTATTTGGATTATTTTTGGTAGTAACGTTTTTGATAGAGGAATTTTCAGTAGTAAAAACTAATTTATGCAAGGATTTTAATTATTTCAGAATTACGCACTATATGTTATGAGTTCACTACAGTTACACTGGAAACAAAAAATCCGAGCGTGGTGGGTGAGTGGTAACGCTCTGGCCTCGCATTCGCGAAGACGCAGGTTTGAATCCCCGCCCGGCCATCCGGATTTGGGTTTTCCATGGTTTCCCCAGATTACTCCAGACGAATTCTGGTATGCTTCTTTCGAAAGGCCATGGTCGAATTCCTTCCCTTACTTTGCCTCCAATCCTTTCCCGCCTCTAATGACCTCGTCGTCGACGAGGCATAAAGTCATAAGCAAAAGAAAACCAAGAAATGATCTATGAAGAATTTTTTACCACCGAGTGCTGCTATTGGCCAAATTCTGGTAGCCATAATTAAATTGGCTACCGTTCTCTCCAAAGTTGGAAGCCGGGCCAGTGCAATGTTGCAAACAGCACATAATATTTGGCTCAAGATACAGAATTAGTTTGTAAATGAAACGGAAATTATGGGCATCTATAATATAACATATTCACTATTCAGGTATGAATATTACATAAATTCCTCCATCTTTTCAACTTTTTGTAATAGTCTTCTATTAGTTCCTCCTTTCAGTAATCTTTTGAGAACGTAATGTATTAAGAACTGTCTTTAGCACGTTTGAGAAATTTCTTCTGATCTTTCTGGCACTACAGATATTCAAGCTTCTACTTAATAAATTACCGAGCCTGGTGGGTGAACGGTTTGCGTTCTGGCCTCGCATTCGGAAAGACGCGGATTCGAATCCCTGTCCGGGCATCCAGATTTGAGTTATCCATGGTTTCCCCAAATCACTCCAGGCGATTGCCGGGATGCTTCCATCAGAAAGGCCATGGCCATATTCCTTCCCGTTCATTATCCCCAGTCTCATCCCACCTCTAATGACCTTAGCCGTCGACGAGGCGTAAAGCAATAAGTAAAAAAAAAAAGTAAAAACTTAATGAATTATTGCTATTCAATTTCTGGCTTTATAAAAGCAGCTTCCAAACACAGTTTACAATAATACATAGGCTACTATAATTTTGTCCTGGACACAGAACTTTTTTATGCTATTTTCAACTAATTATCTTAATGCTTCTAATTAATTTCTTAGAATTTTCATATTTAATAAAATTTTAGTGTCATTTCCCCGGCATTTAATGGCCCTTGCTTTGATTTTTGCGCGTATCTATTAAAAACTCCTTCTGTTACGATCTGAAGAAATTTATTGTATTTTCTCCTTTTCTCCTTTTCAAAACCCACTCTAAATTTTTTCCTGTACATGAGTAATAAATTTAGGTAGTGACAGCTTACACTCCTTCCATAATACGCCTGTCACTGAAGATTTCAAGATTTCCAAATTTTATTATTGTTATTTAATATTTATTCGTGAATACTTTTACATCCATAAAATTGTTTAAATCTGATTCCAAAACCACAAATAAGAAAACACATCCTCCTTTTGCTAAACTTAATCGTAATGCCTTATTGCTTCTGAAGTAAACTTTTCATATCGGTAGTTCAGATTGATATTTTACATTACCGAATACAATTTCCCTTCTGTCATTCTACAAATTAACAACGTGACTGTGCACTATTTGTTACATGTTTTGGCTCGTGCTTTTATGTAAATTAAATAAATAATAACTGTTTCCTGTTCTGTTATTAGAGCATCTTCCAACAGGTTTCGCTTAGCCGCCAACGCCTTGTCTGCGGAATAGGTAACATGCACCCCACGGATAGATGTGATTGGCATTGAATTGGAAATAGCTGATATTCGTATAACGGCCCGCGAAACTACTTTAAATCGTTCATTATAGTCTTACTAATATGATTAGTGTTACCTCAAAACATATTACTTTCTCTGTACAACAACTAACACAAATTCTTTATAGGTGAACTTTAGACGATGTAATCAGTGTACTTTGCTTTTTTTAATGGTAACTTTGTAATAACTCAGCATATTATTTTTTTTTAAGTAAATGGCCAGAAAGTGTATATAGCTATTAAGTTACTTAGATTCCAAATATGTTTAACATATTATTGCGAAAAATATTGTTCCGTTTCGAAGAAAAAGTAAAAAAAAAAAAAATACTATAATCACACGGATGATGAAGTATTTGTCATTTGTAGAAAAGAAGTTAAACTATCCAGGTAAACAGTTTGAAGAATTTACCACGGAACACTGAATAAATAAGTGAATACTAATTCCATAACAAAAAATAAAAATATAAAAAATTGAAGAATGTCATTTCCATTATCATCCTACGTGTAGTATGTTTTTTTTTTTTATTTTATCCATATAGATCGGAAATGATTACATACAATGCTGAAAGGCACTTTGGAGATGGCATTTAATTCGTCCTATTTCTTGATTCAGTTGCATGTATTCTTCGAGTTTTTGTCAATACCATAATGAAGCAACTTAAATGGAACAACTTTTACTCAAACTAGAGAGTGTGTGAAAAACCTGTGCCCATCGGTTGACTTTTCTCATCGACAAGTACACGCTGGTAAACCAACACTCTTCTCTGATAGGCTTTGCACTAAAGATTACACAAGCGTGTCTTTAAGTCCTCAGCATTCCAAGTGGTCCATGAACAAGAGTACACAGCTTGCGTTTAGGGTCTGGGACAAGAAATTTCTAATGGAAACGGAACCAAACATCCTGCGAGATACGAAAAAGATATTAGTATTCCAGCATTAAGCAATGTTAGTTTCCTGTATGGAAAGAGCGGTAAGATTCAACATTTATAGAGCAATGTAGATGAGGTTATGTGACGCCGGGTTAAACTTGACAGGTGGTTTGCTGGTTAGAAGTCATAGTAGTTCTTTGTCACTCGAAATAATCATAAATCATATACCAAAAGAGAATCACCACACTGAACATAAAATACTAAAATGTTGATTTGGTCTCAGATGTTTTGGTTCTCTGCCGCAGATAATAATGCAACTAGTAAACTAGGGACGTGTCGTTAAAAAATATGCAGTTTGTCAGTCATTAGAAGCAAATATAAGTTTTTTTTATAATTTTCAATTTATTTTTGATTATTACGTAAAATAATGTATACAATAGTCTAAGGTCTTTCAAATCTATTCGTATCTAAAAATGAAATAGTAATTTGGTGAAATCGTAAAGGAATTGATGACAATGTGGTTAAAATAAATGAATAAAACTGTAGAAATGGCAGTATCAAGTGAAATAAAAATTGTTACGCAGAAATATCCACGATGGAAGTTTTTAAAATACATTAAATTTTTTAAATATTAATTGTTTGGAGATGGCGAAATCAATTAAGAACCACTATATAGAACAGTTCTAAGGATTTAATGCGGAACTAAGATATAACATTCCTTTCCAACATAACCAAAAAAAAATAAATAGGAAATGTAACATTAAACCAATCCCAAAATGTATATAACAAATGTTAATAATAGAACTCAATGAAAGGAGCAAAAAACGTAGAAGGCGAAATATTTTGTGAAGTTTTCTGTAGACTACTGGGTGAGATAATTTCAGAAAAGAGGATGTTACACAGAGTTCCAAATAGAATTGGAAAGTTTGAAAATTATTTACACATCGGCACGCTAAATGAAGGAGAAAAGGTAACAAAACTAAGGCGTCACATTGTGGACGGAAGTATATTTACTATTAGGAACTAACAAACGATGAAGTTTGGTCATGCTTACTTGTTAGAAAGGAATACAGCAAAGTAGGACACGATATCAGTTTTTGAAATGATAGAAATCGAGAACAGATGGAGTTTTCTATTCCCACATCAGCATTCCTCCTAATCAAGTTCCATGTGATCCCGTCATGAGCTAATGGCTTCACTTCCAGACACGCATTAAAGTATACGTCATCAATTATGTTCTTTCTATCCTCTAATTTTTGTTTGTATCTACAAATCTTCCTTCAGTCTTTTTCCTGCAGAAGCAGATTTTTTCTTCAACCATCGTATTGAAATATGTTCATGCCGTATTTCGTACATCATTAACTTTCGATATCATTCCGTTACTTCTAGAATTATCTTACTTTGTAGTATACATCATCAGGATTTCCCTAATTTTTTCTGATTTATTCCTGAATATTCAAGTCAGGAGTCTTCACTTTTGTACCGTATTCGCAGTCTTATATCTCATCAGCTCTTATAACGTTCACACTGGAATAAATCACACTTACAATTCAACAAACAACGACATTCCAACTTTTTTATACTCAATCAAAGAAAAAGTACGTTCATGATAATTTACTCTTCATGAATAATCTCTTCTATAATATTTTAAGAACAGATAGAACAATAGAATCTTCAAAAGATAAACAGATACAACTGTCTTTTTTTTACAAGATCTAATCGTTAGATTTTTGTAGGCAATTTAATGTTTGTTTGTTCAAGGTCTATCACAGGGGTGGACAACCCGCAGGCCGCATGCGGACGGCTTTGAACATTTTTTCCGGCCCGCGAGATTCATCACACTTTTACTAAATATTTTTTATATTCCATTTTTAGTGTTATATATTTCTTTACAATGTGCGTTTAGTATCATTATTATTATATTATCTATGTTTATATTTATGAATAATAGTAAACAATAATAACTCATGTTTCAATTTTTCACTCCAAAAGAATGTCTCTCGTGGAGATATAGAATTTTATATGCGGCCCGTGGAGTTATGATGCACTTCCAAAGTGATCCGCAAGATCATTTGAATTGGCCATCCCTGGACTCTAGTACTTGAAGTTCAAAAAATGTGTAAAAATCTTACCAAATCCAATCTTAGCACTTTCATTTCTCAAGCTGCGTCCTTTCTGGCCAAAGACCATATTTTCGCCTTCTCCTCTTAAACAAAGATCACTATACACAGAACTTCTTTCACTCGACATAGTTATTTCCTGTACGTCTTTTACAACATTATCTCGTAACAATGAAAATGAATAACCGAGCAGCCTTCTTTTTCGTTTCTATTTAATATTATAACTAGTGAAAATCATAATGGCATACATTTTAGGTCCTTTGCTTAACAACATCCAGAAGTTACCACAGCCCACTAATCATATTATTTTCTTTAATTAATTGTGTACTTTTATAAAAGACTGTGCTCGTGTATGTATTTTGATTTATTGTATCGTAGAATTCCACAGTCAGTATTGTGTGTAGTCTTTGAGTATAGCATAAGTTAGTAGTGGTAGCTAGCATTAATATAATTGGTTGCTGGGCGAGTGTAAAGATGGAGTAGGGTGCGGATTGTTAACACCTACGCACAAGCTTCACCAGTGATACTGTAATGTGAGCAAGTAATTATGTGCAAGGATCAAAGTTATTTGAAGTATTATTTTTGCTGACTGACGCAGTTTAACAGAATAAATTGACTGATTCAAAACAGAGCTTATAATTGTTCAGTACTAGTAGTTCCTTTCATTTTTGGCTGATTCGTTAAGTAACTGTGTTCTATCTTCGGATTTAACTGAGCGGCAGATAAAATGTGTTCGAGATGAAATGGGCTTTTCATCCATAACACGCTGCTATTTCCTTTGGAGTGATAATATCTTAGACTTCGACAACGTTTGACCGATCACCATGAAAGTTGGCACATATATGTATTTTTTCATAGAGAAGGTTTCTGGTCAAAAAAAAAAAAAGAAAGAAAAGAAAACACTCCCTCGGCCAGTTTTTGACCCTTAATTTTTATACAAATCCACATTTTTTTATCGGATTTTTATGGAACTTGGCACACGTATACTTTAAAACAAATAGAAAAATACTGTAAACCTTTGGTTTGTGAACTCCCAAACCCTCTCTCTCTTTCCACCCCTTAATTTTTGCCAATGTTTCTAACCCATTTTGATGGAAGTTTGATCACAAAGAGAAACGTATTGTCTACACTCTCTTCACAAAACCAAACCCCTCACCCCACTTCAACCCATTTTTGCAAAAGTTTTTCATACAAAGCTACAGTTTTATCCGATTTCGATGGAATTTTTCACACGTATGCTTTAAATCAAATAGAAAAATACTCTCTATATTTGGTTTATGAAAGCCCAATTTCTTTCCCCCTTGACCTCCAGTTACCGACGGTTTTAAATCCCGCCAAAATCGATTCAGCTGTTTTTAAGTCATGCCAGAATATTCATAAAATAAATGTGTCTTAATGTATTAACATGTACGATAGATTTTAGCTTGGACCCCTAGCTTTCAAGTTGGGAAAATCCAATAATAATGAGTATGTTTTGCAGGAAAAAATTGATATATTCCAGATACAGATTTAGGTATGTGGTATGTATTAATATGCGGATTGTACATGTTTTGATTATAGAGCAGCAACTTTAACAAAGGTTGTGATTAGGTTAAAATGCAGCCTGGAACGAATTGTAAACTGGCATTCCACCTCAGACCATCCAGTTCGCAAGTTCTGGGAATTTCTTCTGCAATGGCTGGTGGCAAATCAATGAAACTTGATACACATGATTCACATCAGAAATATAAAAATAGTGTACGGGTAAATCAATCCCGACTGGACCAGGCAACGTCGGGTTCTCTGCTAGATGAAAAATAATTCCTGTCTGTGATTCTTCGGGATCTGACATTGCTAGTTAAGTTAGCTAATTAGTGTCTTTTAAAAGGAAAATTCATGAAGTACCAAGTTCAACCACCACATGTTGTGTGAGGTGTTCTTACAGGGCACGATCCCGTCGTTGCGTGGTGCCGAGAGCGGATGAAGCTGTCCGTCACCGGGTTTGGTGGTGAAGCCGCTAGCGTTCGGTCGGCGGTCGCTGTGGCGTCATTAATGACGGCGTATTAATGACGTGCTGCGGTCACTGCGGCTGCCCGGAGCGCCGGACCCAAAAACCTGGCCAGCACAGTACAACCGATCTCGCGGTCACGGCTTCAGAACTCTGCCAGGCTGCGCGTCCACAAAACGCCACACCAGACCACACAAACCGCCGGCTTACTTTATCTCGACACGCCGGCATAGCCGACAAAATAGAACCCAAAGCCAGGTGAATGGCGACCTTTGTGAACTACAGACGTAGCCGGCCTCGGTAGAGTAGGGGCTAGAGTACTGGCCCCACGTACCGAAGGTCGCCGGTTCGAGTCCGGCCGAGGGCATGGGTGTTTAAGTGTTGTGTGTTAGTGTGCTTGTCGTGTCCGTCCTGTGGTGTGTCTATAATTACTTGAAAGATATAAATACACGTAAAGAAACTGGAAAACACTGGATTAAATAAACACATACTTGAGCTGGCTGTATGGCCTAAGGAAGCCAAATTCCATTAAAAAAAAAACTAAATAAAAAAAACTACAGACGTAGACAACGTGCTGCGCGCCGTAAAAAGCTGAGTTTTCAGCAGACATTCAGAAGATGGACGTAACTTGTAGGCCGAAACGCCTGCTATCAAAACAATGACGAGGCATTAACTGGATTTTTATTTTATTTTATTTGGCATTCGGTTAGAGACCATACAGCCAATCTACATTTTTACAAAGCTTCTTACATCCATTTGCGTTACTTATCTATTTACACGTTTCCTTATCTATATTAGGTAAAACTTATTACAATCTTGTTGAATGTATATGCTATTTACAATATTCAAATTTCAAGTTCCTTCTTAAATACCGTAATCTAAAAAGCGTTGCTAGACAATACATCAACTAGACTTAGTAATCGGCGGTTGTGTATATACATTATTTTCTATTGATTAGTCTAAATCGCCGTATTTCTTTGACAAACCATCTGTAGAGGGTTGATCTATCTGGTGTTGGCCTCAATCGGTAGATTGGTGAGGATACTGTTAATTTTGCCAAGCTAGTTGTTGTGCTTGCGCGGAAGTGGGGTTGTGCTGTGGTTTGGGCTTTAGGTTTGAAGTATAGTCATTTCCTGTTTTAACTTCCAAGGTTGGTTATAATTCTATCCCTCCATCTTTTAAGTATCTGGCGAGGATGCTAAGTATTACTTTGTTGTTGCTGGAAAGTAGGAGGGTTACGTTTGTCGGAAAGGGAAAGCCGTTCTTGGCAAGATCTTTCATCATTTGGTCCTGGAGTTGTTGGTATTTATTGCATGAAAAAATTATGTGATTGATGTCTCCTATTACCTGGTCTGAGCAGTCGCAGTATGGGGAATCTCTCAACCCTATTCGGTGTAGGTGGCTGGGGAAGTTACCGTGGTTAAATCGGGCTCTCGATATCATAGTGATTAATCGTCTGCTACTGTTCCAATTGTAAAACCAAGGTTTTGGAGATATGCTCGGTTGAATGGTTGCATAATATGAGGCTTTGATTTTTGAGGAGATCGTCCATTCCTCTTGCCATTTTTCCTTGGCTCTTACTTTGATGTTATGTGTTATATCCGAGATCGGGAGTTGCATGTTGATTACCTCTCCCTCATGGATAACTTGTTTTGCCAGGGCGTCCACCCGTTCGTTATGCTCGATGCCGCTGTGAGATGGGATTCACATCAGAGTAGTCGTAATGCCAAGTTCCCGGTTCCGTTTCAGTTGTTGTAGGATTTCCAATACAATAGTTTGAGTATGGCTATTCCACGTAGTATTTTGTAAGCTCTTTAGTACGCTGAGGGAGTCCGTCAGGATGACGACTTTGCCCATGTTGGTACTTGATTGCCTACAAATCATCGACTCCGGCCGTGTTAGCCTACAATTACGCACGGCACCTAATTTTAATTTTAAACCATACTTCTACTGTTACTCATATAACAATTGGTGAAAATCACGGTTATATTATACTGGAACCGTATATGACTTTATAACAGGTATAGCTGTCATTATTGAGGTAACATGTTCTATGATTAACTCCTATAACGTTCGCATTTCGGTTTATGTCGATGTGCTTGTCGCTGTTTGTGAACAGTGCCGCTACATTACTGAAATTTCTTTGCTTTTTCACTTCTTTGAGACACAGCTGGGTTGTATTACATGTCGTATTATGTTTCCTATCGCATTTGAAATTTTTAAACGACACTTCAGTAACAGTTTTGCTACGAGCTTAACAAATCCAGTTTTGCTTTGTGAGATTTTACGTACTGCCAAAAGTACAGTGTTTATTAAATATGGGATAAGACTAGGAAGAGCGCCGAACGTTGACATTGGGGTGGAAAATATGCAAACGTGCGTAAAATTAAATGTACTAATTGAATAAGCATTTCGAAAATGCCACATGTCTGAAAACTTAAAATGTTCAGGAACTAAAAAAAAACTAATTGTTTTCATAAGTAGAATATAAATCCATATTTTTATAGATATATTTACGGTCAAAAAGCAATCGAAAATTATAGGAGTAATTTATGTCAAACTTTATTATACATATTTTATTTTATATTTTATAAATGTGAGATTGGATCTTTTAGAAATTCACAATATTCGAATACATCAAATTTACATAAAAAATAAACAAACAACTTCCGAAACTTTTATTAAAAGTAGGCTGAAATTAAAGACCGACCGACTTTCTTTAAAAATCCTCTTCTGTGGTCTCTCTCTCGGTTGTACTTGGCCATCACAATATTTCATCATAAAAGTCTGTAAATTCTGCCAATATATAGTGCTTAACCTTATCAATGTCTGCAATTTTTAGGTAATTAATCGGTAATTTGCCGTTATAAGCTAAATTGACTTGATTTGGTAGGTTACTACAAGTACCTTTCACTTTGGAAAGATTGAAAGTTTCTTGAGATGTGTCATTATCAAAGTAACTTCTTGACATTACTTCACCAGGTATTCTTGGATCAAATTCAAATTCATAGTAAGCCGATACTTCAAATTTTTTTTATTGTTGGTGACATCTTTTCCATAACTTCATACTGACAACGGGTTAGCTTTAAAGTTTAGTTGATCCCATTTCTTGAAATTAATGGCGTCTTCTGTTTTTACTTTCTCAACGTTAAATTTCTGTGTATTACTGGACTTTTCTATTAGATAGCTCAACACACGTCTAATTATCCTTTTTGACTACTGAAAAATTTCTATCACAATCATTAAAAGAATGATCGCGTACTGTAAAATATATTTGTATCAAACAGTGTTATTAAATATTAGACAATCGTTTTATTTTTATTCTGCCCAGGGCAACCATCACTAAAAAAAATGGAGACCAGTTATTGAATCTGGAACATACTTACCGGTGCAATCGTTTAAGAAGGTCGCCAATTCGTTGAAGCCTTTCAAAGTTTGCCCTTCGTGATATGAGTAGAATGTCATTTCTCCTGTTCTCATGTTGTAAGTTAGTACACCCAGAGTTGTCAGCAGTAAAAAAAAAAAAAAATATTTTAGCAATTTTTATAAGAACGTCTTTATATTTTTCGATATTTCTTACCTCCCTTTTATTATTATTTTTGTTTCGCAACATTATTGTCGGAATCGGAAGAATTACTCTTTGTAGAAGTCCAACAACACGTGTACACTAGCAACTGACAATGCAAACACTGATAGTTGACACAATATTCTCTTTGCTCTCAAAGATATAAACAAAAGAAAGATAGAAATTTTGCAGTTAATAAAATACATTAAATTCGAAATGGGCACATCTCGAAGTGTTATGCCATTTTCGAAATTATGTCTGTTCACACCACGTTGTTAGTGGTGCCTTTTCTGGACATAACAGGTGCAGGGACATATTTCGATTACATTTATGAGGAAAAAAGGTTTTGTTAAAATAGCCGAGATGTTCACTTTGTGAAATCGCACATTCACTTAGATGACAATGACGTGGGATTCAAGCCATCTTCTGGCAGCCTCTTCGGCTTGATACAGTTTCATCACATCTCCGGGCAGACGACGGTTCGCGCGCACAATCCTTGATTTTCTGACCACAAGTTTCTGCAGTAGATGTAGAGGTTCACCTTCAATTGATCGACGGCCACTTTTAAATCGGGTAAACTATTAGTAACACTGTGATCGACCTATAGCGTCACATCCGTTAGCTTGCTTCAAAATTAGAAACGTTTCCGTGAAATTTTTCTCTGTTTTACGCAAAATATCACGTTGCTTCGTGGCTGCCGTAAACTATTCATTGTGAAAGTCGCAGCGAACATAGAAATACCTTAGTTTCTATGCTCACGAGTTGGCGCCACGTCCTGGCGTAAGGGAGAACTTTCTCCGCCTTCATCTAGGACGAAACTGCACTTAGATGTGTTTGATACGCTCTGCTAAACATAACTAAAGGCTCAGAATGCCGTCTGTTGTCCATCCTGGGAGCATGAAAACTATTTATCCCGATCGCGAAAACTTTCAAAAAGTGTGTTATAATAGGCAGATATAGCGCCGTGGGGGAGAATGAACCAACCACGCTCCTACATGACTTTCTCTAGTTGCGTCATATCGACAAAAGCAACGGAGACCGCGATGACGTATTCATGTCTACGAATATGATTATAATTATCTCAATAACCTAGGTTTGGTGGCTGCCTTGAGGGAGTTACTCTTCCGTTGTTGTTAGGGCTATATGGCGCGTCAACATCGAGGTTATTAATGCCCTGAACTCTTCCTTGGCAAGTTCCTTGAGAATTGTAAATGTGCGTTCCCATGGCGCGTGGTTATGGACGCCTCTCATCTTTGTCGCATATGCTAGCAGAGACGGTGCGCCTAGACCCACCGCCAGGCGGTAAAAGATGAAAGGCGCGTACTGCCACACCACGCGCCGTGAGAATGCGGCTTAACTGGGGTGGATTCCCCTTGCCTTGGAGAGTATGTACGCGATACTGTTTTCTGTGAATGACTGGTGTTTGTATGTTCAGTCTAGTGAGTGCTTTGCGTTGGTATGAATGAAATATAAGGGTGAAAACCGGTGCCGGCCATTGAGGCCTAATCTTCTGAAAGAGAAATGTGGCCGCCAAATTTAACATGTTCATCCAACAAACGAAATTCTCTGAACTGTGTCGCACGCCATCACTTCATACATACTCCGAAGAAGTTTTGGATTTAATCCTAGACTTTGGTTCACAATTTTGTGATTAGGAACTGTGCGCCACCACACTTCCTACCCTGCCAACCAAGTGCTGATACTGAATGTTTCTTCCACCACGCGACTAGAACCAAAATCAGCCAGATGTCATCACGGTGCCGCAACCAACTGAGTCAATGAAGCGAGTGTGAACACAGACATGAGTTTTTTTTACTTTTTTCAAACATTAATTTTATAATAAGAAAGGAGACTTTCCAGGGGTATGATGTCAATGACGTCTTCACGGGTATACCGTCGGATTTTGCTATGAAAACATGATATTTCGACGACTAGCTCCGCCGTCTTCCTCAGTTTATTTATGGTTCGTCAGTATTAGAATAGATTTCATCTTTTAATGTTGTTTTCTGTTAGTGAACATTATTTAGTTCACTATAATTTATTATTACCTCTTTCTACCCGTAATTGTTTCTGTTTTTTTGTTTTTTGTTTTTTTGTTTTTTGTTTTTTGTTTTTTTGTTTTGTTATGTTTTTTATTTTTTTTGCTTGGGCTTTACGCCTCGTCGACAGCGGGGTCATTAGAGGCGGGATAGGATTGGGGCAAGGAAGAGGAAGGAATTTGGCCATGACCTTTTTGAAGGAAGCATCCCGGCATTCGCCTGGAGTGATTCGGGGAAACCATGGAAAACTCAAATATGGATTCCCGCGTCCTTCGGAATGAGAGGCCAGAAAGTTAACCGTTGACACACCACGCTTGGTAATTGCTTCTGACACGAGAAAATAAGTAAATAACATTCTCAGAAATACTGATAAAACTCTACCCCCAGCTTATATTGCAGACAGGATACTGAAAAAAAAATCTCGGGTTTTCTACCGAATATGTTTTAACACGTTCGACGTTTCAACAGCTGTCTCCACTTTCTTCATCAGGTGAAACTGTAGGTCACTGCGACACCACATCGCCGATCATTTCGACCTACAAATTCGTGTGAGGAAAAAGCGATGACAGCTGTTGAAACGTCGAATATGACAGAAAATCCGAGAGGGATCTTTAGCAGCTGTACTCCGGGAAAGACAAAATTGTCACATCGGATAGGCAACTGATTTCCTAGTGGTCTTGCTTGAGCTAACGTGGATCCGGTGCCTGTTCTTGTGCTTGGCGGTAGTGGTGGAGTTATTAGGCCCCGTTTCCCGTGCGCTCTATTGGCCTTTCCTGCTTAGAGAGGTAGGCGCCGGCTTCCTGTCTGAGAGGCGCCAACGCCGCGCCTTGGCGCCTCAGCCCTCCCCACTCCCCAGGCACTTTACTCCCACGGTCTACTGACCACAGCAGCCGCGCGCGGCAGGGTTGCACCCCACATACACTTCACTCACTGCTACTGCTTAGTACCGTATCCTCCAACACAGTCATGTATAAAAAAATCTTTTTTTAATTTTAAAAATATTATTTATTTATTCATTCACACTCAATCAAACGAGTTAATGATCCTCAAAATTATAGGCCGATCTCATTGACTGATGAATGGTAGCTTTTAAACCCAGTTGAGCACGGATTCAAGAAAGGCCAATGCTGTGAAATGCAACTTGCAGCTATAATTAACGACTTGTGCCGTATGATAGGTGAGAGATCTCAAGCTGAGTTTCGACATTGTGCCTCAAACTAGGTTACTTACGAAACCTCATAGCTATGGCATATCTAGCAAAATATAGGAAAAGGGCTGCAGACTTTCCGAAATGTAGAATACAGTGTGTGGTTCTCGACGACGAACGTTCATCGCTGACCGAAGTGTGATAGGGCCCCTCATAGACATCAATGATTTGTGTGATTTAATAAAGCGGAAAAAATATTATTTCACTATGATGCTATTATTTATCGTGGAAAAAAAAAGACAGAACTTCCAAAATGATTTACGTAATTCTAGTTAAAAAATCATATCAACAATAACCCAAACATCTAAGAAAATATAAAAAAATCCAATTAATGATACAAAATTGAGTCATCATGTGTCCATGGATTTTGAACCCATTCCGTGATACTGTTTATTATTGTCATAATACTTAATTAATTCTTGATTTCGATAGTGTTTGAAACAGTCGATGTGTCAACATCATCTTCATGCAACCATAAACCATCGTCATCGTTTAATGAGCAAAGAACTTCCCTGTTTCGTCTAGCGGCAATACTTTGTGGACGAATCTTCATGATGGGGAAAACCTCTAGTTGCCTCTTATGTAATTGCTTATGTTGGTTAGTGGCTTTGTATGATGAAAAATATAGTCCACAGATGCCACATGATCGTTTAAATAAGTACACCTCGACACTGGGGCAATACGAGCCAAAAAGTGATACAAATTATGCTTGTTATGTCACAAAGTTTATGACATGTCCCCCCTCCCCCTTGTCACACGATGTCATTT
The DNA here is from genome assembly GCA_031002005.1 of Vandiemenella viatica. NCBI lineage: Eukaryota > Metazoa > Arthropoda > Insecta > Orthoptera > Morabidae > Vandiemenella > Vandiemenella viatica. The sequence goes on along the minus strand of CM061914.1, from coordinate 54,281,972 downwards.
TGTTGACCCCTCCCCCCGCTCAAGGTGTGACGTAATTCATGGATGGCCCCTAGCTGTAGTACATTCAGGTCAGTCCGCGGGAGACTGTTGAACAGGAAAGACATGGCGTAAGGTTAAGCCGCGTTCCCACGATCTCTTGTAACGGAGGCGAGACGGGACGGGACGGGACGAATACTCAACAACACGCCATAAGAACAAGGCCGCCTCTGCTAGCGGAGACGTGACGCAGCTACCCACTCTGTGTCGGTAGACATCACAGGCGTGTGTAGCGGTGCGCTCTTGCCATCTGTTTGCAGCAGCCTTCTGTTGTTGTAAAGTTCTTTGTGCCAAACGACACTAGGCAACGTGGAGGGGAGGTGGCTGGCGAGGTAAGCTAGGGCTAACCTGCGGCCCGCGCTCATCCCTACACTTCGGCTAATGAGGTCCCGTCCCGTCTCGCCTCCGTTACAAGAGATCGTGGGAAAGCGGCTTTATAGAGTGCTGAGGCAGAAGCTTCCAATTGAATGCTTGAATAATAGATGTATGGAATGAAAGATATATGGATGAGTTGAAAAATATTAATAGTAAAAAGGAAATTTGTGAAGACTTTGTAATTTTGCATTGCTTTGTGACGAGTTCTACAATTTAAGTGAATATTGTATTATTATTTGTACAACAATAATAACTCTTATTGAAATATTTAAGAGAAAGAACTGAATTGAGAAAAGAAATAGTTAAGGATTTTGGTAAAGATAAGAGTGGAGGCAACAACCTGCTCATACGCTCGAAACAGAAGAGGGCCAACTCTTACATAAACAAACTTTCTCGGAAAGAATGAAAGCCTATTGGAACAATAAGAAACACTCGAAGAAAACTTGATTCGATCATTTGCTTACCGTCTTCATTTATTAGGAGAATTTGCCAATAATAATAATAAATTATAATCACTTTTTGAATATGAATCAGCAAGCTGTCGCTCCTACGTCGAGAATTGTTCTTCCGTAATTATTATTATTATTTTTTTTCATGACAGTTTGCCAACAACAAATAAGTAAATAAGTAGATCCGAAGTTTTTAAATTCATACTATCTCCGTTTTGCGTATTATTCATTCCAAGCGCTTTATTACTTTCAAACTGCTTAAGATGAGACAAGATGAACACAATACTTGATCAGAAGCATCCATGCCCTAGGCCGGACTCGAACTGCCGAACCTCAGCACTCGAAGCTATCGAGACCGGCGTGCATGACTTTCTGTTTACTTACAGGTAACATATCAGCAGTTATATCCTTAAAACTATTCGCTACATCTCCTTAAGACAAGTATCTGAGCAAGAAGTTGCAGGTATATCTAGAACATGGGACCGAGGGTGGTGGATGAACGGTTAACGTTCTGGCCTCGCTTTCTGGAGGACGCCGGTTCGAATCCCCGAGCATCCAGATTTGGGTTTTCCATGGTTTCCCCAAATTACTCCAAGCGAATGCCGAGATGCTTCCTTCAAAATGCCACCGCTGAATTCCTTCCCGTTCCTTGTCCCCAGTCCCATCCTGCCTCTAATGACCTCGACGTCGACGAGGCGTAAAGCCATAAGTAAAAAAAAACAAGGTGCACGTATATCTAGAACATGGAGCGATGTGCGATTTATATTTTCAACATGTTAGCGCAGATAAATCAATGGCTCAAATAAAGTAGAGCTTATTACTTACCGGATTTAGCAGTATACCGTAATGAGAGTCCAATGAATGAGTTGGTGTGAGACGGACCAGTTAATCTTCTGTTTTACAATCTAAAAAGTAGAATAAGTAAACGTAAGCAGGTAACAGCGAACTGTTTAGAAACATATAAAATTAAGAACTAGGTCAAGATGTGCAAGCAACTCAGTGTGGTTTGAAAATCTTGGCACATCAGAAATCGGTGCCTAGCTTCCCAAGCGGAGTATTTCAAAAGTGACTGTAGTGATATTCAGAAATGAGTTATCCAGCACGTTTCCCCAGTGTAATATTGTGAAGTTAGTTATAGGACCTACTAAATGAATTATACTACTTCGGGAGGGATAAGGAAAATAGGAAGAAAAAAGACGTGTGATACACTATCAAAGGTAATCATTTGAGGTGGTGGAGGTGAAGCTTACAACATTCTTGAGAATATGGCCATGTATTATGATGTTAATCACTTGAAGCCCAACCCTGGAAAAACGCAGGTCTGTGCATTTCACCTGAGGAAGAGAGAAGCCAGAAGGAACTTGAATAACAACTATTACATTGCGATACTCCAAAATATCTGGGAGTAAAGCTTGATCGCTCTCTTACATTCAAAGCCCACTGTCAGAATCTGAAACTCAAAGTATCCGCCCGGAACAACATCATCGGAAAACATAAAAGTGCCTCCTGGGGACCACAGCCAAATGTGTTTCGTACATCTGCCCTGGCACTCAGTTTCTCGGCAGCAGAATACTCAGCACCAGTTTGGCAAAACTTTGCACATTCTAGGCAGGTTGATATAGCACTGAATGATACTGGCCGCATTGTAACAGGTTGCCTGAAACCAACTCCTGTGAGAAAAATATTCCAAATCATGGGTATAGCACCACCTGACATTCAAAGGAAAACAGCTGCAGAGATGAAGAAGAGGAAACAGGAAACAGATCCGTGACACCCTTTGTTTGGACACGAACCTCAAGAAAGAGCTTGTTATTGTCAACTACAGCCGTAACATCTTCACCTGGAGCACACCGTGTAGAACTATGGCGAATGTCTGCGCACCGAAGGTCGCCGGTTCGAGCCCAGCCGAGGGCATGGGTGTTTAGTGTTGTGTCCGTGAATGTCTTGTCCGTGTTGTAGTGTCCTTGTGTCAATACTTGAAAGCAAAAAATCACATTGAGTTGGCTGTATGACCCAGTAGCTGAATGCCATTTAAAAAAAAAAAAAAATATTATTTAAATTGAGTCTAGACACTTGCTGCTTACCACAGGACTGGAAAAGTGCAATAGTAGTACCGGTACATAAGGGAGGGGTGAGAAATACAGTTGAGAATTACAGGCCAATCAGTTTGACATCAGTGGTAGGTAAATTAATGGAAAGATTGATATGCAACCACATCAGAAATATATGTGAGGAACGTAAGTGGTTTTCAAGCAGGCAACATGGTTTCAGGCAAGGATATTCATGCGAATCTCAGTTGGTGGGATATATGCAAGATATTTCAGATGAAATGGACAAGGGAGGCCAAATTGATAGTGTAGCACTAGATCTGTCTAAGGCGTTTGACAGAGTAAGCTATAAAATGGTAGTAAATAAGGTAAAACCATTGGAGTGGATAAGAAAGTCATTTGCTGGGTAGAAGAATTTTTAAAAGGTAGAAAACAGAAAGTTAGGGTAGGAAATGTAGAATCAACAGAAGTGGAAGTAAAAATGGGTGTGCCACAGGGTAGCGTATTGGGACCATTGCTATTCATTATTCTAATGAATAATTGTGTTGATTGTTTACTATCTGAAATTAGATTGTTTGCTGATGACATAATGCTGTATAAAAGAATCAAAACGATAGAGGATTGTAAACAGTTGCAGGGTGATCTGGACAGGATATCTAATTGGGTTGGTAAACATGGAATGAAGATAAATGCAAAGAAGAGTCAGCTTATTACATATACAAATAAAAAAACAACAGGTTAATTATGAATATAAGGTGGGGAAAGAATTGCTTGCTGAAGACTTGAAATGTAAATATCTTGGAATTACTTTTGATAAGTAACTTAGGTGGCAGGACACATAGGACAGGTAGTAGGAAAAGGTTTCAAAGTTCTGCACTTGTTTGAGAGAGTGATGAGGGGATGTACGAGAGAAGTCGAGGAATTGGGTTACAAAACTTTGGTCAGACCATTGCTCGAATATGGTAGTGTAGTATGGGTCCCTCATTTTAGGTATCAAATACAGGAGGGTGCAAAGAAGAGCTGCTAGATTTGTTTCTGGAAATTATCGCAGAATGCAATAATTGACAGACATTATAAAGGAGCTGGAATGGGATTCATTGCAAGACAGGAGGAGTATGAGGAGGGTAATGGGAGTGTACAGGGCATATACTGGCGATGAGGCATGGAAAGATATTGCAATAGGTATGAAAAGTAGTGCATGGAAGGGAAAAGATGACTATGACAACAAGCTGGCACTCGATTTCAGGCACAAGGGTGTGGGAAGATTCTCGTTTTTAGGTAAGGGTGTCAGGGATTGGAATGAGTTACCAAGAGAAATGATGAATAATTTACCGAAAACTTTGAAAGAATTTAAAGATAAAATTTGTAGAGGGCAAATGTAGGTAGGTGAAGGATAGGGGGAAGATGGGTGTGTAGGGAAATTGCCACCGGAGCCTGTGCTCCATTGCAATTAAATTAAATTAAAGATCTAAACTATGTGAATGTGGTGAGCTGCAGGACTCTCAACATCTTCTGGTATGCAGGAATCTACCTGACACCTGCACTATCGACGACCTTTTTAGGGCAAATGAGAAGGCCATCAGTATTGTGGAATTCTGGTCACATTCCATTTAATTGTGTTCTATGGTCCATAAGCTTAATACTAATTAATTAATTTTATTTGTTTTGTTTCAACCTGTAATGTTATGTCCTGGACACGAGAAATAAATAAATAAATAAAGGTAATCATTATACCGTACACCATTTATATCCGAGATCAGGCTGCACGATTCCTACATCCATCTGTTATTTGATTGAAATGTAGATATTATGTAAAATTATTAATAGCAGAATACGATTCTACCGGGTTGGTTGTCAAAATATGACCCCAAGTATTTTTCATTAATTTTTTTTTTAAATCGCTGCGTTGTTTTTTAAATAAATTATAATTCATTTCAAAGAGAAACGTGTAAATAACATAAAAAGTTTTGGTTGCCAATGTGAAAGTGGCTGTAAGTAGGGATTGCCAGTTGTTAAATCGTGTGAGAGTTTACTTTAACAGCTGGCAATCCCTACTTGCAGCCACTTTCACATTGGCAACCAAAACTTTTTACATTATTTACATGTCTCTCTTTGAAATAAATTGTAATTTATTTATTAAAAAAACGAAAAGTTTCGATTTTTTTAAATTTAATTTAAAATATTTGCTGCCATATTTTGATAGGCAATCCAGCTATTAATAACTACACACAGAAATCATACAGCCGGATCTTGGGCTATCAGTGAATTGAAAGAAAAGAAGAAGAAAAGGGTCTTAGTAGTGAACTTGCAGATACAGAAACAAATTTAAATGAATTAGAGACAGAACTTGTACTTTCCTCAGACGATTAATATTTACTACCAGCTACTTTGTTGATTATGTTTATCACAAGACGAATATCATACGTTAAAAAAAAAATTAAAAAAACCTTTTGAAAGAGTATTGTACATTTCATAAAAGAGATTTCAGCATGGCAATTTGTCAAATATCCATATCTATCTGCCAGATACTGTCACGTATGAAATTTTCAAAATGGATTCTTTAACCCCCAAAATTAATATATATAAGTTAAAACAATTTTTATATAATTACTTCAGTTTCTTCTTTTCCCCATTCTGTGATATAAGACTGTTGAAGCAGCTGACTCGTGCCACTACCGTTTTCATTACCCTAATTATACGCCCGCGGGGGCAGGACAGCAAACGGGCATTACCGCGATTACAGGAGCCAGGCCACTCATCAAATGACACCGCCTGATCGGGCATTAAAGTAATAAAACTCTCCCGCCCCTACCCTCTCCACCGCTAATTACTCTCAGCAGGACCCCTCACTCTCTTCCCGTCACCAGACAAATGGTCTGGTTCAGAATCAACCGAACATCAAATAAGGTACTAATAACATTTATCTGTGAAAAAAATTACTTACTTGATTCTTGGAAATTTGTTTATTTACTTGCAGCTACTTCCGTCGTAACATAACAGTAAAAATAACAAAGATAATAATTTTTTTTGTTGTTTTCGCAGCCACCATAATAATATATAGGGTGTTACAAAAAGGTACGACCAAACTTTCAGGAAACATTCCTCACACACAAACAAAGAAAATATGTTATGTGGACATGTGCCCGGAAACGCTTACTTTCCATGTTAGAGCTCATTTTATTACTTCTCTTCAAATCACATTAAACATGGAATGGAAACACACAGCAACAGAACGTACCAGGGTGACTTCAAACACTTTGTTACAGGAAATGTTCAAAATATCCTCCGTTAGCGAGGATACATGCATCCACCCTCCGTCGCATGGAATTACTGATGCGCTGATGCAGCCCTGGAGAATGGCGTATTGTATCACAGCCGTCCACAATACGAGCACGAAGAGTCTCTACCTTCCTGCAATTGGGCCAACTGGTGGTGAATCGAGGAAGTACAGTACATACTAACGAAACTAAAATGAGCTCTAACATGGAAAGTAAGCGTTTCCGGACACATGTCCACATAACATATTTTCTTTGTTTGTGTGTGAGAAATGTTTCCTGAAAGTTTAGCCGTACCTTTTTGTAACACCCTGTATAAAATGCCTTACGGAATTAACGCTGCATTGAAATACTCCTTCTTCTTCGTCTACCCAACGTTTCGACCAAGGCTTAGGTCTTCTTCAGAGGTAGACGAAGAAGAAGTATTTCAACGCAGCGTTTATCCCGTAAGGGGGTGTCCATAAATTACGCGAGGTGAAATAGGGGGGAGGGGGTCCGGCGAAATCTCACAAAATCTCACCAAGTGGGAGGGGGAGGTCAACGGAAATCTCAAGTGAGGTTTTGAAAATTTTTGTTGGATTGTAGAGCTAAATGACGCGATAGTCGATTTTAGGGGGGGGGGCGAAAAGTGGGGGTGTAACTGGCTTTGGGAGGGTGAGACCTAAAAAAAGACGTCTCAGTAAATTGCGAGGGCGATTTCAAGGGGGGGGGGTCTCACGGACCTAATCTCACCAGAGGGGGAGGGGGGGTCGGCCCAGATCTCACGAAATCTCCGAAAATCCTGAAAAACACCTCACGTAATTTATGGATGCGCCCTAAACCATTTTATATATTATTAACAAAGATAATACTTTATTTTAAAACACTGAAGTATCACTTATGACCGCAATAAACTAAATATTTAGCACATGTCTTTGTTTTTATGGTCCAGTATTAACGTAAACGATGTCACATTTTCTGTGTGTAATCATTAAGGCACTGGTAAAATAACGAAAAGTTTTGACCGACACAAGTACTATACCAATAAGTAAATGATTTGAGACTTCTTTGCAGAAGCCATCATCCCAGGGACGTGGCACTAATAGAGTAAGGAAACCAGAATCGTGCTGACTGATTTCTTGTTACTACTATTACCAGGAACCCTGTGGTTAGTGTTACACGTTGTATAACGGGACTGATATTAATTTTTTTCATAACAGAAGTATCATATCTGAACAATGTTTGAAATCCATAAGGTTAATTTTCAGCTCCAATAATCGGAAAACACTTGAATGTTCGGCGGTTGGCACGACATGAATTACGTCACTATAATGTGCACTTGGTGATACGAAGCACAAGACTGTTCAAGAACTTCAATCCGAACACAACTGTTCCTGGAAAACAAGTGTCGTATCCCCCCCCCTTCCCGATTATTATGTATTTCTAAAACTAAACATTATTTTTAACAAGCGCCTCAATGTAAATTAAACCATATTAGATGTGGTTTGGGAAGAACCGCTTCAACTCTCCACATCTGGGGCTGGGTAGATTCTCCGTTCTGTGGTTTCACAGTCTGTATCACACATTGTGCAGCATTGCTCATTGCGTGCCTTTCCTGAAAGCCTTGAAAATTTAAATATGGCTATTCCAGAGGCGGTGGCTTGATTGGAGCATTTCGATATCGTATAATAGTGTTTATAGCTGGCGATCCTGTCATAGAGGCCTCAACACCTGCCAGCTGAGGACTTGTATAATTATTTTAAAAGAAAATTGTTCAATAAGTTCAGTATTATTATAGTAGAGTATGTAGCATCAAACGCTAAATAAATAAAATAAATGAAACTATACGAAATATCAATGCCATCAATTCTTAAGCGACACAATAAATGTGTTTCAGTTTTTACTACGTCATGCAGGTCATTGTCCCTATGGAAGATGATTGTATTTTTTAATATGAAATATTTTTTTCAAGTTTTCTGTGAGGAGTCGATTCCACAAAACATATTCATACCGTAATTGTCGCACTGTATTGTTGTATTCTGAAGATATTTAAAAGTATGTGGGTTAAGTTCAAACTTCGCGTTAAACGTTCGGGAAATTACGTATGTAAAGTAACCTAATCGTAGGAATCAGCTCAGCAGCATGTAAATTATCACCTGGGAAATAGGAGGACAATTTTGTTTGCCCTGCAATAATGAAGTGGATTACGAAATAGCAGACACTTATTTTTTGAGTAATGACAGCGTCAAAGGGACATTATCGGTGCAATCAGGACCACATCTTAAATGCGTAAATAAAATTAAAAGAAAGTACAAGGAGTTTAGTTGAGAGTGGATATTATATTAAAAACGTCGTACTCTTCGGATTCCTGTACTAAGAGTCAGAAGAAACAAGTCCAGCTCAGATCCGTGATCGTTATATTCAGAGTGATGTTACCTGAAGCATTAGTGTAAGAAAATACCAAACAAGAAGTTCGGCTGAAGTTTTAAGGCGGTACTAATGCTGACACGGTACCAGTTACAGTGTCAGAAAAATAATTTAAATCACCTGCACTCAGCGACGTTCAAAAGAACCAAGAACCAATCAGGGTTAAAATACTCGGAAAATAGTGATTTCAACTGGTTTACGAATATTTACAGGTTTACAAACCAGGCAGGGGCGGATCGACGAATTTTCTGAATTGGGGCAAAAACTTTGAGATTAAAAATATATATATATATCAGCGTATCATAAATTTCCAGCCCCTTCAAACAAGATTTTTCTGCCTTCCAAAAGTTGCCAGCCGGGGAAAGTGCCCCGGTTTGCCTCCCCCTCCCCTGCTGCTACATCCGGTACTTTTAACTTCACTTTCATTTCGTCAAAACACACAGAAAAATGTCTATGAACGAGACATGAGTCCAGAGATTTAAAACATACATTAAATGACGTAGCATTCCTGTTAACACCGTTTCGGGCAAGGTTCGCCGTAATCGGAACTTAAATAAGGCGTTAGGGAACGTCCATAAACTACGTGGCTTGGCCTAGCGGCGCGGGAGGGGGGGGGGGATCGGGACGTTCACAGGAGGCCAGAATGGAGCTACGTGGTTTATGGTCGGGTCCATTATAGAAAGTAGAAACAAAGAAAGGAAGAGAAGAAATTAATAAGGCACATATAATGAGAAGGAAATGAAGATAGATGCAAAGGGGAGTGATCAGGTTACCTTTAAATGATGCTGAGGGGATGTGTGATAGCCCATATGCTGGTATGCCAGTTCGCAGTGACATAGTTCTGAGGGACTAATGTCGCTGACAAAGATCATATAACCTGCATTGTTTAGCAGCTATTGAGCTGATTGGTGTTACATGTAATGTCGTTAACTTCTACAGGACGGCCAAGACTTTGAGTGTACACTGTCTGTCTGATGGACTTGAGTGTGTTAGTGAAACCAATGTAGAAAGTTCAGATGTGAGCTTCGGAGAATTCAACTGACAGGCGCCCAGTTTTATTGGTGATAGTAAAATAATTCTCATCCAAATGATTAAAAGCGCCGATGGTGTTTTCTCAAGCGAAAAAAAAAATATATTTCTGTAATTACTTGAAATCGGGAAGAAACCATTTAAAATAAAATTTGGAAAGGTTTTCAAGCATTTTAACATCAAATTGACAAAATCAAACATTTCTAAATAGCCAAAAGCTTGTAAAAACATTATAGCTTACAGGATTGCACAAGATGTATGTTGGTGATGAGGCGTGGAAAAATCTTGGTATAAGAATTAAGAGTAGTTCATAAAAGAGAAAAGATGACTATGACCACAAGCTGGCGCTAGATTTCAGGCACAAGCGTGTGGTAAGATTTTCTTTCGTAGGTGATGGGGTCAGAGATTGAAACAAGTTACCAAGAGGATGAACATTCTTAGTAACTAACATTTTAGACACTGTACCGCTTTTAATCAAAATACAGTTCATTTAAACAATTTTCACCAGTCAATACACTGAATATTCACAGGAAAAGTATACAAATTTACGATTAACCAATGCTTACCTCCATCACACACAAATGTACTTAAATTATAGGATATTAATAATAGCATATCACAAAATTATGGAGTTGGACTTTAAAAGGGAGCGCTGTAAAACACCTAGAAGCCCCTCCAACTATGAATTCATAGAAGAATACTCAGATAATATTGGATACCACACATAACGAATGAACAAGTTATTAGATTTGATTATTGTAGGCCATTTTCTTCTACAGTTGCTTGATAAATTAGTATTTGTTGTTTAATAATACGCCATTGCAACTGTTGGATATTGTTTTTATTTTCCGGACGCGTTTCGCCTCTCGCCGAGGTATCTTCAGCGTACAGTTTTGCTGTAATATGTGATTTATTATTGACTTTTGAATACAACGATTTTTAGATTTACCAAAATTATTCTTATATAGGCAGCATGATAATCCAAAACGGATATAAAAATATTAGTAATCAAACTGTTATATCAATATAAGTAATATTATGCTGCCTATATAAGAATAATTTTGGTAAATCTAAAAATCGTTGTATTCAAAAGTCAATAACAAATCACATATTACAGCAAAACTGTACGCTGAAGATACCTCGGCGAGAGGCGAAACGCGTCCGGAAAATAAAAACAATATCCAACACTTGTAATGGCGTATTATTAAACAAAAAATACTAAGTTATTAGATGTCTCGTGGTTTTAATTATATATCTGTAATAATTAGTCCACGATACAATTTGGAATTTTAACTTTTATTATTTCTGGAAGAGATACCGAACTTCAAAGATACTGGACACGTATAAACACAAACTCCAACGATTACATTCAACACTTCTTCCAAAGACAATACTGCCAAAACTGTTCGCTCAACACTGTACTTGACCGACGTAAACTGCGTCCAAAAATACTCTCTCCGAGTCTCTGCCGCTCGCTTTATATAAGTTTCATCGAAAGTTCTAGAACATTACAAAGGCTTCCGACAGATTTTTCTCGAACTTTAACAATACTTAAACAATTAAAAACATATTAAAACCATTTAGAATAATACATAATCATGTACAAACATTACGAAATGCTCAAAAATGAAAATTAAATATACTTAAACACAAAATTATCCACATAAATCAATTTAAACTGTAGTAAATCTTCCTTTAAAAGTCTTAGCTCACCTTAAAAGTTGGAATTACAAATATTTAAGTTATTCACTTGCATAGTTCTGTCCTTAAACAAATTAAATGTTATTTACATAATTCCTTTTCGTAAAACAAGGTCCATTTACAATACTTTACAGTAAATTGCAAGACAAATATACAAAATCATACTCAATCAAACTCTAGCCTGCTACAAATGCTTCACAAAACACAATTCCATTTAAAGTTTAGGTTTGAGGGTTATTACAAAATACTACAGGAAAAAAAAGAGTGCAACAGGAGCGCTTACTATCTCCAGATCCAGAGAAACTGTCTATCTTTGAGGTATAATACACGGTGAATGTCAACGCTCATTGTGAACAGAGGAATTGACAGATGGCAAACAAGCGCAATGAGAATCTGCCGAGTCAACAATTGGGAAGATTGGACTCTCTTAACGTTTAAACTTGATCGTGTCGCTTAAGGCAAATTGAAGATAGAACAGCGGTTCCCAATCTATGTGTTTTAGTGGGTCGCGGAACAATAGAGGTTTTTACCGCAAAAATATATCTTTTAATTCATCTATTTAAAAAATATAACACGATATTTTGCAAGTGCAATAATCATGAAATCCTTAATTTTCTTCTGGATGAATGTACGAGCAGAGTATCCAGAAATCTCTAAATTAGCTGTTGTGAAGTTCTTGATGCCGTTTATACTTGTGTGAACGAGCTTTTTTCTACTTTACTGTTTTTGAAAAAAACAAATACAGAAATAAACAATGTGTAGAAAGTGACGTGAGGTTAAAATTAACCACTGTTAACCTTGATATCGACGCCCTTATCAGTAACAAGAGGGTCAGAAATCTTACTGATTGTAAAGTTGTGTTTTTATAATAATTAAAGGTATTTTTCATTATCTTTGTAATAAATCAAGAGGCAGCTGCACAAAAGCATCACCTCATCGAGTTGACGGTTGAAATTTTAGGATTAGTTAAAACTCGAATTGCAAGTTAAAAGGCCACTGACTATATCTTGGTGGAAAACACTTACAAATCCCATTTTAGTGGTTGACTGGTAAGTTTACGATTGTGTTTTCCTTTTCATACATTTAGGTGCAGTAAAAAACAATAATAAACCTACCAATTCAACCACTAAAATTGGGTCTGCAGGTGGTTTACACCAAAACGCGATTTTGTAGTTCAGTTGCATTTTAATATCTTGATTGAGTTACTGCTGATCGTGGAATTTCAGCAGTCAACTCTATGAGGTGATGGTCTGTGCAGCCGCCTCCCGGTCTATAATATTTTTGTTGTTTTATTGTATTACCAATTCTTGTTTTTGTTAACAGTATATCCTTCGTATGAAAATTTGCTTTGTCGCAGGAATAGGATAGTCGATAGCTTATTGCAGTCATACAACAGTTTCCCATTCTGATATTAGACCTTCCATATTAGGTGGGGTAGCGAATTTTTTTTTCACTTAAAAATAAGACGTGTACCAATAAAGTTTAGGAACAGGAGGATTAAGCCCAGATTAAGGAAAAGCTGCTAATAAACAACAAACATCGTCTGAAGCTAGTTATAATAAAAATGTAAACATTTTGCCTGCGAGTGGCTCACTTCCTACCTCTATGTTCAATTTCTGCGGCCAAAAACGAAATTACAAGTATTTTGTATTGAGCTCTCGATCTTTCACTCTAGAACCAACCACCATTTTTCTAGAACAGAATGCAAATAGCATTAAGCATCAGATTTAACAGCCTCTCAAACAACTTGGAATAGAAATATTGCTGGCAAACAATGTTTCATTACTTTTCAGGATAAAATCTTGTCAATAGAGATAGATAAAAACAAAAAAGAAGAGAACATTAAGCTCCGGGAGGAGTACTAAAATCTTTGTGACACAGGTATCACGGAACAGCAAATCTAACAACAAGTTCCTTTTTTTTATCTGTGGGTTCTAGGATGTGTTAACACCTCGGAAGGAGCGGGTGTAGGGAAGGTTACAATCCGGTAAAAAGTTTACACATGCACAAAGAACGTTGTCATACGTCTCTGAATATCAGAATCCACTTTCTATACTCTATATTACAGCGGAAAAAAATTATTTCTTGTGGGTACCTTCAGCTTAGGATTGTTGGCAAGTGGTGAAGTAAATCTCCAATTGAAGATATTTCATAACATCTACTATTTGATTTGTTGATACAGCAACATAATAAACATACTTACAATATAAATAATTCTAAATATCTATCTTAAAACCCAGACCAACTGAAAACCGATTGAGCACGGACGGACAAAGGGTAGTTGATATGACATTGTGTGGTAGTTGGAATAAGAGGATAAACTTTAAAGTATAAGAGGCAAATGATCTAGTGAAACCACAGCGATCAAGCAGATGGAAATCCTCAAGAGAGTACTGAAAAATTTCATTCGAGAAAAATTAAATTATCTGCACTGCATTCTACACACAGAATATAAACACGGACACTTCCAACGTGTTCCACATTTTAAGATTCTCGGTAAAATCCTGTAGTTAACAGGGCTAGGAACGGAAGGACAAAGTTAGACTACAAAAACCAAAGAAAGCGTAAGGAAAACACATGTCATCTATCCATAAACGTTAATTCTATACTTAAAACGATCTGAAAGTAAAGCACAGTTATCAAACCTGAAGCTCTGTACGTAAATGAAACTCTCATACTCAACAGCAAAGACGACCTGAAAAGCACCGTGAAGTAAGTACGAAAGATCATGAGTAAAATTCTTGGCGTTAAGAGAACAGAAGACGGGGTTCAAACTGTAATCGCATAAGGCAACAGAAAGCTGTTTAATCCTTGAAGCAGAAGTCAGAAAACGAAGATTAAAATTCTACGGACACGTTCTAGCCCTCCTAACAATAAGATCATGACATACGCCGGAAAACTGAAGAGCGTGCCTGTGTACAACAATCAAAAAACGACTTAGATAGGACCCGAATAGGCACTTCAGAATTTTGGACTGGAACCTATTCAGTCAAAAGGGTAGTGCAGCCATGGAACGAAGTTCCAACGAGACAAGTAACCAAGTGTGTTTGAAGATACCTCACGGGGAGAAAATGAGAGATATGTAAGACTAGCTGGGGTATCCGGCTACGCTCAGTTAGTTGATATGACATTGTGTGGTAGATGGAATAAAAGGATAAACTTTAAAATATAAGAGGTAAAATTTTTTAATTGAAAATATATAATAACTATTTACAATACATGATTATAAACAATAGTTTGATATCCGTGGTATATATGTACAAATTTTACGAGATCAAGCTACGTATAGTTGACCGTGAGAGAAGCAGGGAGTCTTTGAGGTGTATGCCGCAATGTTTTGAAGTTTGTCTTTGCGCTTTGTTAATTGTAAAATTGTAGATTAATTTGTTTGGAAATTGCAGTCTATTAAATTGGAATGGCAGTTCAGTGGAGATCAGTGGTATTCTGGGGATAAATACTGTGTGTCCTTTGTCCTTTCCAGTCATAAGTTCGGCTTCGATGATGTTTTTCCGATAACTGTTTGACGATCACCCTTGTTCTATTAAATAGTTTTGGTGAGTTCAGATTTCTGTGAAGTATGATAAAAGATCCAATTTTCGTTTTTTTCGCTGCTCTTTTTGTTTTCGCCGTTTTGCTTCAAAACTGTCAAGATCTACTCCTCTTTTAAGTTTGGGTATTGTATAAAATATAAATCAAATCATCTTTTTACTAACAAATATACTAAGTACACTTTACACTTTTTATTTTCGATTTATATTCAGTTACTGTATCACTTTGACTATTCACACTTCACTGTTCAGTCCTTATATCTTGAACAGTACGTCCTTCAGGTAAAAATGAGAGCCTTCTTCACTGTTTTATATATATATATATATATATATATACTCACAGCACTACTCTGGAATTTTCACTTCTTTTTCGATCCTTCCCTTGGTCACTGATATGAAAGTGACGTTCGAACCCACGTCGGATCTTGCTTTATATACCCCCATCTATTGGTACAAAAAAACGCTTGGAATAGTCCACAATGTACAATAACATTCAGCAACATTCGAGAGTGTTCTAGAATGTTCCTCAATGATCTGTGATGTTCCGGGATGTTCCCGAACGTTCCAGAACATCCCGGAACATTCTGGTAAGGTTGAGGAATGCTCTCGAATGTTCTGGACTGTTCTAGAAATTTCTAGAGGTCGAAACTTCCAGCCCTTACAACTTCAACAGCACGCCCCTTCAGTATAAAATAGGAACCTTCTTCATGGATAAGGGATAGAGGGCTACCATACAATCGTAGTTTTAGCGGCACTTACTTTTATAATATATATTGATTAGAAAGACCGATCATAAAAGCATTACATGATCCAGTTGGATACATACGCACAAAATAACAATAATATTTATCTGTGGTTTTACGTTCAAAGAAATATCTATACTCACATATAAACCGTACGTAGGCAAATGTTACATACAGGTCGATGGACCAGTTAAATGGTTTCTTCCATGTCTATGTGTTCTTACCTGTGTGGATAATAGATATTATTTTTCCTTATGGCCTTATGCCTAATCATCGTCGAGATTATTAGAGGAGGGAAAGGATTTTGAACAAGGAACTGGAAGGAATTCAGTAATGTCCTTATAGAAAGAACCATACCTGCGTGATTTATAGAAACCAAAACTTGGATGGTTGGGTGGGAATTTCAATCCGCGTCCCCCCGAATCCCGGGCCAAAGTTAACTGATAATTTTCTGTTTGATTTTATGTGTTTCCTTATTGCATGAGGTTTAAACAAGGGCTGATATTCAAAAATATACCAAAGAAGTTTACCGAGATTTAATTAAGGCCTTTGGTAGGAAATCTGGTGAACAGGAGATATACAGTATTACCTGTCCATACTGCTGCCTTTGTCCTGGAATGATGTAGATTTATTCCAAGTTTGAGGTTCGAAGTAACTAACGTCGTATCGAGAGCAAGGCACGGATACTTCACCCATAAGGTTGGTACCAACTAATTACGTAATGTGATTCCCAGAAAGTAGTGACAATCTAAATCTCTTCCGACTCAAACCTATTAGGACAAATACGATGTAAGTTACTGCAAGGTATATTAATATTAGTACAAGCTGACAAGACAGGATGTTTTTAATAGAATTGAAGTTCCCTATGTGACTGTTACGTCAGAATACTAAATCAAACGAAATTTAACAAACAAAAAATCTATATTTCGAGGCCCTGGAGAGGAAAATTAATAGCCCCCTTCCCCAAAGAAGCCAATAATCTGGATAAATTAGACATGTTGTTAACAGGGCTTCTCACGGGAAATGATTTACACACCTCCCACTAAAATGACTGTAATTGAAGCCCGTTCTAAATATCGAGAGACCTCGTTCATAAATATAGACGGCAGCCGTTACTTATTCACGTAACCTCTAATCACGACAGATTAAAATCCAAATGAAACGCTCACGCCAAGCTAGCTGTAATCAGGGCACAAGTGTTAGTGCCTTCTCTCGACACGACTTCTCGGATTACATTCACGAAAACATATGACTAGAAAGCTTTAGAACATGACAAGTGCAAAATAAGTTTTCCGTGGAGCAATAAGAAATATTTACAAGTATCAATAATAAATTTTCCATAATTTTTGTGTATTATTTTTGTGTCGTTGCACTGATCAGTTTATTCAGTTTTCATAGATGTATATCTCTGAAATTATCTGTTTTCCTATAAAGATTCAGTCTTTTCGATTACACATATAATGCTATAATCAATCCCTTCAAATTTCCTGGTGTATATACACAAATATCTGGGCATAATTATAGATAGTAACATCAGTTGCTTAAGGGAAAGTTTTCAAAGGTGTAGGATCTACACAACTGGAAGAGAGGAGCAGTCAATACATTTTGACTTGTATATAAACGTAATACTGCAGTGCTACTTCCTGCTGTGAAAGAACTGGCCGCTGCAGAGTACACGTAGCTTAGTGAATAGCAGCGGTCCCAGGACTGAGCCTTGAGGAAGAGGGCCTGGCGCCAAGTGTTTGGCAGCCATTCCCACGGCGAGGTGGCCCCGGTCAGTTGAGAGGCGCCTCCTCGAGGACCCTCCAGTCAATAAGCACGCAGGGGTGGACAACGCGGTCCCCCGGACGCAGCTCTTCACCCTACACAGCTCATACGGTTATTAATTCCTTTCCACTTGTATTACAAATACAGTCAGATGATACTATCAAATACAGGAGTTGGAAAGGGTGCAAAAAAGGGCTGCTAGATTTGTTTCTGGAAATTACCGAGAATTCAATCAGTAACAAATATGATTAAAGAGCTGGAATGGGATTCATTGGAAGACAGGAGGAGGGTGAAGAGGGTCATGGGAGTGTACAAGTCGTATTTTGGTGATGAGGCATGGAAAGATATTGATGTAAGAATTAAAAGTAATGAATGGAAGTGAAAAGATGACCATGACCACAAGCTGGCACTCGATTTCAGGCACAAGATTCTCTTTTTGAGTAAGGGTGTCAGGTATTGGAATAAGTTACCAAGAGAAATGATGAATAATTTAGCAAAAACATTGAAAGAATTTAAAGCTAAAATTTGCAGAGGGAAAATGTAGGTGGGTGGAGGAAAGGGAGAAGATGGGTGTCCATCGCAGTTTAATTAAATATATATAATATAATACTAATTAGGCTCTATGAAAGTATTCAAAATAAATTGCAAATTGTATTCATTCGGTAGATTAATTCTTAAGGAAGCTTTTTTTTTTTCAAGTTTGAAATGAAATGTGGATTATTTTTGCTTGAAGATCTCTCGGGCATGCGGCTGAAACAATTGATCGAAGTTCAACGAATTTTCGAAGGGGTAACGTGCCATCATCTTCAGGTTCAGCAAGCTGAAGATGATGGCACGTTACGCAGTCGAAAATTCGTTGAACTTCGATCAATCGATCTGGCCGCATCCCCGAGAGATCTTCGAGCATCAGATTCGCTGGGAAAACATACGATTACATATGGATTATTTTTACTAAAAAGCTAAATAAAGATTAAGATTTGTCTTACCTTTGGTCACGTGACAGAAAACGCTCTAGGAATGGAGTGTCGCTTTAGAGACGTCACGTGCCTATAAACGCTGCGAATGGAACGTTTCCCTACTATCCCATTTTTATTGTTTGTTGCCTGGTTATTTCTTTATTATTATAACATTTCGTTTTGAATACAAAGTGGAGAAAAAAAATTTAGAAGACTACAGCGCAAAATACCGAAAATAGACGATTTATTTGACGGGCTAGTTATAGAAACAACGCCTGACTTTTAATCTGTGGAGCTTAAAAATGTAACAACTTCAGTTTGAGATTCATTTATATTTAAATTTAACGTTATAGATTAACAGAAACTGTTCATAAGAATGACTAAAACTTGTAAATTAAATTAGTTGTTTTAGGATATATTCACGAGAAAATGCAAGCTATAATTTAGGTATAAGAGTAATCATAACAGTTAAATAACTGGATGTTGTGGACCATTTTTTTAAATTGCAAAAAAAAATTACTGATAAACGATAAATGTTTTTATTAATATATTTTTCTCGAGCTTCCAGCCGTGTTAATATGTCATATTTGCGGGACGTTTCGAAGGCGTCCATCTCTGCCTTCATTTTCAACCTGATGTCAATGTTTAACTGTTTGTTTATTCAGCCGCTGCTACGGAAACGGTGGAAGACAAAAACCAACACAAGGCGATC
The DNA here is from genome assembly GCA_031002005.1 of Vandiemenella viatica. Taxonomy (NCBI): domain Eukaryota; kingdom Metazoa; phylum Arthropoda; class Insecta; order Orthoptera; family Morabidae; genus Vandiemenella; species Vandiemenella viatica. Next base: position 54,262,927 of record CM061914.1, on the reverse strand, counting down.
TGAATTTATTATTTGTTTATTTATTTACGGACCACGTTTCACTTTATCTCACACGAATTAACTGTGATGTTTAAGTATTTATAATTAAATAAACAGAAGTAGTCGAAATATTATGTCAGGATACCTGCTTGTTTAAAGAGTGCTAATAGAATGGAGAAGGTTGTAGGTTCGAATCTTGAATGGAATAATTTTGTTTGTTTGTTGCATTACAGAATCATATTTTATTAGAATTTATAAATTTTTGGTTGTTAAGTGTCACTGAAACGTTTGAAACATAAATTGCTGCCATACAAGAAAACTTTTATTAAAAGATACCCTTCCTCTTTTAATTTTGAAACGTTCCAGACATACATTATGATAGCAAAAAAATACAGGTGCACTGAGGTGAGTAATGGAATTTATTATAACACTAACATCGCTTGAAGAAATTTCACGCAAATCTTGCAACAGTTCCGGAACGTATTGAGTTCCTTTTGTTGTTGGTATTTTTAAGTCGCGATACATGTTAGCTTCCTGGCATAAATACATGTATTTAGATGGTATTTACTTTTAAAGTGCAAGTAATTATAATTTCCACCTATTTTTAAGTCACTACACATGTCAGCTTTCTGACATAAAATAAAAAACTGTTTTCAGTGTGCGAGTAACGCCAGTTTCATTTTCGAAGTCTTCTTCGGTTTTGTTTCAAATGTTTGCTATACGCTTATTATTTTAAAAAAATTGTGATGCCTTCGAAAAAAAATAAAGTTATGGTGAAATTTATGCGATACTACCAACAGTAACTAGTATACATAGAAAACACCCACAGATAGTAAATAAGACATATTCCGAAGTGAGGATCGAACCTAAGGACCCTAACTTCACTGATTCTTGCACTAAGCAACGTACTACGTTTAACTCAAAGAAATGTTGTTAACAGAAACTCATTTGTGGCTTGCTCGCAATATCGTCTGGTTTTCTATTTCTAGCAAGTTGCGGTGGCCTTTTTTTTGTGTTTCAGCTATTGTGGGAACACTTGGGTTTTTTGGCGAGTTTTTATTGTTGTGGTTGTAGATTGGTGTACTAGACACTATATTTCCAACAATTTATGCACAAATTCGGAGAAACAAACTAGACGTTACTTATGTAGAGAGAGCGCTTGTTGGCACGTGACGTCACGTCCGTCGCTGGCAGCAAAGGAGCGTTATGGCGGGCTTTTAAATACTTTAAATTGTAAGGTTGAATTTGGTTAATTTCTTATTGGAGGGAACAGTAGAAGGAAAGAACTGCAGAGGAAGACAGAGGTCAGAATACATGAAGCAGACAATTGAGGACGTGGGTTGTAAGGGGCACGTTGAGATGAAATGGCTAGCGCAAGATAGGAAGGGATGAAGGATTGCATCAAACCAGTCGAGAAACTGATGACAGCAAGAAAACAAACAAAAAATACACTTTTGTCACAAAAGAAATAGTACCGAGTGAATACCGTGTATCAATAAACAATTTAAAACCATTTTCAAAAAACAGTCAAATAGCCTATTGATGGATAATACAGAAAGGTATACTCCGCCAGCCATATCATGTAGCCCATACGAAGATGTTAGAGCTGACAGAATGGGATGTAAGAGTGTCAAGAATGGAAATAGATTACCAAGGGAAGTGATAAAGCGGTTGGAATCCCCGTCCGGGCATCCAGATTTGGGTTTTCCATGGTTTCTCCAAATCACTCCAGGTGAATGCCGGGATGGTTCCGTCACAAGGCCATGGCCGAATTTCTTCCCGTTCTTTTCTCCTTCTAATGACTTCGACGTCGAAGAGAAGTAAATAAAGTACTGATGAATAATTTTCCAAATACTTTGAATGAATTTAAAATTAAAATTTGTAAATGGCAAAAATAGATGGTTGGAGAAATTTAACAGTAAAAAAAAGTATATATAAAATGATAATAATACTAAATTATATGAGAGGGGTAATTACATGATTAGGGAGATTTCCACCGGAGGATGGGCTCTATCGCAATGAAATTCATTTCAGTTATCTGTGAAAAAAACAAAAAAAAAATTTAAGACAAAAACTTATACAAAATTTTGTTATTATTATTCTTTTAATTATATCATGATTGGTCGGTGATAAGATCTTTGCTGTTGTGAAAATTACGTGAAATAATTTACATTTCTTTTATTAAATAAAGCTTCAACCGAAATAGCATTAAATACACAAATATCTTTTAAGGTCAGAAACATGGCAGGGCATTGATAAACACGAAATCCCAAGAGATGGCTTTAGCGATCAACATATTTTTAGGCCTAAGAGAACTGTAGTTGCCTACTATTTATACGGCCTTTTGAAGTCGTGATCACTAATCACATAGAGGATATGAAACTTAGTAAAGACGCTATATCGTATCTGTCGCTATTTATCTGTAATACATGTTCGTTTTGTTGTATTTCGTGTTTGTTCTTTGCGACATGTGTTTTTCGAAGGCGAAAATTTGTAACCATCACCTAGAAGTTTTCGGAAACCGCACGAAAACTGAAATTAAGAAAAATTTATTATTGCTTTACGCTTCGTCGACGGAAGGAATTCAGCCATGGTCTTTAGAAGGAACAATCTCGGCATTCGCCTACAGTAGTTTCCAAAAACCATGGAAAACCGAAAGCAGGATGACCGTACTTGGAAATCAGCTTTCCATGTTTTCAATATGGTGAATCTGTACGTTGGCCAAAATGGTAAGTATTGTTGCAGCAATTATAATATTTATCCAGTAAGTTTAAGTTTATGAAAGTTAGACACATCATTTAGCTATCTATGATGAAGATATTAATCAAAATATTTGGGATCAAAATATACATATAAATGGTTTCATAACTTAATTAGTTCGAATATCATGTATATGTGTTGTGATAATTTTAAAGATACGTAGCATACAGAAAAAAACAAATCTGTCACAGTCATAACGACAGGGATTCAAAAATATGTTTTTAAAAAATCATGAAGCCAAAGCTTAACATATTTACTATATCTTCTGTCTTATATCATATGCAGACAAAACGGTTTGTTATTTAATATATGTTCGATAGTGTGCAAAAAGCAACAACTCCTCTTGTATAAGTTTTGTTTACATATTATTAATCGTTATGGAAGTTTTATATCGTGATTCTAGTAGATATTTCCACAATGTGCCTTAAACACAATGTCAATCAAACAACAGTTTGAATGAAATATCAGAAATTGATAATGTCGACTTACTTAATGGTATATTGTCCACCATCCCTTTTTTTTTTTTTCAACAACTAACCTGGTATGTTTGTTGTCATTACTGCTTTAACTTCAGAGTGTCATTTTACGCCCTAGATCACTATTAACAAAATGATCCGTTATAGAAACTGATATTCACTCTTAGGAGTTTGGCTTCTTCACTTGAAACAACAATTGACACCCGCTGTCAACCAACAAGCATTACCTGTTTGTTATTGCCAATACAGTAGTTCAAAACAAAGTTATTGCATTCTGGACACCTTCCCCGACTCACTAACATATACGGAATATCGTAGGTCAGTTTCCCTCTTAGAAGAACTGTATGTCTGCATTTAAATTGCCTCAAGTTGTAACATGACGCGCTGTCGCCACGTTACAAGGTGCATTTTTATTATATATGTCAAAATGTTAGAGTAATTTACATAAATCTTGGGCGACCAACTAAAGAGATTTTTGTTGTAATTTTATAAAGTACGCAAGATTCCAAGTGAGGACTGTAATGAAATGGTGAACATACAGTGTATCTTGGTAAAGCGAATATTAAAGAATTATTGAGCTATGTAGGCTTGAAGCTAATCTGGGGTTCCCGATCCTTGGCGACAAGAAGTCGCGGATTTGGGGTTTGCCGGACAACACACTCTGCTTCCTAGGGATAGGCGGTCAACAAGGTTACTCACCGGGCGGGAAATGCCTGCCGCCAGAACACAGAGTCGTCCCCGAACGTAGCCGAATATGTCCGACCTCTGTCATATGAGCGGGGCAAATCACACATCGGGGATATCACGTGACATTAGGTGCTGACCTGAAGATCCAATCCAAATGAGCGTATAACCTAAAATCCTGGGAATTTTTGTTACATGTGAGCTTCGAGACTGCAAAGGGGCGGAGCGAGAAGTTTCCTCGTGGGAGAGAAGAGCGACGAGCTTTACTTCGGTCTTCGAGTCCAAGCTATCCGAGTCTAGTCTGAGGTGGACTTGGAAAGTTGGCTTCTCTCGCCAACTGCCGTTGTACGATATCTGGCTGCCAGCTTGCCTTGCTGGAGCAAGCTTATCACAGCAACACAGCCGGTAATGCAATGATGCGCATTGTCAGACCAGAGATGCCTATAGCCGACTTGTGAGATAATCTCACATATCGTGGGTCCGCTACACTCATCACAGACATCAGACGCAGAACTACAATGGTAACTTATTACGACCAAGCCATCTGATTGTGCATTCCGTGAAACAGAACCCTTAAACGACTTTGAGAGGATAGATCTATGTTCTCACTTTGTAATTGTAAAAACCCCTGAGCTAGCGGCATAATTTGCCAGAACTAGTTATTTTCGAATGATATATTGTTCATTCTGGCGCCCATGATTTTCTTTTTTAACTGTAAAGTCACAGTATTATGATACCTTTGTCTGAGGTCGTCATAACTTGTATTTTTCATTGTTTCCAATTGTCATTATTTCTTGCATTTTGATTCTGAGATATATTTAAAAGTAAATATACAATTGTTTGCTTGCTCATGACGGCTAATTGTAACTCTGAGCGTTGCTTTTATAATTTTGCCAATTTGTGTTAATGTTAACAGTAAATTCGCTCAGACTTGTAATCGCCAGTGATAAGAAAATAAATGTCATATTGTGACAATTTTTCCTAAATTCCAACTAACGTCGAGATTCTTGCAAAATTAATAAATTTTCACTCCTTCATAAAAATTAAAATTAAAAATCCACAATTATTAATCATAAAGGTATGAAAGATAATTGTAACGTAGTTTGCCCACCAAGGCACCCACTACAAAGTGAAACAAGGATTTTTGTCCAGGATCATACCTAAAACCTCGAACATACAATAACAGCATATAGTACCTCACGAGTTAAGAAACTTTTTTTAGTATATGTTGTTTAATTTTCAGTTGAGGATAGTCTCTTTTAATAATAGTTAATGAAGATTACCTTTGTGTATTTTTCTATCCAAACATTAGATTACCTGAAGAAAATGAGTGGTATTTTAATTTACACTGGTACTATTATATATGCCTTCACTAATTACCCTGCAAATTTAATGTTCATTTGCTTTGCCATTCAACCTTTAACACGTCCAAAACATTTTTCCTCATACGTTCTAAAATTAAATGAAATATTGACAACATTGGAGAAAGTTGTTTCAATCAAACAAACGGTTTGAATGATATATCAGAAAGTGATGACATCGACTTACTTAATGGTCTAGTGTCCACCAGCCTTTTTTTTTGCAACAGCTAACTTGGTGGTTTTGTTATCATTACTACAGCGGCGGTACAAAGTGTACACAGTGCAGCCTATCTACAGGCGCTTCACGCCTCATCTCTGATCAGCCAGAAAGCCAGTAAAACAATCTCGACGGCAAGTGGTTGCGTTTCTAAGATTTTTCCAGACTCAACACAAAATAATGTATAGGATTACATGAATACAATAGGCGAAAGAAAAGTTACAGTCCATGATATATATTTCTGGTTAATTAACAACAATTTATGATGTGTAAGGTTACGACACGCTATCTGTGGCGAATTTTGTAGAAATTTTTTCTACTATTACTATTACTATTACAATTACTCCGCGATTCACTAAAAGTGTTTGGCGGAGGGTGCATTGCACCTATCAGGAAAGGTAATGGTTTGGAAGGGATATACGGGATATGGCAGGTGGCGCCCATGGGCTATTGTGAGGAACCATCCCAGCATTCGCCTGGAGCGATCTAGGAAAACCCAGATCAGGATGGCCGGAGTGCTTTATCGGAAGCTACTCCTGTCTGATTTTGTATTTACTCGCCCGGTAAATCCATTCTATTCCATTCCCTAATCGCTCGTGGAAAAAATGAGTAGAGAAATGAATCTGTTCTGGCCCTGATTTCTCTTGTCTTATTTTCGCGGTCATTCCGAGATATGAATGTTGCTTGTAGCAATATTTGTTTGCTGTCATTCCGAAATACGTCAGTCGAGAATTTTTCAATTAGCTTTCGTCGAGAGCAACGCCTTCGGTGCTCCAGGACTTCCCAACCTAACTCCTTCAACATGGCACTTACGCTTTCCCACCAACTATATATACCTGTCTCGAATCGGGCGGCTCTTCTTTGGACCATCTCTAATGCCTCAATTAATCCCTTTTGATGGGGACCCATACAGAGCAACAATATTCCAAGTGAGGCCTCACTAGTGACTTGTACGCAATCGATTTAACTTCCGGTGAATATTGAAGCTATTACCCAAAGTATTAGTAGAAGATTATTATTTGTTCCAGATACATTGACCATTGATTTGAATAAAATTCAAAAATGATTTACTTTCCTTGATGTCGATGTTAGGAGAGGATGCTGAAAGTAGCACTGCCGAACAGCGGAAAGGAAAGGAGACCAGTTGGAAGACCTCGGGCAAGATGGATGGACCAAGTGAAGAAACATGTAGAGGCTAAGGGAGTCGTTTGGAGGAAAGCGATGGAGGAAAAACCTTGGAAAGACCGCCAGACTTTGAAGAGGATGTGCAGGATGACCCGCAAAAGCGGAAACATCTAATGATGATGATGATGTCCATGTTACACACTGCAACTGGAATTTCTGTGTCTAGTTTCACTGTCTAGAAGATCAGTATAATGGCTTGCAGATAAGCGCCTAGCAATTGGAATATGAAACTTTAGATTGACCCTAGAGACTGGCTATATGAAGAAAAATGTCATTTCTAGGTTTATGGTTAAGCTGAAGATGTGGTCCGCCAGCGCAATTGAATTTTCCCGCCAACAGTAGCGGTCTAGAATATGTTATCTCAAAAACCTCAGCAAATGTCTCATTGATTGTTTTTACTTTTTGATTGTAATGAACTGGTGTAACTTATATCTCTGTATTATGTGGCCCGCAGGTTAACTTAGAATCGAAATTGTGGCTCGTCTCCATAACTGGTTGGGCAGCCTTGGACTACACGTTCCAGTGCGTTGCAGATTGTGGTATATAACATGGTCGCCAGTACGTCATTCTCCATGTGATAGAACACTGAATCTTACAGCACGATTCAAACCATTGATACGTGAGTTATCGCTTTTAAATTTTGATCTTCTCTCGGCTGCAGACTTCCCATTTCAACCAATGTCTTAACTTAAAATCGCCTCATTGAAAAACCAATTAATTTAGGTCCTTCTCAATTTGTAGTCACGTGTGACTACAGCATGCAGACTTAAACAAATCGGTGATCTTTAAGTCGGTTTGCTTCTGGAACATTCCCTTAAGTGATTCGTCTTCGAGCTTCATCGCAAAGGCAGCCGTTCACAACTCGGGTGATAGAAAATGTGCACTGCTTAAAAGTTAATTGTTTCAGCTGGGGTGAATGTCATTGCTAACAGCGCAGGCTATCATTTAAGCCAGTTTCTTCAGTTACGCTTTCTCCCCGGCTAGCGGAGCTATCCTCATTTGTTCACATAGTCCTATGCCATTAACAAAAACATTACAGTCTCATAATTTATGAGACTGTATGCATTATCTGAGAGGTTTTACACCCGTTAATACAGCACACATTATGGCCGAATTATTATTCAACGCCCTCATACTGTTATCGCAATTTAGACATCCAAGTACTGGTACATAATTTGTTGAGTAGGAGAACGATGACATCATTTGCCAGCACTGGAACAAACCTTCTTCTTTGATAGCAAAGCAAATACATTCGAAACAAAGCTTACACGACAGAATTTATCAAAAAAGTACAAATTTTTAAGAGTTGTTTTTTATTATATCAGCTACGTGAACTCTTTCTTGGTTCAGATTCCACGTTAAACTGTAGGTCCCTGAGGAAAAGAACTGGCCGTCCCACCTCTGACACAGTGGTTTATTATGCCTCTTGTGGGAGGATCGAACCAACTTTCGGGTTGTAGACTAAGTTAGTTTTTTTAATCTCTAACTACCTTTCCCTGGCCTTAATAATCGAAAAACGTAGTATCTGGGAGAGGCTGTCAAGTATCAGAATATTCTTCACCCTACGTCAAATACACCTAACACGAAGGCAATAATCTTTCACTAAGCCGGTGACTCTAATGCAGCGTGGTTGTGAGAGGACCCTAGAAGGAGATCTATTAGTTAGAACTTACGTAGATAGAGCCTGCAAGCGAATATAGTTTTCAGACTTGATATGGGAATTTCTGCTAACAAATTAGTACTGATTCCATGACGCAACGTACTTAGAGAGGCATTCACTTTTTTTTTTTTTTAATCTTTCTTAATTGTTATATCACATATATTATTTCTAAAAAAAAAAAAATTCTACGAGCCATTTTTCTCCCTTACCACTGAAACCAAAAACAATAAATGATGTATCATTTTAAAGATTACATTCTCCGCTTTAATTATAAAAGGAATTTTCGTAATTCAATTCGTAACTCGCCAAATTATGAACAATCAAGGTCATGGCTATGAGAGAGATCAGAGTCAAGCTGGTGTCGGTAAGGAGTGATCTCATTACTGCTAGACAGCAGTACTATATATCAACGAGATACTGATAAACTTTGTGTTTTTCTAATTGTTACATAAGATGTGTTTTGTTACGTAAATATTTCAGTTAGCAAATAAACAATTGCTTCAAACGAGTCCGTTCTTTTCTCATCCTAATAAAAGTCACCAACCTCGTTTTCATCGTATATCATTAGTGAAATTTTCGCACGAACCGCCTGGTATTTGTTTTAACGTATTTTTATTGATGTTGATTTATCATGTACTACTTGAAAGATTTTTTCGAAAAACATGTAATAAACTCTATTTGAAATTAACTGATTTTTTTAAAAGCTTCTGTTTGAATAATAATAAATTTTCGCTTCCAACTACATATTAAAAAAAAAAAAAAAAAAAAAAAAAAAAAAAAAAAAAAAAAAAAAGAATGATTAGGAAATAATTCTTTGTAAATAAAAATGGGTAAAAAAATTAAAAGCTATAAGTTACGAAGAATTGCAATGTTACATCCACTTTCACGAAGGAAGTCCCCTCCTAGGGGGATGCAAGGCGCCGGAATGAAGACGCCAATCACGTAACGCGGGCGGGAGGAATAAATAAGGCGGTTGTTTACACGAGGAGCGCGGAATACACACTGGAGGTCCCATTGTGGGCGCGCATCCGCGAGGAACGGCGCCTCTGCAGGGCTGCCAACATAACGGCCGCTGTAAATCAGCAGACAGACGCCCCGCTCGGCGTCGCCAACACCCCCCGACAAAACACGGCGTCGCGGGCGCCGCGCCAATCATAAACAGCCACGGGAGACGGCGGGATATAAATTTGTTGACAATCTCTTAGCCGGTTTATTTTTTCGCCCGGTCTCGGCGGTGCCTTTCATCCCCCTCTCGTGTCGCCCTCGCGATTCCGTGTCGCCTTCTCCCCCGCCTCCGACAGTTTCCCTTCCTTCTTCGCTCCTTCCTCCGCTTCCCTCTTGGGGCGTAATTTCGTGACAACATTTCTCGGCCCACCCCTGCGAGTGTGGGGTGTGTTTGAGTTCCTGCGTGTGGAAGTAAAGAAAATAAGAGAAGTGGGGTGGGTCCGTCCGCTCGCCATTCCGGAGGCGTTCTTTTTGCCACTCGCCCGAGCTGCAGCTTTTATTATCTGGCCCTGACGGCCGCGTGGCCGTATTTTTTATTTGTAGCGAGCGACGCCGTCCGTCGCGACGGTCTAGGGGTGGGGGTGGGGGAGATTGGGGCGAGGAAGGCCAGCCGAGCGTGGCGACATCTGTGCGTGAAGGCGGCAGTTACAGCGCCTCGGCCATTCGGCAGGGCTGCCAACCTCAACGTGCCACTCATTCCGCCCTTTACACGTAATTTTATACAAAGTTTACACCGTTACATCTCTTTCTCAGTCCAATTTCAATCCGTTTTTATATCCCAAGATATCCTCTTAAACGTTTTCACTAAAAATAAAGAACGACAATTCATCACTTCCTTGTGAAAATATGAAATGATTTAACTTTAAATGCTCTTTTTATTTCTTCCTAGAATAATAAACCTCACGCTCGTAACTAATTTATGTTTTATTAATAACCAAGTGGCCCGTGAGAAAATTTCGCGAATGATAAGATTAATAGCGAGTTTGATGGTTTATACTACGATGAAAGAAAAAGAAGCCCATTTGTAGCAATTTTTTGTTTGTGAACTGAAATAGATAGCCTAGAATAACGTTTCATCTTACCAAACAATCAGAAACGATGAAATTTTTCCCTAGCCGAAATAAAAATAACAGAAATGTGGTGCTGCTATCTAGCAGTATGTAATCACTCCTTTTCGACGTCAGCGAAGCCTAGCGGCTTGACTTTGAACTATTGCATACCAGTGACCTTGATAGTTCATAATTTTACGATTTACAGATTCAATTTCAAAAAAATCCTTTCTTAATTAATGGTGTTACCAAAGCAGAGAATTTAATCTTACAAACGATACCTCATTTGTTGATTTTGGTTGAGTATAAAGGGAGAAAGAAAAACTTTTAGAAATAATATATATGAGTCTTACTAATCATAACACCGCTTCCGATTGTACCTTCTTATCATCTCCTATTTCTGAGATACTTTGCTGTCTTATCTATTCTACAAATCTTGGTGACTAACGATGGTTTTATTGCTTCGGAGGCCAAATTGTTCCTAAATCTGCCTACGTATCTTGTAAGCTTTTCCTGCTGAATACATACGTCAAAAGTAGAATAAGATGACGGAGTGCATGCCAGCACAATTCGCTTGGATGATTATTTATATATATATATATATATATATATATATAAAAAACTACTTATACCAAGGAAGCCAGTTTATCGGCGTCTGCATTTTAGTACAAGCAGCATTTAAATCCTGTATTGAATCCCTGTTAGGTATTGTATTAAACCACATGACCAGAATTTTTTTCTGCCATCAGTCTCTCGACTGGTTTGTTGCAATCGTCCATCTCTTTTGCGCTAACCTCTTAATCTTAACGTACCCGTTACAATCTATGTCATTAATTATCTACTTAATGTATTCTAATCTCTTTCTCTACAGTTCTTTCCTTCGCCTGATCCCTCCACTAACTGCTTGGCGCAAAATATAACCCACCATCTTATTATTTCTGACCGAGCGTGGTGGGTGAGCGGTTAACGTTCTGCCCTCGTATTCGGGAGGACGCCGGTTCGAATCCCCATCCGGGTATCCAGATTTGGATTTTCATGGTTTCCGCAAATCATTCTATGCGACTACCGGGATGCCTCCATCAAAAGGCTATGGCCGAATTCCTTCCCATTCCTTGTTCCCAGTCCCATCCCGCCTCTAATGACCTGGACGCCGTAAAGTCATAAGTAAAATAATTTTATTTCTGTAAGGCTCTTCCACAAACTTCTTTCTTCACCCAACATTTCCAAAACAACTTCATTTCTTACTTTATTTGTTCACTTAATTTTCAGCATCCTTCTAGTGCAACACGTTTCAAATGCTTCAATTTCCATCCTTTCTGGTATTGCTGCAACCCCTACGGCCCTACCTCACTACCTTAAAGTGCTGTGCTCCACACACAAAGATTTGAAATGTCTTTTCTTGGTCCTGGATCTATATTTGAAACCAAAAGATTTCTCTTTTCAAGGAGGCTGTTTTCGCTTATGCTGTTCTGAATGTAACATCATTTCTGCTTTGGACATGTGTTGTAGTTTTATTTTCTACGTAACGAAATTCACCTACTTCTCCTATTGGAGCCGATGCTGTTTGTGTATTTAATCTACTATTATTGCTATCATCTGTGTTGCATTTCATCAGTTTTGTCTTCTTTGGTTTATATTAAGTAAAAATCTTCCTTCAATATACATGGTCTATACCAAAAGTAGTAGGACTGATTTTTTTTTAAAATAAATTATTGAAGATATCTTTACAATTCCTTAATCCTCTTCGAAATAGCACCCTTGGGCAGCTACACACCAAAAATTACGCTGCTGCCATTGGCCATACGCCTTCTGGAAGTCAGTTTCGGCGACGCTGTTGAGAGCCCTCGTCGATGCTGCTTGAACGTCCTGAATCGAGTCAAACCGCTGTTCCTTCTGCTGCTTTTTCATCCGTGGGAGTAAGAAAAGTCAGATGGAGCCAAATCAGGACTGCAGGCAGGGTGCAGCAACGCGGCAATGTCAATTCGGGCTAACAGTTGTCTCATGACGGCGCGCCTTGGCACGGCGCATTGTCGTGATGCAGAGTCCAGTTGGCGGAGATGACTGGTCGGACGCGATTCACTCGGTCTCGCAGGCGGGCTGGCATTTGCACGTAAAAGTTCGAATTGACAATTTCCCCAGGGGAAACGAACTCCTTATGAATCACCCTGTGACGGTCAAAAAACACGATCAGCATTGTCCTGATCTTTGATTTGCTCATGCGAGCCTTCATTGGACGGGAGGATGAAGAAGGCAACTGTTGGCCCAATTCAGCGTTGCCACATTGCTGCACCCCACCTACAGTCCCAATCTGGCTCCAACTAACTTTTTTTTTTTTTTTTACTCACACGGATAAAAAAGCAGCTGAAGGAACAGCGGTTTGACTCAATTCAGGACGTTCAAGCAGTATCGACGAGGGATCTCAACAGCATCCCCGAATCTGACTTCCAGAAGGCGTACGGCCAATGGTAGCAGCATAATTTTTGGTGTGTAGCTGCCCAAGGGTGCTATTTCGAAGATGATTAAGGAATTGTAAAGATATCTTCAATAATTTATTTTTTTTAAAATCAGTCCTACTACTTTTGGTATAGACCTGTATATATAAATTTAAATTTTATGATAGAAAGAAACTCCTTTGGAAGAAAAGTGACCAGATGAGGCATTCTAGTATTCTAGTTCTCATGTGGTACATTGTGAGACTACCCTGGATATATAGTGCCCTATATATATACAGTAATAATATTCTTATGCATACTAATTTTTCGAGACATATTGCTTCGCATAAAGTAGCACAGAAGACGTACAATTTTAGTAGAATTTTAAGATTCTACGCGTCTTTGTGTCTGCTAAAACATTGTAGGTTTTCTTTCAATATCCTTGTATTCTGATCTGATTATTTCTGGTACCTGGAATATTCATAATCGGAATACTCAACCAGCCTTCAGTTCTGAGCTAACGACTGTATTTTGTTTTATTCTTTACGTTTCTGTTTCTATACATTATACTAAAGACTTTTTTCAGCCATTTCTTTGACGATTTGATATAAATACACACATTCAGTGTGATTGCAATATATGGATATTCCCATAGTTTAGATCTGATTTACTGTCGTGTTTATTGGGTCATACCAAATTTTTACTCCCGTGTAGTTCTGATTTTCTATACCGGTGCAAAGTTATAATTTAGTTTAGAAAATTTTTCTACTAACTAGTGTACAAAAATCTATAAAAATTCAGCGAAGATTCATGACTTGAAAGCAACTGAACGAGAAGATGAAAAGGGAAATAGTCAATGGTATTTAACTGGGAGAAAGAACGAGAACAGGAATCAGTTCCTCAGAGATATTAATTAGTTATTACAAAGAAGATGTTTTTAAATTATCGTGAAACAGGAAAGATACAATCGTTCCCCTTTCATAGTTCAAACTTAAATTTTGTCTTAGATTTTTACTCTTGTCACAATCTGGTAATTATTATAGCATAGAGAAAATATTCAGTTCGTACTGACTAGTAACAGACAAATTCTTTCTCAGAACCATCTGCTTCCTTATTTCCTCTGATGTTCGAAAATTTTTGTGTGATTCTGTCCTTACACATATCATCTCTTCACCTGAGTTAATTTTCAGTTTCTTCCATGTTTTTAGTTCCACTTTAGTTGTATTTCTTTCACAGTTTTCGAATAGTTTCTGTAATCACCCGTTTTGATGAAGATGAAAAAAAACTAGAATTAATAATATAATTGATCTGAACAGATATTCATGGATAAATATATTTTTGTCTATATTATCGGAATGGAATATGTAGACGACAACATAGCCAGCAGCGTGCTGAAAAATAAGCCCTTTCGCCTTTAGATAAGTAGTACTTGCCAGAAAAAGGTTATGGTAAGTTAACTTGGATTTCATAAGTGATAAAATATAATTACATAAGTTAACAAAGATTTGGTAACTCTAATTTCGATTGAGATGATCGAAGAAATGGGATTTCCTCAGTATTGCAAAAATCTCTGGGGAAGAATTGATGTAAAATATAGGAAAGATATGTGGAGGACAGGACAAATTCGATAAAACATTATCTCTGCAAGTTTGAATCAAACACAAGTTGACAACCACAGAGGCTGTCGTAACTGAATCCTAGGGAAGCGATTCTAATGTAGTTATTTATTGGTTTGATTAGACCAAACATGTTTTCAGATACAAACACATGGATTTGGAAAAATCTTTTGATAATTTATATAAAATTTATGAGTATAATTGTAATTCATTTTATCTTAAAATTCCGAACGGAAGTTTTTTTTTACAATATACTAGCTGATATAACACACACTGCGGGATGTTTCATAAATTTTAGAACCTCAAATACTTTTGAAATTTAACAAAATATTGAATATCTAATGCCATGGGTTCATATCAATATCTGATATTCACGAATAGAAATTCAGTAATTGCCTTTTCTGCATAAAATAATATGTTTTGTCTGTAACAGAAAACATCTTTTTTTTTATTACATCTTAATCTTAGACAGAATTATAATGATTGCTACCGCATTATTGGCCGGGATATTCCCGAAATCTTCGGCCGCCGATTGACAGTGTTTCGATTTGCCGCGCATGCGCCTCGGTCGTGGCTATCTTAAACTAACCTGGTAATCCTACGGGGTAAAAGGAGACCCACAGTTTAACGTGGAATCCGAACCACTGGCGTAGTTCACACTGCACAGCAAGCTGTGTCAGAGAGGAAGGTCGTGTGAAGGTCTATAAAAATCTCCATTAAAACAGGTATTCAAATCGGTGGCCTTTTTATCTCCTTAGTCACTAAGCCACCAGAACAATAGTAAATCAAAACACACCATTATCAGGAATATGTACGTATTATTAACAATAACTGCTGCAGGGGCTTAAAATTCATTAAACACAGTGTCTTTAACTCCGATCTTCTTGTAAAATGTCTAATACCAAAATGTTCTAACCTCTATTCATCTTAATGTTTCCGTCACTGCTCTTTGCTGTTAAGTGAAGGAATTACTTCAACTATTTCTTTGATTTTTATTATTTCTTCCAACATGTAATGGGCTTCCATATCCCTTTGGTCACCTATTTTTCAGCCTTTCCGTTGGCGACGACCATGTTCCTACACGAAATGCTAATTGTCTTACTTATACCCTGATAAACATGTGCATGGTAAAATAACAAAAATTTACATATGCAAAAGTTTTTTTCCGTTTGTCAGATTTTAGCCATGGTGTTAAAGAAATGTTATCAGATGAAAGTAACTACATTAACTGGTTAAAGATGAAGAAGGAAAACAAATTATTATGCAGGTTACATTTTCTGTAGAGTTTCATAAAAATCATTCTATTGATGTAATGAGTACTTTAAAATTTGTTGCAATATACACGAACTTTCAGAGAGAAATATCACAACAACAAAAATAAAAACAGTTTCAGAGTGATACTGAACGTCAATGCCGACATTTTTAAGAAACAATATTTTATACATAAAATAAGAAAGTGTTCACACATGTGGTGTTAATACTGAAAGAACTGATAATCAATTTGGTAATTAAAGCATAAAAGTAATTCAATACGGGATGACGATAAACAAAGGAATGGTAACAATTTAATAACTCATTTCAGTATTGTGGGGAAAATGAACGAAAAGTACGCATACGTATATACATGGATCAGTCAGGATTGTGAAAAAGATTAAAATTTCACATAAAATAAAGTTCAAAATAAGTTAGTGGAAACATTTAGCTGCAGAAATTTGAAAGAAAACTTTGTCAAAAAGAATATTATAACGGAAACCATCAGAACACAAGAAGAGAGAATTTGATTTTTTTTAACTGCTTAACGTCTCTTAACAGCGAGGTCTTTAGAGACGGGAAAGGATGGGGGGCAAGGAATGGTAAGGAATTCTGCCATGGCCTTTTGAAGGAAGCATCCCGGCATTTGTCTGAATGATTTGGGAAACCATGGAAAACCCAAATCTGGATGCCCGGACCGGGATTCGAACCGCCGTCCTCCGGAATGCGAGGCCAGAACGCTAACCGTTACATCACCACTCTCGATACGAAATCGGAACGACAGTATGAAAGAAACAATGAGCGTGATCAAATTAATGAAAAGGAATGTATAGGCAGACGATAATACAAACTGCATATGGAAAAGCAACGGTAGGTGTGAAAATCCTGTATGTATGTTGTTTCTCTTTATTAGAATAAAGTGTGTGCCATATGCGGTATATAAGCGGAGATGGTTACTATGGTTACTGTTGCTTTCAACAGACACTAACCACAACAGTTAACACTGAGCAGAATTTGCTCGCAAAACCATTATAGGTGATAAGAATTAGACTGTGCTAGTATCAAATGAAATAAACATTTTCTTTTAACTATAATAATGAGCAGGGAAATGTTTTAAGGCAATGAAACTGAGGAAGAATAGGAAAATTCAACCCAATAATTATAGTGGTCGACAGCGGCTAGGAACGAAGAACATAAAAAGACCAACACGCGTAATACAATATTTCAGCGTCAAACACTTAACGAGGTTATATGTGATCACTGATCACTCCCACTCAGTGAATCTTTCTGTATTCTCCGTTCTAAGCCACGGTCATCCATGTCAAGTGTTGGGTTGAAATTCCCTAGCGTTCCTTAGAATTTTTTTTGTATGATAAGTTTAACACCTATAAACAGGAAGGTATAAACTAACAGACCATAAAAGAAACAGTTGCAAGAAACTTTTGCTGTAAGATATTATTATTCAAGGAATAATCCAGGGGCCGCAAACGATATGGTTTGTAGAAGGAAAAACAACTCGAATTTAGTGGAGATTGCTATACTGCTACTTTACACTGAAGTGATTGAAAATGTTGTTTACTGTGGTTTAGAACGTTGACAATTGTCATTCTTTTTCAAAAGGGAGCCAGCAATTGAAGCGATGCAAAACCAAACACTGTGGGGAACGTCATGCGCGAGCTATCGTCATTGTTACGGTTTCTGTTCGGGGGAGGGGGGGGGGGGGAATTATTAGAAAAAAGCTTACATCACTTACAGATGCTCATATTCAGTTCCGTCCCTATAGTTACGTCATCCTTAATGTTAGCAAACTTTCGCTTCACAGAGCTTTACTGGTGAAATGTCAAAGCTGCCAACATTAAAAATCTTAGTTTGGTTCGAAATTTTCACTACTGTAGAGTGGAAGCAGTGTTTTCAATAAAAAATTTATGCCTCTATTTCAAACATCTAATATAGCCTTTTGAAGTTTATTTTCCGCATACTTCTATTAGAGCGCTACCATGTTATCCGAACCTTCATGCAAAAAGCAGGGAATGTTGTCAATAATCCAAATCTTAATTTCGATAAAACATAGATAATCCTAACCAGAAATGAAAGTCTTAAATTTTTGTGAATAGTTAGCATTATATAAATCGAACCATTACTGTTTTAAGCAAGTAAACCCCTAGATTTTTTTAATAGTGCTTTTGATTTTTAGAATACAACTAGTTGTCCTGCAGAACATTTTGGACCGAACATGTACTAAGGATGAAGACGGACAGGATCCCACGAATAATCCTCAAATAGGCCTACCATCCCAGAGGCAGGAGAGATGCAGGAGGACCACCAGGAAGACAGATTGAGACAGTAACAGGCCACCAGGCCTAACACTGGATAGTAAGAAGAAGAAGAAGATGAAGAAAACTATGTTCACGTAAAGTTATCATCATTATCGTTGGGGACCATATCCAGTTTCCCTAGTGTAGTTTACGAGCCTTGGTTGTTGTATACGATCGTTTTCCACTGTCTCCTATCCAGAAAAATTTCTTAGTCCGTCATATATTGCCAGTTCCAGTCCCTTCTCTTTACGTCCTCCTTCAGTTGGTCTGTCCATCTTCTTCTTGGTCTTCCGACTGGACTTTTGCCCACTATCCTTTTTTACAAATAAGTTTTTGGTAGTCTTGTACTAGTCATTCTCTTGACATGCCCAAACCACTTAAGTCTTGATGACCTAAGTCTCTCTTCCATGGATTCCCTTAGCTCTAGGTTTGATCTAATCCCGTCATTCTTTGTGTGGTCAAGTCTAGTTTCTGGAGGGTCATTCTAAGAAACTTCATTTCACATGCTTGGCTCTTGCTAAGGTCCCTTACTGTTAGTGTGCATGTTTCCAAAGCAAATGTGAGAATAGGAATGAGATATGATTTGTACAAGACAATTTTTGTTCTGGGAAACTTCATGTCCCATAGTAATCATGGTACTGTAGAAGTTGGCTCCTTATGTTACTCTATTCATTATATCTAACTGACTTCTATCGTTAACAGGAATTATGCTCCCCAGGTAGTTGAATTGGTCAAAAACTTCAACTTGGTGCTCTTGTAATTTTATATAACAGTCTGTATTCTTTCGGCTTATTTTTAGTGCTACGGTTTTTTTTATTTATTTATTTTTTTATTCAATTTCATTCCATGTTCTTCAAAAGTTTGTGAACAAGTAGAAAAAGAAATGGTCGTAGGTAAAGTAGATGTTGCATATAGGAAAATCAGACAGAATTTTGGAGAAATGAAGAAAAGAGGTATGAACATTAAAGCTGCCGATGGGAAACCTCTTTTCAGCTCAGACGATAGAGCTAACCGATGGAAAGAATACATTGAGAAACTGTATGATGGGGACGACTTGAACAATAGCGTAATGGAAAAGGAAGGCGATGTCAACATTGATTAATTAGGAGATCCTGTTTTGAGGACAGAATTTAATAAAGCTCTGAATGACTTGAAAGCAAATAAGGCAGTTGGAATTGATGAGATCCCTGCAGAACTTCTTAAATCCGTAGGAGAAGAAGGAATCGAAAGATTATTCAAGCTGATATCAAAAAGTTATGAAACGGGAGAAATTCCAACTGATTTTAATAAAAATATCATCTTCACACCTCCGAAGAAAGCACGAGCCGACGAATATGAGAATTATCGCACCATTAGTCTAACATCACATGCTTCAAAATTACTGACCAGAATAATATACAGAAGAATGGAAAGGATAGTAGAAGACATAGTAGGTGAAGATCAGTTTGGGTTTAGGAAAAATCGCGGTACAAGGGAAGCAATTATGACTTTAAGATTAATACTTGAAGGGCGGTTCAAGAAAAACAAAGATACTTTTATGGAATTTGTTGATTTAGAAAAAGCTTTTGATAATGTTAGGTGGGACAAGATATTCAAAATTTTAAAGAAGTCAGGTCTAAAGTATCGAGATAGAAGAATACTTTATTAATTATATAAGAATGAAGTGGCTGTAATAAAAGTAGAGAATCATGAGAGACAAGCATCAGTTAAAAAGGGAGTGAGACAACGTTGTAGTCTATCCCCGTTAATATTCAACTTGTATGTAGAGGAAGCAATAAAGAATGTAAAAGAAAAATTTCCATAAGTTTAGGAAGAAAAACTTAGTATGCTACGATTTGCTGATGACATTGTCTTGTTAGCAGAAAGAAAGGGCTGAGGACATTGAGAAATTGCTGAATGGCATGAAGGAAGATTTTGGACTGAATATAAATCAAAAAGTGATGAAATGTAGGGAAATGATACCAATACTAGTAGATTAAATATAAAAATAGGATCGGATGCAAATGGTGAAGGAAGTGAATTCTGTTACTTGGGAAGAAAAATTACAACCGATGGCCGAAGCAAGAATGATGTTAAAAGCAGAATAGCACTAGCAAAAAGAGCCTTCATGAAAAAGAGAAATCTTTAAGTTTCAAGTATTGATCTAGGAATTAGGAAAAACTTTTTAAAACTCTATGTGTGGAGCACAGCACGGTACGGTACCGAAAAGAAGGAAAATTGAAGCATTTGAAATGTGGTGCTACAGTAGAATGCTCAAAATTAATTGGACAGACAAAGTAATAAATGAACGAGTTTTGGAAATGATGGGTGAGGAAAGAAGTTTGTGGAAGAAGCTTACAGAAAGAAGAGACAGGCTGGTAGGTCATATTTTGAGACATGCTGGATTAGTTAATTTGTTGGTGGAGGGAACAGTCGAAGGTAAGAACTGCAGAGGAAGACAGAGGTTAGAATATATGAAGCAGATAATTGAGGACGTGGGTTGTAGGGGATATGTAGAGATGAAGTGGTTAGCACGAGATAGGAAAGGATTGAAGATTGTATCAAACCAGTCGAAAGACTGATAACAGCAAAACAAAATTCTTCAAACTTATTGTTCCTCATTTTCAGTTTGTTTTGTATTCCTTCTTCGGTTTCATCCTATACTGCCACATCATCCGCAAACACAAATTCCTGTAGATGTCTAGTGATTGCTCTCTTTAGTTCTTTTAGGATGTTACCCAACACCGCTATTAACTGAAGAGGTGAAAGGGCACTTTCTTGTTGTACTCCTCTGGTTGTACTAAACCATTCAGAATAACCACACCCAACATTGAGACAGCTCTTGCAATGAGTGTAAATGTAATTAAATAATACTAAATTGATTATGTCTCACACCGCCAGCTAGGAAAAATAACTCACATCACATTGTATATTTCGTCTGCGAGAAGTAGCTAAATCCTACCAGTAGATTTTATGTGACTAGCATTCAACGTAAAATGGATTCTAATTTTGGGCGATTTCATAAATTTTCCAGCTTTCAGATTCCACATCAAAAAATAACCAATATTATCCCCTAAACTAAAGGCTGTGCATTGATAGGAACCCCTTCAAAATCCAATGGATACGGTGTATTTGCCTTTAGTCAAAATAAACAATAAAAAATAAATTTTGCAAGCAAACTCCAACGCCATATATTATTTGGTCGAGTCATTACAGCACATACAATATTCTAGCCAATTATTGATGAATGTCGTCACAAAAGTACTGAATTAGCAATTTAAGTTCTTTATGCTACGCGACAGTAAACAAGAAATGAAACACAAATATGAAAATACATTTCATCTTAATCTGCTTTAAAATCCGAGGCTTCACTTATTTCAGTATTACTCATCAAAAAAGATAATTACACTGCACGCGACTTAAACTAAGAGACCAGGCTCTATAGAACATGTCTCTTATTATGCAAATTTCTTTGCATAGGTCGTTGTAGGGCTCTGAGTGAAGCATAGGCACAAACACTTTAAGAAAAGGAACAACTGTAAATTGTTTTTACCGTTTCTATGCAGTCGGACCAGACAACACCAGTCGTTTGAAGACATAAGATAATCAGCCTACCTAGTACCAGATCTCTAACTCATAAATACACTGAAGAGCCAAAGAAACTGATACACCTGCCTAATATAGTGTAGGGCCCTTGCGAGCACGCAGAAGTGCCACAACACGACGTGGCATGGACTCGACTAATGTCTGAAATAGTGCTGGAGGGAATTGATACTATGCATCCTGCAGGGCTGTCCATAAATCCAGAACAGTACGAGGGAGTGGAGATCTCTTCAGAACGGAACGTTGCAAGGCATCCCAGAAATGCTCAATGATGTTCAAGTCTGGGGAGTTTGGTGGCCAGTAGAGGTGTTTAAACTCAGATGAGTGTTCCTTGAGCCACTCTGCAGCAATTCTGGAAGTGTGGGGTGTCGCATTGTCCTGCCGAAATTGCCCAAGTCCATCGGAATGCACAATGGACATGAATGGATGCAGGTGATCAGCCAGGATGCGTACGTACGTGTCACCTGACACAGTCTTATCTAGACGTATCAGGGGCCCCATGTCAGTGCAACTGCACACGCCCCACACCATTACAGAGCCTACACCAGCTTGAACATTCCCCTGCTGACATGCAGGGTCCATGAATTCATGAGGTTGTCTCCTTACCTGTACACGTCCATACGCTCGTCAGACCAGGCAACATGTTCCCAATCATCAACAGTCCAATATCGGTGTTAACGGGCCCAGGCGAAGCGTAAAGCTTTGTGTCATACACTCAGCAAGGCTACAAGAGAGGGCCTTCGGCTCCGAAAGCCCATATCGATGTTGTTTCGTTGAATGGTTTGCACGCTGACACTTGTTGATGGCCCAGCATTGAAATCCGCAGCAATATGCGGAAGGGTTGCACTTCTGTCACGTTGAACGATTATCTTCATTCGTCGTTTGTCCCGTTATTGAAGGACTTTTTCCGGCCCCAGTGATGTCAGAGATTTGATGTTTTACCGGATTCCCGATATCCACGGTGTACTCGTGGAATGGTCGTACGGGAAAATCCCCACCTCATCGCTGCCTAGGAGATGCTGTATCCCATCTCTCGTGCGCCGACTAGACACCATGTTCAAACTCACTTAAATTGTGGTAACCTGTCATTGCAGCAGCAGTAATCGATCTAACGCCCGCGCCAGACACCTATTGGCATATATAGGCGTTGCCGACCGCAGCGCCGAACTCTCAGTGTTGACATATCTCTGTGTTTCCATACGCATGCCTATACTGTTTCTTTACACAGTTCAAAAAAGGACTTTAACATAGTAACAACACTTAAGATGGTCGGCGGCGCGCTGTACCCCGCAGCTACAGATGAACCTTCCACGCTATGTCACAGATCACCTCCGTGATGTGTGCAGGGAACGCACTGGTGTCTGCAGCAGCCAACAGTCGTCTCGCTTCTTCCAGCCACCTCGGGTAGCTCCCACATGCGACAGATTATTTATAAAAAATTAGAAACATTTTATTAAACAATGTCCCCTATTGGAAGAACGCCTCAAGAATTACTTGCCTATTATTGGACTACCCATGTGTAACAGCCCTCAAACCTAAACTTAAATGGAATGGAATTTTATGAAGCACTTATACGCAGTAAGCTGGTAGGTTTGTTTTGCAATTTCCTGTAAATCAATGTATATAGACTTTGTTTCATGAAAATAAATTATTTAACGGCCATTTAATATGTTTAAGAACAGAATTGTGCAAGAGAATTGCTTAAATGTTCGTAATTCCAAGTATGAATGCAAGTTACGATTTCTAAAGGACAATTTTCTACAGTTTAAAATGATTTTTGTGAATAATTTTGTGTTTACGTATCTTTAATTTCCATTTCTGACCATTTTGTATTGATTGTAAATGATTATATATTAATTTTGATTGTTTGTAATATGTTTTAATTGTTTAAGTATTGTTAATGTTCGAGAAATATCTGGCGGAAGCTTTTGAAGTGTTCTAGAAATTTCGATAGGGATTATATAAAGCGAACATCCGAGACAGAGAAGTAGTTTTCACCGACTCAATTGGCGACGGCCAAGAACTGTATTGTCTGTGGAAGAAGTGCTGTATACAATCGCTGGATTGTATGTATTAATGTAAACAGTATCTTCGACGTCGTGTTTATTATGAAAATAAAAGCAAGTTTAAAGTGAACTGTTTTGTGGACAAGTCATTTATCATATTAATTACACCACGAACAATCTAATGCCATCTGATGCTTTAGTCTACCCAAATATTTCTACCTCGCTTGTATACTTCATATATCTTTTGCTATAATGGACTTTGATATATTCACTGCCAACACGCTCGTAGTAAGCTAAACGTCTTTCGTTGTGCCACATCTGGGTAGTTTCAGGTTCGTTTCCAAACAATAAAAATATCTGTAGGATGTTTTTGGCTGGGAAAGAGACGTGGATCTTGGTGACGGCCTGTAGATTCATTATGAGGGTAACTAGAACAAAATATCCGCTCATCTTTCCCCTTTCAAGCTCCGCATAAGGCTGAGAAATAAAATCTGCAGCTTCGCCCCTAAATTCCAGTACTGGGAGAGTTGCTTAATTCCTTTATTTTAAATAAAATATATGTAGAGTATGCATTGCGCCAAATTCCAATATTCTAATAAAGGGTTCTTTTGGGACTCCTTTCTCTTTGGCCTTCCGTACCTTACTCCTGTATACGCTATCATAAGCTTTCTCAACATCAAGAAATACCAACAGTAGATCCTTTCCATGCTAATAATGTTCTTCCTGTCTCCCAAAGTCCATACCCTCCTCGGCGTGGTGGGAGATGGGCAACGGCATGAAGAGAGGACTGCCTTGGGGGTGAGGTACAGTGTGGACCTAGGGTGCCCCGCGACTATTACCGTACAGCAACTCTTAAAAATGACGGCCATAGGGGTTCTGGTGATGCTACGACAGGCGTAGCAAGCCCTTAGTGGATTAAGCTTGCTTTCAAAACAAACAACGCTCGGAAAGGACGGACCAAAATCATAGGGAATTTTTATTCAATCGCGATAAACGAAACATAAGTAATTTCTCGCAGTCAAAATGTTTACATCTAGGGTATAAAATATCCAAGGAAACGTTTTTCAATAGAAGTACTTTAAAATAGTTTGCACATCTAAAGGTGCTCCGCATTGTGGAAACAGCAACCCATGCCTTCGCCCACAAAGAGTACTGCGCTATGGTGTCCTTGGACGTAGCGCGTGCCTTTGACTCGGTCTGGCATTCTGGGTTGTTACTGAAGCTTTACCAGCAGGGCTTCTCGGGGCCACTGGTAAAGCTTATGCGGTCCTACCTGCTTGGCCGCACCTTCCACGTGAAGGTGGACGGAGTCAAGTCAGGCAACAGAAACATCCTTGCAGGAGTCCCCCAGGGGTCAGTCCTAGGCCCCACCCTGTACACTCTGTACACGGCTGACGTACCAACGGCAGATCGTGTACAGACTGCCACATACGCGGACGACACGGCTTACATCACCCGTAGCAGGAGTAAGGCCGTTGCCACCACCCGACTGCAAGGAGTCCTCCAGAAGACGGAAGCCTGGGCTAGGAGATGGCGCATTGATGTCAATCCCACCAAAACCCAGGCCATCGTTTTCACGAGGAAGTACGGCCCACGCAACGGCGGCCAACCGGCCCAGTTGCTGAGGCTGAACGGATCCGACATTCCCTAGAGTACCTCACTGAGATACCTCGGGGTAATGCTGGACTCCAAGCTCACCTGGCGCACGCACATCAACGATGTGCGTAGAAGGACCAGCGCCAGGCTAAACGAGCTTTACCCCCTCCTAAACAGGAACAGTGCACTGTCACCGTCCCTGGGAGTGCGCATATACCTTACCCTGGTCAGGCCACTCCTCGAGTACGCCTACCCAGTGTGGGGATATGCCGCTCACACCCACCTGCAACGACTGCAGGCTATCCAAAACAGGGCACTTAAACGTCCCCTTCACCTACCCCACCGTTTCCCGACAGCGGCTCTTCATGAAGCCACCGGCATCATGCCCCTAAGAGACCGCTTCCGAGTGCTGGCCACTGCCTTCTACAAGAAGGCGGAAACCAGCACAAATCCGCTGATCAGCGTGCTTGGCCGGTACGAGATTCGTCCCGGCCGACACAGAAGACCACTGGATCTGACAGATTAGACACAAGACGCCCCGACAATTTACGACAAAAATTAACTAGCCAACTGTAATGACAAACCACACACAAAGTTCTACCCCACCTACTAATCCCCGAGGAGGAAATGTCGAAAGACAACAACCTCCAGCATACACTGTTCTTTTTGTTTCAGGAAGAACGAGAATGGCTGCTCTGGCTACTTATAACTAAGCCCCGGATTCTTAGGTTCGAACCTATTTTGTTCCCAACATAATATTCTCGAAATTTTAATTTTCTTTTTCGTCTTTTGTATAAACTAATAACATTCATAAATTTAATAAGACCTAAAAGTACCTAATTTTTATGTTATAACCTAAAATGACTTAATTCGGTTTTTAGAACCTAAAAGGACCTATTTCAGTGTACTGATCCAGTCCAACTGTAATTTTGTTACTTAAATAAAACAAATGACTTAAGGGATTAGTTCAGTAGAACGGGGCGTGGGCTAGTACTGTAATCTGGACTCGGGAGACGCCCTGGATTCGAATCCCACCATCGGCTCTTCTGGACTGGTGTTTCGGGGTTTTCCTTTCCACCTCCAGGCAAATGTTGGAACAGTGCCTAATTGACAGGCTACGACTGCTTCATTTCCCCCCTCCCTTCTCAAAATTTCGTTTCCTTCTTCTACATCGATCCAAGTTAATGTCACCTGGGCAAGTTCGCATGTGAGGAACCAAGTTTACCCCATGTCATCATGTGAAGAGAACTTCCGATGACAAACCACCCTACTGTGGCAATTACTGTAAGGAGTGCATTAAATGTGTAGTGGCCAGAACACGAGGATACGTTGCGGTTGTTGGTGACAGACAGTGCAGCTTATATGATAAAAGCAAAGGAGTGTTTGAAGGCATTCCATCCCGGAATAGGCATGCCACCTGTCTAGCTCATGGGCTCCACCGAGTAGCTGAAAAAATTCGGGAACAGCACCCTGTAGTTAACGAGATAATTTCTTCAGTGAAGAAAATATTCCTGAAAGCTCCAAGTCGAGTAGTTATTTTCAGGGAAAAGCTTCCATCAATACCCCTCCCTCCCGAGCCAGTAGTGACTCGATGGAGAACCTGGCTCTCAGCCGCAGTATATTATGCAGAAAACTATGAGAGCATTGAGGTCATCGATGCACTAAATGAAAGTGAAGCTATTGCTATAGTAAATGTAAAGAAAGCGTTGCACTCAGTACCAGCTGTACAGGAGTTGACATATATAAAGACATTTAAATTTCAAACAAGAAGTTGGAAGGAGGCACTCTACCGTTGACGGAAGCACTTCAAATCATCCAAGAAGTGAGGGCCAAAGTGGCTCCTGGACCAGTTGGGTTGTCTGTAGCTAAGAAGCTGGAGGCTGTTTTAGCCCACAGTCCAGGTTTCAAGAGGATGGAACAAAGAGTCCGAGTTCTCTCTAGACTAAAGGAACAAGAAATACTGCCTCGGAATCCTAAGGAAATCGCTGATATGATGTTCGCACCTCTTACTTCATGTGACGTGTAGCGTAGTTTTTCTGCATTCAAGAAAATTTTAACGTAAGAGAGAGAGGGGTTACTCCCGAAAATCTGTCAAAATATTTCATTGTTCAGTGTCAAGTGTTTTACAATCCACAATAAAGACAAAATGCTTTGAACATAATAGTGGTTTATGTCGCATGTTTTAATATGACCGAGAAATGTCATGTTAGAAGTTTTAAGGAGTATTTAACAATAAAGTCACAATGTTTTTTAACACTATGGCAGTATATATTGCGTGTTTTAAATTTTATTTCCCTTAAAAATGTGTAAATTCCTAAATCAGAATTTTAAAAACCTATAAAAGCCTAAAACATGACTTGAATAAACCTAAATTTGATTTTTTAGATCCTAAAATCCGGGGCTTACTTATAACTAATATGGATATACATCGAGTTACAGGCGTGAACTGGAAGAGCGTGGCTCAAGATCGATCAGCCTGGAAAGAACTACAGCAAAACTATGTAGAATTAAATTCTAATATATAGCTCCTTAGATTTAAAGATGCTTCATCCAGAAATAAGTATCGATATAGCTGCAATAATAACTAATACTGTAGTACGCCTTCAAGACGAAAAACGGAGGAAGAAAATGTTTTAGGTCAAGAATCGTTAGGCTTGTAAGTTGAGACTGGCAAAGATCATTCTGTACTTCGTCTCATTTTATAAACTTCTGAACTGGGTTTAATTCTAAATATTTAAATTTTCAATACCGTCCTTTGTTTCTAAATCAACAGTTTGTATCTTTTACGAAAGGCTTGAGCGGACAGAAATAGCCTCTAGCAACTTTGACAGCCGAATTAGATTTTTCACTAAAGAAAAAATACTGAAAATACAGCTTACTTCGGCTTCTTTCGATATCAAACAATTGAATTGTTTAATACTTACTCATCTTGCCTTGTGGTTCCTTCTTATATTTCGTTTTGCTAATGCCTTTACGTCTCGTCGAACGTCATCAGAAAAGGACTGGGGATAAGGAACGGGAATGAATTCGTCAATGGCCTTCTGAATTCAGCACCGCAACATTCGACTGGAATGATCTGGAGAAACCATGGAAAACCCAAATATGGATGCCCGGACAGGGATTCGAACCGGCTTCCTCCCGAATGCGAGGCCAGAGCGTTAACCACTCACCTACCATGCTCAGCTCACATTTCGTACTAAATCATTCTATCGAACATAATATCGAAAGAAGCCGAAGTAAGCTGTATTTTCAGTATTTTTTCTTTAGTGAAAAATCTAATTCGGCTGCCAAAGTTGCTAGAGGCTATTTCTGTCCGCTCAAGCCTTTCGTAAATTTTGTTTGGTCTGTCTCTTTTCTTCATACGCTTTCCATCGCATTACTCGTTTACTCTCTGCCAACGCCCATATTAGTTTTAGGGGATTTATTTCATGTATTATTGGATGGGGAGCGTCTACATCTACCTGTTTCTATATTTCGATAATGTGTAGAGAGATACTTACAGGAAACTGGTGGAAATGGAGTTGGTAAATTTCCTATCATTTCTTTGACTTGTCATCTTGCTCTTTCGTTAGTAGCGGTGGTTTACTGCTCGCCGACATCGAGATCATGAGAGCATTGAAAACAATGAACGGGAAGAAATTCGGGCACGAAATACCGAACAGACGATTCAGACATTCAGGTGGAGCAAATCAGGTAAACCACTGGAAACCGAAATAGAATGGCCGGGCCGAGAATCGAACCCGCCTTCCCTAATGCCAGGCCAGACTCACTGAGCTCTGCCTCTTAGTAATTACGCTCTTTCTTATGATATTAGTAACCTTTCGATATATTCTTATGGTATAGAACATAGGTTTCCAACCTTTCTTCCCCTATCACCCCCCATTTCAAAATCATTTACTTACCACTTCCACTTAAAAAAAACTCCAACTACTCTTACTGTAAAAAAAAAAAAGAACCTAACCTAGTGCTCCAACTCTTTTGTTTATATCCCACTTTTGAAAACAGCGATTCTTACGTGATGTGTACAATGTCATATATAGAAAGACCAGGGCAGTTTTCTGAATTTAGTTCATTAAAAGACATTAACAATGTTGGCGTACTGTTAACAGTTTGATTAAGAAATAGATATTGTGAAGAAATATTATTAATTTGAGGGTTCAGCTCGGTGTAGTGACCCTAATTTTTTTTTATATATATTTGTCTTTTTTATCATCAGCAATCTCAAATCGCCACTTTCCACTACCAAAAATCTGTTTCTTCCCTTAGCTGATAAATTGCCGACTACGCTACATCCTGTTTTTGTTACATATGATAGAGGGAATGCAATTAATAAATTCTTTTGTGTCTCGCATTTGGGAGTACGCGGGTTCGAATCCCCGTCCGGGTATCCAGATTTGCGTTTTCCATGGTTTCCGAAGGTCACACTACATCGAATGCAAGGATGCTTCCTTCAAAAGGCCATAGCCGAATTCCCGTTACTTGTTCCCAGTCCTTTCCCGCTTCCAACGACGTCGACGAGGCTTAAAGCCACTTAAAAAAAGTTCTTTCATGCAGTTCTTAAAGCCGGATATGCAGGATACAGCAGGAGGCAGCGGTTGTGAACCACTGGGTATATAATGTTGTTCATCATCGACACATGGGAATCGAAACGTGTGTAAGGCATTCCTGAAAAGGCACCCTCTGGAAGGCAAAAAATTAAAGCAATATTTGGTGCTGGAGAATAGGCAAGTGGGATTTTTTCCCCAGTTACCGAAAATAAAATTTTAAACACAAACATTTTCACTGATACTTGAAATTTCACCGTTGTAAATTATTAATCATTTCTTAGATTTGAAGTTTTTTTTGATTTGTCTAGTCGCCACTTTCACTAAAGTATGATAATTAATTTCTGAATGATAAGGTAGTTGTTAAATAAGAACTATGTCAATAAAAGTTTATTTAACTTTTATTCCGCCGAAATCGTTATAAACGCACAGTTATGGCGTCAACTCCTATCGAAGATTCTAAAGCACATTACTAATGTAATACATTGCCCTGTTAGCATCCTAATATGCGCACTAGGCAGCTCCCGGTCTCTGGAGTCAGTATAAAAATTTCGAAATATCATCAGAAGCGCACAATCACTCTAAACAACTGAAATAGTAAAAAAAAAAAATTAGAACCTACGCAAAAATGCTTTTAATCATAAAGAAACATCTTTAAATGAAAACAGAGACTTTTTGCAAGAATTTAAACATGAAACTGAAGAGTTTATACAATTACATATAGCCGAAAGTAATACTCAAAACGCTGTGACTTACACAACATTCATAATTACAGTTTTCTAATTAATATTTCAAGCACTATGCAGCTTTTAATCGTATTACACTTCATCCAAACAATTTCCATCTATCAAAACAACACTCATTCATACAATAAATATATATATTTACATTTAATCATTATTTATCTCTCTCCAACACAAATTTACATAATTAATATAATATGAATCTGAGTCTGTTGACTGTAAGGGGCCATCCATTAATTACGTGAGGTATTTTATCGGAAACGTGGCCCCCCTCCTCCCGTGGTGAGATTTGGTGAGATCTGACCCCCCTCCCCCCCTAAGGTTGACTTTTTTAGCTCTCCTATCCTCATTGGCGGTTGAACGTTGGTATTGGCGTATTTTATAGCTCTTTCTTTCTTTTCTTTTTTAAGCTCTACTGTTCTTCCAGGAAAGATAAAGATAATGTGAGATTTATATCGAACCCTCCCCCTTGGTGAGATTTCGTCAGACACCCTGACCCCAATTTCTCCTCACGTAATTAATGGACGCCCCCTAACAACTTGAACCAATATAATGATATCCACCACGTTATTAGTAGCCCCGGTAGCAGGTCTGGATGGCACGGGACACAGTTAGCAGTAATTGTTGAGGTAATTGTTGAGGTGACACTATTTTGCTGACACCGTATCGACGTCTTGGCAGGCGCCGTCGGGACGCCGTTGGTGGTCGAGTGGGGCGGCCATGTTTATCGCGGGACCCGCTATCGGAAACATTAGCCGGCCGGCAGCGAGCTGGCGCCGGGACGCCGTTTGTTTTTATGCGACACTTGCCGGCCCGGGCGCCGCGGCGCCCTCCCCTATCGACGCCGTCTTCTGCGGCGCCCTCCGCAAAACGGAGACCGACACAGCAAGTGCCAAACTGCGAAAGCCATTCTCACGCTGCGCGACCAACAGAAACCGTACCAGTAAAGATATCAAACCAATCAAGCCAGTATGTGAAATGGTGGCTGACAAACCGGAACGATCATCTTACTATTTACTTCTTATGAACACCTTGCCCGTAGGCGGTTACTATGGAAGAAGTTTACCTCTCTATCTCTTGGAAGGTGAACTGGCGTGGTGTTCCCATTGCCTCACCCGATGTTACAGTGTTCGCCAGTATTGTTGTAAGCGTGGATGACTGCGATAGTCTGATCAGTGTAGAGTGGTGTTTGAGTTATGGACGAGTGATAAAAGAAGGTAGATGGTGACAGACAGTTCCGGCCCATTCAGGCCTACTCTTCCGAAATACACTCGGGATCGCCAGGCCTTACGTCCCTATAGGAATGACAAACAACCATCAGCAGTGACGTATGCCTCACTCCATATGTACTGCACTGAGGTTTGGGTTTAACCCTGAACTTTCTTGCTCAATCTAATAATTATGAATTGTGCATCACCAAATCTACCACCCTGCCGACCAATTCATGATGATGAAAATTTCTTCCGCCACCAGGACTCGAACCAGTCAGTCCCGCATCGTCGCCGGATACGTGCCATCATGGCGTCGCAATCAACTGAGCCAACTGACTGATCATCTTATTACATGATTTAATTTCTTTATTCGAAGGCCAGTTCAGTAGAGAGTTACCAAGAACGTAGAGTAGAATTTGAATCAAGAAATTAACAACGGTATCATCTTTGACAATGGTGGTCAAAAGCTATATATATGGTGCCTTCTATCAGTAAATGGTGGAAGAAGCACTTCTATCGATCCTTCGAAAGATACAAACGATGTACAGAGAGAGAAAACAATAATTATAAGGGAAAAGAAATGGAAATCGTACAAGAATGTTTATAGAATTAGAAAGTCAATTGAAAAGATATGGCCTGATCATTAGCAAAGTGAACAGAAAAATGCTGATGATCAGAAGTGGATGGACGATTGATATAGATATTCCAGAGCTAGAGTACCTGGAATGTTATGGGAAAAATGTAAGTGAAAATTTCACAGGAAATGAAAGGGCGGTAAATGAGATCACAAGCAGGCTGCAGGAATGGAAAACTTGCCAAGGTATTAAAAAAATGGTATGAGAGAAAACTATTAATTCAGGTCCACAGTTGCTACTTATAAATACTGTCGTAAGTTCTTATTTTGTTGCAAGTAGTAGCGATAAGAATAAGGTAGTTTTCTTCCTGAGCCAAGACCGATAAATTTGGTAAATGACAGGAGATAATCAAAAGAGCACTTCTCAGGAAGATGAGAAAGTGGATAGGTAGTCAACTGGAACATGGAATGGACATCATGATGATGAATTTTTAAAAAAAACTAATAAAGTAGAGAAATGGGTTTACTGTTATCATATTGAAACCACATAATGGTTTCATACACTGGAGGAAAATGTTGGTACACAAGAAATTTTGATTATGGTTTTAGGCAGTAATCACATAGCCGCATAGCTACGCAGTCTGA
Source organism: Vandiemenella viatica (assembly GCA_031002005.1). Lineage (NCBI taxonomy): Eukaryota > Metazoa > Arthropoda > Insecta > Orthoptera > Morabidae > Vandiemenella > Vandiemenella viatica. The sequence goes on along the minus strand of CM061914.1, from coordinate 54,230,036 downwards.
AAACACACAGCGTTCTCTTCTGGACGAAGAAGCTTGCAGGTTTCGCGAACGAATGGTAATGCGGACTGTTTTTCCTGGCATAGATCATCTTTGAAGACCTCCGTTGGTCACGAGGTGGTATACCTAAATCAGACAAACACAGAAAAAAAATCTATTGAGTAAAATTAGTGTGGGTTTAAAACATAAAAATTAAACATTTTTCTATGTTTATCACACGATTCACGAACTTTTGTATCAAATAATAAAGTTGTTGTCTGTCAAAAAAAATCTGCTGAAATGCGAGTATATTTCTGGATTTTGTTTATCCAAATCTTACGCAAATTGTACAAAAAAAAAAAAAAAAAACTGAAAATTTATAACTGAGTGTTGGTGGGCTTCCAGCTTCCATTTGATACCCATTACGAATATCTAAATCAAACTTCTGTTTCAGCCAGCCACTAAACATCCATTAATTATAACCATTATGAATTTTTCAAATTTTTGTCTAATCTTCTTAATGTTGGTAGGAATATTTACGAATAATTGCGTAATTAGTAGACTTTTTGTGGTTGACTGATTCTCTACGTCACGTTCCCCTATGTAACCTCCCCCACTTACAATAATGAGATGCTGTCCTTATTATTTACTTGCTTGGGCTTGTCTTCATCTTTCTATTACCTCCCGTTTATTCCTCGGTATCTTTGTTATTATTATCTGACTACTTACTCCCAAAGACTGCTACTTCTAGAGCCATAGAAAACTTTACGGGGTTAAGTCAGGAGAACTACAATAATTATTTTCAACCATTATAAATTTTTTTTTGGTCCACTGTTGTTATAGTTGGTAGGAATATTAACGAATAATTACGGAGATAGTAGAAATTTTTGTAGTTGATGGGTTGTCAACGCCAAGCTCCACTATGTAACCTCCCCCCTCACAATAATGAGATGCTGTCCTTATTAATTACTTGCTTCGGCTAGTCTTCATCTTCTTCCAGTTTTTTCCTCAGTATCTTTGTTATTACTATCGGGCTTTTAACTCCCAATGACTGCTTCCTCTAGAGCCACATACACTTACCGTGGTTAAGTGAGGATAACTACAATAAAATTAATTATTTGAAACAAGTTTCACATTTACTAAAACGTAGTACAACACTTTACTAATTAAAACTTCACGATCTTACCACTCTTTTCTTACGAATAGGATGTACTATCTAATTAGTTCATTAACTTTAAATGTTACAACAACGCACATTAATGTGAGCACAGCACAAATATTGGAGAGAGTTTAAACACAAGGAGAGAGAGAAAGTATCGCTCATCTTATTTGCGACATGGTCAGGTTTCCGTCTTGGCGCAGGTTCACCACAGACCGCACTACACTACTACAACTAAGCTAACAAACACAATGAGATGAAACTGCAGACCACACTGAGACGCAGAACACGTGCTTTAGGCCTATTATAACGCTCGTCTAACGCAATTCTTAAGGAAAGCCAATGATAAGGCACCACTTTAGTCCGGGTCTAGACAGAGCTACCACTCTCGACAAACAAACCTAAAAGGGCTTAGCATAACACCTCTCGCTTATGGACCCTGCTACACAGAAACCTATTTGGTAAGCCTTCCACTCCCGTAAAAAGGACTAGTTTTCTAAGCTTGGGTCAAGGCGCCTTACTGTCTGCGACAGATGTCACAGCGAACGGCCCACCAAAACTCTTAATGGCTGCCGCATAAACTTCACTTTTAAAATGTCTTTAACTAATCCTTCATCTTATTATATTACTCCTCTCTCGCCATATACAAAAATATTGCTCTTAATTAATTCTTATACTAAAGCTTACAGTTCTCAAGTAAGTTCCATTATTTCAAGTTATCACTTTATTAATTATTATTAATTTTCGTCACAAGGGGGCGTCCATAAATTACGTGAGGTGAAATGGGGGGAGGGGATCCGGTGAAATCATACCAAGGGGGAGGGGGGTGAACGGAAATCTCACGTGAGGTTTTGGAAATTTTTGTTGGACTGTAGAGCTAAAAAAAAATAAAAAGTTTTGATTTCTAGGGGGGATCTCTGGCACCAGATCTCTCCAGAGGGGGGAGGGTGTTCCGGAAAAACACCTCACGTAATTTATGGATGCCCCCAACTGCCCACACTATTAAATAAGAAGGTTGGAACTTAAATAGTGGCAACACTGCTGTGGAGACACTATGTAATGGAATCTACTATTGCCGCTGTTAGCACACATTGTTGACATAGCAACCTTACCTCCGAGCAAATGGACTCGCCCGTCCCACGTCCCCGGTGTGCGCACAATCGAGGGAAACGCAGTCACTTGTGGATGAGTGGTCTAACGCAGCGGTTCCCAACCGATGGGTGGCGACCCACTGGTGGGTCGCGGCGTGTGTTTTGGTGGGTCGCGGAACAATCGAGGTTTTTGCCACAAAATATATCTTTTATTTCATCTATTTAAAAAAAAAATCACGGTATTTTACAAGTGCACTAATTATGAAAGCTATTAGCTTAAATTAAAACTGTGTGAAAAAAAAAATTCTTGAACATTCAGCCGGTATTATGCAATAATCTCGTGAGATATAGAAGCGGCAGCAATCGCAATCTTTATGGCAATCCCTGAACACCCCCTCTCCCGCCACACTCTAGAGCGGAGATGCGCACGCATACCACCTGCAATTTTACTTCTCTCATTGTAATTTTCTTGATTATTCTTGAATCGAAACCAAAGTATTTGATCGAAACAGTCTTTCTCTGCTTGTGAGAGTGAGTTATTGTTTGCGTTTTGTTTGATTGAGAGTAGATTTTATGTGATTATTGAAAGTTGGTTGAAGACTGCATCGTGCCGTAAAAGAGAGTATCCAAATGGCGAAGAAACTTCAACCTCCATGGCTAGTAATAATAAGTTTGAAAATGTTACTGAACCACAGCCAAGTATTTGTAATTACAATGCAGGCAGCACGAAAAAGCAAAAGACGTATCTGCGAAAGTGTAAACCGGATTATTTGAAATACGGGTTTGTGTTTTCGTATACTGAAGCGGAACCAATACACCAGTGTGTGATTTGTTGCGAAAATTTGTCCAGTGAAAGCATGAGGTCATCAAAACTTGAAAGGCATTTGTCAACCAAGCATCCTGAATACACAGGTAAGCCTATTGAATTATTTCAAAATTAAATATGACATTATCTTTAGACCAAATCTACAATTGAAATGTCAGCATCAGGCCAACAAAGCAAACAACCATAGCGTCTAACCAATTATTCTTGTTAATAGCAAATCAGGGAGCTGCTCACACAGCAAGTGAGGAACTTATTTTACCTGCAGCAAAAATAATATCTAAAACTTTGTTTGACGGAAAAATGTCAAAAAGAATAAGTGAAATCAAACACTACTGTAAAAATGAGAATTGATTAAATGTCTAATTGTGTCGAGTAAACAATGATTTCAACTCTGAGGCAAAGTGATTTTTTAAAACTACATATTGATGGAAGCACAGATGTTCCTGGTCAGGCAAATTTATTAGCTTTTCTTCGTTTTGAGCTCAACGATTCTGTGGAAGAAGAAATGTTGTTTTGCAAGTCCTTGCGAACAAGAACTGCGGGAGAGGAAATTTAAAAAAAAAATTAAAAAAAAATGAAATTGTTTGGTAAAAATGTGTAGGTTCGACAACTGATGTTGCTCGTGCTATGTTCGACATTTATTCAGGTTTATTTGTCAAAGATAAGTCAGTGGCCCCTTTGGTGCAATGGAGTCATTGCTGCTTTCATCGCGAGGCTCTGGCAGTAAAAAGGTTTGGATGAGTGCCTAAAGAATGGACAATGCTGTGAAATTTTTTAAAATTTTATCAAAGCACGGCCTAAAAATTCAAGATTTGTTGGAGTATTGTGAGACGAAATGGACAGTGAACACAAAAAACTTCATCACTGTGAAGTTCGATGGCTGTCAAGATGTAGTGTCGAGATTATTTGAACTTCGTGACGAATTAAGAATTTTTTAATTGGAGCACGACCATAAATCCATAAGGTACTTTATCCAGTGTGTTTGTGATGAGAACTGGCTCAAACGTCTTCCTTATTTGGCCGATATTTTCAATAAACTCAATGTAATGAACCTGACACTGCGAGGAAAGGATATCCACAGGTTTTACGTCAGGAAGAACTCGAACGATCGACCTGCAAAGTAGAAGAAAATAGTTTTGATGCATTTCCTGTCTTGCATGACTTCCTTGAATCAAACAAATAAAATTCAACAAGGAAACGGAAAATGTCATCAAAGTGCACCTTGAACCCTTGGCGACTGCCCTCAGGTAATTTTTTAATAGGCCTCATTTATTTTCAAAAAGTATTTCAATTTTTATTTGAAGTACCCGTAAAGATTTTAAATTTTGTTATGTGTTAAAAAGTGAAATGTGTTTTATTCGTTTACTAATAATTGTTTTAGTAGCTACTTTCCAAAAATTGATGATGGTTACTTTTGGATAAGAAATCCTTTTGAAGAGGAAGATTTGAAAGGCCCAAAACTCTCAACAGCTGAAGAAAACTCGTTAATAGAGCTATCTTGCGATTCTTATTTAAAAACAATTTTCAAGGAAAAATCCTTAAATTTCTTCTAGATGAATGTACAAGCAGAGTATCAAGGAATCTCGAAATTAGCTGTGAACTTCTTGATGCCGTTCAACATGACATACTTGTGTGAATGAGCTTTTTTCTACTTTACTGTTTTTGAAAAATAAATACAGAAATAAACTATGTATAGAAAATGACTTAAGGTTAAAATTAACCAGTGTTAACCCTGATATCGATGCCCTCATCAGTAAACACCAGTGCCAGAAATCTCACTGATTTTAAAGTTGTGTTTTTATAATATTTAAACGTATTTTCCGTTATCTTTGCAATAAAGCGGGAGGCAGCTGCATAAAGCACCACCTCATCGAGTTGACGGCTGAAATTCCAGGATTAGTTAACAATCGATTTGCAAATTAAAATACCACTAATGTGCAAAGTTAGCCTATATCTTGGTGGAAAACACCTACAAATCTCATTTTCATTTTTGACTGGTAAGTTTACGATTGTATTTTCCTGCCCCCAGTCTTCCATATTTTCATACATTTGGGTGCAGTAAAATACAATGATAAACCTACCAGTCAACGACTGAAATCGGGTCTGCAGGTGGTTTCCACCAAAAAGCGACTTGGCAGACCAGTTGTATTTTATTATGCTGATCGAGTTACTTCTAATCGTGAATTTCAGCAGTCAACATTATGAGGTGATGGTCTGTGCAGCCGCCTCCCGGTCTACAATATGTTTGTTGTTTTATGTATTATCAATTCTTTTTTTTTTTGATAGTATATCCTTTGTACGAAAATTTTGGCCTTTCGTAAGATATGATAGTCGATAACGTATAGAGGTCATACAGCTGTTCCCATTCTGATTTTAGATTGAGTCTTATATTAGGTTGGTCGCGAAATTTTTTTTTACTTAAAAGTGGGTCGTGTAACAATAAAGGTTGGGAACCGCTGGTCTAACGTAACGGTGTCACTATGTTTTCGAAACAGGAACAACTAAGCTGGATCAAGATTGAATGTGCCAGAGGTCGTACAGCACGACAGTGTCATCAAGATCTTCAAGAGACGTGCGGGGAATCGGCATTGCCGTACAGAACAGTGACGCGTTGGGTAAAAGCCTTCAACGAAGGTCGTCAAATTGTGGCAGACATGCATCGGGCAGGTCGTCCTAGCGTGTCTGAAGAAGTGCATACTGTTGCCGCGTTAGTGGACAGTGAACGACGCCAGACGATTCGTGAGCTAACCTACGAAACCGGATTAGCGCATACGACCGTGCTTCGCATCCTGAAGGAACACTTGGGCATGCGAAAATTGCATCACGATGGGTTCCGCATGAATTGACGGAAATGCAGTAATGGATGCGTTACGACGCTGCTCAGACGCACTTGGAGCGCTATGAGCGCGAAGGAGAGGCTTTCTTACGCTGTATCGTAACACTGGATGAGACATGGGCCACATCGTACCAGCCAAAACTGAAACGCCAATCCAACGAATGGCGTCATTATGGGTCTTCGTGAAAGTCGAAAGTGCCTCAGCACCTCGGTATGGTGAAAGTTATGGTGATTCTCGTGTACGACGTTCCTCCACGGCAGACCGTCAATGCACAGTATCACTGTTCGTTTTTGGAGCATCACCTGCGACCAGCTTTGAGAAAGAAGCGGCAACACTTTCTGCGCAACCCACCCATCATTTTGCACGACAATGCGCGGGCGCATACAGCGCAAGCTTTGGCTGCTCTGTTCGGTCGATGGTACTGGGAAGTACTGTACCATCCACCATACTCCTCGGACTTAAGTCCTTGTGACTGATTTGATTCCGAAGATGAAGGAACCACTTCGTGGCATTCGCTTCAGAACTGTTCCAGAGATTCGACAGGCAGTAGACCGCTCCATTCGCACCATCAACAGAACAGACTCTGCTAACGGCATACTACGCCTTCCGCATCGCTGGCAACGGGTTCTACACAACGCTGGTGACTACTTTTAAGGACAGTAACAGGTGCAAAGATGTAACGCTTTTGTATCTGTTGTGAATAAATAGTTGCCACTATTTAAGTTCCAACCCTCGTACTTTGTATGCAAGCTACTATGGAAACTTTGCGACGTGATGGCTCGGAAACTAATCCCCATCGCATAAAATCCATTGAACCTGCAACTAACGGAATACTACCCTAGAAAGTTGGAAATAGATGACTACCACGCCCGAGCCTCAACTTAATGAAAATTTGTCGACTTTATCGCCTCTTATTTCCTGTTGGTAGTCATTGTCTCTATTCAGCGAGCACTTTGCTGAGGTTCGTGTACCCTGAGCGCGGTCGGAATGGCCCAGTAACGAAGGCGAAGCGGCGACGCGCGGTCCGCAAATCGCATTAAAACGTCAGCCGGGGCGCGGCGCCACAATCGCATTGCGCGCCGGGGCCCGTGTGTATGTCTGGCGGATCCTCTTTGTGGCGGCCTGGTCCACTGTCAGTCCACACGGATTTGGCTTCATTAGCGCCGGCGGCGGGGATTAAGGCCCTGCTGGTTGGCGACCGTGTTTTTGAGCCGCCCTGCTCGACCTAACCGAACTCATCGCTTGCGCACAGTCCTCTTTTTTGCACTCTGCCTTCAGCTGCTGGTGCATATATATCTCTGACAGCACGTGTAATCCGTCTGGTTATCACTCGCTATTGCATCCTCTGCAATAAGCTGGATTTAAAAAGAAGTACATAAATGTGCACATATAGCAGTGCGAAAAGGGATATAACACTACCTCTCACATTTTCTAGGTTACATAAGCTGTAAAAATACATCTCTAATATCGTTTTAGAGGTGGGTTAGGTCGTTAACTTCTGCAACAAGCATAGATACACATTATATCAGTGCATAACTGAAGACATTACATAATAAGATAAATTCAGAGGTAACCTGTTTACTACAGTTTTTGGAAATAGAAACCACTAATGAGAAAAATTTATTCATGAAGGAAACCAGAGCCACAATGAATATTTTGTTGTTTCTACCATTGAACTAAGATTCACTACAGAAGACGATCGTCCAATACGAATCACACAGAAAGGCATGTGATTGTAAGGAATAGATTGCGTCTACGCTGCGATGCCGGTAAGTATTTTGGATGTGTTCTGTCACACGCAATATTTCGCACATGAATATAACTTCACCGCGTCTAAAAAAATGGGAAGTTTGAATCAAACGTTGTGACAGACCGAAGTAACAAAACGCTGTGTATGTAGAAGATAGACGGTAGAAGTGAAAATTATTTATAAAGCCGTAAATGATAACAAAATTTTCAGTAGTTGTGAAATAGGGTTGAAACGGAAGTCACTTATGCGGATGTTCAACGCTTGACATTCGCGGAAGTGGAAAAATAAATTCACAATTATTTAGATGGATGTAGTCTTCTCGGGAGACTTGCCGAGTAAGTTAGATGTTTCCACACGATATTTCGGCGATCTCAGATTCCGTCGCCATTTCACCAGAAGATGGCGACGGAGCCTAAGATCGCCGAAATATCGTGTGGAAACATCATACTTACTCGGCTAGTCTCCCGAGAAGACTACATCCATTCTCAACGCCGAGAAAGACTTCGCTCCTATATAATTATTTAGATTTTAAAATTTTATCAAAAATAAACTTAGAATAAAAATAAGCATATTTTTTATGTCAAATTCTACATTTTTTTACGAGTAACGTCTATTACCATAATGATTGATTTATTTTTGCCTTATCTTTCAACAACAAATATCATACGATGATTTCACAAGTGAATTAAATTATTTACATAACTTCGTATGCTTCTAAAAAAACAACCTTTGTCATGTGAACTTTGTGGAGTTGAGTTCGTGGCTTGACTAATTCAAGCGTCAAGCACAAAGCCACGCCACGCCACCTGACATCTCCGTGCCCGCCACCCGCATTTTTTTTTTTTTTTTTTTTTAACTGCTTTACGTCTCTTTTTAACATCGAGGTCTTTAGAGACGGGAAAGGATGGGGGCAAGGATGGGGGGCAAGGAATGGGAAGGAATTCGGCCATGGCCTATTGAAGGAAGCATCCCTGCATTTGCCTGGAGTGATTTGGGGAAACCATGGAAAACCCAAATCTGGATGCCCGGACGGGTATTCAAACCGCCGTCCTCCCGAATGCGAGGCGAGAACGCTAACCGTTACACCGCTCCGCTCGGTGCCAGCATTTCCACCCCTCTAGCGGCCCATTCACAGGACAACTTGTAGAACCTACGTTCATCTGACTTTCGATAAAGAACTCTTGATGAGCCGTGAAAATTTTAGAGGACTACATGCAGGACGTGTTGGAAATTCGGACTCCCAAACAACCAACAAGGGTCCTTGCTGTCCAACAAGCTATGCCGGCCTCGGTAGCGCAGGGGCTAGAGTGCTAGCTCCGCGTGCCGAAGGTCGCCGGTTCGAATCCGGCCGCGGGCATGGATGTTAAGTGTTGTGTGTCTGTGTGAATGTCCTGTCCGTCCTGTGGTGTCCATAATTACAAGATACTGAATATAAACACTGCATGATGACTTATTCACATTGAGCTGGCTGTATGGCCTCAGCAGCCAAAAGCCATTTATTTAAAAAAAATAAAAATAAAAAAAAAAAAAATAAAATAAAAAAAAAAAAACAAGCTATGGCGTTGGATCATGATTGGAGGAAATACCCTGCGAGTTTCCGATAAGGATACATGGTGTGCCGCGAGAAAGTACGAATGGAAAGGATTGCTTGGAACATTTTGATGGACCCATTTAACTAGCGTGAATGGGTAAGTGCAGCCTAATGTAGTTCTACACGGATGTACTGTAAGTTGGATCTTGAAGAAGCTTTACATGCTTACGCACTTGAGGATGCGGAGATCCGTTACATCTCTAATATGAAAATACGACGTGAGAAATCGTGTGATAAAATAATTTAACGTCATCAACAAATTATGCAAGCTAAGTTGAAGAGAACATGTAAAAATGAAAACTGAAATGACCGCATGAATAAAGTCTCTTGTGATCGTAATGAGATGGTGACATGGTACTTATTGACTGCACTTACACCTGTGTGGCAACCGCCTTAAACTAATCCGTTAGTCCCTCCGACTATGGGGTACCTACAATTTAACGTTGAATCCGAATCACGGAAGCGTTCTGTTGTATTTCTCAAACACAAAGAAAGCTCTGACAGAGCTGATGGTCAGGTTAAAGGCCTTGACGGGATTCTAACCGCGGACCTATCTTTCTCCAGCTACTGATCCACCAGACCAGTCACCGCAAGAATAAATAGTTTTCCTATGATAAGTGAGCTTCTATTCGGTGGTGCATTTTTGCTACACTGATAAACGGTATCACTGTCGAAAAACATTGGATTTAATACAGTAGAATTTTTTTCAGGTGCAGCCATACATGCAACATTTTTTTTTTTTTTTTTTTTTTTTTTTTTTTTTTTTTTTTTTTTTTTTTTTTTTAATTTATTTTTGGTTTCTGGTCAATCGACCATTTCACCAACCTTTATTGTACATTTGTTCTTATACATTGATTTACCATAAATTGATTCTCTTAGGTAGTGTGTTTACCTTATTTTACATTAGTTACCAATTTACAATATTGTCGCCTTTTTCTTGCTTTACAAACTTGATTTTCTCCAGTAGCTTTCTTCGTTGAGAGTTGATCTTCATGTGTTTGTGTATCCGTTTGTAGGTCCTTAGTAGAGTGGTGTTTCTTGTATATTTTTGTTTCTTCTCTCTTTTGTCTTCTCCGGCAGTTGGTTTTGTCTTCTGTGAGCCTGTGGTGTCGTGTTGACTATATCGTTATTTGTGCGTCTTGTAAGAATCTTGCTAGTGTCTGGTATATCTTGATTTGGTTTGTAGACAGCAGGCATTGTATCGATGTAGGGAGGGGTACTTGCATCGCTGTTAATTTGCTAATTAGGGTGGCGCGTGGGAGATTATGTTTGCTGCATTTGAAAATAATATGGTTGAGGTCTGAGATTTCTTCCCCGTCTGCTTCGCATCGTGGAGAGTCCAATACTTTTATCCTATGTAGGTGGCTGGGGAAGGCTCCGTGGCCTAACCTCATTCGTATTAATGATGTTGTGAGATGCCTTTTGGATTTAAAGTTCTGGAACCACGTGTTCTTCATGACTGTAGGTTGGATTGTGGCGTAGTGAGAGCCCTTGTGCAGTGACGATGTTTTCCAGTAGTCTTGTAGATCTTCGTAGGCTTTCTGCTTGACGCGGGGGAGGAAGTCCGTGTAAGGAAGCGGAAGTGCCAGCATCATCCCCTCCTTGGCTCCCTGTTTGGCTAAGGCGTCCGCTCGTTCGTTATACAGTAGTCCTGCGTGTCCTTTGATCCACATATACTTTATTTCTGGGGTTTGTGAAGACAATGTCATTTCAATTAAGTCCATTATATATTTGTTACTATTAAGGTTCCACTGTGGGTTTTGTAATCTTTGTAGGGTGCTTCTGGAGTCGGAGAGGATTAATATTTTTTTAAACTTTTGTTCCATTCCGTATTTTAAGGCTTCTTTAATGGCGATGATTTCGGCGGTATAAATTGAGGCTTCACAGGGAAGAGCGAAGCAGGCTTCTTGGTTGGTACTGGGGCAGTAGTACGCGCTGCCAACTTGATGTTTGGTCTTGGACCCGTCGGTGTAGATTTGTGTGTAGCCCGGCCAGGTCATTGATAGAAGCATCGACGCTGCTTGATGGTTAAGGTCAGGGGGAAGTATATAAGTGCTGAGAGTTGGAATGGAGCATTCGAACGGTTTCGTGAATATAGGTAGAGCTGATTCTTTCGTTATGAGAGGTTCTATGAATCTGAGTTTGTAATGGCTGTAAACTAGAAGCGGGCATCGTGGGGGTCTTTTCCCTTCAAACGGCCCCATTATATTACTTAAGGTTTGAAGTTTCGATCGTAAGATGTGGTGGGAATAAGAGTAACGTTGGAGAAGATATTTGTCTGCCCGGAGCTGGCGTTGAAGATCTAGAGGAAATTCAGCAGTCTCAATCAATAGGGCGTTTGTAGGGGTTGTTCTCATTGCTCCGACGCAGATGCGGAGTGCTCGGAATTGTATCTGGTCTAGCTTGCGTAGAGTTTGCTGAGAGGCGTTGCCGTAGACGATGCTGCCATATTCGAGATGAGGTCTTATTAGTGATCTGTAGAGCTGTAGACAGGTGTCCGGGTCTGCTCCCCACCATGTATGTGCGACTGAGCGCAGTATGTTGAGTGCACCGCTGGTTCTAGTTGTTATGTGTTCTACCTGGGGTTTCCAGGAGAGCCTGCTGTCTAATGTTAATCCGAGAAATTTGACTGTTGCGCGGACGGGGAAGGTGCATTGTCCCAGTTGAATTTGTTCTTGCAGGAGAGGATTTTTCCTACGAGTGAACAGTACTGCCGTTGATTTTTGAGGGGCTAATTGTAGGCCATGTTGGTGTAACCATGTTGTGAGTTTTTCCACGGCTTCCGAGATCCATCTGCGAATCAACTCGAACCATGAGGCGTATATATAGATGCATAAGTCATCAGCGAATTGTAAGGTCTTGATGTGGGGTCCTAAGATGTTCTCCAGATCGCAGGTGTATATGATGTATAGTAGGGGGCTAAGTATTGAGCCTTGAGGGATACCTCGGTTGACGAGATATGGGCCTACTAGTGCGTTGTTCTTTTCTCGGAGGTATATTGTGCGCTGGTAGAAAGCTAAGTAAATACCGTTAAGGACGAAAGTCGGGATGCCCTTTGCTTGAAGTTTTCTCACGAGGAGAGAAAGCTGGACGTTATCGTATGCGCTTGAGATGTCTAGGAATAAACCCATTAAAAATCCTTGGTTCTTGAATGTTCGTTCAATGTCTGAGGTAAGGATGGTCAGGTTGTCTATGGTGCTGCGTCCTTTCCGGAATCCGAATTGAGATGTGGGGAGTTGATTGGAATGTTCTAACCACCATTCTATACGGTTTTTCCAAAGTCGTTCGGCGGTTTTGAAGACGCATGATAATAGGGCGATTGGACGGTATGATGTTGGAAGTTTTGGGTCTTTTCCAGGTTTTAAAATTGGAACTGTTATTTGCGTTGACCATGCTTCCGGTAGTTTATTTGATGACCATAGTTTTTGTATCAGTTGTATCAAATGTATTTTTGCTTTTGGGGGGAGTTGTCGAATCATAGCGTAATGTATATGATCGTATCCGGGAGCGGAGTCGCTGGATGCAGTGAGTGCTTTATCTAGTTCAGCTAGAGAGAAAGGTCTTTCGAATCCTTTGTATGTGTTGACTTGTTCTTCTGAATTGATGATTGTCTCGAAGGGAGGGAGGGAGACGATTGGCGGCGCTAATATCGCGGCGATTTCTTCGGCTTTGCATGTAATTGTTGCAGTGGGTGACGGTTTCTTCTTCATTCTACGTATCATTGTCCATATTTCTTTCGGTGGCGTGTCCTTCGAGATTCTGTTGCAATAGGTTTTCCAACTGTTTAGTTTCTGATGTTTGAGGAAGCGTTTAACCTGAGCGTTTAGTCTTTTATATTCGTTGTAGGTCTCCCAGGAGGGTTGTTGTTTGTACATTTTAACTGCTAATTTTCTTTTAGCTATCATTTTGGAACATTCCGGGGTCCACCACGGACAGGCGATTGAAGCCTTCCTAGTATATATGCGACGTTCTGGGATAGTTATAGTTGCGGCGTAGTTAATTAGGGAAATAAAGGAGTCATAATTTTCAATTGGAGAAGCGTTTTGTGTGCACATGTGGAGTTGAGCGTCTATGATTTGGGCATAACGGCACCAGTTGGCTTTGCTGATGTTCCATTTGCTGGATGGGTAGATTAGTTTTGGTCCTCTTGCAGTAAGATGTGAGATGGTGATGGCATGATGGTCTGATCCGAGGATATATGGGATGGTGCTCCATTGGAAGTCTGTGAATATGTGGGGTGATACCAACGTCAAGTCCACCGCTGATGGTCGAAGGCCTGGTCTTAAAATTTGGGTTGGGGTGCCGTCATTTAGGGGGATCAAGTTGTATTCGTCTAATAGTTCTTTAATTTCTTTTCCCGATTGGTCTTCGTATTCGCATCCCCACATGGTACTGTGGGCATTGAAGTCTCCGCAGAGCATGTATGGAGGTTCAAGCTGTTTGAAAAGATTATGCCATTCATGTGGCGCTATTTTGCTTCTTGGTGGTCGGTATAGTGAGATTATTGTGAGTTTATACTCTGGGAGCGCCACCTGCACTGCTACAGCCTCTAGGTACGGGACGTTGGTTAGGTCTAGGTCTAGCGCTGTGAAGTCTAGGGTGGTTTTGATTAGGAGGGCCACTCCGCCATAGCCGTCTGTTCGATCTTTTTGTATGACCGAATAGCCCCGAAAGTATGCTGGTTTGCTGAGCCAGGTTTCACTGAGTGCGGCTATAGATATTTGCTGGGTGGCTAGTTCTTTTTGTAGGGTTTCTTTATTTGCCGAAACAGATCGGATGTTCCACTGAAGAATTTTAAATACCTCCATTTACTGAAAAGAGATTTGCTATTAATTGGCGGATTGCCCCAGTAGAGAGTGTTTGGCCAGGAGAGTTGAGTGCTTCTGTTATAATGTGTACTATTAGCTGGAGGAGCTGGTCGATTAAGGTGTCATGGCTTGGGGTGGGAGATACGTTGTGGTACTGAGGTGGATAGGGATTCTGGATCGGTGGAAGAATCTGACCTTGAGTTATAATATTTGATATTTGTTGGTGAGGGGGGGGGAGGCGGTAGATGTTGTATCGCCGCCGTGGGATTGGTCGATATTCTGTCGGCCGAAGGTTGCTTAGGTTGGGGGGGTGGATGTGGCTTTGGGGGGCGGGTGGGATGTGGGGTGGGGGTTATGGATAGGTATGGGGTAGCCTGACTATGTTGATCAGCTGCTTGCATCGTAAGATTTCTATTTTGAGGTGGGCTGGGTAGCCACGTGGTCTTCTGAGTGAGGGGCGGGAATTCCTCCTCCCTCTGTAGTGTTGGGTTGGATATAACTTTCTGCGCGTAACTATGGATTGTTGGGGTGATGGATGTCTGCGTTCCCAAGGCGTTGTAGGCTTCGTTGTATTTTACTTGTTTTTGGTGCTGGAACGCTGGACATAGTTTGTCCGAAGCGAAGTGTGGTCCTTGACAATTAACGCATCTAGGTGCCAAATTTTCATTACACAGTTCTATAGAGTGGGGCCCTCCGCACCTGTTGCATCTTACGGAGCTGCGGCAGTTCTGAAAGCGGTGTCCGAATCGCCAACATTTTTTACATATAATTGTTTGAGATATATAAGGCTCCACTGGACAGCGCGTTCCTAGAATGTACACGTATTGGGGTAAACATTGAGCTCTGAAGGAAAGTTGACAGACGGGAATGGGGCGACGTTCGCCATCTTCCTGGTTGTTTGCTTTCCTGGTGAAGCGCTTGACTGCTACTACTGGGTAGTCGGACTCTATTTCTTCCATAATTTCCCTTTCGTTGAGTGTGATGTCTACATTTCTAATAATTCCGAACTTGTGGATAAGAAAATTAGGGATATACGCCTCGAGGTTCTTGGTTGTCAGTACTGGTAATTGCACTAATGTGTTAGCTGCTGCGGCGGTTTTCGTTTCTATTCGGATTCTATTACGTCCAAGTGTGCTAATATTTATTATATTATCTTTAATCTGAGGATTATGTTGGAAAAGAATTTTTCCGATGGCCATCGGATGCAACATCCCGACATTTTTGTCCATACTTTCAATAAACACATAAAAAGGACCTACATCTGCTCCGTTGTATCTATTGTTTTTGCTTGGCTGTTTCTGGATTTCTGTTTGTAGCGGCCTATCATTAGGTTGGTTAAGCTGTCTACTTTCAAGGTTACAATTTTGATTTAGTGCAGTTTCTTTTGCCCGAACGTTGCTTGTCATTTCGGTACATAGTCGTTTACTAGGTACGTCACTGTTATCTGGGATATTTAACGGCACTTCTACTGTAGGTTGGGGCGTTAGTGCTGCGGCTGTACCTGGTACGATGTGATGCTTCCGAAGGTTCTGCTGGTCTGGTGAGTCGTTTACGGCTGCTGTTGTATATTCCATCGACTCGTTCCCATCGGGGAGGGGGCCTCGCAGCTGTTGCTCTTGTGTCGTATCTGGTGTTGTGGCTGGTAACATCAGGTATTCATCTTGGTTGTAGCAGGTGGTTAGGGCATGCTGGATGGATTGCCCCGTGTCCGGGACTAAATCCATTTGTACTTCTTCTTCTTGCGTTGCTTCTTCTTACACTGATCACTATTATAACTTCACTTTAGGTATCACGCTGTGTTACACACCGGCGCACTCGACGGTACGTGGATAGCGCTGTTTGTTACACTGTCGCTAGAGGTAGAGGAAGTTGTTTCCTCGGCTGCTCGAGTGGAACTGTGTACATGCACCATTTTTCGATATCACAGTCACAGGGGTAATCTTCCGACATAGGACGCTCAAAAAAATCAATTTAACCCTCCCAAAAGAAAGGTCGGGCTCGAAACGGCTAGCCGCCAAACAAAAGTTACAACTCTATTATTATAATTGATAAAACTGCGATGGAGCACACGCTCCATTAGTAATCTCCCTACACTCCCTCAATTAACTTTTATTTTAAATTCTTTCAGTGTTTTTGATAAATTATTCATCAATTCTCTAGGTAATTTATTTGAATCCCTTACACACTTTCTTTCGTAGGAAAGGGTGTATTTATGTCGACCTCGGCAGCGTTATGGTAACGGGCTTGCTTCGTGCTACCGTGGACACCGGTTCGAGCCCTGCTTCGGTGATGGGTGGTTTTAATATATTATTGTGTACGTTGTGAGCAGTTTTTTTTTTTTTTTTTTTTTTTTTTGCTTACCGTGTTTCCATTTGATAGCCCTCACGTTATGGACCAAATTAATTCAATATTATCTCGTACCAGCGTTAATTTGCTTTAAAGGATACGGTATTGATGGTAATTCTCACTGATTATACTTTCCACTTTGTATTTCATTTTATTCATGACAGAAATTAACATTTATATAGAGGGCGTTCGCCGGGAAACGCTACCCACTGTTAGCGCTACAAGGAAGAAACTGCTCCCGGCGAGCGAGCGGTCAGCTTCCGGCATTGTTCGACCGTCGGCCGCGGACTATTTCCTAATAATTACGCTTCATAAACTTGTATGTGCTAAATGTGACGTCAGTTGCGGATCAACAGTGCCATCGTGGACACCCTGCAGGTACCAGTTGCAAAATCTAATCCTAGGACCCTGGTCTATTTCTGTAATTTTATGCACCACAATTGTTTTGTACGGCTTTAAGTGAACTAGCTTTGTTACTTTCCAGGCTGACGTCTTAGATACGCCTGCCTGCTGCCCTAACTGACTTAATGATTTTTTGGGTGACTGTTCTAGTCGAAAAGCGATATCGTCAATTTTCTCCTCTGTGAGAATACGGTTGACCGACAGTCTCATTTTTTTATAAAAATGAACCCGTTTCTCTTACTTTTTTAACCAGACGCAGAATTGTTGATTTAGCTAGCAGTAAAGCGCCAGGATATTCGCGACGAAATTTACTGCGACACTTTTTAAACGACTTCTTCTTCACATATGTATCGTAGAGAAATATTCTTTGTTGCAAACTGTAACGTACCATAATTTTACTCACACTCAAACACGGTACAGATTAGTAAGAGTATGAAGCCCCAAATCAGCCAAACCGCAAAGAAACGTTTATTCACAACACTGATTAATAAGAGACTGAAGTCACAAACTAGCTAAAATGCGGTGATTCACGGCGCGCCGTGTGGCGGGAGTTGCTGGCTCCACTGTCCCAGCAAGTTGCCGACGGCAACAGACTGGGAGGGTAGCGTTTCCCGGCGAACGCCCTGTACAATCACACGTATTGTACAATATAATACACTATTTCTAGACTAGACTGCTTGTATTAGTCTGCCGTCCTCAGTGTCAGACCAATCGCTACTGACTACTGTGTTGAGGAGAAATCCCTTCTCGCTGTCGAGCGGGGGCTGGCCTCCTACCCAGCTGACCACAGTCCATGACTATAAACGACTTTCTGCTGCTTCCTCACACAGCTGAGTGTGTAGCACTGGCAACATTTTTTCTTACATCAACTGAACAAAATAATCCATACTTGGAACATCATATACAAAATTATACGTAGCTTTACATTGATCTTAGATACACATAAAAGTCAGATGGAGCCAAATCTGGCAAATAGGGTGGATGTGGAAACAATTCGTACTTTAATTCACTGGTTTTCGCGATGGTTTTTTTTAATAGTTTCAGAGGGTGCATTGTCTTCACGAAAAAATATTCTTTTCTTCTTAAAACCAGGTCTCTTCTCACGAATTTTTACATCCAGCTGGTCCAAAAGGTTACAATAATAATCTCAGTTTATTTTTTTACCAGTTTGCAGGTAATCCAAGAGCAAAATTCATTTTGCATCCCAAAAAACTGATTCCAACACCTTCTTGGCCGGTTTCTGGACCCTAATTCGCTTTTTAGCCGAAGTACCGGGTTCACACCACTCCTTAGCCTCTTGTTTTGATTCAGAATCATGGCGGTAGACCCAAGAATCATCCATACTGATGAAACGAGGCACAAAATCCTTTTTAACCTTTCTAAAATGCTCCAAATGTTGCTGAGAAAGTGCATTCGAATGTGTTTTTGTTCCATTGTTAGCAAATGCGGCAACCTTTTTGCACACATCTTTTTGAAGCCCAAAGCTTCAGTCAAAATATTACTCACACTGCCTAATGACATGCCTAGAGCTTCTACTAAATATCTCTCTGTTAATCGACGATCTTCCAAAGCCATATTCTGTATTTTTGCTACTATTTCTGGTGTTGATGCACTTTTCGGACGTCCATCACGCGGATTCTCTTCAAGACTCGTACGACCACGTTTAAATTCAACAAGCCATCTTTCTGCTGTTCTAATTGAAGATGAAGAATCCTTAAACACTTTTAACAATGATTCATGAATTTGTTTTCGTGCTACAACTTCCAAAAATAAGAATTTTACTACTGCACGATATTCATTTTTTTCCCCCCATTTTACCAATATACTGTGACACGTCAGCTTTAAACAGCTGTAAATATACGAATAAGTTATCAGATCTACATCAAACTTCACGCGTCTCCATAAAAAAAAAAAAGAAGTACCAGCGTTAGAAAAATAAAACGACATACGTACGAGTGCCATCTCTTATCGAACGTCAAAACTTGTTGAACAACCGTCGTGTGGAAAAATCAACTTGAAAAAGGTCAAAATACCACACAGTTGTTGATGGCTTCATGTATTAGGCAGAAATCACTTTTATTTTTTTAAATTAAAAAAACTTTGCTTTCTTCTATAGGTGGAGCATGATGTGACAGTTTATAAACAACAAAACGCGTGAGTTATCCGGTGATGATCAGGGCGCGGTATTATGAGGAGCGGGAACCACTGTGCCGCTTTGTGCAGAGCCGAGTTGTAGGGCAGCTACTGAGGCTCCGAGACTAACGAAGCTGCGGCGAGCGGGCAGATAAATCAGACGGGGGCGGCAGAACAATGAGGCGGCCATATCGCCCGCAACGCCGCTCATTAGCCACTTCAAACGCGCCGACACCTGACCAACTCTCACGCGCCAAGGCGGCGGGAGCTCGCAACGGCCAGTAAGTTATTTACATTTGCATCTCTCCCATAAGGATTTCTGTCTGTGGGAAAAGTCTCTGCAGGTTCTTTGTGAACTGTCAGGTAATACACTGAAAGTTTTTTTTGCTTAGGGATTTACGTCTCGTCGACGTCGAGGTCATCAGGGCCAGAGCTAGGATTTTGGAGCCCGGGGCAACCAGTTGGGGGCCCTTGGCGAATTCATCAGTTAGGGCTCTCCATCAGACCAAATGGGGACTTCTTTTTTTTTAGCTCTACAACTTGTCGAGCGGGTAGCCCCTACAGTCGGTGATCGGGCCCCCCAACAGCCAGGCGAGGCCGGGTACATTTGACCCGCTTACCCCCTCCCCTAACGCCGGCCCTAGAGGTCATTAGAGGTGGGAAAGGATGGGGGAGGAGGTCATGGAACGGGGAGGAATTCGGCCATGGACTTTTGAAGGAAGCATCCCAGCATTCGCCAGGAGTGATTTGGGGAAACCATGGAAAACCCAAATCTGGATGCCCGAATGTGGATTCGATCCCGCGTTCTCCCGAATGCGAGGCAAGAACGTTACCGCTCACCTACCACGCTCGGTTTCACTGTAAGACTAGATTATCTGATGGAACGTGATTCTATGGAAAGTATTGAGAACTTTTACTTACACGTGATGAAAACTGACTGAGCACGAAAACAAAATTATAGATTTCACGTATTACTCGTACTGTATTACGTACCTGAAACGAGGAATATAACTACTTGCTGTATTTTATATCTATGACATTAAACTCGTCTATATTTGTTCCAGAAAAACTCAAAAAACTACTGAGCAAATTTTGATGGGGTTTTTACAGTTTTAAAGCTTAGGATCAAGCTTGAAATACGTGGCGTGACTTATATTTTAACATTATATGGCGCCGGAGCAGTAAATTAAATTCTGAACGTATTGTTTGAAACACCAAAGATGCAATACCATCTAGATGTTTCATACGTCATACTACATAAAAATAATACGGCATCTACAAATTCCTTCCTTAAATTTTGGTTGTTCAGTCTTTAAACCACACATATGGCCGTACTGAATGCGAAGATGATACTACGTCAGTGGTAACTACGAAAGAAACGCCAGACAACATCTTTGAAGTTATCTCAGGCAACGAAACTACTATCTCTGGCAACCAAAAGTCATCTATGGATTAGTACCGCTTTTTTACGTGAAAGTGAACCTTTCGTGTTATCAAAAAAAATAAATAACTCTGAAAAATTGATATTCATTTGTAAATGTGTGGAACAGATTTTAATATTGAGCTCCAGCATAAAGAGACAATTTTTGTCTCCAGTGGTAGATGAGTCACTACGTCTTAAGGCACTCGTCAGATTTTAATTCCGACCCTAAGCTCTGCAGATCGTGAAAACCAATTCAAACAGACATTCAAATACAGATTTAGTTACGATTAAATTATACATAATAATGAGCGTTCGTTGTAAGTATCGATTTTCGAACAGCAACATTAGCAGATGTAATTAAGTTATATGCAGCTTGTTCTGAAATGGAAACTGACATTCAGTATCACAGTATTCAACCCACCCATTCTGCGGGCAAATCGACGTTTAAATCCGGAAATGGCTAGTACCATATTAATGAAACCTGGTACAAATGATAATCATCGCACGAATAAAAACAGTTTAGGAGTAACTGTGTAGAGTGCGGGGGAATTCCGGAAATGGCTGGCGTGAATTAAAAAAATAAACTTGGTACACATATTTTTCAATAGGTGACTAAAAAATAGTGTACGAGCAAAATCAACCCCAATTATACTAGGAAACTCCGGGTATTCTGCACGTATTTCATTGAAGAAGTAGACCCTACAATATCAATTATGGAAAACATGTTAACGTTAATAACCTTTAAAGCAGTTCAGTATTAATCTAAGGATTCTTTCCACAGCATTGTTAACAGATTTGGTTATATCAGCATGTTCAAACTATATGTGAATACTGCACCACAGTATTCATGTGCTGTGAAATTAAGTCCATGTGGTGTTATATTGTTGAAATTCACATGGAAGTAAATTAAAGCTTGGGAAAGATTCAAACATATTACAGTTCAGAACTACACGACAAAACAAATGCTGACCCTGAAACAAACACGAAACAGAATAACTTATACCGCTAAAGATGGTTAAGAAAATCGAGTGAATTTCGTAGCACGTAAATAAAAAGAAACAAAACTCAATTGCATTGGCATATTATTTTTTATACAAATGAATGACTATTTTTTTCAATGAGTAATAAGATTTATTTTGATCTTGCGGGTGCTTTAGGATTGAAATCGGTGCACTGTTCGTACGTTGCGATTATTCGGGTATAAGACTCCTCATTTTCTGCGTGATGTATTTGTTCGCCTCAACTCCATTATAAGCTAAAGTAAGTGTTCTCATCACCCCTTTTCTGAAAACTCTGATCTCCTTTTACATCTGATTTATTGGTACCACCAGATCGACAACTCTCCATACTCTATTGGCGGAAAAAAAAAAACACGCACACACACACCTATGTGTTTTATTTTCAAATTGATTTACTTTGCATACATGGAGATTCGTCCACAGATATCACAGAAATATTCTAACTTGTCGTATCACAGACATGTTCACGTAGTCGACTGCCTGTAGATCTTCGTCTCTTGTTAACACATCCATAACTCTGCTCCCACCTTCAAAGATAGAATATTACATTACCGTGGCATCAGACATATTTATCCACCTCTCATTGACCTTCTTAATATTCTTCTCGTCACTCTGCTTCATATATGCTGAGAATTACTCGGAATTTAGAACTTGTTCGTCCTCGAAATAACTTCCCTTGAACTCCTCATTTTCAGGGGGTGTCTTCACCATAACGTTGACCAAGTCATCTGCAAACGGTCGACGCAGTCTTTGACCTCAGGAACGCTGTTATGGTGATCTGCTTGGATTCTGTTCCAGAATATCTCAGGCACTTCACCCCTTCCCCACCCCTAACTCCCCCCCCCCCCCCATTCACAACAGAAATAGTCGGGCAATCACGTCTCTGCAAAAGAACTTCTGGCGAAGACTGTCTTTCTGTTGGAGTATTCCCGCCTATCCGTCCCTTTCCCACTGTACTCACGACATTATGGCACCAATATCATAATGTTTCCTGTAAATAATGCTTCTCATCGTCTCCAAGCAAGAGTTGGCAGCATATTTCCACATCATATCCTACAAATAAATCTAAATTTCCAAACGTTCTTCCGATTGCAGGAGAAGAGTTGACAGCCTATTTCGACATTACTTCCTACCAATGGAGCAAAATCTCCATATCCTCTACTGATTACAATATATGCCGGGTAATTCATAATGACATATATTTAAAAAGCATTTTTGACTTAAGTAATGTTTATTTATATATCTCCAGAATTGGTTTTACAGACCCGTTGACTCAGTTGGGTGCGGCACAGTGTTGGTCTCTGGTACTGACTCCAGATTAGCTTGTTCCAGTCCTGGTGGTGGAAGAAGTTTTCGTCATCGCAACTTGGATGGTAGGGTAGGAGAAATGGTAGTGCAAAATTCCTAATCACCAGATTGCGCACCTTAGTCCTCTCTGCGGTGCATATGGGGAAAGGGTATACGGCAGTGTTGATGGAGAATAGTCCATCAGATGTGTACGTTAAGCCTAGTGGTTCCCTTTATATCTTTCGAAAGAGTAGGCCTAAACTGGCCTGCACGGGGTTCATACAACACTTTATACTCAACGAACACGCAGTACAATAACATATACGATCAACGCCACACTGGGGAAGGCAACCGGAAACTACCCTAGATCATTCTCCCAAGAGAGTTCTCAAAAAGGGAATACATCCTCTATGGTAATCGCTTGGCCGAAATTGGTTATGGCGTCATAAGAAGTATCAGAAAATGTGTTTTGTTTCCCATCATCATGTATTCGAATTTCTTAAAAAACCACCCACAACAACAACAATGCAACAAGAAAACAGCAACAAAACAGTAACAAAACAACAACAAAACCGCAAAACAAAACAGTAACAAAACAGCAACAAAACCGCAACAAAACAACAATAAAACAACAACAAAACAGGAGGACGCGAGTTCGAATTCTCGTCAGGGCATCCAGAATTGGGTTTTCCATGGTTTCCCCAAATCACTCCAGGCGAATGCCGGGATGCTTCCTTCAAAAAGGCCTTGGCCAAAATCCTTCCCGTTCCTTGTCCTCAGTCCCATCCCGCCTGTAATGACCTTAGCCGTCGACGAGGCGTAAAACAATAAGAAAAAGAAAAGAAGAAACAACAAAACAATAAAAAACAACAAAACACCAACAAAACAACAACAAAACATCAACAAAACAACAGCAAAACAATAACTAAACAACAACCGAGGCAAGAAATCGTTCACCTTCTTTTCACTGTCTAAGAAGCAGCCTGCAGAACCTACAGATATGCCTCTAGTATGTACTTCATAATAAACCTTCAACGTAAGATTCTAGTCACCTTTGGTTTTATTCCGACCCAGCCTGTGTAGTCCGGGTGCGCGTGCTTGCAGGACAGAGTGGCCGTGATTGAGACAGAGGCTGACCGGAGGAGCCTGCTAACGACCGCCTGTTTGCCGTGCAAGTAGCCAGGGGCCAGCGCTAACCGCATCAGTCCTAATTGTCCCTCCTCGGGCCGCATTGCGCATTCCGCTAAGCCGGCCCTCATCACCGGGGATCTCCTTAATTCGATGAGGGCAATACGGCAAAAATCCTGGAAGAGGGTCGGCCGGGCGGGCGGGCGCACCCTCCGAATCAAGTGGCTCCACTGTGTAATCTCGGGAGTCATTGATATGGGCGCTCCGTCATGTGCGGATCAAGACGGCTCTCCCCTCAGCGCATGTGTGGGTCGCCGCACAAATTGAATTCGCCGACCTTGTGGTGTGGGCGAGCTCCGGGATTAACATCTACACACGAAAACAAAACATCAGCCACAGCAGATGAGTCAAGGGATTGGTTCTCAGTACCCAACAGACTTAGACTGGGACGTGCGCACGGTACGGAAACAAAATTTACAGCGTGTGTCCCAAAACTAATGAGACTTATTGGA
Organism: Vandiemenella viatica; assembly: GCA_031002005.1. Lineage (NCBI taxonomy): Eukaryota > Metazoa > Arthropoda > Insecta > Orthoptera > Morabidae > Vandiemenella > Vandiemenella viatica. The sequence goes on along the minus strand of CM061914.1, from coordinate 54,205,748 downwards.
CTAAAGTCGATTTACTGAACATATTTTCAAATACATACACCTAATAGTCTCCAAATAGGCCCCTTGAGCACCGGTACACTGCTTCCAGTGGTCATAGTGGTCATGCCAATGTTCAAAGTATTTTTTAAAGTCCTTCTCTGTGTTGTCCTTCAAGACTCTTTTCTCAGTTGCTTGAATCTCGTGAACGGACACAAAACATGGATTTTTCATAATCCTCTTGATCTGTGGAAACAAAAAGAAGTTCATCGGTGATCTGCCAGGCTGTACGATGGCCGCGGCAGTGTTGCTACATTTGTCTTTGCCACGAAGTCCCTCTCCATCAGCTGTGAGCTGAGGCCACCAAAGATCGACAATTTCTGGACTGATTCTGGTGACTCATTTCACCAACCGCACATCACTATCTCACCGCCAATTATTTTCACACTTTCCCTTCCGTCACAATCCAGAACAAACTTCACATGCAACAAAATCTTCTCGGGTGTCCAGCCGGATGGTGTTGTAAAAACACGACGTTTTGACAGCTGACTCTGCTGTCTTCATCAGGTATTTTGTGGTTGTCCTCAGCTGACTGTCTCTGCCTCGACTGGCATGACCGCCCATCGAACGTCCTTTATACCTTTAGCTGGAAAGGCCCGCTCCCTCTGGTTGGTCGAGATCGTTGGCCTTTCCAGCTAAAGGTATAAAGGAGGTTCGATTGACGTCCATGCCAGTCGAGGCAGAGACAGTCAGCTGAGGACAACCACAAGATACCTGATGAAGACAGCAGAGTCAGCTGTCGAAACGTCGTGTTTTTACACCACCATCCAGCAGGACACCCGAGAAGATTTTGTTGCATCGATACGCCGGGAAAGTCTCCACTCACACATCAAACTTCACATGTATCACAACTTTGTCACGTTTTTTTTTTTTATGTCGACGGCCTACTGAAGCGTTCCACGTGTTCCCAATCATCATTAAATGCTTTATGCCACCTAATACTTAAGCACGGCACACAGAATCAACTCCGTAAGCTTGTGTCAACATTTTGAATGTGTCCGTAGTAGATTAGTCGAGTTTGATGCAAAACAGGATGCCGTAACATTGCTCCAAATCTCAATATATCTTGAATCATCATGCGATACGAAAATAGCCTTTGACCAACGTGCGTTCCTGACCCTCCCAGAGCTCTGCGGCGACTGATCCACCAATCCACCACTAATCCCAAATGGTTAGCATGAGCTGCGGTGGCTTGAGGCGAGTACATAAAATCGTGTCATTACTTTCGGGACATGCCCTGTTGACCTAATATAGCAATTCCAGCAAACTCGATATTTTAAAAACTTGAGCTTTATGAAACAATATTACATATATATCGATGCTAAAATGCGTATATCAGCGTTCTTGAAGTCCTTGATGATTCAGTAGACTTCGCTGTTGTTTGTAACGAGTAGAACTGTAACCTTGGTTGGAAGAAACTTGTTGGTGAAAGTTAGAACAGGTGAATTATAAATGATTGAGGTCCTGTAGTGCTTGTCCATTAAATGTGCAGAAGGGTGTGTTTACCATCTGGACGCTATAAAGATGACAACAGAAGGCGCCGTTGTTAAATCTCATACGCATGATAGATGTGACGTATCGTCGATGAGAGTTCCATCTTGAATACCAAGTTCGTCATGTAGGATGCGTCTGGACTAGAGCATACTGTTGCCCTCTGTATCGTTTCGATACTTTCCAGCTCCTGCTCCATTGGTGGTACACATGGTTCACCATTGCTTCTTGATAATCCACGGTGTTGTGGGTGAAGCTAGTCTTCGACCCGAGCTACATGCTTCCTTGGCTAACTCATCGATTTGCTTATTATTCACAATGTAGTTAACGGTGGAAAATGCGTAAGTTCAATGGTATATACTGATGTACAGGGCCTGCCAGAAATACATTCAGTATTTTTAGAACTGATTGTAATTTGGGGGATTAAGTTAGCAACCCAGAAAAGACTAGAAGAGAGGAAACTATGAGGAAGCTCAGGAGAAACAGAAATTTCAAAGAAACTTTAAATGCTTAGCTAACAAAACATTCAGACTAATTAAATTCGGATTGTTGTGAACGAATGATTGCGTTTAAGGATAGCAAGTGAAAATTTTTCGCGGAGAGGATAACATCGAAATTGTTGGATCAGAGGAGAAACCAAAAATTGCTGAAGATAGAAGACACTAGTACCAACATTTTAGAAATGTAGTAAAAAAATTATTTTAAAAAAATGCCTCTACGGAAGTGTTGAAGAAGAGTTAAAAGAAGTGGCCATAGCTATGTGACCCTGAAAGTAATACAAAGTATTATTTTAGAAAATTAAAAACCGCATTCAAATATAAAACTTGTTGGATGGGAAGTTTTTTTTTAATCCCCAACTTAAGACCCAAAATATGGACAGACAAAAATAAAAAGATGGAAATAGCATAAGTCATTTTCCAGATAAATTTGAAGATCATGTTTTAAGAATATTGCTAAAATCTTCACAAAGGAACAGAATATTAACACTATTCTAAGCACGTACTGATTTACAATTGATTTCAGTAAAAGAATCGTTTACACATTCCTGAAGAAAACTTAAACCGAGAAAATTAAAATTATCTTTAGATAAATTTGACGCCAATGCTTCGGAACCACAAACTAAAATAATTTGAGAGGAACAGATATTAGATGATGATTGGTTTGGACTATGGACAAAACAAAAACATTTTTAATGATTAATTCGAGAAAGAGGAAGTATCAAAAAAAAAAAACCGACACTGTCACAGCGTTTGAGTTGAAAATCGAAGTTAAGTGACAGAGTAGGCTGTTTCAAACTTAAAAGAAGCAGCGTCCAAAATATCAGGCATCATTTAACAGGCGACTCATAGGCGTTAATATTTAATTTGTTTATAGGGCAAAGAATGGAGGAAGTGGAAGCAAAACTTTAGATTCCCGGTGAAAGAAGCAAACTATTGCGAACTGCACCCGTTTTTCTGACTGCAGGTAAGGGAGACGAATTATGGATGTTACTGAATGGTATTAACAACTTGCGACGTTATCTGACGTTGAATACGCGCTTAGAAGTGCAAACAACACAACTCAGTTCCTGAAACTTAATGTATCTTTCACCTTCTGCCTCAATGTGTTATGATGATTAAACCTTTAAAACAGTTGGATATTTATAGTTTTTCTAACATTGCTTCGATAGGGGAAGGCGGAGGAGGATGGGAACTGGAGCTAAAGCAAATTTCCAATAAGCTTCTTTTAGAACGTATTAGTGGGCCGACTGAACTAATCACGGAAGAACGCATTAATATTAATTAAGTAAAAATCTTTTTATTATTCATTAATTTTTTGTGTTTATTCCGAGCGTAGAAAAGACTAACATTTGATGTATACCATGTCTTGTTTATTTTATTATGAACCTTGATCGTCAACAAAGTCAACTCCTGTGATAAATACGATTTGTGGAAAATTGATTATACGCAAATACTCCATTAGACCATGATATCCACTGTATCATGTCACAAGAAAGGCGTAGTTAATGAAATGAAGCCGAGATGGGTGGGAGAGCAATAGTACTCTAATCTCGCATTCGAGAGGGCGCGGATTCGGATCCCCTACCGTCCATCCAGATTTCAGTTTTCCATGGATTCCCGAAATCACTCTGGGTGAATGCCGGAACGCATAATTCAAACATTCATGGAAGAATTACTTCCCGTTCCTTACCTCATTCTTTTCCCGCCTGTAATAACCTCAATAAGGCGAAGAAAAAAACTGAGAAAAGATAGTTGAGAAAGCAAAAGAAAGTACAGTCACTGGAACCAAAGATGAAAAATGCATTTGCTGTCATTGATTAAATTCGGAGCGTTTCGTGAAGGGGACATACGAAATATAGTAACACGGCCTAGTGGGACAGTGGCTAAAAGTCTTATTGGAAATCGAAACGTCCCCTGTTTGGATCACTATCTAGGCGGGGATTTTCATAGGCCATTAATCCTCCCTTCACCTCTGGCGTAGCTTTCTGTATAACGTGAAAGTACGCCTGAAAGCTTCAGTGATTCCGATTCAACATTAAACTGTAGGCAGGATTACCAGGTTAGGTTAGGTAAGAAAGAAAGAAACTGACCACCCTATCTTCAATACCAGGCTAAGTATACCTCCTTCGAGTTAAATACCAAGCTTTTTATGTGTGACATGGTCTGTAAGGTTACAGATCATTTTTAATTTCTCTGCATAGTAAATATGATTAAAAATCAGAAAGTGTACCACATACTGTTCCATATGATACCATGTGACGCCTTTATGTTCGGACAGGACGGTACTAAAGAAGCGATTTTTTATTTTTTCTTTAATATCACATAAGGTATAAGTTAATTTTCTCTGTCCTTATAATAATATGAACAATCATAGAAATAGAATTCATGTAATAAATTTTTCAATTTCGTTCAATAAAACAGAGTATGGTGGGTGAGTGGTAACGCTTTACCTTCGCATTTGGGAGGTCGCGGGTTTGAATCCCAGTCCGGCCATTTAGACTTGAGTTTTCCATGGTTTATCCAAATGCCGGAATGATTCCTTCAATAGGATATCAACAAATTACTTCCCCTTTCTCGCCCCCAGCCATTTCTCGTCTCTAATGACCTAGGCGAAACCAGAAGAGAAAAAAAATAATCTAAATATCCTTCTAAACTTAATTGTATATGTTTGTGATTTTTTTTTTTTCTTGGCTTTTCGCCTCATTGACGACTAAGGACATTAAAGGCGGAATGGAACTGGGGACAAGGAACGGGAAGGAATACGGCGATGGCCTTATTGAAGGAAGCATCCCGGCATTCGCCTCGAGTGATTTGGGGAAACCATGGAAAATCCAAATCTGGATGCCCGCGTCCTCCTGAATGCGAGGCCAGAATATTAACCGTTCACCCACCACACTCGGTATTTTCTTGTTGTTTTTTGTTATAAAGCCACTGAATATGGTGGGTGAACGGTTAACGTTCTGGCCTCGCATTCGGGAGGACGCGGGTTCGAATCCCCGTCCGGGCATCCAGGTTTGGGTTTTGCATGGTTTCCCCAGGTCACTCCAGATGAATGCCGAGATGCTTCCTTCAAAAGGCAATAGCTAAATTCCTTCCCGTTCTTTTTCCCCAGTGGTGTCCCGGCTCTAACGACCTCTACGTCTACTTCGACGAGGCGCAAAACAGTGAACAAAAAAAATTGTTATAGATCCCTTATAAACAAGGTATTAATCCACCTTTCGTTGTATTCTCCACATCATGTGCAGCAAACCACGTGAGAGTCATCGAAGATGGATTTAGAACTGTGGCCAGACACTTTGCATATCAGAACAAGCCGCGGGTCGCTCCAGAATAGCCGAGGTATCGTCGAGTGTGTTCGACAAGGCGGCCGCTCTTTGAACATCCCGCCACGTCGGGAGGGATTAGTGTGGTCGATAGACAACGCTCCACACCTCATGTCTGGTTGAGAGCTATGCGCGTCGAAGGTTACATGTACTGTACAAACAGCCGTATTAACGAATGGCGACCGGCCACCTACAAAGGAATTCTGGAGAGCGGTGACCCCAACCGGAATCACATGCGCCAGGGATACCAAAAGGAAACTAACGATACTGCATGCATACGTAGCAACACGTCCTCGGGAAAGACATAAATTTAACAAGCGACTTGGCTTGCATCTCGAAAGCAACTTCTTAACCTATCTGCTTTTTTAGTTAAAACTCCTATTAACGATGCACATTGAACACTCCCTTCAGTCATCGTCATCATTAGCCTATTCAGTCATTAAATGATGTAACCTCTTGGAGTTGAGAGTCCACGTAGAGTTTGAACAATCTTTTCCAGGTCGAAAGATTGGCCTTGTCTCATCGGTCTGGTGGTCTTTTTCTGTCTCTGATAATCTCTTTGGAACCACTCTAATACTGTTTCTGTCCAACTTTCCTCCGAGTAACATGGCCGATCCAATACCTCTTCAAGGAAATTGTCTTTTCAAAGACGTCTGTGACCCTTTTAACTCATCTAATGTAGGTTGTTCTTTTCTTGCCTTTTCTAGTTAAAGCTAGCGTTGACTGAAGGAAGGAAATAAAGAGGTTTTAATGTCCCTTCACTTCTCATGTAATACTCTGCCTTTAGTACGGTTAACGGCCGGGCTTGGCGCTCGAGAAGACGCGATTTCGATCAACGGTCCAGCTATCTAGTTTCGGTTTCTGGTGATTTCATGACGTCATTTCAAGTGAATGACGGAATGGCAACATCAAATGTCTGTGGAAATATTTTTCCTAGATCCTTTCAAGGCTCTACTGACAAGTCGCAAAACCCCAATAAAAATACTGTTTCTCTAACCTCTAAGGTTTCATCAGCATACACACACCCATCACACTTTTATTCTTCCATCTGAACTCCGTTACCTCCTAACCACTTCCTTTTCACCATGTCCGACACAAAATTTGTTCCACAGTAACATCCACAGATAGCTATCCTCCTCTGCACCCATTCAATTCTTTTATTACGTCTATAAAGGGGAGGGGGGGTCCCCATACTATGTTACCGCAATCAATCCAGGGATCGAGCAAACTTAGCCTTCGACTTCCAGGTGTGCCTCACCAGTGTCTGTATATGTCAAATATGGAATGATACTTGCAGATATTTACAGCTCTTACTTTTTTATGGCTTTACGCCTCGTAGACGTCGAGGTCATTAGGAGGCTGGAAAGGACCGGGAGCAAGGAACGTCTGGAATGATTTCTGGAAACCATGGAAAACCGAAACCTGGACTGTCGATTGGGGATTCAAACCAGAGTCTTTCCGAATGCGAGGATAGAGCATTATCACTCACCTACAATGTTCGGTGATTTCTTGCAGATCGTTTAGTCATACAGTACGTGTATCATATATTTAGACTCTAATTGCATTTGTGTTCATTCCATGTTGATATACGCAGTAAAATTTCTTGTCCTTGAACCACAACGGCTGCTTAGAATTCTCTCTGAAAGTGACTCTCCTAGAAATCGTTGTATCGACTGCTGACAACCTGTGGTTTTAACCCTTCTGCAGAAACATTCAGTAGAATAATGAACTGCAGCGGTCCCAGTACAGAACCCTGTGCCACTACGTACTTTTCTCTTTCCCTGATACCACAATTCCTACATTAAATTTTTTCGTAGTATCTTTAAAATTCATTCCAGTTCTCCTAACGATATTCAACATATTCGGTGATATTCAAGAACCAGTACTGTATTATCAATCAATCTTACCTTCTTCACTTCAGCTGAAACACACTCCAAATAAGCCATCGAGAGTCTCGAGAGAAGCGGTTTCCAAACCCGTGGCGCTGCTTCGTAAAACACTTTCGCCCTTCACAGGTGTTGTAACGTGTTTGAAAATTTCCAAGGAATGGCATCATATTTATATGCCTACAGTTTTATTTAGCTCCCCTCTGCTATGAGTCGTTTCAATAAACGAAAAACTCAATAAACAGTTATTGCAACGGAAAATCCATTTAGGTAGAATTATCTCTGGATGATATGGCATGAAGCTATTTCACAATATATCATGGAGCTATTTTATTAAAATGTTTACATGTTCTACGAAGTTCCTAGGTCGAGTCATGAAAAATTGTAATGAACAAACAAAGGAGATAGCGTACAAATCTCTTGTGCATCCACATTTAGACTACTGTTGTGTCGTTTCGGATCCGTTTCGTAAGGGGTTGATCGAAAGTATAGAGAAAGTACAGAGAAGAGCCGCTCGATTCGTGACCGCTTGCTATAGTCCTTATGAAAGCGTCACAGAACTGATTAGTAGACTGGGCTGGGAGTCTCTGGTAGATAGACGACGCACGTTTCGTTTAAACTTATTGGTAAACATGCGTACGCCCACTTTCACTCACGAGTGTAGTGAAATACTTCGTCCACCAACCTGTTTGAGTCAGAATGACAGGAAAGATGAGATTAGAGAAATAAGGTGCTGCACTGATTCTTATATGAATTCTTTTTTCCCTCGTACCATTCGGGATTGGAATGCACAGCAAAGAGATTAGCTTTGGTGCTGAGCACGCTCTGCCACCCACAATTTTGTGAATTGCAGAGTATATATGTAGATGAGAAGTTTTAAGTGCACTTCTGCTCTGCAGTTTCATCTGTTAAAGTTTGGAACTGATCACTACCCACGGTCAGTTCTTCGGTTGCAGTTAAGAATCGTGTGTGGCAGTAAAGGAGCCATAATATTTAGTAGTTATGATCTCGTCCTGCACGTTAGAGAGCTTGGAGGCCCACAGTTCCCGGCACCGCCCATCGGCACGCCATGGTCAGCATCGATTGGTCACCAAGACACGTGCAAGGTGAACAACACGCACAGTGGCCGTAAAAAACATATAATTAATTACCGTAATTTTGGAATCGACATTTTGAGACTGATGACATAACGTTCCCAGAAAATACGGTTCCCAATTATTGCCTTTAGAAATAGTGCGATTAGGACCAGTACTAGGTTTCATTTTACCCTATCTTCATTTTTATACAACACGATCCACACAACACAGTTTTCATACAACCATAAACACAGAATATGAAACAACTGTCTTTGGTGAATTGGCTGCTATATGCGTAAATGAAAGTTGAATTGGATTGCAACAGAGTGGATGCTTCGGTGGTAATTTCCCAAGTCATCTATTTGCCCATCATATATATTATTTCTATAAGGTGTGTTTTTGTCGCAATCAATTATCTCCAGTCATACTTAACCAAAATCGTTAAATGAGGAATCATTTTAATGATAGAGGTATCCGCTTTGGTCGTATCATATTTTAAGAATGTATTTTTTTCCAAATTCGACCCTTAATGTCTGTATATATTTGATTATTGTAGGCCATTTCTTCTACAGTTGCTGGGTAAATTAGTATTTGTTGTCCGGAAAATAAAAAACAATATCCAACAGTTGTAATGGCGTATTATTAAACAACAAATACTAATTTTACTTAATGTCAGTATTTCTAAAATGCAGTTTTTTTGTACCACGAAGCATTAATCTCTCAGTAGGCCTATTCCTAACCGAAATCGATAAATAAATTACCATCTTAAAGATTAAGATCTCCGCTTTGGTAACATCATATGTTATGAAAGGATTTTTTTCGTAATTCCATCCTTAAAGGGCAAAACAACGAATTTTTGTGTCCGTGCTATTTACATCCCTTCATAACTAACCGACATAGATAAATGAGGTACCTTTTTAAAGATTAAGAACTTCTATGTAGTCACAACATATCTGAAGATAGGAATATTTTGGAATCAGAGCCTTAAAGCGCCAAAGTATCATAATTTCCATGACGTATTTTTTTGTGACGAGCCATTTGGTATCTAACCAAAAAAGATAAATGAGGTATCATAGCCCTCAAACCTAAAATTAAATGTAATTGTAGTTTATAAAGTATTGGTTGTAAACTAGATTTTTGGTTGAATATGATCAGGTATGTTTGTTTTTCAATCAACTGAAAATCAGTGTATATAGACTATGTTTTATGAAAAGAAATTATTTGGAGGCCATTTAATATGTTTAAGAATAGAATTATGTAAGATAATTGCTTAAATGTTCGTAATTCCAAGTGTTAATGCAAGTTACGACGTCTAAAGGACAATTTGCTACAGTTTAAAACGATATCTGTGAATTATTTTGTGTTTAAGTATCTTTAATTTCCATTTTTGACTGTTTTGTAATGATGTTAAATGATTATGTATTAATTCTGACTGGTTTTTAATGTTTCAATTGTTTAAGTATTGTTAATGTTAGAGAATTATCTGGCGGAAGCTTTTGAAGTGTTCTAGAAATTTCGGTATAGTTTATATAAAGCGGTCGTCCAAGACAGTTAGTTAGTAAGTTTTTTCGGCAAAGTTTTCACCGACTAAATTATCTGTGGAAGGAGTGTTGTATGCAATCTCTGGATTGTATCTATGCATGTAAACACAATCGTTCACGTCGAGTTTCTTTGAGAATAAAAACAAGTCTAAACTGAAATATATTGCTGACTAATTAATTATCGTATTAATTAAACCACCAACAATCTTATAGTAAGGTCTCAACTTAGGCAACATTACAAATTAAGAACGAAGTTTTTCGGAATTTGACCCTTGAAGGACGAAAGTAATAACTGTGAAAGTCGCGCGTTTGAGACAGTTCAGATCCAAGCTGCTAGATAGCAGCAGCACAAATCACAGAGATATTAATAATCATCTTCACTGGCGTTGACTTTTCTTACGTACCTATTACAATAAACATATTAAAAATTACTACAAATGAGACGATTGTTTTTTCATCGTATTACAAGACACTAACCTTACTACTCATCGTAGCCGCGAAATTTTTGCATGGGTCATATAGTTTATTACTATTTTTTATTATTACAATGATATTATATTTTTGGCTGTAAAATTACTACAACCATCTATTTTCGGCAACTACCTCGATGTCAACCCGAGCCATAAAGCCCAAAGCAAAAAATGCGAGAACTGCTGTGCGTAATAGAGCAAGTAGAAAGTAATACTGCCTGTTGTGTAAGAAACTACACAGAAATATGAAGGGAAGATACAAAAAAAATTAATGAGACGTTCTTTTAAATCTACACGTTGGTAATTCTTTATTTACGACGATTAAATCCATAAATTCATGTAAGGATTTATTCTCTACAGCAGTTATTATAACCAGGTCACAATGTAATCTAATAGTTTTTGGACAGAAGATAAGAAACATGGAACTTTACTAAAAAGTCACAGAAAGTGTACAGGAAATATATAAATAAATAAAAAAAATCATTGTTATTTGTATTTGAAATTACTGTTTCCTTCGAAATTTTTTCATAATAATAAAAATTTGTAAGTAACTGAGGGCAGAAGAAAAAAAAGCTTTGTTCATTTTGTTGCTACGAGTCTGAGTCATTGTGCATTTTATTTACCTTCCACTACCTATTGTATAAGTAGCAAAAAAGCGAACGGTAAAGGGGGTTTTACTATGTAGAAAGGTACTTCTTTATCACAACTAATGAGGAGATTATCAGAACACACTTAAAAATATATCTCTCGCCATGCACGCTGTTCGTGTAATGGGTTTTACCCTAGTAGTAGTAATAACGAATAGGCATTATTGGCTGAAATATCTCCGAAGGGATCGGCCGCCTATTGATAGAGTTTCGATTTGTCACGCATGTTTCCCTGTCATAAACCTACCGGGTAAAGGGGACACAGTTTAGCGAGGAATCCGAACCACGGGGGCTTTCTGACGTACTTCACATTACACAGTAAGCTGTGCCAGATGTGAAGGAGGGATTAAGGGCGTTTGAAAATCCCCGCCAAGACAGGGGTTCGAACCGTGGACATTTGGATCTCCAGTCAGACGCTTTAGTCACTTTGCCCTCCTCACCCCCCCCCCAAAAAAAATCACGTAACCCAACGTAGCTTTTACATCTGCCTCCCCCCCCCCCTCCCCCCGCGTAGCACATAGTTTTTTTCCCTGTTGATTTCAGAAGACATTTTGTACTGTTTTTTCCAGTCAGACTATCATAAATTAATTACATACGGAGATAATTAAATGACGGAAATAAATATTCACACACTGATGTGTGTTCTTTACCTTACTTTAACTGTGACAAATAATATGAATGAAAAGCTCCGTTGCTTGGTTCGGAAACCCCCACTCCCCCACGAAGCTCATCGTGGCTTTCCAACAAACCCCCTCCCCCAGACAAAGCCACGTAATTTATAGACGCTCCCTTAGAGGTGGGAAAGGAGTAGAGGCAAGCAATGGAAAGGAATTCGGGCATGGCCTTTTGAAGGAATTATCCTGGCATTCGCCTGGATAGTTTTGGGGAAACCATCGAAAACACAAATTTGGATGACCCTGCGTCCTTCCGAATTCGAGGCCACAGCGTTACCGCTTAATAATCACACTCGTTAATTGTGAGTAACGGAAGCTAATTGGGGTGGATAGACGGAATGCTTTTCTCCAAAGGAATGCATGATTATCGCCTATCGTGGTCTTATCCTGTTGCCGGTCACTGTACTCCTTTGCTGTTTCTTCACTCTCACCTCGCATCGCTCCGGGCTGTATTTCTCATTCCGCGTCTGGTCCTCTCTCTCTCTCTCTCTCTGGCAGCTTATTTAATACTCGGCTCGCGCCCGGCCATACATAACGCGCTGCCGCCTCGCCGACTCCTTTGTCGGCGAGCCGCGGTCCTACCAAAACCTCACACCGGCCCAATTAGAAAAATATGACTTAGTGCTTAGCGGCGCCGATTCATAAGCCTGCCCGGGCAAACAAGACGACGCGGACCTGCCGGCGGAATGTATTCGTTATTGTTTTAAATATGTTTTGGTCTTATTTACGATCGCGCTTGTCGGCTCTTCTTTATGCCGGCAGCGCTCCGGGGAGGTCCTGCCTTCTCAGCCCGGTCCGGTCGCTGCTGCTATAAATCAATTGCCCCCCCCCTCCCCCTCTTTTAACCCGTCGCGAGCGCACACTGTTGGAGCAAGTGGTTCCGCTCGCCGAGGCTTGCAGATTCCAGAAGACCTTTTCTGCACACACAAGGCGGTTCAACCAGTCTCTGCACAGTGCAATGTTTATGAGACCCCCGATCGCTCTTTAATGACCCCACCGAGCGTGGTGGGTGAGTGGTTAAAGCTCTGGCCTCGCACTCGGGAGGACGGCGGTTCGAATAGCAGTCCGGGCATCCAGATTTGGGTTTTCCATGGTTTCCCCAAATCACTCCAGGCGAATGCCGGGATGCTTACTCCAAAAAGGCCATGGCCGAATTCCTTCCCGTTCCTTGTCCCAAGTATCATCCCGCCTCTAATGACCTCGACGTCGACAAGGTGTAAAACCATAAGTAAAAAAAAATAAAAAATAATGATCCCCCACTTTTTCCGTTCCTTCTTTCCATACTTGCTGAATGACTTAGGCAAGGGAGCGTCCATAAACTACGTGACTCGGTCATAAATTGGGGGGGGGAAGGGTTGGATGAAAAGCTACGTTGGGCTACGTGGGGGAAGGGGTGTTTCGAACCAAGCCAGCTAGCTTTTCATTCATATTACCTTCCACTGTAAAAGTAAGATACAGAACACACAACAGCATGTGAATATTTATTTCGTCATTTAAGTATCTCTGAATGTAATTTATGATAGTCGGACAAGAGAAAGCAGTAGAAAATGTCTTCTCGAATCTACAAGGAGAAAGCTAAGTGTTACGCGGGGTGGGGGAGAAGCAAATCCACATTGGGCTAAGGGGGTGGAGGGTAGGGAGGAGGGGGTAGGGAGGAGGAGAGATTCACAGAAGGCCAAAATGAAACTACGTAGTTTATAGACGCTCCTCAAGATGTTTTATGGATCATGTCAGGCAAAAAGAGAAAGAAAAAAACTGTAGAAAAATTCATCAGCCATTGCATTCCGAACAGTTAATGCGGTTGTGTAGTTTGCACATTAACATCACCTCAACTTAAGAAATTATTTCCTGCGAATATCTCAGAAGTACACTCTTTGGCAAAAAATTTGACTGAAGGTGCCTGAGACTAAGTCCATTATTTTGCACTATGTGACATCACTGGAGAGTTTGTTCCAGGCATTGACTTAAGGAAATGAATAACAGATGGCGCTGAGTTGAATACCCGCAATGATGCCACATTGTGCGAAATAAGGGACTTAGTCTCAGGCACCCACATTCAATTTTTTTGCCAAAGAGTGTACAGTCTGAATTCCTAAAAACCTTCCCTAATAGTAATTATGCGAGTGATAAACAGAAAGCTAAACACTGTATACGGCTGGAGGTTTTCTCGGCATTGAATGTGAATAAAATCCTCTAGGGTAACTAGCCGAGTGAGTCCTGTATAAAACACGACTTTTCGGCGGTTAATAACTCTGTCGCCATTGTGTCTGGTGATTGACAGTGACTCACTCGGGTAGTTACTCGAGAGGATTTCATTTAGAATGCTACTGATAACAACCATTAGTTTCTATAGACATTGAAACGTCAAACATTTATTTGTGTACTTACCTTACAATAGTTATGAATGCCTTCCCAGGCACATGCTATCTAGAAACTTAGTAAACCTTTCTACATTGCTGTATTATGTTTTTATTATATTCGCTTCTTAAGTAATTTGTAATGTTTGATTCATTCTGGAGGGTGTGAAGCATGTAACTAATCTAATCTAAAACTTATTATGAATACTATCAGTGGTTATTTGCACACAGAGGTGGCAATCAAGAAAGTGGGATATGAAAATCATTGATTGCGGATAATTTGGGTCTGGGTATCACGGTATCATCTTCGGAAAAATCTATTTTCAGAGGTTTATTATGTCGTTAATTTTCAAAATGAAACTCGGCACTTATTTTTAATTAGTAAATTAGTTACAAAATGACTCTGTATTTAAAAAAAAAAATATCAACTACTCGTCAAGATATAGGGGTTTTATTAACTGTTACAAAGCGTGTTTATAAAAGTTTGATTATGTCGCCCTCAAAAAATAATAATTTTAATGCATGGTACGCTGTACGTGGCATTTTAAAGTCAGGGGTTCAAGTACAAAGTCCTATTACTGTAGTACAATCCATGTGATACAGTGTGGAAAAGTGTATTAGCCTATTACTGAATTACTTAAAAGTTTATTCACATTAATGTCGAGAAAAACTCGGTCTGCTAGTTACTTATTAAAGTATTTACTTGTAGAAAGAACAGTTGAAGTGAAGAAGTGCGGAGAAAGACAAAGTCTACATCATACGAAACCGATAATTTAGAATTTAAGAGTTGGAATACTGGATCGAACCTAAATGCCCCAATCTTGTCTCTTTTTTGGGGGAATATGTGCTGACATAATTTGTATTCAATTTAACAAACTACAACATACATTATTGTACTGTAATGAAATAATTAACATGAACACAGCCCCAGTAATGTGACAGATTATCAGCCGAACCACACACTAGTGGTTTGTAAAAGAAAAACCATTTCTTCTTACAACATGTCCTTGAAAAACTCCTAATACTACAAATTTGATACAAACTTATATTCTGCCCTTTTAATATACGATAGTACGAAACAAAAAAAACACTTACTGGAAAACAGATAATTCAACAAAATAAATTTTCCGGGATAATTTTCTTCCACCTAATATTTTCCCAGCATGTCGTATGATTTGCTTTCGTCTGTTTATTCGAGACTTTAGCAGACGGATTGCCACATTACCTTGTAACTGGTTTCTGTTCTAGATATGTGAGGCCATCTGTGTATTGTTCCGTATATTACGTGTTCATTTATTTGCGAAATTTAATCAGAATGGACGGTTTGTTAAACCAGAGAAGTGAAATTATACTTTCCTATGTGAAGCGTGAATGTTTATAATTCATGCGCTGCTTGAATGTGTTTTAAGTCTCTTCATTCTTAACACCTAATTGTAAGATAATTTTAAATTAGAGGTTTACGAATTAAATATTTTGTGTAAAAAGAAAGGCATGGTGAAATAAATTGTATTTTCATTTACCATTCCAAATCACCAGTTAATGCCGTCCTGAGGATTATATTTAATTCTGGAATACTTGACCCTAGGTTATCTATGGTAACATTGTTTTAGAGGACTACAAGCTCTCAATATTTTCTCCAAATATTTTATACAATGATTTTCCATTATAAACTTAATAAAGTCTGATTCATCCACACCTGTTTCAAGTGAAACAGTGTGAAATAGACCGCTACCTGAAACTCGATTCTCTTATTGCCCATTAGCGAAGGGTTGGTGGCTTCATACACCAAGAGTCGATCGGGTACCAGAATTTCGCATGCTAAAACATGGAAACTATGTGAAATGGGAAAAGTACTATCGTATGCAAAGAAAATAAGATGAAATATTTCGTTCTTACGCGACTAAGAATGTCAAGAAAAATATTAAAATCTTTCAACTGTAAGCAGAGTTCTCTTATGAGGTTTTGGATATTTAGACCTTTGTTTCTTTATGAGTAAACTAGTTGATACCCGCGACTTGGTACGCGTGGATTAAGAATTTCTTTGCCAAAATCGAATATAGAAAGATGTTTGTAGCAAAGGATTGGCCCCAAACAACACCGAGTCGGCATAACATGACCGGAAAGCCATCACTATATCATTCTACCATCGAACCTGTCTCTTGAAGAGAATCAATTTCCAACATACTTAAAAACAAAAAACAAACGAAGGTGAGGGGATGTGGGGGGAGGGGGGTGTTAACTAAGGGCAGCTTTATTTCAGCTTGGTCTTTTCTTCTTTCTTCAGCATTAGCATCCGATTCTTGGGTTCTAATAACTTTAGCTGCTCGTGCTAAAGCTACAACTTAGGCTAGCTTACGCCCGCAAGGCATGTCAAAAAAGAAGGCAAAATAAACTGGCGCCAGAAACATTTAAGCAGACAGAAAGTAGTAGGACAGAGAAAATCAACATCTATACTAAATAATACGTTTTTTACCTAAACAAAATTTATTATCAAATAATGCGCGAGAAGCATAGCTTGAGCAAGCGACGTAACATTGCAGACTAACACACACATCCGTCTCTCTGTCACCATTCGGTATGTTCTCAAAATTTCGTGACTACAGCTGTTAATCATACCGAAAAAAAATGTCCTGTGCCCTCCCTACAGATTTGTTTGTCAAATTCTGTCAATATCGGTATAGGCATTTAGTTGTCAAAACGTAATAAAAGACAGACCTACTTCCGCATTTATAGTATTATTACTGCAGATCACACACACACTGACTGCGAATCACTCCTGAGGGATGACTATAACATAAAGAAGTGTACATCTATAGCACTGCAAGACTACCTACGATTTGCCTCGCATTGCACCCCTAACTTTGTTATATCTAAAGTTTAACATTCAATCCGAATAACCTAATGTCCAGGCGTGAATCTTACAATCAAAAACAATTTTTAAAAATCTTAGCCTCGACGGAGATTTGAACCGGAGATCACGATCCAAACATTAGTAAGCAAGCGCTTTAACCACTGAGCTGCCTGACCGCTACACGGACAAACAATACAGAGACGTCCATATCCAACGCGTCTGTCTATCGCCGTTCAGTAATATTTCGAAATTATGAGACAACATGAATTATTTATTCAAATAATTTTTCAACCAAATGTACACAGTATTTTTCTCCTTGTTTCAAAGGATAGGTGTGCAAAGTTTCATCGAGATCGGATGAAAACTGTGGATTTGTATGAAGAACAAAAACAAACATACATACATACATTCATTCATTTTTATATATATATAGATGTAATAGACTTATGAGGCCATATTGTCCTGAATACTAACAATAAGATTTACAACGACCGTTCGTATTACTTTGATTAGTTATTACTTATCGATCTGATTCGGCTCATGTTAGCTTTTCTGTTTTTACTTTTAATGTTAGTTAAAAGAGCCGGTGGTTAATGTGCTATGAACGATAGACGGAAATAGTAACGGGAAGTTTCAGAACTACTGAATAAATAGAATTCATTCTTCCGTATGTTGGTCATGGGATATACGAATGACGTATGAACACCTTCAACATTTAGTAATATATTTATTTTTTGGTTTCTTCTTTACTGTTTGTAAATTGTGAAATTTGTACATAGTGTTTAAAAGACTTATTTTTGTCAGTTTCTGGTAAATAACTCAAAATTTTCTCCAATAATTTGTTCTAATTCTATTAAACAATTTTCACGGCGGTCTGGGAACAGGTGGCTCTATTAAATCTTCAATCTTCTTATCTTTAGCTAGCCTCTTCGTTTTCATATTCCTCTTGTAATATACTCAAATCTTTGTTATCATCTACTGTTTCTCTTATTTCTATGAGAATGTTCTATGAGCTTCTTTCCTCGACCTATACCTACAGAGCATGTTAATCTATACTCCATCAATCCAGTTAACTTTGGTCATTAGTCTACCATATTGCAAACTCTTCAGTTTTCGTTCCTTCTGTTATTCCTCCTGTCTTCACTTCCATAAAGAGCTATCCTCGATAATACAGTTTTAGTAAATTTATTCTGAGTCCTAGATCAGAGTTTGATAGTGAAAGTTTGATCTTTCTGAGGAACTTGCAGGTGTAACATGTTTCAGGTCTCATCCTAGCTTTGGCTCAATTTTAATTCCTAAATAATACGAGGTTGGTAAATATCAGTATTAAAACAAAAACTGTCATTGTCCGTTGCCACTGTGCTTAACGCATGTCTGCAGGAGTACCTAGCGGAGTAGATAAGTCGCAAGTAAACGGTGAGTATAAATGCGTCAGATGACCTAAATTTTGTGTCTACCTGTCGCGTGCGCGCCAGATCCTGGCGCCACCTCTTAGTCGGAGTCACTTCCGGTCGTTGTAGCTGATTGCCCGCTACCGGCAATCAACGTGCCTGCCAGCCTCGCTGGAATGTCTGACCGCCTCCACTGAGTCCTCGGCCATACTGAGCTGCGTCTATAATTTTCCCTCTTTTCGCGTTGTATACCTACTTTACATATAGCGCTGTAGAAATGTTAATCCACATAATTAAATGCGGTGAACCTGGAGGCTGTATGTCAACTCGATAACTCGGAAAACATCGGCGACGTCGATAATACCCGAAGTTACACTGTTAGTTATACTGGCCACCTTGCGTGGCTAGTCAGAAAATTTCAAATGAATAGCTGCATTGAGTTTATTTGCGCTTATATTGTTAACAAGAAGCGTAAATGTCGAATAAATAATAGAATTGGATTTTATTTGCACTTCTATCAAGATTTTTGACAGAAGATAACAAACAGAGAACTTTATTAAAACTCAGAGAAAGTTTACAAGAAATGTAGGTAATCACGAGATATATCAGTCAAATAAATAATAATTATTCGTATTTTGAAATTATGTTTTACTTAGAAACTTTTTGACAACAATAAAAATATGAGTCATTCAAAAATTAATTCAATTATTTAAAAACATCTTAGCAAAATTTTCCGCGAACCTAATCAGGAAAAAAAAAAAAAATAAAAATACGGCACAAGTTCCTGCTAGCACCGAAGTGATTTTCGGCGGGCGTATATACTAGTTTACTTATAAGAAAACTATATCACCGCTTGTCCTCTCTGTGGACACAGTCCTGAAGTAAAACGACCATCTCGGAACTAGTTTTTTTTTTTTTTTTTTTTTTTTTTACTGTTTAACGTCTCTTAACAGCGAGGTCTTTAGAGACGGGAAAGAACGGGGGACAAGGAATAGGAAGGAATTCGGCCATGGCCTTTTGAAGGAAACATTTGCCTGGAGTGATTTGGAAAATCATGGAAAACCCAAATCTGGATGCCCGGACGCGGATTCCAACCGCCGTCCTCCCGAATGCGAGGCCAGAACGCTAACCGTTACACCACCACTCTCGGTCTTGGAACTAGGTGGCTCTTAATCCGATTGTGCGAGGAATTTTCGTTATTGGTTACTCAGCCGGCGGAGTGGCAGTGATTGTGGTGCAGAATTCCTATCACAATATTTGTAGCAAACATTAGTGGTAAATTGTCTGTCTGATGGGCACTTTGAACACGAAAGCCCCCTGTGTCTGTCGAAAGTGAAGGCCTGAGATTGGTCTGCAATGAGTTTGGCACTCTCCATTCTGTCATCACTCATCCACAACAAAAACAATATATTTTTCTCGGGTTTCCAGCCGTGTTTAGATGTCACATTTGCGGGACGTTTCGAAGGCGTCCATCTCTGCCTTCATTCTCAACCAAATATCAATGATTAACTGTTTGTTTATTCAGCCGCTGCTACGGAAACGGTGGAAGACAAAAACCAACACAACGCGATTACGTCATCCGCTCTTCTGCTCGTTACCGAAGCGAAACTATTTCAGCATTTTAATAGCCGGGTTCCAGGCCGCACTGAGTTGATAACCAGTGTCCCTGTTGACTAATAAATCAGTTAATCTTATTTCTACAGCCTCTGTAATAACGCTGGCCCAAAAATCTTTGACCCGGGCTAAAATGGTTGTTTTTTAAAATTCAAAAGTGTGACCCTCTTGCACACTATGTTCGGCCACCGCAGATTTTTCTTCTTGCCCAAGACGAACATTTCTGGCGTGCTCTACACATCGCTGCACAATGCATCGCTGCGTCTGTCCGATGTAGCCGCGGCCACATTCACATGGTATATAATATACACCAGGGGTTCGTAAACCTAGGTCATCTTTAACCCTGCCGACCAAGTTACTAATTTTAGTGGGTGGTCTATAAATTGTCTTGACTCCGTGTTGTGATAGCAGTCTACCTATTTTGAAACTTAGGGCACCCACAAACGGCAGAAACGCAAGGCCCTTGGTATCAATCTGATCTCTCCGTCGATTTTCCTTCTGTTTAAACGCACGAGTAACCTCTCCCTGATTATAACCATTATTTAAAAACGTTTTCCGGATATAGTCCAATTCACCAGCCAGGCTATGTTTGCCACAAATCCATTTGTGCTCTGTGTACCAAGGTAGTTAATACAGAGTTTCGTTGTGCCGGATGATGACAGCTGTTGGCATTTAAATATAAGTATGTATGGGTAGGTTTCCGATACACGCCTTCGAAACGTCCCGCAAATGTGACATCTTAAGACGGCTGGAAGCCCGAGAAAAATATATTAATATTCAACGCCGTGAAAAATTACAATCCTACAAAAACAACATTGTAATGGATACACACTCATCAAGCCATCTACGTACAAACAAGAACATTTCCCCAGGCCTACTCTATACAGATGTATCACGATGCCAGATCAATTACCACCCTGGTTCATTTCGAATATATTTATAATGTCTCAATAACCTCGATGACCATCTTTGCTCTGGAATTGATTTTATTATACTTAGCAACGGGTATGTGTATGTGAATGTGACAGAGGGACAAAGATATTAATTATGTTATTGAATATATTCAATAGAATGACGATAGTTATTTTTGTTATGTTAATGTAATAGGGAGAAAGCAGTATGTCCTATTTCAAGATTAACGAAGAATTGCATGGACTTAGAATTTTATTGCTATAATTGGCTATAAGATGATATAAGTTACGTCAAATTTGTTCCAAAAAGCACGGAGAAGTCATGATCATACCATTCCATCATAGACACTGCCTCACGAAGAGAACCAATTTTTAACATGTTTAAAAATAGCAACCAATTAAGAGGGAGGGTTAGTTATGTGGGATTACCTACTACAGTTCCTGCAGCAAATTTTTGTTCGTGGTTTAAAATTATGTCACATCTTACGCCAATACCGTTTTGTACACAACTTTTTTGCTTTTGCTGTCCTTTGCTAAGTTATACAGGGTGGTCCCGAAATCATGGTACAAACTTTAATGGTATGTACAGGACATTGTAACAATGATTTATTGTATAGGAATGTATGGTCGCAAGTGACGCGGTGTGGCGTAAACAGGGGAAATAACAGCCGAAAGGAAAAACAAAGCTTTCATTCAAAGCGTTGTTGACAAGTGTAATGTTTACATTAAGTGTTCAAAATTGCGTCCACCAGTAGCGATACATGCTTGACAGCGTCGGTGGAGCGATTTGCGTACACGTTTAAAGATGCCTGCTATTTCACGCACACCTGCAGCAGCTACGGATATGCGAGTAACGAGATCCTCATCTGAGTCAACTGGAGTCTCATAAACAAGATGCTTAGGTGTCCCCATAAAAAGTAATCGATGCTCGATAAATCGGAGATCGGTGTGGCCAAGGTACTGGTCCACCACGCCCAATCCATCTTTTCTTTTATTTCCCCTGTTTACGCCTCACCGCGTCACTTGCGACCATATGGTACATTCCTATACAATAAATCACTTTACAATGTCCTGTATCTACCATTAAAGTTTGTACCATGAATTCGGGACCACCCTGGGGGGTTGGTAACCCGTAAGCTAGCTACACATAACTACCAACAGAAAAATACGTCTTTTGTAAGTGGATCCCTGCTCATTTCAGTATATATGTTCTTGGACTTTATTGACAGTCACCGCATAGGCTAATTTTTGTGAGAACCATAGTCTTCTAAACTGGAAGGGTAGGTCTATCGAAATTATTGAGGTTCGAGGAATCAACACATAATCGCATTTTACCATCCAGCTATTATCACAGCTTTTATTACATTGCACCCCAATTGTGTTATATGTAATCACACAACTGCACGTCAGCGATATGGGAACTCGAACTTTTAAAAATAATTTATAAGAAGGCAATTCCAATAACCCAAAGAGCTAAGAAACTGTATGGGATACTTAGCAACTCGTGCTCTCGGGTTATAATAACTTTAGCATCCCGTACTCCACTAAAACTACGCCCTAGATCTGATTTACGCCTGCAAAGCATATAAAAAATTAGACAAAATGTATTGAAGCCAAAAACGTTTAGGTAAACTCAAAATAATAGCCTATATATTATGTTATATCCGTACATGAAATTTATGAACAACTAATATAAAAACTATGAGAGAAACCTATATAGCATTACAGAATTATACACGTCATCCGTCTGTCAGTCACCGTTTGGTTTATTTTTCAAAATTTCTTAACAAAATATGTTATTTATGCAGAAAAAAAATATCCTATGTCCTTCTGAATAATACTTAGTATATCCCTGTCATATTTCATCAAGATCGGTTTAGTTGTAACTAACGTAAGAAACAGACAGAAATACTTTCGCATTTTTAATCTTGATTTTTCTTTTCTTTCTTTTTTTTTTACTATTTGGTTTACGCCTAGTCGACGGCAAAGGAGGTCATTAGAGGCGGGATGGGACTGGAAGGAATTCGGCCATGGCCTTTTTGAAGGAAGCACCCGAGCATTCGCCTGGAGTGATTTGGGGAAACCATAGAAAACCCAAATCTGGCTGCCCGGACGGGGATTCGAACCCGCGACCTCCCGAATCAGAGGCCAGAACGTTAATCGTTCACCCACCACGCTCGGTTTGCAATCTTGAAATCTTGAGGAAGATTTATTTTATTTGCGATTAACAGAAGATGCTGCTAGCCGTTTATCGTTCTGCGTAAGTTTGTGATAGAGAACTATGTGAAAAGTGTGACTAGTTTGAACAGTATATCCCTGTTCCCTGTGCACTACTGGAATGGCGGGTGTTGTAACGGCACTTCGCAGTGTGCGAGCGCGGAGTGACGTGCGGCCCGCCACACAGTGTCAGTGACAGGAGAGAGGACCACTAAAACGATATTGGTCCCGTCTCCCCCGGCCAGTGTTATTAAGGCATTTGTCACGGAGGCATATTGGCGATACGCTAGACGGACGATGCGATCTGCTGTCGGGACCAGACGGCAGTGTAATTGCTCCCCGGCCGCCGGCTGATTGCGGTCTGGTCCGACCACCCCCGCACACACACACACACACACACACACACACACACTCACACACGTCACCGCCGCAATTTCGCCGACTCCCGCAGACAAGATGCTTCGAGTCAGACGGCACCATCAGTAGCTGTCGGGGCACCCAATGACAACTCCCAGCGGCGCCCATTACCCTCAACACAGCAGCAGTTCTACACCACTCTCGATACCTCCATTACAACAGCGCAGTGCTACTATGATTTGCTTAAGGCTGTGGTCACAGTGGATGCGTACTCTGACGAGTTATTGGTCGTGCGTACTCGTGCGTTTTCGTCGGAATGAAACAAACGCCGCGAAACAGGTCACTGTGGTCACAGTGGAAGCGAGTAAGTAGTCAGTAGTCAGTCGCTTAATCCCGGTGCTGGCCCATTCAAACCTAGTCTTGCGAGCGTCACCAAGATTCACGTATCGGAGCCACTGACAAATCGGTGTCAACATATGGTTTACACACTAAGGACAGGTTCGGGGCTTAATCGAAGCGTGTGTTATACAATCTGGTGATAGGGACTTGTATTCAACCGCCACATCTCCTAACTTGATGAATGGATTCCGAACAATGAAAATCTCTTCCACCACCGGGATCCGAACCAGGTAAGTCCGTGTCAAGCGCCTCACGGTCACGCAGTCTTAAAGGTATCAGCCGCAGTTGCGAGGTCCTCCTTATCCATTATTTAGACTGCGACAAGAAAGATTGATAGCCCGCTTTACTGGCACTTGGCCCTAATATGCCTTTTTACGGTAGTTGCTATCACCTCGCCGTTTGCATTTATATAAAGTAACTTTTATTACTAAACCCTCAGTCATCTCTCAATTTGCGCAACGGATATTCTAATGGTATGTAAATGACTTTCGCCACACTTTTACTATAATTCACAATTTATTACACTCAAAAATTCACACAAGATACAATGCTTTCACTGAAACAATATTCTGTACATATTTGCATCACACTAGCCGAATTCAGTTTCTCCACATGTTCACCCTATGCTAGCCAAAAACAGTCACTCTCGCCATATTGGCTTGTTCCTTCCGCGACAACACAACCATATCGTACTGCCAACTCTCGCAACATGAAATTACTAAACTAACTTATAATTACCCCGTTCTACACAAACTACTATGCTGGAAGACCTATACTATAAATAAAATATAAATTTATTTACAATCAATTTTTAATGTAATAATATAACTCAGTACGCACGACCAGAATCTGGAAACAAGTTTGTTTCGTTTTAGCTGCGTAGTCGCATGATCAAAGTTGATTTCTTTAGTTTGGGAGAGAAAATAGTCGCACGACGAAAATGAATATAGAGAGCTTCATTTCTTTAGTTTGTGAGAGAAAATAACTTATGGGATCAGACCTCAAAAGGGTACATTGACACATCACGGTTGTGGTACGGTTGAAACACATCATTTTAGTCTTGTAAGCGTAAGTGACGAATTTGTAAACAAGGTGGCTGATAGCTTTATCTGAGCTCAGTAAACTATACACAAGAGATACTTTAACACTATCTAATCAATCAATTTCTAAGGTTTTTAATACACTACTTAATTTAATGATCAAAACTAAATTTATTTATTTACCTTAATGTAACCGCTAGTTTCTCCGTAGGTGCGATGCAACTCCTGAAATTACTCTGTTTCTCTATTTTCGAACTAATTCTGTGTAAAATATAGCTGAATGTTTCCAGCCGCATTCTGGAATGGCCGAAGAATTTTTGATAGTCTTTGATTAGACCAGGGAAAAGTAAAGCAAATTCTCATTGAGTTTCACTGGTTAAATTAATATCACTATGCGATGTTGTTGCAGGCCATGTTTCCACAGTTGCTTAATTAATTACTAGTTGAATGAACACGCCAATGCAACTGTTCAATTTATTTATTGCTGCGTCGTACGCGTTTCACCTCTCATCGAGGCATCATCAGTGACGAATTATTTACATTTGTTAATATGGTATGCAGCTGCGCATCTCCGTTTCTTTATACAAAGCTTGGTTTGCCTGTATCGTATTTACACTATTGTGCGTTTTCATTATTCTGGGGCCGTACAATAGTGTAAATACGATACAGGCAAACCAAGCTTTGTATAAAGAAACGGAGATGCGCAGCTGCATACCATATTAACAAATGTAAATAATTCGTCGCTGATGATGCCTCGATGAGAGGTGAAACGCGTACGACGCAGCAATAAATAAATTAAACAGTTGCATTGGCGTGTTCATTCAACTAGTAATTAATATCACTAATCCAACATTCTTTCCCGTTTTCTAACAAGAAGAGTCTTAGAACAGAAGTATCTAAAAACATCCAGTACCTTCCGTTTTTAATTAAATGAACAAGTAATTCTGATTTTCGCTGTGACAAGAACTGCTCTGACGAGCGCGCACGACAAACTCCGATACACTGTGACGACAACCACACTGACGAGCGCGCACGACATTTTTCGCAAGAGTTATAAGTGACCACAGCCTAAGCGTACAAATCTGGTTGTAGGCCATTTTCCACGTTCAAGACTGCTACATGAGGATTATCACCATACCTTCACTGAACACGCCCCACACCGTAATGGTGTGTTTTATAGTTGGTGATTAATCTGCACTTGCAAACTGTGGACCTGCTCTCGCGAACCATGAAACTGCCGCGTATGGGAATAAAAAACATCAACCGCGAAAGTAGCTTCTAGATGTGCATTTGATTTATAAAAATTTATTTGCAGTAAGATTATTTAAAATGAATTTCCAGTTGGAAACAAGAATCGACTAAGTTATGGACAACAAAGAAGATTGCTACAATATTGAAATGATTTTAGTACAAACTCATTCACTAATACGCATGGAGTAGTGTTATAGTTCTGGATTCAAGTGGTCTACAAATATACTTTGTGGGTGGTTGATGAGTGGGGGACCTCAGGGGGGGATTTTGCTGACGTTAAGGAATTGCTAACCCTCTTGTCATCTGTCTTGTGCTATCTTCTTCCATCAAGTGGTGTCTTCTGCTCTTGATCAACATCTTGAATCTACTAATAAAAAGTTGACTAAACCAACTGGTTTACGTCCAGCAACGAGGATGGGAAGGTTAGAACTTGTGAAATGACTAGCTGATAATCTACACTTTACACAAATGCCACGACGGCGCCAACTGCTCAACAACCTGTTTATTGTAGCACTTGACTGTACATGTTACAATCATCGTTGCGCTTCTGTAAGGAAATTTCCAACCCGCGTCTATGAATGATGGTTATTGAATCTACTGAATAAATGATATAACTCAGTAATATCTGATAGAATGGCAGACTAAACTTAGCGGAATGAATTGCTCTCTAGAGTAGTCTCACGAGAGACGGCTCAGCTACAATTTGACCCATCCTGTCAACTAAACTGCTCCTAATGAACTGAGAACGAATAACCTGTTCCGTGGCCACACGCCACCTCGTGTTTGACTTCATTGTTTCCGGTTCGATCCACTTGAAGGTGACTCCTTTCGTCAGCAAGTACATTTACTGAAATATCATATTTTTGCTTATTAAAACCCTAATGTTAAAAAGGGCACTCTCAGTAGAACCGGTGGAGTTAGAGTCTCTCGCCATCTTTCAACAACTCGTAATTACACTGGAGGTGTCGTAGTAAGCGCACCATGCTTCTTGTCGCCTCCTTAGCCCTGGAAGTCAACAGCCACTTAGTAATTTATTGTTTATATTGCCAATATACTTGTGTACACAAGTTTCTAGCAAGGACCAATACATCTTACACATGAAGAATACTTTATAGTATAATGAATTGCATAGCAAGGCCAGGAACTTCGAGTAAGTAAATTAACATTAAGTTACAACAATTCAATACAGAAATGCTATTACATACAGTTCACAACTCATTAAGATTATATAAAGCTTTATTACATAGATAATGTTTTACTTCAGTTTTAAATTTATTTCCAGTCAATGACTTTAAATGTGTAGGTAGCTTATTATATTGTCTTGCTCCCATTTAAAATGCACTTTTATCTGCTGCCTTGGAGTTATATCTTTTGATATGTAAATTAGTTTTGATTCGACTGTCATATTTATGAATTTCACTATTAGTGATATTAAATTTTGAATTGCATCTAATAAGTAACAAAACTCTATATAGTATGAATATTTTCTTGTTTAAATATTTCTTTACAGAGTGTATTCCTATCCAACTTATATATTATCCTGATACATCTATTCTGGAGCACTAACAATCTATTCACGTAGAAATGACAACTAGATCCCCAAACTTCAATTCCATACAGGATATGTGGGAAGATTATTCCATAGTATGTAATTTTTAAAACACTTCTATCCACAACCTTAGACAACTGATTAATTAAAAAGATTCCCTTGCTTACTTTTTTACAAACAAAATCGACATGAACTTTCCAATTTAGAAACTTATCCATGTACATTCCAATAAACTTATGCTCATTTATTTCATAAATGTTTCCTTCATCTACAATCATATTAAACTTATTATCAATATTATGATTTCTAAGTTTAAATTTTATTAAATTTGTTTTACTTTTATTGTAAATTAGCTCATTTTTATCAAAATAATTTGTTAATTCAATAGTGGCATTAGCAGTAGAATAGTGTTTCTCAACCTGTTGTTCGTGGACCACTAGAAGTCCGCAGGACAAAATAATATAAATTTAGATACCGTATTCGTTCTGTATAAGACTATAAACGAATATAACCTATAAGCACAACTTTCTAAAAGCCACGGAAATTTCAATGGCCAGGCCAAAATCTGGCATTTTCAGGATGATGGTAGAACAGCATTTCTCCCTCGATTCATTTTCATTTTGGCATCAAAAATATTGTGTTGGTAACATAGGAGTGGCAAAGTAAACAGAAATAACAGATGTAAGGTCTAGCGTCTGGTGAATATGAAATTAACTTTTAATAGTTAACTTCCAGTTCTAGAATTTTGTTTCTACGGGCATTAGAAACAAGCTTTTAAATTTATTACGTTGTAATGGTACAGTAAAATAGATCCCATATTGTAAAAAATTAGGCCCAAGTTAGTGGTCGGCAACACCATTTTTGACAATTTAACTATCCTCGGGTTGAGTAATGTGAGAAACGCTAGCTTAGAACAGACTCAATGTATTAGTGTGGCTGTTATGGATGTTTATCTGCAAGGAAAAACACTTGATTGCATTGTAATTCGACCCGTATCGTCTACTTCACGTTTAATCGCTCTGCCGACTTCATTTCACGGTTACTTATAACCGTCTTCATAAAAAAAAAAAAAAAAAAAAACTTCGTGTCAGTTGTTTGTGTTGCACGTATACAACGTGAAAGAAAAAATCAGAAATTAATTTTTTTTCGTTGAAAATCGATTTTTTCAATAATAACATTTACACATAAATGAGAATCTGAATATGAGTTCAGTCAATAAGTAGAGTAATATAAGTTAGGTATTTCAATACATGGTGAAATTTCCACTTCAGTTAAATAACGGTTATGTTATAATCTGAATTTACAGTCTGAACTATGACTTGTTTTAAAAAACAAGATACAGTGAGTGTAACATACCTAGAGGCCAAGTCTAAAACAATTAAATTATTTCAATAAGATAATATGTTACTTGTCACCTAAATTTCACGTCCATAAAACTAAGGAAAAACAGCTCCTATAATGTAACATCAAAAGCCACAGCAATGTAACAAGCAAACTGAGATAGTTACGGAAAAATTGATCGCCTACTTATGCCATATAACTTAAGTTACAAAATACAATAATCAAGGTACATAGCACTAATATTGCTGTCGTTGTGACTATCCAAGATTTAGGTCCGCGGTTTAACCCATTTAATACCAACGCAGTTTAGCATGCAATATATGAAAACTATTGCAGCAGAAACCTTTCGCGGCGTTATCAGGTTTACAAGTAACAATGGCAGAGAAGGAAATGGAGAAAATCTCGGCTTTCGTGTAAATGGTATTTCAGTGCTGAAATATTACTTTAGCAACCAAACAAAGTAAACACACAATGGCTCTGAAACGTTTTGATGTAACTAACACTGCACTTTGAAAGAAAACTTCCATTAATAGAATTTTCAGTATCAAAATAACTCTTTCAAGATAACCGATATACTTTCAGCTACAATATGTACCGGATTAGAAACGTTACAATCTTACAAAATATCTCTAATTCACTGAAATAAGTCACTATGTCAGCTCCTACTTTGAAGCAATATTATTCGGAGAAAAATGTTTTTCATTGAGTAAAATTGTCGTAGTAAAACTTTTCAGTAGCACTCCTATTTACTCCAGAAGTATAAATTCGTACATATCTATCTTCAGCAAATCTCAAAATACTGTTTCCGTATATTGCTTTCCAGAATTTCTTAAACAATTACAGTCTGAAGCCTTAAACTTCAATTACAACACAGTAATCTGGAAGAGCGTCCACACAACTTCAACGTCCTACCTTTCAGTTTGACAGAAACGACTTCTAAGTAAAGGATTATACATGACTGCAAACTGAACTCACTCATCAGTGTTTGTGAAGTGTTCCTCGTATGTTCGTTTAGGCTAACTAAAACAACGTTAAGCTTTCGTTTGGATTGAATTTGTTTTGGATTATAACTAGGGTTTTTAGCCTTTGACGGGAACATTTTTCTTTTTTTTTTTCCTTATTGCTTCACGCTTCGTCGACGACTAAGGTCATTAGAGGTGGGATGGGTCTCGGGACAAGGAACGGGAAGGAATTCGGCCATGGCCTTTTCGAAGGAAGCATCACGGCATTTGCCTGGAGTGATTTTTGGAAACCTAGGAAACCATCTAAATCCCAAATCTGGATGCCCGGACGGGGATTCGAACCCGCGTCCTCCCTAATGCGAGGTCAGAACGTTGACCATTCACCCTTGACGGGAACCATGGTGGTATTGCGTATTTTACATTCACAGAAAGCTTTACCAAAGATGGATCTCGGGTTACGAACTTTTGAAAATACCAGCCGATACCGTAGTTCGAACCGTGATTCTTCCGATTTCCTGTCAGAAGCTTTAACTACTGAGCCACCAGGATGCTCCAATGTTTGTGATATGCTAACTGTTGGCTTGCTGATGGGTACTATAGACCATCACCCAGGTACTAATGTAAAGGCTCTTGTGGTTGTAATGATCTGGTGACAGGATTTTTACTGGCTGCACAATCCGCCCCTACCGTAACATCTTTAATCTAACCCGGTAATCCTACCGGGATTAGAGGATCTACGGTTTAATGCGGAATCTGAAAAACGGAAGCTATCAGGCGTACTTCTCATTACACAGCAGGCTTTGGCAGAGATGAAGGTTGGCTACAGGTCTCATGAAATTCCCCGCCGAAATGGGGATTCGAACCGTGAACCAATCTTCAGTCAGTCACCCTAACTACTTACCCACAACACCACTCCATTGCTTGTGGTATGATGAATGTCGGCTGGCTTATGGGTATTGTAGACCATTATTCTACTGTATCACATATTCCTACTGTCTTCTTCTTTCATGGCTGTTGTCTTGCAGCCTGAGCTGAGTCTTGGCCGTTGTGAACAGCGAGTCTTGACAGATGTCCTAATCAGCGGAGTCAGTCAACCAGGTTGTTGGGCTGCCGGTCGCTGCGGGCTGGGCTATTAGCCTCACCAGCTGGTTGACACCTGCTTGTCGACAGCTGCCGTCCGTAACGAGCAGCCTGTCTGTAATGACACCAGGTACTAGAAGTGGTGACACGCTGCTCGACGCCTCGATGTCCAGTCGGCAGGTGGTATGTGCCACATGACGCCACGTGCAGGTTCTGTCTCAAGACCACTCCTTGATAAACTCATAACACCTTTCACATTGGAAATACCTTTCCAATTCTGGCTTCTCCACGATGATCCATTCATTTCTTGACCATCAATTACCCCAAGAACACCATAAGAGTTCTGTATGTATTTTTTTGGGGATCACCGTTGCCCTTGAATGATCACGTCATCCGCGTCGTCAAATCAACGATTGTATAATTGCTATGTCAACAAAGACCACTGAGTTTATTTTGTACTTGGGTAATCACGGGTCCGGGATTTCATGGAACCACTTTCGACTCTCTGTCCAGCCATTCAGATTTAAGTTTTCCACAGTTCCTGCAAATTGCTCGAGATGATTGTATGGATTTCCATGACCTGTATTGTTCCTGCAGCTTTTCCACAATTCTGTTACGGCTTTAATGTCCTTATTTTTGAAGAGGTGTGAAGCACCTAACCATTTCGATGTATCAGAAGTGCACTGTACGTCGCCTTTGATCATTGAACCACAGCAATTTGAAGAGAATGATGCTGTATGAAGTGCTGATAACAGTCTTACATTTCGTAAGGTAATCAGATGATGCAACGACAGTCCAGATGGAACTGAGAGTTCAGCCTTTCATGTGGTTTTAATATCCTAAAATTTATGGAAGGTGGAGTGGGTGAAAAGGTATGGTCGTTCTCTCTTCTTTTCATTAGTGGTACACAGAGACATGGCATTCGTCAATAGCAGTCATAAGTGAAAGTAAATTTGGTCACCGTCCTCTACCAGAATCGATGTTCTTGGCAAAAGTTTACGTCAAGCTTGCTTCTCAAGTGAGGAAGACACCAAGATTACATTTATCCTCGATCATTTTCTAGCGCACTTTTTTAACAAAGAACAACAATCTTCAGCTAAATACCTTTAAACTTTCTTCTCTTCCTTGAATACTAACCTTGATTTAAAATTTCCCAAATACGGGCTTGTCCGTGATGATCAAATTTGCAGTTTTGATAGCTATCCTCCATTTCATAACAGTGTGAACTATTAACACTAGACCGTCCGCCAATATTTTGTTCATATGGTTGAGTAAATTTTCTGGTACCCTTACCCTTTATCTGCTAACAGAAGTAAATCATCAGAAATTGGTAGCATAATGACTTTTTTCTCACTGAACCTTGATGGTACAACTTTCTTGATTACCTCTTCTGCGTGTAGGTTAATAGGTTCAATATCAGTGATGATGTATTACAGTTTTTCCTTACCTTCCTTTATTTGATGCTTATCTTTCACTATTCTTTATTTCTGTACCTAATGTAAAAAAACTATTAATTCTATTAACAGTCTACCGTCCTTATAAAGGTTCCGCCTTGTCAAAATAATAATAATAATTAAAAAAAAACACACAGAGTGGAAGAAAATTGTAACACTAGCAAGCACTTTCGGAGCCAGCTAGGTGAGTGAGCTACTTTTAATAACTAGTAATTATTTTTTACTACCGCTATACTTGGTTATTAAACATTCGCTCTAATTTATGAAACAAAGAGATTCGCGGCAAGTGAAAAGGGAACAGATTATTGAGTAGTTGCTGCAGTCAACAAACCCATTCATTTCCAACATACATACAGAGTCGTACATTTGTTCTGTTATCAGAAGTTTGAAAGATAACTGGAATTTCTGTTACTGGCGAGGAGTTCTGCACCTCCAATAGTTAACTTCTTAAACGTCGAAGTTTAGTTGATGAACTAACGCAGACTTTAAGATAAACAGTTCCACAGACAACCTTAGATCTTGTGGAAAAATCTGACAGTCGTAGTCATCTGTAACAGGGAAATTAAAAGAAGGAACACCGCAAGGTAGCTACTATTTGTTACTCATAGAACGGTTGGTGAAATTCGCAACTTCATCTCCTAAAGCGTACGTAGGACACCAGGGTTTATTTCCGTTGGTGAATTTCACTACCGTATCAGGCAACGTTTATAAATAAATCTTGATCCTAGTGTGTGAGTCATTACTACTCAAAAAGCTCTCAATTTCTTATTTTCATTTTTTTTTTATGATACTGTCGGCTTTTGCGTCAGTTTAACCGCCTCCAATTATTTACGTTGTACACTTATTGTATCAGGTTTTGATCTTGTAATTATGGGGCACTACAATGGGCAGAAGACAACACGAACCCGACACTTTATTAAAACCTCCCATGCCCGAGCTTGAACCGGTGGCTATCAGCACTTGACTCTCTTAATGATTAATTTAAAAAAAAAATGATTACTGTCGATTTCAGTTGATCTGACAATGTCGATACAACAACACTCTGCTCTCACGAGTGTGGTCCGAAACGTTTTTAGCCTTGCTCATAGATTATTCTAAACTTGTAATGGTAAGTTAATTTGTAGAATACCTTAAGAAACATTTATGAGCTTGTAGTAAATAACAATCATAAATTTTCACGAAATTTAACTTTTTTTCACAACTACTGTCGAGGCCAAAAACCTTTCGGAACTTCATGCAATGTTGCTTTCAGTGAACACATTATTCTGATTTTTCCTAATCCAGTACCACAATTTTCAAACCTGTTCCTTTCCATTATTTTGTAAAAATTCCAGTTAAAAAACAATAGTATAATCTTTACTTCAAGCTGAACTTGACTAAAAATTGTACATCTGTGATACATGGAAGCACTTTGTAATCATCTATAGAATCGCTAGCTGTCTTATATGTACATCTGTATAGATCGAAGTCTCTTTAAAACGTGCTGTCAAACGAAATAGGGAAAGACGAAAGAGATACGTCTAGTACTATTGCTTTTTCAGATGATAAGTTATGCGTAGGTGGTCATGTTGGCTATCGAACTGTACTTTAACTTAGTACTAAGTTTGTAAAGTCTTCCCTCACTCATGTAACATTCAATTTTCGTATCAAGACTCCTTAGAATATAGTACAGGCATTTTAGACAGATTTTAGGGGTAACCTCAAAAAAAATAATGTAGAGCTGAAATTTGGCACAGACGTTCCTTAGTACCTTAAAAACAAGTACTAAAAAGTCCCCACCTCTAGGGTGTCCGCGTCATAGTTTTTTTTTTTGGTCTAAAGGGCTTAAATAGGGATTGAGTGCCAAATCTGTATAAACTTGTTGTAAAATTTAAAATGTCAGACTCAGTAACCTTTTATTGCACCCTAGGTAATTAGCATAGGCTAACCACTGCATAAAAGTGTAATATCGGCACTATTATTATTTAAAAGTAAAAGTATAGTCACATTTTATCATGAAGGCAGTACGAAACATAACTTTTTTTTTCGATTTCTCTGCGTTGCGGAAAAACTGTCAAAGTTACCAGGTCGGGACCTATGATCAAAGTTGTAGTACACACTTTCAGCATTAAAATGGTATATCGTTCATCCCTCTGCGACATATGGTTGTCGAGATACACGTTGAAACAAGCACACGTGAGTCAACGCTGGGCCGAGAGCTCCGCGCGCCGCTCCCCGGCCATTATGGGTATTAACCTGAAAAAAATATAATGTAGACCTGAAAATTGGTACAGATATTACTTACTACCTAAGAATCATGAAAAGTCCCAATCTCTAAGGTGTCCTCTTCATAGTTTTATCAGGGCAAAAGATTTTAATTAGGGCTTAAATGTCATAATCAGTATAAACGTCTTGTAGGTCTTAAAATATCAGCTTTTGTATCATTGAATTGCACTATAAGTAATTGGAAAAGCTAATTATTGAAAGACAGCATAGTTTTGGACATAATTATTGGATAGAAGTAAAAAAATCTCACATTTGATAGTGAAACAGGTACGAAATATGACTTGTTTTGTAACAAAGTCAGATTTGATAAAAACTATCGAAGGCCTATTATCAAAGTTGCAGAACGCAGTTTCAGCATTAAAATGGTGTATTCATCATGTTTTTGTGACAAAACGGTTGTTGAGATATCATCGAAACATTCGAAACAACACGCAGAGCTAAGCATAAGCGCCGTTCCACTTACCCTTCCTCTTCTGTCTGCATCATTCTAATTTCTTCGAACAGTGCACTGAGATTTTGTGCCCTTGGCATTATATCTAAACTGACAGAAAGAAACCTTGAAAATGATGAAACATTTTGCAAAATTATAAATTATACAAATTTTTATTAAAATCTTTGAATAAAATTTAAAGTTCAGCTTCATCATCGTACTCATCATCTGAACTATTATAGTTGACTTTACCGCATGCACATTAGTGAACACTCCAGTCCACAACGCACACATTCAAATCTATTTTGCAGATGTTCTTACAATTGCAGGGCACCAAGTTGAGTAGATGATCCGGTGCAGGTGCAAGTCGGTTAGTCACTAGCTCAAGAGCTCCATTTTGAATTTTCCAGCCCCAATCTTCAGGACCTAAAGAATTTCCTATCCATTCTTGAATCTGTAAGTATATTCGTAGAGAATGTCACTCACATGCTGCGTATGTTGGTGGAAGGGATGCAAAATGGAAGGATACAGTGACTGGTTGGGTTGTGAACTTACTACTGTATTTTATTACCAGAAGTTCATGGATATTTTGACACTGAGATTTAATATTGTCATAGTGGGCAATGGCAAACGATGGATCTGAACACATGACAACGGAAAGAGAGAAGCATCGTCGATGTGTCGGGGGGAAAACATCTGCCAGATGTTTTCGCTCACCACAATATGGTTGTCACTTCACTCCAAGCTGAGCTTTTGAAAAACTATTATCCATCGATTCGGATGTCCTCGTTGGTAGCAAGACTTAGTGAAAGCAGTCGTATAAATGTAGTTCAACCTGTCACTAGCAAAACTGCACTGACACTAAGATATAAAACTGTCATAGAGGGCAACGACAAACGTCTTTCCTGCGGATATTATGTCTTCTTTCTGTGCATTGGGATGTTCGGATGTTTCCATTTTGTAACGCAGTACTGCAGAACCCTTCAATAACTTCCAGTCTTGTTTTTTTCCTTTGCCTAAAAGAGCGCTGACAGTATCACACCCTGTGAATGCATGACAATAGAGTGCAGAGTTTTTCATGTTTGTGATGGATTTGCAGAGTTCTGCCACGTTGAAGACCTTACTAGCAGTTTTGCTTGTGACAGGTTGAACTACATTTATATGACTGCTTTCACTAAGTCTTGCTACCAACGAGGACATCCGTATCGCTGGAAATGACCGCTACCTCTTGACCCCTGCAATAATCAAGTGCAAACATGCAATGCTGGCATCCTAATCTTCTTTACACTGAATGTCATGATGACCCGCAGTTTTTAATTTGTTTACAAGTAATTCGACTAGCTGATTTATGTTATAATAGTTTTTCAAAAGCTCAGCTTGAAGTAATGTGACAACCGTGTTCTGGTGAGCGAAATCATTGGCAGATGTTTTCCCCCCGACACATCGACGACGCTCCTCTCTTTCCGTTGTCATGTGTTCAGATCCATCGTTTGCCGTTGCCCACTATGACAATTTTAAATCTTAAGTCGTAAGTTCACAACCCAACCAGTCACTGCATCCTTCCAGCTTGCGTCCCTTCCACCAACATATGAAGCATGTGAGCGACATTCTCTACGAATATATTTACAGATTCAAGAATGGATAGGAAATTCTTTAGGTCCTGAAGATTGGGGCTGGAAAATTCAAAATGGAGCTCTTGAGCTAGTGACTAACCGACTTGCACCTGCACCGGATCATCTACTCAATTTGGTGCCCTGCAATTGTAAGAACATCTGCAAAATAGATTTGAATGTGTGCGTTGTGGGCTGGAGTGTTCACTAATGTGCATGCGGTAAAGTCAACTATAATAGTTCAGATGACGAGTACGATGATGAAGCTGAACTTTAAATTTTATTCAAAGATTTTAATAAAAATTTGTATAATTTATAATTTTGCAAAATGTTTCATCATTTTCAAGGTTTCTTTCTGTCAGTTTAGATATAATGCCAAGGGCACAAAATCTCAGTGCACTGTTCGAAGAAATTAGAATGATGCAGACAGAAGAGGAAGGGTAAGTGGAACGGCGCTTATGCTTAGCTCTGCATGTTGTTTCGAATGTTTCGATGATATCTCAACAACCGTTTTGTCACAAAACATGATGAATACACCATTTCAATGCTGAAACTGCGTTCTGCAACTTTGATAATAGGCCTTCGATAGTTTTTATCAAATCTGACTTTGTTACAAAACAAGTCATATTTCGTACCTGTTTCACTATCAAATGTGAGATTTTTTTACTTCTATCCAATAATTATGTCCAAAACTATGCTGTCTTTCAATAATTAGCTTTTCCAATTACTTATAGTGCAATTCAATGATACAAAAGCTGATATTTTAAGACCTACAAGACGTTTATACTGATTATGACATTTAAGCCCTAATTAAAATCTTTTGCCCTGATAAAACTATGAAGAGGACACCTTAGAGATTCGGACTTTTCATGATTCTTAGGTAGTAAGTAATATCTGTACCAATTTTCAGGTCTACATTATATTTTTTTCAGGTTAATACCCATAATGGCCGGGGAGCGGCGCGCGGAGCTCTCGGCCCAGCGTTGACTCACGTGTGCTTGTTTCAACGTGTATCTCGACAACCATATGTCGCAGAGGGATGAACGATATACCATTTTAATGCTGAAAGTGTGTACTACAACTTTGATCATATGTCCCGACCTGGTAACTTAGACAGTTTTTCCGCAACGCAGAGAAATCGAAAAAAAAGTTATGTTTCGTACTGCCTTCATGATAAAATGTGACTATACTTTTACTTTTAAATAATAATAGTGCCGATATTACACTTTTATGCAGTGGTTAGACTATGCTAATTACCTAGGGTGCAATAAAAGGTTACTGAGTCTGACATTTTAAATTTTACAACAAGTTTATACAGATTTGGCACTCAATCCCTATTTAAGCCCTTTTGACCAAAAAAAAACTATGACGCGGACACCCTAGAGGTGGGGACTTTTTAGTACTTGTTTCTAAGGTACTAAGGAACGTCTGTGCCAAATTTCAGCTCTACATTATTTTTTTCGAGGTTAAAACCTAAAATGCCTGCGCTAATAGCTCGAGGACTTAATATCAGATCATACCATTGTGATCTATGAGTCATAACAATTCACCGTATTATAGTTACGTTAAATGCTTTTATTTGTATCAAAATTTTCGAAACCAGGCATGTCAAAGCCAAAAATAAACACAAGAAGTAACAATTTTTTAAATTTGTCTTTCTCCACATGCAGCCCTAAGAACGCAGCTGCAATAATATGATTTCTTCTACGAGAAATACCTGTTGTTTACACTGGTTTACATTGACTAAACGAAATGACAACGTATTGTTCATTCGAGAGTCTTTAAAGTAAAAAAATTCGTCGCTGTCAAATCCATATGGGAATCGTAAAAGCTTGTACTAGAGCTCGCCGTAGTACTTTGCTTTCGTGATGTGCATGCATAAGATTTAGTTCTAGGAAATCGGCGTAGTGAAGCATTCGATTACATGAGTTTGGAAAAACAGCTAAAACTTATTCAATTATGTTCCGAACAAGAATACCACTATCTTTTACAATAAAGTAATTAAAATGAAAATAATTTCTTGGTGTGCAGCATCTACTATACAAACCCGAAAAAAAACACAGCATGACGCATAGAAGTATTAATCACTGTCAATTACTACATAAACATGACAATAGAGCTCACATAATTTTTATAAGAAGTAATTACACGATATCAATTACAGTCTCTGGACCAGAGATTATCCTAGCGCACAGTTAACGAAAGTTTTTGTTTTCAATATATGAGATTTTTATTAGGTCTTTCTGTGTCATAAATGCTACATAAAAAGTTAATACAGTTTGTTTCTATCATAGTTAGGTTGTAATTTATTAAATAAGAGAATTTAAAATTGTAAAATGGCGGAAGTGTATGAAATTTCACATTTGATATGGTGTTTGGGCATAGTGGCTGGTAGCGCTACAGTCACATTGTAAATGTCAATAAAATATTCAGTCTGCAAAATCTGCATTGATGCGAAAGTCGTCTTACCCGAATTAAATGCGTCGCCTCAACCTTTAACATCGTTCATGTTGGATGTGAGCAAAGAATCTAAATTGTTTTTCAGCAAAAGTAGAATGATCAACTCATGCTTTCAAATAACTTCATTTGGTATGACAAAAATAATTACAAATTATGATGGAAGAAATTTCTAAACAACATTTAAGACGGAAAGACAAGTATATCATTAGATCGGATATTTATTCCTCATGCCAGATAAAGCCCCAAAATTTTGGCAGATTTGTTATGTTGGCGGTGAGGAAAATCAAGTTGATTTCCCCCTCCCCCTTCAGTAGGTTCGCATGGAGAAGTCTTCAGTTGCGGACATGGAAATAGTGTGACACTTCTGGTATTTTGAAGATCCTAGTAATAGTTCATAATTTATTTGAAGCAGGCGGATCCCTACTCAGGCAAATATTTTTTATTTGGTGCTTTCTTTTTTGTTAGTTTTCACTATTGACAAAATTTAAAGTTTATTTTTTATAAGAATATACACCTAAATATTGGCCGCGTAGCTCAGACGGTAGAGCGTTTGACTGCAGCCCTGATGACCGGGGTTAGATCCCTGACGAAGCCAAGGATCTTTCCTCGAAGCTGAACGTCCTTAACGGCTGCCAGGCCTACTCAACCTGCCATCCAATGAGTACCATGGAGGAAACACTGCAGGAATGTAAAGAACGGCCGGAGCATGGCGAAGACCCCGTAACATCCATTCTAGCGGAAGCGGCAGGAGCTGTAGGAATCTCGTGACCTTTACCTTTTTTATAGACCTAAATATACTGTAGGTGTAAATCGACCCCAATATGCCACCTCTGGGTTGAATGAGGGCGTCTACGTTTTATTACGTTCCTGAAACGGGTGAGGTAATTTTGATGAAACTTTGTATACATGTTTCTTACTGGGCGACTAAAAATTGTGTAGTGGTAAATCAACCCAATCATGCTTGCATTCGGCATGGAAAATAGGGCATGTTTCATTTTGATGTGAAGTTTAAAAGTTAAGAAATTAAAGAAAAAAGTTCCCACAAATTATTAAACATTTTTTGTTGAGTGCGATTCACACGTCGTATTAGGTTCTTTGTCACACTGGAGGTTGTTTTAATTGTTACACAATCGGTTTCAGAGGGATTCCAGTACTTTAACACTCTACTTCAACGAAGTTAGTGGAAATATCCAATATGTCTTTGATTTGATTTGATTGAATTGGCAGCAGAAATATCAAATTCCACCTGAACTTGTTCGCGGGTACAGCTAATACTTTTTAATATTTCGGTAGAACTGCATAGTAGGCTTTAGTTTAATTTAATTGCAATGGAGCACACGCTCCGGTGGCAATTTCCCTACACACCCAACTTCCCCCTATCCTGCACACACCTACATTTGCCCTCTACAAATTTTAACTTTAAAATCTCTTAACGTTTTCGGCAAGTCATTCATCACTTCCCTTGGTAACTCATTCCAATCCGTGACACCCTTACCTAAAAAATAATACCTTCCCACAACCTTGTGCCTGAAATCTAGTGCCAGCTTGTGGTCATGGTCATCTTTTTCCCTTCTATGAACTACTTTTCATACCTACTGAAATATCTTTCCATGCCTCATCGCCAGTACACTCCAATCACCCTCCTCATCCTCCTCCTGTCTTGCAATGAATCCCATTCCAGCTCCTTTATCATATCTGTCACTGATTGCATTCTGCGATAATTTCCAGAAACAAATCTAGCAGCCCTTTTTTGCATCCTCTCTAATTCCTGTATTTGATACGCAAAATTTGGGTCCCATACTACACTACCATATTCGAGCAATGGTCTGACCAAAGTTTTGTAACCCAATTCCTTTACTCCATCCCCTCATCACTCTCTCCAACAAGTGCAGAATTTTGAAACCTTTTCCTATCACGTCTCCAATGTGTCCCGCCCAGTTAAGCTTGTTATCAAATCTAATGCCAAGATATTTACATTTCAAGTCTTCAGCAAGCAATTCTTTCCCCACCTTGTATTCATAATTAACCTTTTGTTTTTTATTTGTTTATCTAATAAGCTGACTCTTCTTTGCATTTATCTTCATCCCATGTTTACCAACCCAACTAGATATCAAGAAAATGACAGTATTGTTTATAGTACGGTAATCATTTCAATATAACGATAAAAATACAAAATATTTAAATAATTTTTTTTGTCGGAAACCAGGTTAAAGAAATTTAGTTGCAAGGAGAAAAAATCAGTTTATCTGATTCTTGATCATCTTCAATATTGTTGCTATAACCGATATGTATATTCTTTTTTTCCAAATGTCGCCCAAGTTGCTATAGCACAAGTGTAAAAGAAATAGAT
Organism: Vandiemenella viatica; assembly: GCA_031002005.1. NCBI lineage: Eukaryota > Metazoa > Arthropoda > Insecta > Orthoptera > Morabidae > Vandiemenella > Vandiemenella viatica. Next base: position 54,164,215 of record CM061914.1, on the reverse strand, counting down.
CTAAATAAAATATACTAAACCCAAAAGTTTTAAAGTAATTTCTGTTTATAATTTTCGTGTGAAACGGCTTATTTAGCACAAAAATACCAAAACTGTTTACATAGTCAGAACGGAACGACTTGAGTCAACCAGGAAGCGTGAAACCTGGAAGTAAAATTTTTGCACAGTTTCCACTCCAGAGAATTTTACTTCATTGGAGGAGATTAGATTGTTTAAATAAATATTTTTCTCATTTTTAACCTTTGTAAAGGAGAAAGTCGATAAAACCTCTGTTACTACGATACCTGCCGAGTTGGGCAGCTGTATACAGGCGTTAAATCCTGTGTCAACAGGTTGGGTCGTTATATGCCGACGCGACAGAAGGTGATACTGTTACTTAAGTTGCCAGGCCTGTTGTCATTAGGGCCAATCGAACACCTGCGAGCCAGTTACACCAATATAAGTCACAGATGTCGCAGATAACAAGCGTACAGTCACAACCCAATCGCAATGTGACACCTTCTGCTTACATCTCTTGTGATCAGCATGAGATTTGTGTTTAAAGAGTAGAAATCAGCTGCACAGTAACCAATTTACCTTTACAGATTTTCATTAACGTTGTGATAATTCACAAGCAATTAGTGTACAAGCCAATGAACAGTGCCCTGTACTATCCAAAACTGCCACTGCATGGTACACCCTAAATAATTTATTCACTTGAATCGAAGAATGACTAGAGTCTAATTCTCAATTTTCAGTTTTAATATTTTTTGTAAGCACTTGGATGACATTAAGAAATTAGCCATCATCATTATCGTTGGGGACCATCTCCAGATTCCCGGGTGTGGTTTACTAGCCTTGGTTGTTGTATACGATCTTTTTCCACTATTTCCTATCCAGAAAAGTTTCTTGGTCCGTGATATATTCCAAGTTCCAGCCTCTTCTCTCTATGTCCTGCTTCAGTTGGCCTGTCCATCTTCTTCTTGGTCTTCCCACTGGTCTTTTGCCCACTATCCATTTTTCTACATAAGTTTTTGGTAGTCTTGTACTAGTCATTCTCTTTACATGCCCAAACCACTTAAGTCGTGATGACCTAAGTCACTGCCTTGTGGTGAAGAGGGAACTTCAAAGGCTAGGGGAGTAAACCCCGACAGAAAATCCTCTTCTGTGGTAGCCCTAGCAAGCCAACAGAATAGAGAACAAAAAGTGTTGCTTTCAAAATTAAAACGAGCCTCGGAAAGAAACATGCAACGAATATAGACAAGAATCTTGGAATTAAGAAATTAATCTTTTTGCTTTTTATGAAATAATACATAAATTAAAATGTAACAAATTTGTTGGATTCAGAAGGCAATGAGAAAAATATATTTTCTTTCGCGTCCTTACATGCACTCCTCCATGACCACTGTCTTGTAAATTGTGACTGGGACCGTTACTGTTTGCTTCCACCAGTGTGGGAATATATTCATGTGTAAGTGCCTTTTGTCGATGACATATGAACTGTGTAGTGTGCTGAGGGCGCTGAGAATGAACAGAAGATGAAAAAACAGAGGGAGTGGAACTTGTTGCCGGCATCTTTCAGACCAAGTCTTGCGAAATTTAAAAGAGAAACTGCTAAGAGTAACGTCCACATCTAACGGATGATATGGACTGCGGAGGTTGGTGGTTTGTAGAGACCGGATTATATGCATTTGTGTATTGCATATGCAATTGTATATTAACCCCATTTTCACTGATTATTGCATATTTTACCTAAAACCTAGTGGTGAGGCATATTTTCGCTATATTTACAATATTTTTCGATAGTGTACCTAGCCAATAAATTAAATCTTACATCATAGCCGGCAAAACCTACTAGCAGCACAGCTCTTAGTCTACGACGACTCGATGAAAAACTACGACTCACGTTTGGGAATGTAAATAACTGATTTCATCAACAAACAAAGCGTTTGTCAAGGCACGTTCTCGTAATAATTCCTACCAAAAAATTCCAATGTGTCTTTACCTCCGGGACCAGTGTTGATGAGCGACGTGGGTTGAAGCTGTACTGTTTTATAGTGAACATTTCGAGGCCATTAACGGTGTAGTAAACGACTTTGATAGTGGCGAGGCTATGACAGTTTATCAGTACAACGAAGCATTTAAAAATTCTAGTATTAAAACCGTAGCTGTGATTAGCATTAGTTTTTCCCACATACTTGCGAGTATTAAAAAGCTTGAAACTCAATGTTTGACGTTGACTGAATCTGTACAGTGAATGAATAAAATCCGCAATGCCAGAGGTATTCCTGTGCAAATTTTAAGTGAAGTTTGAAAATATTTTGAACAATAAACCAGGTTTTCAATCTTTGCGTCAAATTGATAGTTTTAGTAATGGAACGGGTAAACTTTTTCCAAAAACAAGGACTGCTAACAGCATCCAATTTCAAATACTGCCCAGTTACATCAGTGAATGTGAAATGGTCCATATCCACTTACAAAAATATTTAGAGGGATCGAAGAAATAATCTTACTGTTAAATATTTGGAACAGTAACCGATTGTTTACATTTACAAAAGTAAAAAAAAAAGTAAGTTAAATAATTGTTAATTATCGAATTTATAAATATGTTATTCAACTACTTACTAATTACTGATTTTGAAATTAAAAAATCTAAAAATTACTATTTTTATATTGTATAATGTTGTATATTTTGACACTTTTTGGAACCTCTAATGCATATTTTAATCATTTTTCATGTATATTTGCATGCATATTTCTAGCTTTTTGAGTTTCATATATTCCGGTCTCATGTACCACTTCTTGTTCAACCCTGATAGCCAAGTTCGATGGTGAATACTTCTTCCACTAGCGCAGTGTTTATCAAACTTTTAGCTCCGCGTACCACTACAAAACTTCACAGGCAATGGCGAACCCCGTTAATAAAAAACTGCGACCTTTTTTCTTTTTTCTTTTTTTAAGCTCCACCGCTGCCCACAATGAGCGAAATTCACCAATGTGCGCGTTATACGCTTGATATAGCCAGTCCGCCATTATGTAAATCTTGTCGCAAACGATCAACTGGCGAATCCCTAGGGTCACTGTCATAGGGCCGCAACGGAATGAATTTTGATGGAAAATATCTGTGAAACCTGCTTTTCGGTTGAACACCAGAGATGCTAGACTCCAGCAGGAGTCGTACAGGACCAAACGAAATTGAGCTACGCTTTGCTTGTACTTATGGCTTCAAGTCTCATCGATGCAACTATCATTAGAAACAGGATTGGTCTCGGGACAAGCAAGAGGAAGAAATTCGGCCACGGATATGTGGCTAGCGATTGTAAATTTGAACCGGCGTCCTCCCAAACAGAGGTAGGATTCTCAGTCCCGTCCTTCTGTATGTCTTTCATGGCCTGACGAATATTGTGGCAAAGTAGTAACATGCGGTTCTTCGCCGTTGCCGAGAATATCGGCATTGAAATATTCCGTTGCGTTCAAATGGTTCATATGCTTTCTACGTTACGGGTGGCGCAACGAGCAAGCTCTCTACTTTATAAGCCCATCGTCGCCGGAACGGATCTCGCTACTGGTAATTTCTTTTTTATTTATAATTAGATGTTTCAGGAAGTTAAAAAGTTACCAACATGCAGTATGAGGGTCCTTTAAAGTATTCTCCTCTCGTCTACCCTTGTAACGTGTACTTTTACCGGCAGGTAAAAAATCTAACCAAGCGCATTCGAAATTGTACTTATTTGATCGAGCAAAAGCGTGAGATCAGTTCCAAAGAAGTTTGTGTAAAAATCTAATCGATTGTCCACCATCAGTTGTCATCTCCCATTTTTTCGATATTTTAAGATACATGTTGTTTCTATTACACCTGACAGACAATAGAAATTTTTTTTTGAATGTAAATCAGTTGTTTCTCCCAACAGATACATTAAAAAAACAATCTTTCTTGTGAAAACCCATCGTTTAATAAGGCGCGTTCCCACGATCCTTTGTAACAAAGGCGAGACGGGACGGGACCTCATTAGCCGAAGTGTAGGGACGACCGCGGACCGCAGGTTAGTCCTAGCTTACGTCGCCGCCACCTCCGCATCACGTTGCCTGGTGTCGTTTGGCACAGAGCACTTTACAGCAACAGAAGGGGTACGCACCGCTGCTGCAAACCGATGGCAACAGCGCACCGCTACACACGCCTGTGATATTTACCGACTCAGAGCGGGTAGCTGCTTCTCGTGTCCGCTAGCAGAGGCGGCCCTGTTCCGATGGCGTCCCATCCCGTCCCGTCTCGCCTTCGTTACAAGGGATCGTGGGAACGCATCTTTAGATGCACACACTCCCTATAGAAGTGGGGCAAGCAACCACGAATGCGGAGAGATTCGGACCATTGGTCATATTATTGGAGAATGTCCGATAAGATCTTACAGTGGTGATCCTGTGGACTTCCTGCTGCCAACTCAGGAATCGATAAACTATGTTAATAAACTAGATATATGTCTTTAATCTTGTAAAGTTGCAGTGTATATGTTTTATGCAATGTTCTTAAAAGTGACTAAATTGCCATACGATAAATAAATAAATAAAATCAGATGTGCTAGATATTGTGATATTTTTTTATTTCTATCATTTTGGTTGGTATGACACTTTATGGTACTTTATTTCACTAACTGTAAATTATCCGCAGGTATGTAGGAAACTTTCAGTAAATTGTGCCCACTTGAATGTTATTTATGATATTGAGTTTTATTTCTAATGTTATTTGCATGAAACAAATATGAAATATAACTTTGTTTGCTAACAGTACAATGAAGTTCGAAAGTGTTATCGCCACAATAAATGTCATTTAAAAAACTTATTACACGCGTAATTGTTGAAACTTATTCCCAGAATTATCTGTATACACATTTCAATAAATAAAAAAAGTTGCCAGCATCGAGATTCGTTCGGGCGTCGTGTTTATTACCGAGCCTGGTGGCTGAGTGGTTAACGCTCTGGCCTCGCATTCCGGTCATCCAGATTTGGGTTTCCCCAAATCAGTACAGACGAGTGCTTCCTTCAAAAGAGCCATGGCCAAATTCCTTCCCGTTCCATGCCCCATCCCGCCTCTAATGACCTCAACATCGATGAGGCGTAATACATCAAGTAAAAAAAAAAAAAAATCGTGCTTATTAAGAGAGCTTGTTCGTTGCGACACGTGCCACTTGGGATTTTAGTAACGTAAAAAGCATTTAAACCATTTTAACGCAACGGAATATTTCAATACCGATTTTCTCGACAACGCATTACACCTCTGGTCATGAGCATTTATTACGCACAATCTGAATGGAACCTGAATTTTACAGTTGTCTGTCTCCCTTGGCATTCAGACGGCATCATCACGAATAGTATTGGGCGCAAATTTTACAATTATTAGGTGACATGCCACATGTTAGACTGAACAATCAAATTAGTAAACTATCGTTCAATAGCACTGTAAATGGAATATAATACACATACGCATGCACTACTAAATTTAAAAGTGTGCTACCATTACTTTCCGTTGTAACTTAAATTCAAGGGGAAAAGGCCTAAATATTAACATGTTAACAAGTGACTAGTCAGATATTTCCGTCAGGCTTATGTAAGAGGGCACAGAAGATATAAATCAACACACGAATACCAAAAACAAATTTTTTATTTTAGATTCACTAGACAGATAAAAACCAAATAGAAACCCATTATTAGAAAAGCAGCTAAGGAAAAATGCCTAAATATCAACATGTTAATTTATCCACGGAACTAACCCATTTGTTACACAGCAAGGAAATTCATTTTTTAACTGCTTGTAGAAAACAGAGATAGTAGCTATCGATGATCAGAGAAGAGAGAAGGAGAATACATAAAGAATACGTATATACACATACTATTGATATGCCGTCGCTAAAAATAGGGCGTCTAGCGACAACAGGAATAAATTGGATACTTGTAGGGTGTAAATATTATTTTTATAAAATAATGGCAATCGAAAGTGCCGCGGTCTCGTCTATCTTTACAATTTTATCTGGAACTATCAAACATAAATACTATAAAACATTTATACCACAAAGATATTTACTTTATGCTACACTCTAGGAATAGAAAGATATTAGGAAGGGAAACTGTGGTGTTACCTCATCACAGTGACGCTCGGGAGAGAATAACTATCGTGATTCCGCCTGAAATACATTCTGCATGCAACTGACAACATACACAGACGGAAAAAAAATCCCAACACCAAGAAAAAATTATTGTAGAGTAATGAAATTTGGACAATGCATTTGTCAAGTTAACATGTTTAATTGATTAAATTTTCAAGATCACAGGTTAATTTAAGCTCAAGAAAATGCATTTCAAATGTGAAATACTGTTAAATTAATAGCCGGTGTAACCTCCAGAATTTTGAATGCAAGCCTGCAAACGTGAATGCATTGTGTCATACAGGTTTCGAATGTCACTTTGTGGTATGGAGTTCCATGCTTGTTGTACTTGTGCTGTCAATACTGGGACGGTCAGTGCTGGCTGTGGATGATGCTGGAGTTGTCGTCCAATGATATCCCATACGTGTTCAATTGGAGACAGATCTGGTGATCTCGCAGGCCAAGGTAACATGTCGACACTCTGTAGAGCACGTTGCGAGACAACAGCGGTATGAGGGCGAGCGTTATCCTGTTGAAAAACTCCCCCTTGAATGCTGTTCATGAATGGCAGCACTACAGGTTGAATTACCAGACTGACGTACAAATTTGCAGTCAGTGTGTTTGGTATAACCACAAGAGTGCTCCTGCTGTCATAGGAAATTGCTCCCCAGACCATGACTCCAGGTGTAGGTCCAGTGTGTCTAGGCCGCAGACAGTTTGGTTGCAGGCGTTCCCCTGGCCTCCTTCTGACCAACACTCGGCCATCACTGGCACCAAGGCAGAACCTGCTTTCATCAGAAAACACAACAGATCTCCACTCCGTCCTCCAATGAGCTCTGGCTTGACACCACTGGAGTCGCAAACGGCGATGGCTTGTAGTCAGTGGAATGCACGCTACAGGGCGCCTGGCTCGGAGCTGTCCTTGAAGTAACCGATTTCTAACAGTTCGTTGTGTCACTGTGGTACCAACTGCAGCTCGAATTTCTGCCGCAGACGCAGTACGATGCGCCACAGCTGTACGCCGAATACGGCGGTCTTCCCTCTCAGTAGTGCCACGTGGCCTCCCGGAACCCGGTCTTCTTGAGGCAGTACCATCCCTTGACCACTGCACCCAACAATCATGCACAGTGGATACATTCCGGCCAAGTCTTTCTGCAATATCGCGAAAAGAAAATCCACCTTCTCGTAGCCCTATTACACGACCTCGTTCAAACTCGGTGAGCTGTTGATAATGGCTTCTTCGTCTTCTTAAAGGCATTCTTGGCTAACATCAACTCACTATGTCAAATCTCAGCGGTAAATAACGTTCACAAACTTTACAGCGCGTATTTAAAGCAAACCTGATTTGCAAGCTCTGAGTAGCGCTACTAGCGCCACACTTATGCGCGAAGCGCGAAATTTGAATCGATGTCATCTTTCAGATGTATAAACACGCCTACCAAATTTCGTTTATCTAACACAAGTCTTTCTTGGTGTTGGGATTTTTTTTTCCGTCTGTGTAGCTTATGAACGAGGACAAACTTGCTACCCTTTACAATTCTTACAAACTTACTCGCAGGACTTCTTTACATCAATTTAACATTTCATAAATGCACTACCTATTTTATTCAATCTCCCGAAAGCATTTGATATAAGGGTTATATCAAGAGCTTTCTGTAATCTTATTAATTTAGTTCTCTTTGCATACTATCACTTTTTGGAATCTATAAATGTATAAATAAATATATTAATAAATAATTTTTCGTCCCTAACGGTTTCAAATATCCCTTATTTAAGTAGCAAAATTCTAAACGTTAAGTGCTCGTTTCAGCACCTTTCCATGATAATTCCAGCGAGTAGTTGTACGATCGGTTAGCTGTACTCATTATACTGACCTGATTGGAAAAGTGTTTTTATTTTACATTGTTACCATTGTTTTTTCTACAATTTTTATTTTTAGAACAATTTTCTTTTCTGTTAGTATTTTTAAAGCATCTGTATAATTATTCTGAAGGATTTAATGGTTTTAAAGTATTCTATTAATTAACTAATCATCAACACCAATTCAGACCAAAATCAGCGAGCGTATGTTTCATACTTCTAATCAATAAACTGTCAATACACGAATGTTATTTCCTGCACCATTGCTGGCCTGCGCCGACATCCAGGCCGCCGACTGCCTCTGCTGATGCTGCAGGCGATTGCTGACATGCTGACAACAAAGTGCCGTCAGCCAGTTTCACGTTCCAGGTTGTGATCTCGTCCTTCCTCGGTTAGTGTTTTCATTTCCAGGATTGAATTCTTGATAATCTGTTGCCAACTGATCAAGCTAAAAAAATTTACCTTAACTCGCCAACAAACAGTAGAGGACTTTCTGCTCAAAATGAATCATTTTTCGCCTTCTCTAGAATTAACACTTTCTCTTGATATAGAACTTAAACGCAAATTAATGTAGCGTTTTGCTGCTTTCTACTATAAATTAGTCAATTCATTAAAAAAAAAAACTGGGTCCTAACGTTCCATCGTCAGCTCAAAAGCCAGTAAGAATAAGAAAATTATAACCCAAATGAGAGTTTTATGTATCTCTGAAGCATGTAAATTACTTGGAAATGTGTTGAGAACCATTCTGTTAAGAAATGCACATTTTTCAAACAGAGTGGAAATCATTCAGTACTCTCCCAAACCACTAAGAAAACCCGGATAAAAACCAAATAAAGAATGGCTAGTACGTCGGAGTTTGAAGCCGACTCCAACGTACTTCCATGTATTCAGAATTAACTGTCACCCGCGACTTCGTATTCGTGGACGTAGAAATTTATGGTTGGAATTGCTTATAGAAAGCTGTGAGTTACGTAGAAGGTATCTCAAAAAGCACGGTGTAGGAATAATATGACGGGGGAGCAGTCACTATACCATTCTTCCATTGAACCTATCTTATGAAAAGAAGCAGTTTGTAGTAATATAGTCTGCTGCAGCGCAAATCCGCATCTATACTGTATAAAAAGTTATGCCTGTACATAAAATTTATGAACAGATCATACACAAACTGACTTCGACAGAAGCAAAGCCTTAGTGACCGATTTAACAAAAACATACACACGCTACCCGTCTGTCAGTCACCGGTTAGTTTTCATAATTTTATGACAAAATACGTTATTTATCACGAAAAAAACTATCATACGAACTTAGTTGTAAGATTTTATCAAGGTCAGCTTAGCCGTTTAGTTATGAAAACGTAACAAATAGACAGAAAGAGTTACTCTCGCATTTACAAAAATTAGTGTAGATGTAGCTGGCCGGCACGTCGGAGTTTGAACCTGTGACCGCCTACGTCCGTCTATTCAGAATGGGCATCAATAACACCGCCAGCCACGCTGCCTGGTGAAATCTGACACCGGCTGTCAAAATGACCGCCCAGGCGGACCCACAGACAGCGGCCACCGAAACACTTGCCTGTTGCGTCAGTAGCTCGCCAATTGAGAGCTGATTGTGACGGACAAGGTCGTGAAGCTCTCCCACAGACTACTGCTGTACATACCTCCCACGGAGTGGGCTCGGCTCCATAAGGGAGGGGGCATTTTATATACACATATCTAGCAAAATCTAGCAGCGATATAACCAGCTCATCACATTGCTACTGCTGATTTGAGTTTTTAATTTTACTGCCTCTATCCTGTCGTGAGAGATATCCTTCTTATTAGCTTAGAAACTCCACTCCCACGTCCACGAAGGTAGAAGAGATAATACGTTTCGCCCATATGTTAATTATTGTTATTATTATTTATTATTGTCGTATGTCCCCATGGGGTGTAAAGGTTTGGGAGAGACTATAATTGCCTTTTCCAACCAAATGTCAACCTCTCCTTCACGTGGTGTATCCTGTTTGCACGGATGAGGCTCTGGCAACTGAAAGATTCCCGGTATAAAGAGTCACCCACTACTTGCCCGCGGCCTCCAAAAGGAGGGCGGATGAGCGGGGAGAGGTTCAGGACACCCTCTAGCCCTTCGGGTTGGAAACGGCCCCTAAAGGCGGATGAATCAGAAATGATCAACGGCATGGGGATGCAGAAGGCAACGAGAAACCACTGCATTAAAGACCCAAAGGGTATCCCGAGGACATGCAATCCTCTCAAATTACATATATCATGATGGCTTCTTCCTGGGTAAAATATTCCGGAGGTAAAATAGTCCCCCAATCGGATCTCCGGGTGGGGACTACACAGGGAGGAGTCATCAGAATGGATAGAAACATTCTACGAGTCGGAGCGTGGAATGTTAGAAGTCTGAATAGGGTAGGTAGGTTAGAAAATCTAAAAAGGGAGATGGAACACCTTAAGTTAGATGTTGTTGGGATTAGCAGGATTAAATGGAAGGACGCACAGAATTTCTGATCTGTGGAACACAGGATAATTAGCACACAAGCTGTTAATGGAGTCACTGATGTAGGATTTGTAATGAATAAGAAAGTAGGGAAACGGGTGAGTTATTATGAACAGTTTAGTGACAGGATTATTCTGATGAGATTAGAAACCAAGCCCACCCCAATCACGTTAGTACAAGGGTATATGCCAACGTCACAGTAAGATGACGAAGAAGTAGAAAAAATATAGACGGAAATTGAAGAATTAATCCAATATGTAAAGAGAGAGAAAAATCTAATAATCATGGGTGATTGGAAAGCGATAGTGGGAGAAATAAAAGAGGGGAATACTGTAGGAAGTTTTTGTATAGGAGAAAGAAATGAGCGAATAAGCAGGTTGCTAGAATTTTGTGAAAGATATAAGCTAGTAGTGGCGAACACACTGTTTAAGAACCATGCAAGAAGGATATACACCTAGAAACGTCCTGGGGATACAGGAAGATATCAGCTTATATCATGGTCAAACAGAGATTCAGGAATCAAATTATGGACTGTAAAGCGTACCCAGGAGCAGACATAGACTATGACCATAATTTGACAGTAATGGAGTGCAAGCTGAAATTCAAGCGAATAAAGAAGCAGCATAAACAGAACAGACTGGAAATTAATAAACTGAAACAATCTTGTACGAGGGAAAAATGTGCAGAAATGGTAGACTTAGGTCTAAGAAATAACTGTGAAAGAAGCTCAACAAAGGACGAATGGATTGCATTAAAGACCGAAATAATGAAAGCTGGTAAAGAAACGTTAGGCTTTAGGGAACAAGCTGCTAGAAAATCTTGGACCACAGGAGAAATTTTGGAGCTGATGGATCAGAGGGAAGGTACAAAAATGCTCAGGATGATGCAGGAATAGAGCAATACAGGCAATTTAGAAATCAAATTAACAGGAAATGCGATAAAGCAAAAGAAAAATGGCTAGAAGAAAAGTGAGAAGAAGTAGATAAGCAAATGGTCAAAGGTAAAGTAGATGTTGCCTATAGGAAGATCAAAACAGAATTTTAGAGAAATGAAGAAAAGAGATGTGAACATTAAAGCCGCGTATGGGAAACCTCTTAAGCTCAGACGATAGAGCTAACCGATGGAAGGAATACATTGAGAAACTGGATGTTGGGGACGATTTGAACAACAGCGGAATTGAAAAGGAAGGAGATGTCAACATTGATGACTTAGGAGATCCTGTTTTGAGTACAGAATTTAATTAAGCTCTGAATGGCTTGAAAGCAGGAATTGATGAGATCCCTGCAGAACATCTTAAATCCCTAGGAGAAGAAGGAATCGAAAGATTATTCAAACTGATATCAAAAAGTTATGAAACAGGAGAAATTCCAACTGATTTCTACAAAAATATCATCTTCACCCTTCCGAAGAAAGCACAAGCCGACAAATGTATGGTCGAGACGCGCCGTACCTGCTAGCATATGCGGCAAAGTTGAGAGGCGTCGCCTAACATGCTCCGAGGGAATCGCGCCTTACGACGGTTAGTCGCTCCTGCATTGTGGTTAGATACGTGACATCATCTTCTCGTATTTAGTGTAAAGTGTGTTGCTTAAGTGCTAATTCCTGTATTGTACAGATTTTAAGCCTGGAGATAGTAACAGCAGTCGCCTAAGTGATTACGCGTAACCTACGAAAAGCCGTAATCAAGATAGCCGGAGACCCATACTCGACGCTTCATTCAACTGACGAGTACAGCGAATCTTTTTTTTTTGTTTTATTTTTGTTTTTTATTTTTTTAGATCTTTACACTTCGTCAACGTCGAGGTCATTATAGGGGGGAGATGATGGGGGCAAGGAACGGCAAGGAGTTCAGCCATTGTCTTTTAAAGGAATCATCCCGGCATCTGCCTAGAGTGATATCGGGAAACCACGGAAAACCAAAATAGCTGGACTGTGATTTGAACCGGGGTCCTTCCGAATTCCAGGTCAAATACACAAAGATTGAAATATGTTAACCTCTAACTAGATCGTGCAGCTTCTTGTATCTTGTTAAGAATGTTTCCTTCCTTTCCTTGCCAATGATTGAATATTAGAAAGATCAAATGTCTAATAGAACAATATAGTTCTTTTCAAAATTTGGTGCAGTACTTACAAATGCTTTCTGCTGATTTCATCCCGATCTAAACATACTAGTGAAGCTTAAAAAGAAATTCGAAAATAAAACTTCTGAAAAAACGATGAGAACACGTATTATTGGGTTTGCAAAGAAACTGATCAGCTACCAACAGCCTTGCTTGGCGCATATTACGAAGCTATTGTAAAAAATTGGTATAGACCATCCATGGCAGTGATAACATAACTTTTTTCTCTAGGTTGGTAGATCTTTCCTTTTTTTTACTAATGTTTTTACGCCTCGTTGACGGTTAAGATCATTAGAGGCGGGATGGGACTGGGGACAAGGAACGGGAAGGAATTCGGCCATGGCCTTTTTGAAGGAAGCATCCCGGCATTCGCCTGGAGTGATTTGGGTAAACCATGGAAAATCCAAATCTGGATGCCCGGACGGGGATTCGAACCCGCGACTTCCCGAATAATGTTACCACCTTATCGATTTTGTCGCTAGATTTAGTGACTTTTGGAGTTCGATAGCGATTTTCTTAAATATGTTATCGCTAAAAAAATATTTGGTGATTTTTAGTGATATTCAATCTTGCAGAGTTTCCAAAAATGTACTCGCCACGCTACACAGTTATAACTAGAATAAAGCATTACAGAAAAAGTCTTTGACCACAGATATAACACTTTAATCTATACGTTTTTAGCTGTTCCTGCCTTGACTTAGGTTGTTTCAGTTTTAGTTAGCGTCGAAGTGTTCGAGAAAGTTATACAAATAAAATTTTGCTGTTCCTGTGGTGTGTGAAGTGGTATCTATCGCTCACTATGGAAGTGCCACAGAAAAAGAAGGCTGTGTATACACAAAAATATCGGAAAGAGTGGGAAATTAAAGAAGAGTTTAAAATGTGGTTACGGCCTGTGATAAACGATTCTACAAGAGCTTTTTGTACCTTTAGTCATTGTGAAATATTGGCAAGAATTAACGATATAAAGAAACACTGTGAAACAAACAAACAAACAAACACAAAGACAAATGTGAAGTAATTTCCAAAAACAGACGTATTGAATTTTTGCCAGCATCTAAAGATAATATGGACTCCGTTAAAGTTGTAGGTACGTTATGCCTGTTTATTGCAGAACATAAATCCATAACGCACATTGACCACTTGTCTGAAGCTCTGAAGAAATGTATTAGTGATTCGAAGTCTGTAATGAATGTGAAAATGCACAGAACGAAATGCACTGAGGTAATTAAAAATGTTTTAGCTACTCATTTCAAACAGATGCTTTTGGATGACATTGGTTCTCAAAAGTATAGTGTACTTTTAGATGAATCTACTGACCTCAGTGTATCAAAATTATTGGGCATAGTCATTAGATATTTTAGCAGAACGCAAAATACAGTCATATCTGCATTTATAGCATTGGAACCATTGAAGAGCGCTGATTCTCGTGAAATTGCTACTGCCTTGGTAAACTGTTTACAATACCATGGTTTTTTATTGAAGGACTTGATTGGAATTGGGGTAGATAATGCCTCTGTCATGACTGGGATTAATAATGGCGTACATAATATATTGAAAAATGAATACGGCTTACCCAATTTAATTATTGTTAGATGTATGATTTTGAATGATTTTGAACATACTGCTTGCAGCAACGGTAAATAGTTGAACAGATGTACAGTACAGCCAACCAGTTGCATCGATAATTCTAATAGTCTTTACCGGTTTCGACCAACATAAGCTGGTCTTCTTCAGAAGCACCTACTATCATGCTATAAAAGAGAGTAAAAACTCTTGTCATTTTCAAGGTATAATCCCTTATGTCATATTAAAATCAAGATAAAAACCATCAAAATACAATATTTACCGTACCTAGTGGGCGGAGATGAACATGTGCTTGTACAAGCACACTGCGTCAACTGACTAATCTGTTGTAAACATTCTACTAGGAAGACTTTATAGGAGGCGCTACATGCGGGCGCATTCACGTAAACAAGGATCGATTTCGTGAACTTAACTATCGATAATTAGAATAAGATTTAAAATCGAATACATTGTGTTAGACTTGGTAACAAGTACATGTTTTACATAACTATATAATATTTTATATCGCTTAAATGTAACAACAAGCCATTTTATAGGTTTTCTGAGGAGAATAACATCGATTACTTGTTAATAAGTATAGGTCTGAAGCCTTCAAAGAATCGTCTGTTCGCGAGTTGCAACTGATCGTTTAACATATTATTGACATTTTTTTCTAAATGTTTAAAAATTTCTAGTTCTTCAAATAAGTCCATTTTACGTCCTTTGACCTCTTTATGCAAAATTATGGTGTCTTTTAAAGCTCTGGGGACATGGTTTGTCTTGTGTAAGTGTTCAGCAAATGTAGAGTTACGTATGTTGTTGCCATTCTTACTTAATAAATGCTCTTTGTATCTTGTTTTAACTGCTCTGCCTGTTTGACCTATATAATATTTGAAACAATTATTGCAACTAATTTTATAGATTCCAGAATTAGAGAATGGGTCGTCAACTGTCTTGAGATTGTGTATGAGGCTTTTCTTTAAAGAATAAAAAATCTGAGCTGAATTTCCTTGACCTTAAATTGTCAATAGCAGACTGCTACATTAACTTTGACATATATCGTAAACCCACATATTCAGATAATATCATCCCTGCTGATTCAAATCATCCACAATCCCATAAAGTAGCATTTTTCCGTTCCGCTATTAATCGAGCGCTGACAACTCCTCTGTCGCATAACGACCTACTAAAAGAAATAAATATAATAAAAACAATTGCGGTTAATAATGGATACGATCCACATTTAGTAGATGCTATTGTTAGTAAAAAAACTATGAAAAATTGCTCTACATTACAAACAAATAGATCCCTCCTTAGTAAAGAAGAACACAGTAAGTTCATTTCGATCCCCTTTTTAGGGAACGTATCATATAGAATAAAGCGCTTACTAGAGAAGAAATATGACTGCAAAATAACATTTGCCGCGAGCAATTCTTTAAAGAAAAGCCTCATACACAATCTCAAGACAGTTGACGACCCATTCTCTAATTCTGGAATCTATAAAATTAGTTGCAATAATTGTTTCAAATATTATATAGGTCAAACAGGCAGAGCAGTTAAAACAAGATACAAAGAGCATTTATTAAGTAAGAATGGCAACAACATACGTAACTCTACATTTGCTGAACACTTACACAAGACAAACCATGTCCCCAGAGCTTTAAAAGACACCATAATTTTGCATAAAGAGGTCAAAGGACGTAAAATGGACTTATTTGAAGAACTAGAAATTTTTAAACATTTAGAAAAAAATGACAATAATATGTTAAACGATCAGTTGCAACTCGCGAACAGACGGTTCTTTGAAGGCTTCAGACCTATACTTATTAACAAGTAATCGATGTTATTCTCCTCAGAAAACCTATAAAATGGCTTGTTGTTACATTTAAGCGATATAAAATATTATATAGTTATGTAAAACATGTACTTGTTACCAAGTCTAACACAATGTATTCGATTTTAAATCTTATTCTAATTATCGATAGTTAAGTTCACGAAATCGATCCTTGTTTGCGTGAATGCGCCCGCATGTAGCGCCTCCTATAAAGTCTTCCTAGTAGAATGTTTACAACAGATTAGTCAGTTGACGCAGTGTGCTTGGTACAAGCACATGTTCATCTCCGCCCACTAGGTACGGTAAATATTGTATTTTGATGGTTTTTATCTTGATTTTAATATGACATAAGGGATTATACCTTGAAAATGACAAGAGTTTTTACTCTCTTTTATAGCATGATAGTAGGTGCTTCTGAAGAAGACCAGCTTATGTTGGTCGAAACCGGTAAAGACTATTAGAATTATCGATGCAACTGGTTGGCTGTACTGTACATCTGTTCATCTGTTCATTGTTAGATGTGTTTGCCACTCTCTGCAATTAGC
The DNA here is from genome assembly GCA_031002005.1 of Vandiemenella viatica. NCBI lineage: Eukaryota > Metazoa > Arthropoda > Insecta > Orthoptera > Morabidae > Vandiemenella > Vandiemenella viatica. Next base: position 54,147,678 of record CM061914.1, on the reverse strand, counting down.
AGTGTCACATGCTTCTGAGCAAACATTACCATCAAATATAGAATTTCTCATCAGAGAAACGTATAAATGGTTCTCACATTCACCTAAACGTTGTGATGAGTACAGAGGAATATTTGAGGCGTTAAATTGTGGTGAAAAGCCGTTGAAAATATTGAAGTCTTGTGACACTCGTTGGCTGTCTATTGAAGAAACAGCGACCAGGATTTTATCACAATGGGAAGAATTAAAATTGCATTTTCTTAGGAATAGAGATAATTGATTTACAGCCGATTTACTTCATTCTATGTACGCCGATGAGACTAATCGCCTTTATATGTGCTTTTTAAGGAGCATTCTGAATGATGTACAAATTGGAGTAAAGAGCTTTGAAAGTGAGGATTCAAATCCTGTTGCCTTGCTGAACACATTGATGACATTGTTTCGTTCTATTTGTAATAGGGTATTAATGCCTTCAGCGGCAACAACTGACAAAGATTATTTGTCAATTAAAATAGAAAACCACTTGAAACCGGTACCCTACTTAGGATATCTTTTTGAATCTCAAGTGCAAAAGACATCATTACCCACCGATGTCATAAATACAATCAGGAAAGGTTGTATTGACTTCATTACAAAATTAGCAAAAGAGATTCAGCAAAGACTTCCTTCCAACTTTATTATTTTGGAGAAAATGTGTCTTTTGACTGTGGAAAATACTCTTCGCCAGGTCAAACACAACAAAATAGTAGATCTTGCCTCAGAACTCGGATTTGATGACGAAAAAATTGACAAACTCCTTCAGCAATGGCATGGTATTAATTATGTTCAATGGAGCGCTTCAAAAAATGTAATTGAATTCTGGGCTGAAGTTCGAAAATACAAGAAGCTGGAATTAATACCTTTTTGGAGTTATCTGATTTAGCCATATCCGCTTTATCACTTGCTCATTCGAATACCGAAGAAGAAAGGATTTTTAGTACAATGAACATTGTTAAAAACAAATTGAGAAAGAGAATGTCTGTAAATACTCTTAATAGCATTCTTTTTATAAGTAATCAGTTGAAAATTGTAAAAAAAAAAAAAAACTGCTACAGTTACGAGTTTCCGGCTGATGTGATTGCTGCAATTGGTAAAGATGCTAAATACTCTTTTAAATCTAAGACTGACGATTCATCTCATCCTTCCACATCTGCAAGTTCTGTAACTCCACTAATAGATCAAGGTGATGAAGAAGAAATACCTATTGAAGAATTTGATGTTGATTTTTAATAAAATATTATGTTTAATTTAATGAAAATCCTAATTAATAAAATATTTTTATATTACTTACATAAAAATTTTCCTTTATTTTATGTAGCGATTTCTAGCGACTCTTTTAGTTCTAAATATCCCGTAATCTAGTGAGTTTTGAGACCATGTCAAGCGACTTTTGATTTCGTAAGGTGGCAACACTGCTCCCGAATGCGAGTCCAAAGGAAACATGATAACCGCCACTATCATCATCTCCTTATCGACCGTCTCCTTTCTCGAGAAATTTGTAGATTTTAAACGAGAAACAAACTGGGGAAAAGTTTCATGGGAAGGTAGGTAGTTTTGACCCTTGTTTCAGCCTACAAATTATTTTCAAAAATATATATATATTAACATTGTAAATGCTGTACTCGTTGCAAGGATACGCCTTAGCAACAGACGAAACAAATCGTGCAGATGGATTCAAATATTCATTTTTCCTAAGCGGGACCATTTAGCATGTAAGTGTACTGTAAACATACTCCTAAGTACATAATTACTGGCTGTATGGCAACGACAAAAACCGACTGCAAATCAATATGGCCACACAGGTAAACAGACGTAGACCAGCACTTCGTCCAATTTGCATAAAGTGCGTACTTTGAAGACAGGAGTACTGTTAACACGAAAAAAAGAGTTGTTAATAGAATCCTTTTTTTATTATTATTTTTTTTTTTTTTTTTTTTTTTTTTTTTTGATAAGCCATCCGTGAACTTTTCAGCTCTGAGCCTTCTCTAACAGCAGCTTAACATTATGCCCCAATTTCACTGAACACTATTCATATTAAGAAATTACAATGCGTAGTGAGAACGGTACAGGTTGCATCAAGTCTACACCATTCCATGGATAACCTACAATCAGCCTCATAGTTCCAACATCTTCATGCTTGATTCAAAAACTTACTGCTTATAATTTAAAGCATATGGACTGAATACTATATAATTTCGTAAGCTCACTTATTCACTCACCTCGATAGTTATTGGCTGGAGAACGGTGTCACGTGTCAGCCTCCGCACGCAAAACATCGACCAGAGATATCTTTAAAAGAAATTCGAGGTTGTGTTCTCTATTTAATAGCTAAGCATCTGCTACCAAATTAATTGCCATAATACATTCATTAAGTTTGCTTTTCGTAGCGTTTTATAGTTATAAAATATCGATAAACTTTACGTCTGAAAAAACGTGGATCTCTTTTTCAGTAACATTTTGCTAATGAAACCAACTTAAAAAAAAAAAAAAACTTTAAAAAATTAAATTACTCATGGTCTCTGCTGTAACCTCGAATGCCAATTGTCATTCCGGCTAAGGATAAATTTCAATTTAATTAAAACTATCACTAATTTTGTTGTTAACCAAAGTTTATGCATTACGATTTATTTGCTTTTCAGTTATTTTCGTGACAACTTTGGTTAATGGTCTTTCTACATGTTCGCTGTATTTTATTTTTTTTCTCTGCCTCTGCGGCTTTGATTGAGGTCCCACTACCTTCGGTAGTATAACTTCTAGGTGTTAGGATAGGGTGTTTATTTTTGGGACACTTTTTTATTTCACTTTCAGGGAAAAAACCAGGGCTATGACCATCTAGGATGGTCTTAATGGTGAAAAAACCCCTGCGGAGTTCACGTACTGTGCTCCTCTATGTTGGCTGGTATAGAATCCTGAGGGGAACTTTATACTTATGCCAACGTCTCGGCATTACCGTTCCAATCGACTCAGTTCTTTCGTCTCTGGCGTCGTTCAATTTCTAGTGGAATTTTTCTGTTAGATTATGTATTTAGGTATTAATTAAGGGAATATTTGTCTCGTTACGTAGAGTTTCTATTGGTGTATATCTGGGTGCGTTTTGGATCATCCTTAGACATCTGTTCTGGAGTAGCTGGATTTGTTGTAGATTGGTTTGGCTTGCCAGCCCCCATATTTGGCATCCGTACATTAAAAATGGGAGAGTAACCGATTTGTATATTCTTATTTTTGTGTTAAACTGTAGGTTGCTGCTTCGTAATACTGGTGAAAGGTTGGAAATAATTGCTAGTCCTTTTGTCTTCCTATCCATGATATGTTGTCTAAAAAGTAATTTGTTATCCAGTAATATACACAGGTACCGATGTTCTTTAACCCAGGGGATATTTTGGTTCAAAATTTTTAAATTCTTGTTTATTTCCGGCCTTTTTTTGTGAAATAGATTCCCGCACATTTTCCAGGATTGATTTTGATTTTATACCTTCTGCACGATTTACTAATTTCGTCTAGTCCTTGTTGCAGGTGAGTAACGTTAAGGTCATGTCTTCTTCCTGATGTGTACTCAGTAGTGTCATCGGCAAACTGTGCCAGATTCACATAAGGCGGGGTTGGGATTTTGTTTGTATAAACTTTGAAAAGTGGCGGTGTGATCACCGATCCTTGCGGAATTCCAGCTGGAATCGGAAGAATTGAAGACCTCTGTCCGTCAAATTCTACGTAGAATTTTCTGTCGGCTAAGTAACTACCGATGAATTTAATGTAGCAGTGTTTAATAGCCGTTTGAGTCCATAATTCCTGTATAAGTTTAGCGTGCCAAACCTTGTCATAAGCTTTTTCTATGTCTAAAAATACTGCTGCTGCAGATTTGCTAAAGTTAAAATTTTTTGTTATATCTTCTGTAATACGGAGGAGTAGAGTTGTTGCAGCTACGCGGTTTTGAAATCCGAATTGTTCTGGTCTTATCGTCTTTTCTTCTTCGAGACTGGTGTTAATCCTCTTCAGAAGTATTCTTTCTAGTATCTTTGATGTTGACGAAAGAAGACTAATTGGGCGGTAGTTTACAGCTTGGCGGTGGTCTTTTCCACGTTTTTGTATGGCTTTAATTTTTGCTACCTTCCATGCTGTGGGATAATAACAATTTAGGAGACAGCTGTTAAAAATTCTAGTCAAAAGTACTAATCCCTTTTTCGGCAGGTTTTTCAAATGTATGTTTTTTATTTTGTATTGTCCTGGGCTTTTATTTTTTGCAAGATTCTTTATTATACTTCTTACTTCCCTCGGGGTTGTAAGCTCTGGCTGGTCTGCAGTTGGTTGTTGGAGGATTTCCAATGCTTGGCTTTCAGTTTCCTCGGCTTGTCGAATCTCTGCTGGTGTAAGTTGGTACTCCGCTGTGGTATACTGAGATGCGAAGTTTTCAGCTAATAATTCAGCCTTTGCTACAGGTAGGAAGCAAGGCCTTGCCGGACCATTTATCGCGATGTTCGCTTGTCGAGGTTCTTTTAAGGCTCTAATTAGTTGCCATGTCTCTTTGTTCTGCAACAAAAGGCTTGACATTTTGTCCTCCCACTTTTCAGTTCTTCTTTCTTGTAGTCTAGCTTTTAGTTGCCGTGCGAGTTGGAGGTATTGTCTCTTGTGCCTTGGATCACGTTACCACTGCCAAAGTTTTCTGTATCTGTTTCGCAGATATCTCAAATCTTCCAAAATGGCTGGAAGCTCCTCTCGTTGATGGTTATCCAAAACGATTGTAGTGGAGGCTCTTCTTTCCGCTTCTAAAACTACCTTGTCGAAGTGTTGTATAGCTGCTTCGATTCGCTCTGTGGTAGAGACATTATATGTGGTTCGTATCTTATTGTGGATAAGTTTAGTAAAGTGGTTCCAGTCAGTTTCTTTTACTTTCTTTGGTTTCACGTCAGAGTAGAGCCATCTTTGAATAGTGAGCAGTACAGGGAGGTGATCTGATGAAAGGTCATTCAGCGTTGACAATTCTATGTGTCCGGAAATATCTTTGGCGATTATAATGTCCAGCACGTCTGGTCTATGTCTCGGGTTGAAGGGAATATGTGTCGCTTCTGATGGTCCGATGACTTCTAAGTTCCTGATATCGCTCATTTGAACAACCGTTCGCCTCTTCTGTTACTTGTTCTTGAATTCCAAATGGGGTGTTTGGCATTAAGATCTCCACCAATTATTACCTTGTTGCCCACAGCCATTATCAGGTCTAAGTCCTGTTCATGTAAGTTCTTATTTGGGGCTAGATACGCACTGACAAATACTATGTATCCTTCTCTTGAGTGAATGCACACGGCTGTGGCCTCTAGGTCTATAAGTTTTGGCTTGATTATTGGAGCGTGTGACAGGTTTTTGCGTATGGCTACAGCAGTGCCTCCTCCTCTTTGTCCTACTCTATCCGTTCTGAAAATTTGGTATCCAGTTAAACGAAAGGTGTCTGTTGGCTGAAGAAAAGTTTCTGTTATTAACAAGATGTCAACTTCTTCTCTGTTGAGAAAGGTCAGTAGTTCGTTTCTCTTGTTCTTAACGTTGTTTGCATTCCATATAGCTGCTGTCATGTTTTTCAGATAGGGTGTTTGCGCCATTATTTCGCTAGGGCCATTACACCTTCACGCAAGACTAGTAGTTCTTGCAATCCTCGTGCTTTTTTTATTTGTTCTTTTTAAGATTTTGAAGAATTTTTCCATTTCTGAACCTAAAAAACTGGGTATGTCATCGGTTTCGTCCTCTGTTGATTCATTCTTATCTTTCTTGTTGTGTTGGGACTTCTTTTGGCGGTCGTCATCGGATTCGTCTTCCATATAATCATTACTATCTTTCTTCTTCTTCTGATTTTTTCTTTTTTTGGTCTTGTCCGTTTTTATTTGTTGACTGAGACTTATTTTTTGATTGATCATCCCCTGAAAGGGCGTTTGCGTATGAGCGAGTCTGTTGGCTGCTCTTGTTCGGTTCAGTCATTCTTTGTTTTATTCTTCATAAGTTGTCTGTTTCAGTGTCTCTTCCATCTTTTTCTTCTTGTTGCTTATTTGTGCGTGGCGGGCGTAGCAGTTTCTGATACTCTGGGCAGCCTCGCCAAGAGGCTGCATGATCTCCCTGGCAATTGGCACACTTTGCTTTTTCAGTTTTGGGTAAGCGGCAATCCTTTGTCAAGTGTGACTTTGCACACTTGACACATCGGCTTGGAAGGTAGCAATAATTTGAAGTATGTCCGTGCCTCTGGCATTTGGTACATTGGGGTGGACCGTTCTGAGAACGATACCGTTCTATTTGTACTCTCATATAAAGGATAGCTCGTTCGTTGTAGATTCTGTCCGAGTGCTGACCGCTTGGCAAAGTTACAGTGTATGTTGGGAGGGGGATGAGCTCCCTTGTCTCCTGATTTCGCTTTTTAAATTGATGGACCGCTTGAATGTCGTAGCCTTTGGCTCTGAGATCTTCCTCAATTTCTTCAGTTGCTATGGAGGGTGGTAGACCTTTAATAACAACTTTTAGAGGCCGGTCTTCTTGAATCTGATAGCTGTAATGGTTGATACTGCTCTTCTTAAAGAAGTTCTGGATGATTAAGTGGTCTTCTTTGCATTCCGCCTAATATTTCATGAAATCTCCTCTAAATACGCCTTTCAGTTCTCCAGTTATAATGCTCTTTAGTCGTTCAAATCCGTGTGATTCATTTTTCCAAATACAACGATTGAAGGAAGGTGTTGTTTTGGTTGGGCCGTGGTTTCGTTGGAATTTCCCGGCTGTTCTTCCAAGGTTTCATTTGTTTTTGCTGGTTCTGTGTCATGTTCTGCACCAAGTATTTCAAACCTATTATTGGTTGTGATTTTGAAGGGTTCCCTTGTTTTGTTAGTTCCTTGGTATAGTCTTTTTGGAGTACTTTTTCTTCTGTTTCTATGTTTGGATGCTTGTTGTTCCATTTGAATGTTTCTGGTAGCTAGTTCTTTTTGATAGTTCTCACAATCATTATTTTCTTCATCTTCTTCATACTGGCATTCTACTGATTCGGTATTTTCGTCCACTTCTTCTTGGTCTTCACTTTCAGTCGATCCTAGGTATTCTTTGTTGTTATCGTCTTCATACTGGCTGTTGTTCAGTGGTGCTTCAGTAGCATCAGCCCAGTGTCGTTGCCGTTTATTTGCTCGTCGGGGCATGCTGCATACAACTATGTAACAACATACGTTTGTGCGTGGTACCTAACAGGGAGTGTTGATCTGTACCCTTAGTTATCATCGCTAGGTATCCGGGTACAGACACAACCCTACGCTTGCGCTCGGGGGTTCCACTCCACTTGGGAGTGGGCCGTGGAGCGGTAATTACCTGATTCTAAGGTGGTTTAACTAAGTCCTTGCTTGATAACGACGCAGCACGATCTGTCGAGGCCCGGCTCCAACCGGGTCCGCGATGGCCGAATACGAGCTAGGCCCGGAACGGAGCTGCCAAAACTTGTGTGGTCTCACAGATGGCCGAATACGAGCTAGGCCCGCTACAGAGCTGCCAAAACTTGCGTGAATTCGCAGATGGCCGAATACGAGCTAGGCCCGCAACGGAGCTGCCAAAACTCTGCCCTCCAGTGAAACGGAACGAACGAACAATGTCTTTGCGTACTGCAATCACGAAACACTCCCTTACTCGGAGAGTCTTCGCTGTACTTGAGTTATTATGTTTCCATATTATTAAAAAGTTGACCAATGAATTGCCAGAATAGTGTATTCGGTAACATATTTGGTCTGATGTCAACTTAAAATAACCTAATAACTCGCTGTACTTGAGTTATTAGGTTATTTTAAGTGGACATCAGACCAAATATGTTACCGAATACACTATTCTGGCAATTCATTGGTCAACTGTTTAATAATATGGAATATCTATTAAGTTCTCTGGCCGTTACAGATACTATGACCAATGATTACATTATTAGTGTTTACCCAGTCTCAATAAAAATAAAATAAAATAAAAAATCGTGATGCTTTCGAAGCAAACAGGATTTTTTAAATTTTGCAGAGTGAACTTTCAGGGTCAAATACAAGTCAAGTTTCTATTTAAGCAATTATACGATTGCGCTATCGTTCCTGTTCGTGATTAATACCTACCTCTATTAATTTTTCTGAGTTCTTCAAGCTCAGAGATTTTATTCACTCTGAAACACAAGTCAGGTTTATATTTGGTCAAGTCAGGTCAACCTGTCATAATCTTTCATCCAAAAACTCGAACTATTCTAGACCCGTGACGATACGCAAAAAACAGTCACGGGCTTACACTAGTTCAGAATAAAATGCGTCTCGTGGTGAAGACTTTTAATGGTGGCAACATAAAACCTTCATAATGACAGGAGGGGGAGGAGGGAGCTGTGAGGCATTACCAAGATATTTTCTTCACATTTACCACTCAAGAAAACAAGAAAAAAAATATTAAAAAAAGGAAACAGAGAAATCGCCACGAATGAAATGAAAAATGCCGAAAAATGAGATGATTACGCAACTGCAAAATACCAACATACTGCAAAAATGCCATATATATTGGTACAGTGATAACATCGACCTTAACAGTCCGTGTTTGTGGTCTTCCTAACAGTTATTGTTACGCAGAAATTCATCCTGTATCAGGATAAAAATTTCGCAAAATTCACAAGGTAAAGTCCCTTTAGGAAATCCACCTTCGAGTGTTGCATTTTAATACAAGGGAAACAATCGATTTCCTCTCTTAATCCATCAAGTCAAGCCGTAGCTCTAATGAAGCAAAGCGATTTAAAAAAAAAAAAATAGTAAATTTCGTGTGAGAGAAACTTAAACGTCAAAAACATATTACAACGGTGAAATTAACCGACATTTCAAGTGATTTGTATTAATTTTGTAGCGCCAGCAGCACCTGATAGCTGCGCGACCCACTCATATTTTGGAATCTGAAAAATAAAATAATCACAACATAATTTGCTCCCTTTATTATGGAATACAGGCGGACAGTTTACATAAATTAAGAAGAATATAATCATGTGACTTCGGGGCCTTCAAACAAAGATTTCTCCACATACCAAAGAGTGCAGCGTCAGAATATACCTGGGTGACACCAGATAATTCTTTAATGCAACAACAATGTGCTCGGTACAGATAGCTACATTTGATGCTGGTTTTGCTAGCTTAATTAAGGTTTTTCTGTATATTTTTAACTGTTGTAAACTTTTCTGTGTGACATATGCTGAATGAAATATGAATAGCTACGGCAGTTGAAATACTATTCAAATGTACATAGGAAAAGGTTATTTATGGTAACATTGATTTTCTGACTGTATACCGCGTATCACCAGATTTCTCTCAAATTTCTAGACGATATCCAATGAACATTCAAAATATTGCAAACCAATTACTGCAACCTACACTTTTCATCAGGAAATTCAATAGCGCTTGCTCTTATGATTCATTATCAAAGTATGCTGGGATTTAAGACGGTCTTTTTGTTATATCATTCTTTTCGTGTGATTCTTCCCCGTCCAACTTTCAAACGATGCAATGTCTGATAGTTGCGAATAATTCAAACTGTGTATCTATGATTAGTTACAGGCAACGTTATCGTTTTGCTGGGATTCTGATCTGAAAAACTTTGTAAACGGATAACGTTCGTGGGGAATTATTGGAGAAGTACATCACTGCAGAAATACGAATTTACACAACAGTGAAGGTAGTAATTGAGAGATAAAAGTCTTTCGAAATGATTTATTGCTGAACCTTGAGTGGGTGAGGTAGGTAAAGAACAATGAAGCTCCATTAAGCAGATCAAGATTGGAATAAACGCTACAGTGCCGCACGTGTTCCCTTCTGGAAACTGTTGAGAAGGGGAAGAAAGTGTGGGGAACGATCGAGGGATCAGTACGTTAGAACAGTGGAACCATCTACATGAGCATAAATACGTCTACAATCTACACTAATATTATACATGTGAAAACTACTCTGTCTCACTTTCTGTTTTTACGTTTTTACGACTAAACGCCTTGATGAAATTTAACGAGGAAACACTATGTATCGTTAGGAAAGACGTAAGATACTTTTTTTGGGAAATTATATTTCATCAAGAAATTTTGAAAACCGTATGGTGATAAACAGACGGGTGGTGTGTGTATGTTATATCGGTCACTCGAGCTTTGTTTCTTTCGCAGTCAGTTTGCGTATGATCAGGTTCAGTAGTAGAAGGGTATCGTGATGGCTTTCCCATTATGTTATTCCACCTACATATTTTTGGTGAAATCTTTCACGAACCTTACAGCTTTCTATATCCAATTCCAGCAATAAAATTCTAAGTCCACCCGTACGAAATCGTGGGTAATTGCTAGTGACGTATAAATACAATCCGTGTAAGTAAGAATCGAACCTCGCGCATTTCCGTTCTCTAATGACCTAAAAACATTGTGGTGCGCACTGATACTAGTATCGTTCAGTCATGATTAAGTAAATTATAAACTAGGTTCTAAGCCAACCGATTTGAACGGAGTGTTCTGGATAATCTTTTCTTCGCAGTTTCTTATCTAAATAGAATTGTTATAAAATAAAGCCCAGTGTTGAACATACTTCGGTTTTAGTTTACATCGTGACACTGTTGAAACTACTTGCATGCACATCAAATAATAAGATTAGTAATACGGCGTAAGTAAGAGAAAAGTACATTAAAATGTCCACGCGTTCTCACATCTCTTTTTCATTACCCAAGACTTAGATCCATATAGCATAATTTGATCAGCTGGAAAAAGTTCTGTATTAAGTTGTTATTGAAAGGAAAGGATATTAAAAAATAATTCCAAGCAACTTATGTTAATCCATATATATACAGGGTGTTACAAAAAGATACTTTTTTAATTTCTTCAAGGTCGTTTTTTCTGCTAAGTGTTAATGTTTCACTTGCATAGAGAACTGTTGGTTTTATCGCTGTGTTGTAATGCCAATTTTCGTCTGTCTTGACATATATTTTTTGTTGTAGAGATTTTGGACTAGCCCTAATGCTTTTTTTACTTTTTGGAGGCGATTTTGCTGTGTGATTTTCTCATGGCCTGTCGGTTCGATGAATTCTCCAAGGTATTTAAAGTATGGTACCCTGTTGATTTTACCGTATTTTGTTCTCAAACTTGCTATTTCTGTCTTTGAACATATGAATTCAGCTTTCTCGAATGAGATTTGTAATCCTTATATATATATATATATATATATATATATCCTGGTCCAAGCCGCAGCTTGGACAAAGTTCCTATTTACTGTACAAGCGCAATACTGATTGTGTAATTCGTCCAATAGAGCGGGATAGAAACATCAAAAATACACTGGGAAAATACATAGAAATTTATTTTAAAAATGAACCTAGTGAGATCTGTAATATTGCAGTAAAACCACTTTTCAGTTGTTACTGTCAAAGTAATGAGAATACCTGACCATAACTATGTAATTATTTTATTTTCATAGTTTCTTAATATCTATGCAAACTTTCAAATAATTCGGAAGTCTGGCAGTGGGTGAAAATTGAATTGAAAGATTCTATTACATACATACATATATACATACATAATACACATACACACATACATATAACGTGCACACACATAAGTACACACATGCACACATACACACATACACACTTTCACACATACACACTTACACACATACAAACTTACACACTTACACACATACACACATACACACTTACACACTTACCCACATACACACCTTCACACTTAAACACATACACTCATACACACTTACACACATACACACATACACACATACACACACACACACACACACACACACACACACACACACACACACACACACACACACACACACACATACATACATACATACATACAGACATACAGACATACATACATACAGACATACATACCTACAGTGATTGGCCAGATTATTAGGCCACCTCCAAGAAAAGATGTAAAATATTCAGTCTGCTTTTACTTTTCATATTTCTTGTTAAGTTCATAGTCATTTAACAATTGGAATGCATCACTCACTTATTGTCGGCCAATAATATGTAATCCTGATATATACACACATGATACACGCAAAAGTTTTTTAATTATTTATCTGTGGATACACCCAGAAACTCTGGTCTGTCACCCTGTTTTGGCCTCACACAGCGCCTTACAGCAGCTAGTCTGTTCCTGCCGTGTTGTGGTAGCCCTTTTCACGAGATAATCATGGGAACGACGGGTGGTAGCAGGTAGTGTGACTGCAGGCACGCTAGGTGGCCAGTTCGCCACACACTTATCGCCAGAAATCTCCGGAGGTGGCTGCGAGGGACGCAGCAAGTAATAAAAGCACGGAGACCCCCGAATTAGGCGGAATTAGGGGAGGGCTCGTCCGGTTGCGTTCCCGGAAGGTGGGCGCCTCTGGCTGCCACCTCGTTAGCACAGACCACCGGCTGAGGTACCTGTCGACATTCCATCTCCCCGGCGCGTGACTTGAAGGTCGGCAGGCCAGCGTCTTACGTGACCACGGACCTGATCGGCTGGCCCACGGGAAACGGATTTTGATGCTTTTATTATATTAAAGGAGAGCCCTAAGCACTAGTAGAGCCTCAAGACACTACAGCCAAGACGTGTCATCGTAACGAAGTAAAATTAGAAGTTCCTCATCTACGTTTATCTAAGTCAACGTGTGTTCCGGCATCAGATCCAAACGGCTACGGTGATTATGATAATACTTGGCATACATGTTCCTCATTGGCCAACATCTTACTTTACTTTTTACTAGCTGGTGCCCACGGCTTCGTTCGTGTTTGTAAAGAATTTTTAATGATAGCTACCGACATCCAACCACCATGGTGCACGATGGGAGACTGAAGGTTAATACCACACACTAACACAACTAATCTGCGCAGGATATTTATGGCTGCAAAGTTAAAAATAAGGACACACATGTCATTGGTAGAAATAGGAAGATGCCCTAGATCGACCACTTTAAAACTCCACATCTCCCACATCCTCATACCTACCGTCATGCAATCACCATGATGTACGTTGGGAGACTGGGGGCTACAACCACATATAAACACCAATGGACAGTTCTAGGTATCTTTGGCTGCAGAGTAAAATATAGCGTAAGACATGTCTATTTTTATATCAACTCGATTAATTTTAACCATCATGTCTACCACATCCCCACAGCTTCCGACATGCAATCACCATAGTGCACGATGGAAGACTTCAGGCTACTACCACACACAAACGCCAGTTGTCTGCGCATGGTAGTTCGGGTGCAAGGTGAAATATAGGGACACACATATCTTTGGTCGAAATCCGAAAATGTTCATTATTGACCACTTTCAACCACCGTATCTCCCACACCCCCACAGCTACCGATATTCGGCTAACGTTGTTCTCGATCAGTGACTCCTTTCGACAACCACACAGAAACACGAGTGGTCTGCGCTAAGTAGTTTTGGCTGAAAAGTGAAATACAAGGACACACACTTCTTTGGTCGCTATATCAAAATGTCCCATATCGACCAATCAACCACAAAATCTCCAACTCCCCAACAGCTACCGGCATTTGGCGAACATTGTGCACGATGGGAATATAACATAATATTTAATTAAATTGCGATGGTGCATAGGCTCTGGTGGTAATTTCCCTACACACCCATCTTTCCCTTTCCTGCACCCACCTACATTTGGCCTCTGCAAATTTTACCTTTAAATCCTTTAACTTTTATGGTAAAATATTCATCATTTCACTTGGGTAACTTATTCCAATCCTTGACACCCTCACCCAAAAAAGAGAATCTTCCCACACCCTTGTGCATGAAATCGAGTGCCAGCTTGTGGTCATGGTCATCTTTTCCCTTCCATGCATTACTTTTAATTTTTACCAATATCTTTCCATGCCTCATCACCAATATACGACTTGTACACTCCCATGACCCTCTTCACCCTCCTCCCGTCTTGCAATGAAACCCATTCCAGCTTTTTTTTAATCATATCTGTTACTGATTGCAATCTGCGATAATTTCCAGAAACAAATCCAGCATCCCTTCTTTGCACCCTCTCCAACTCCTGCATTTGATACTCAAAATGTGGGTCCCATACTATACTACCATATTCAAGCAATGGTCTGACCAAAGTATTGCAACCCAATTCCTTTACTTCTCTCGTACATCCCCTCATCACTCTCCAACAAGTGCAGAATTTTGAAACCTTTTTCTACTACCGGACCAATGTGTCCTGCCCAGTTCAGTTTGTTATCAAGTGTAATGCCAAGATATTTACATTTCAAGTCGCCAGCAAACATTTTTCCCCACCTTATAATCGTAATCAACCTTTAGTTTTTTATTTGTGTATCTAATAAGCTGACTTCTTCGCATTTATCTTCATCCAATGTCTACCAACCCAACTAGATATCCTGTCCAGATCACCCTGCAGCTGTTTACAGTCCTCTACCTTTTTGATCCTCTTATATACACTCCTGGAAATTGAAATAAGAACACATTGACGCCGGTGTGTAAGACCCACCATACTTGCTCCGGACACTACGAGAGGGCTGTACAAGCAATGATCAAACGCACGGCACAGCGGACACACCAGGAACAGCAGTGTTGGCCGTCGAAGGGCGCTAGCTGCGTAGCGGTTGGGCACCGCCGCAGTCAGTGTCAGCCAGTTTGCCGTGGCATACGGAGCTCCATCTCAGTCTTTAACACTGGTAGCATGCCGCGACAGCGTGTACGTGAACCGTATGTGCAGTTGATGGACTTTGAGCGAGGGCGTATAGTGGGCATGCGGGAGGCCGGGTGGACGAACCGCCGAATTGCTCAACATGTGGGGCGCGAGGTCTCCACAATACATCGATGTTGTCGCCAGTGGTCGGCGGAAGGTGCACGTGCCCGTCGACCTGGGTCCGGACAGCAGCGACGCACGGACGCACGCCAAGACCGTCGCATCCCACGCAGTGCCGTAGGGGACCGCACCGCCACTACCCGGCAAATTGGGGACACTGTTGCTCCTGGGGTATCAGAGAGGACCATTCGCAACCGTCTCCATGAAGCTGGGCTACGGTCCCGCGCACCGTTAGGTCGTCTTCCGCTCACGCCCCAACATCGTGCAGCCCGCATCCAGTGGTGTCGCGACAGGCGTGTATGGAGGGACGAATGGAGACGTGTCGTCTTCAGTGATGAGAGTCGCTTCTGCCTTGGTGCCAATGATGGTCGTATGCGTGTTTGGCGCCGTGCAGGTGAGCGCGCCACAATTAGGACTGCATACGACCTAGGCACACAGGGCCAACACCCGGCATCATGGTGTGGGGAGCGATCTCCTACACTGGCCGTACACCTCTGGTGATCGTCGAGGGGACACTGAACAGTGCACGGTACATTCAAACCGTCATCGAACCCATCGTTCTACCATTCCTAGACCGGCAAGGGAACATGCTGTTCCAACAGGACAATGCACGTCCAAATGTATCCCGTGCCACCCAACGTGCTCTAGAAGGTGTAAGTCAACTACCCTGGCCAGCGAGATCTCCGGACCTGTCCCCCATTGAGCATGTTTGGGACTGGATGAAACGTCGTCTCACGCGGTCTGCACGTTCACCACGAATGCTGGTGCAGCTGAGGCTCCAGGTGGAAATGGCTTGGCATGCCGTTCCACAGGACTACATCCAGCACCTCTACGATCGTCTCCATGGGAGAATTGCAGCCTGCATTGCTGCGAAAGGAGGATATAAACGGTACTAGTGCCGACATTGTGCATGCTCTGTTGCCTGTGTCTATGTGCCTATGGTTCTGTCTGTGTGATCATGTGTTGTATCTGACCCTAGGAATGTGTATATAAAGTTTTCCATTCCTGGGACAATGAATTCATGGTGTTGTTATTTCAATTTCCAGGAGTGTAGCATTATATAATCTGCAAACAATCTAATTTCCGATATTAAACAATCAACACAATTATTCATTACAATAATGAACAGCAATGGTCCCAATACCTACCCTGTGGCACTCCCATTTTTACTTCTACTACCCTAACTTTCTGTTTTCTACCTTCTGAAAATTCTTCTAACCTGAAAATCACTTTCTCATCCATTCCAATAGTTTTAACGTTATTTACTACCATTTTATGGCTCACTCTAATCAATCACTGTACACAGTTTCGTTGAAATGGTTGTTTATTGCTTTATCCGTACACACGCAGACGTAGAAAAAGTATTCCAAAGTTTAAACCTTTGGTCTCTGTCCATGAACGAAATTTTAGCAATCGAATAAAAATTATCCTTAGGATTAAATGGCATAAGCTCTCACCACGTGCAGATTCACTAAAAAGCACTAATTTTTGCGTGTTGCTCCGACAGAGACAAAATTTTCAAAATTAACTTTTTGTACCGTTTTCACATATTTATGATCGGGAAATATATTACTAACAAGTGACAGGAGCTTTTCGAAATTTCGTTAAAAATTTTGGCATGATGTGACGACAGAAAGACCCAAATCTTACAATATATGGTTTTTGACTGTTTTGGATTCTGTATCATCAGGAACTGTGTTATTAATCTGAATATTACTTATCCTGTATCCTAACCAGTGACATAGGACTATAGCTAAGCGCAGCTTCCTTAAAATCTGTCCACTAGGTTTCGAGTGATGAGCGATGATAGACAGACAGACAGATAGTAAAAAATTCCAAATTTTATGGTTGGTCTGCACTGCAATTACACTGTTTGAAATAAATTTCATTTACAGACACATCTGTTCTACAATTGAACTAGAAAGATGTAACTAGCATATAGGCTAACGCAAAATAGGTACATCAAGAATGTGAAGAAAATGATCGCCTACAAAGCAAAGATTAGACGTTATGCAACAGTTGTCAAGAAAGAGGCAATGAGAGGAGCTAAAGACCTCGCTGTTAAGAGACGTTAAGCAGTTACAAAAAAACAAAAAAAACAAAAATGGGAGGAGCAGCAACTTGAGGGGGAGAGGGGCAAAATCGTGTTTTCTCCCCTCCCCCCCCCCCACTGCTGCTCTTGGGGCGATAATCGGATGGTAGTGACACTCAGGGTGGCAACAAGGAAACAAGGCAACAAGGATACAAGGAAACAAGGCAACAAGGAAACAAGGAAACAAGGCAACAGGGCGACAAGGGAACAAGGAAACAAAGCAACAATGGGGGCCGCAAAATAATTTTCGAAGGGGTGACGGTCTCACATGTTTTGCTGTCCCCCCCCCCCCCTCCCCTTCCGTTAGGAAAATTCCTAGACCCGCCACTGATACTAGACGAGTAAACCTCCTTTTAGAGGAGGAAAAATGAAGATCAATAGGTGTGCAGAGAAAATTACAGACACAATGTACAAAAGAAGACTGAAATTTTATTTTATAAAACTGATATAGAACACATTCACAAAAAGAATTTTCAGCTACATTATTAGCTCACAAGTAATATCAAATGTGGGTTAAGGAGACGGGAAAAGATATGGATGAAAACGAGATCCATCCAGGTGCGACAGAGAATCGAAGAGCGTTTCAAAATAAAATTCATGAATTCAGGAGCAATGTACAAAGGCCAAGACCACCTTGTGTGAAGAAAGAAGGAGTTTTTGTGTGAAAGAATGAAAAAATTCTGGAAGGAGAAGAAAAGGCGAACCAGTTGTTTCCCGTGGTCCCAATTATGCCAAATTTGAAAGAAGAAAAAGTATATATTCCATGTATGAGTCCCTATTATGTTATATCGTTCACTTTATAAATGAGAGGTATGGTGGCTGAGGGGTTGAAATGTCCCCGGTTCGAATCCCTGTCTTGGCGGGGGATTTTCACAGGCGCATAACTCGACCTTCATCTTTGGGACAGCTTGATGTGTGTTGTGAAGTACATCAGAACGTTCCCGTGGTTCGGATTCCACGTTAAACTGTAGGTCCCCTGAACCCGGCAGGATTGTCAGGTTAGGTTAAGGCGGCTACGACAGAGGAGGATGCGCAGCTGATAAAAACCCTGACCAGGTCAAGACCACACGGGATTGTTGTTATTGGTTTGTGAACAGTTCCTCTCGCAGGCAGTTTATGTATGATCTGAAATAAATAATTTTAAGATACGCAATTATTATGACTTGAAAAATATCACTCATTGTGTACGGTCTCTACGATCTAATTTTAATTTTTATGAATATATCCCTGTTAATACAAGGAAAAAATAATGGTTGTTGACGACAACTTTAGATTTCTGTACTGATTCTTATTGTCTCAACGTATCAGTTGTCCGAGTAGTGGTAGTGTTCTGAAGGGTGGCTTAGATCTCGCTTTGCCCTACGTGGCTGCCCTTGCGAGGCGCCTGGTTTGTCGCTCCATAGTTGAGCTCGCGTGTTCGACCTTACGTCACGCAACCGAGGTTCGGCAGGCTAGTTCAGCTGTTAAAAACGCCAAATTTGCTGACTCCTAAAACGTCCCACCTCGTTCTGCAGAGCCCCGGTTTTTCCTTCACCAGTTTTTCATCGCCAATGAGCTGCCGCATTTAACGATTTGAATAATTAAAGCGAAAATTGACTCACGCCCCGATTTTTATGTCTTTTTGTGCCTGAACACCGACGGGCGAAAACCGATCTAAAAGTAATGTTATTCTAGATCATATGATCATAACTAGAAGATCGATGTCAAAAATAAAATCTGAAGAGGGTGAATACCAAAACAATCTCCACGTATCTTCAAAGACTTTTTACAGTTTTTGAGATACGATGTTTTTGTACTACCTACTATAATTCTGTTATTTCCTTTCTTTCCTACCTTTCTTTTTAACTATTTTATTTTGCTTTAATAAATATTAAATAAACTATCGATTAAAATAGAGAAAATACTGACTAACTTCTTTTAGGGCGGTTAAATATTAAATAAACTATCGATTCAAATAGAGAAAATACTGACTAACTTCTTTTAGGGCGGTTAAATATTAAATAAACTATCGATTAAAATAGAGAAAATACTGACTAACTCCTTTTAGGGCGGTTAACGTTCAGGCCTCGCATTCGGGAGGACACCGGTTCGAATCCCCGCAGGGGCATTCAAATTTGGGTTTTTCATTGTTTCCCCAAATCACTCCAGGCGAATGCCGGGGTGTTTCCTTCGATAAGGCCATGGCAGAATTCCTTCCCTTTCCGTGTCCCCAGTTCAATCCCGCCTCAAATGACCTCGACGTTGGCAAGGCGTAAAGCCATAAGTAATAAAAAAAAAATTTGAACCCATATACTCCCGCATTTGCCTGTAGTGATTTAAGGAAACCATGGAAAACAAATTCTGGATGGCTGCACCGGAATTCGAGCCCGCGTCCTCCCTAATGCGAGACCAAAGCGTTATCCGCTTACCCAACAGGCTCGATAAATCATTTTCACTGCGTACGTAAAACATGATAGCGACAGAAAGTACTAATCAGTTCGCATTCGGGAGGACGCAGGTTCGAATCCCCGACCGGGTATCCAGGTTTGGGTTTTGTATAGTTTCCCTAAATCACTCCAGGCGAATGCCGGGATGCTTCCTTCAAAAAGGCCATGGCCGAATTCCTTTCCGTTCCTTGCCTCCATTGCCATCCCGCCTCTAATGACCTCGCTTTCGACGAGGCGTAAAGCCCAAGGCAAAAAAACTAATCCGTTGTTGCTGAAGTACGCGATAGCTGTCCTCTCCAGTGTATTGGATTGTAGAGTTCGTGAATTCCGTTCCCGGGGACCTCCGATGCGCCCGGCGGCCATCATTGATTGCTGCGGCGGGACCCTCCACGTCGCTGGCAGGCGGGTGACGTCACGGGGTCAGGGGTCAGGCGATTGGCCGCAGTTCGGGTTACACAGGCGCAACACCCGGCATTGTCTCGGCCGACACCGGTAATTAAGGTATAAAACTCGAAACCGGTCATTATAATACAATCCATGCAAAGCAGCGAGCGAGCGAGCATTCGCTTATCTGGTCCACTGCGGGGCGGAAATAACGAGCTCGGCGGGGCCCCATTACCGGAGAAATTACCCGGGTAAACGGAGTAATGCGGAGATTGCCGGGCGCGCCGCATTCGTAGATATCCTACCGAGTTCTCTGTTCCTCGAGATTACCTGCTGGCGTCTGTATTATTATTTGTTAGTGAAGCCATCTACCAGTATGAATCACGACGTATGGCAGACTAGATATGTGTGGTCCTAACTCCGAGTCATCTTTAATCGAATGTCTTCTTTGAGGCTTGTCCTTAGAGATGGGATACTCAAGAGAACGTTACAATATCTCACTATGACGTTCGACAGTTTATTTATTTAGAATGGAACAAGGAAACGTAAAAAGTAGTTGTATTGAATTACAATTAATGAAATGAGACATAGACAAGATTGATGTCGATAGATTGCAGCCATTCAGTTGCCTTAGATCGTTGTACTGAATCTCTTAAGAGGGCATTCCATGGCTTTAATTTTTTAAATTCCTTTCCGCCTTGTCGACGACGATATCATTAGAGGTGGGAAATGACGGTGACAACAAACGAGAAGGAATTCGACCATGGCCTTTTGAAGGAACCATTCCGGCATTTGTCTGGAGTGATTTGGGGAAACCATGGAAAACGCAAATCTGGATGGCCGGACGGGGTTTCGAACCAGCGTCCTGTGGTATGCGAGGCCAGAGCGTTAACCACTCACCAACCACATCCGTTCATTTCATGACGGTTTGTTAGATAGTTTACTGGTGGTTTCCACAATCACTAGACGGGTTCTCTATTATTCCACATTTGTGTATCCAGTAGTTGCATCTACCGTGGACTATTTTCAAACGGCTCATTGTCGTCCAGATTTTCGTAGGTAGATTGAATCCAGGAGGCTGTCTTTGATTAGATTGAAATTGGTCCACTCAGAGAGAGCACCATGCTTCGTTTAAACCGAACTGATTTTTGACCATCGTCTCACTAAACGTCTGTATTGACTACCTTTACTTTGATCTATTTTTAGTTTGTCGTGGGCAGTCCTGATGTATTGAAAGTAGCGGATTTCTTAAAAATTTCTGCCATTCCTTTTTTGAAGCCACTTTTTTTCGGAGATTTAGTGCGGGAATGTCAAAAATTTCAGATAGCTATTCAGTGTCGATCATTTTTGTGTGACTGCTATTTAGCCATACTGGACTGCAGTATTCAGCAGTTGACTATACTAGGCCAGAGCTAATGTTCTAAGAACTGTTGCACGTGCCTCCCAACTCATTCCAGAAAGTTTGTTGTTTCGGGTTTCACTTTTGCCGTTGTTTCCTGGATGTGTTGTTTGTATGCCAGTCCAGAAGTACGCATACATACTTTGGGTACGAATTGAATTTCATCAATGGGCTTCTGTATTTATTGTAAAAAAAATATTAGATCCAGCTAAAAACTTGTGAAAACAGTAACTCCCTGAAGTCACCCCGAGTCTAATTTTGGGTGAAATTTGGACGAGTGAACACGAAATAATAGTCTTTAATAATGTTGTTCGACTAACTTAAGGAAGCAAAAGCATATTTATCTTTCTGTTTCATGAATATTTTCACACAAGTTTTGTAAATTATGATTAAACATGGTTTGCAATTTTTTATCATTTACATAATTTCTGAAATTAATTTTTTTTAAAAAAAATTCTGAATTTGGCAGTTGTTAAACAACACAAAGAAACCAGTGCTATAATATTATGTTGTAAGTTTAATACACATATTGTGACAGAAAAACAATTTTATCATTAGTCAAAGGACAGAGTGTGGTGGTGTAACGGATAGCGTTATGGCCTCGCATTCGGGAGAACGGCGGTTCGAATCCCCGTCCGGGCATCCAGATTTGGGTTTTCCATGGTTTCTCAAATCACTCCAGGCAAATGCCGGCATGCTTCCTTCAAAAGGCCATGGCCAAATTCCTTCCCATTCCTTGCCCCCATCCTTTCCCGTCTCTAAAGACCTCGCTGTTGAGAGACATAAAGCAGTTACAAAAAAAGATAGTCAAAGGGAGATTACACTCACACGTCAATCTAATTGTTGGCCCATACTACAAGGCTGCGTTCCATTTAGTCAAGAATTCTTTCAATCTCTTTTTTATTATTTAAAAACATTTTACTTATTTTTATAACACGGCTACAAATTTGCTCCCGTAAGCTTACCAACCCAGCTTTATGCGACAGAAAGTTTTCGTTGCCCCTCATATTTACAAGTCAACTCAGATATATATAGCGTGGTGCGTGAGTGGTTAAAGCTCTGGCCTCGCATTCCGGAGGACGCGTGTTCGAATCCCTGTCAGGGCATCCAGATTTGGGTTTTCCCTGGTTTTCCCAAATTACTCCAGGTGAACGCCGGGATGCTTCCTTCAAAAATGCCATGGCTGAATTCCTTCCCGTTCCTAGTCCCGTGTCCCATCCCACCTCTAATGACCTCGACGTCGACGAGGCGTAAAGTAGAAAGTAAAAATAAAAATACTTACTAACTTTTTCCAAAGGTATTATTTATTTGTATTTAAGGGGGCAGGTACACTTATCAGGTTTCAAAAAAATGATACTTTTTTTATTATTCACAAAAGCAGTTTATACTTTTGGCTTCATTTTAGTGAAAAAATTATTTCAATATCTTCAACAGTGTGGGAATTATGTGTGATTAAGCAATGCCCCGCACGATTGAGAGCCATTTAAATCTTACTGCACTTGAAGGTGATCCAAATCTTTAACCTTAAATATCTCAAAACAGCAATTCATCAAATGGTTTTAAAGATAACTTTTTTCCATATGCATAGATCTTTTTCAAATTTGCAGGACATGTTCTACATACTAAGTACTACAGTCTGAACCATTATTGTTTATGCAGCTTTTCCCAAATAAAAAATATGCCTTTATATTTAAGCAAAAAAAGCAAAAATTTTAATTTCTTAACAAAAAAATTTATTAATACAAATATAGAGTTAAATATGTTATATTATAGGTTCAACTTGTTGCCTTGATATTAGTTTACAACATTAAAAGAACATTTCTGAAAAATTTCAAATAATATGCCTTTTATCTTTAAAACCCTTTACAACTATATATTTTTCACTGTCAATTTGGATGGTACATTATCCTATTGTTAAACAATATTTTTATTTTAAAAATCAATTTTTATATCTAGCTATAACAGATCTATGGAGCTATGAAATTTGAACCCTCAAATTTAAATAGATTTGGAGAAAATGACATCTCAAATTTATCAAATATTTGTATGTGTTAGGTGTACCTACCCCCTTAACCTACTGTTGCCAGTTTCCGCTCAGTGGAGCTCACCTCCTTCCGAAATAAGCAAACCATGTATATCATTTCAAAAAGTTTTTTGTGACAAACCATCTTTGTGCCTGATAAACGAAGTATCATTTTAAAGATTAAGTTCTCCTCTTTGGTAACATCATTAATTAACAAAGGAATTTTTCTAAATTTGGCCCAAAAATCAAGGTCACGGGTATTCGATAGTTCAGAGTCTAGCTGCTAGGCTTCTCTGGCGTCGACAAGGAGTGATCTCATTACCCCTAGATAGCAGCATCACATATCACAGAGATATTCATAAACTATTTCTGTTTTTTCAACGGTAAGGAACTTTCCCGATAATTTTTTCTTTTAGGAAAACATTTCATTATTTCTAACTGAGCAGGTTCTTTTTTCATCCTTCTACAATCCACCAACATCGTATATCATTCCCGAAATTTCAGCAATTTATAATCTATTCTGTGTTGATAAGCATAATTATTCAAACCTGAGGATGTAGATTTTCTTTCTGTTTACGTAACTGAACATAGAAGATCTAGAAAACTGACAGCTGGTTGAAGGAACACACACTGTGGTTAATGGTAATCGCGATAAATTATCGCAGAAAAGCGGTGCAGCGGCCGCAACAAAACACGAGAAGGCCACCTCAGGCCAGCGATGATGTTTAACATACTGCGATCTCGTAGCGATGAGATGTGATACGCCTCGGGCAGCTCCGCGTTCCGGTTTCCGTGTGAAGCTCTTCTCGCTGCACGCTGCTGTGTGGCCAATCAGCCTCGCAGCTACCGGCCATTTACATGAAATTGCTAGGCGTACGCATCCAGATTGCCATTCACTGCGAGGTAATGCACGTGTTTTATGGAAGAAGTATGGGTTTTCCGGCGAACTGTTGTGACGTAGTCTTCACTGGTGTTCAAGAGGATAATTGTCTCAATACACAACATTTCGACCAGGGGCGTAGCTACTATGGGGCTAGGCGGTGCAGTGCACCGGGGCCCCTACGCTCAGGGGGCCCCCATGCGCACCTCTGGGGGCCCCTAAGCGCAGTTCAGAGGGCCCACGGCAAACTGGTGACCTTTCAAGCTCTACCGTCGTCTAAGGGCCCCAAACCATTGCTCAGGGGGCCCCAAAGCACAACTCAGGGGCTCCCAGCTTCAGCTCAGGGGGCCCCTACCAGAGACACAAAGCAAAAAAAAAAAGTTCGCCCTATCTGGTCTGAGGGCCAAACTAAATTTTTTGCACCGGGGCCCTTGTTGAACTAGCTACGCCACTGGTTTCGACGGATAGTTTCACTGTTTTAATCAGGTGAAAACGTGGTACGATATACAGGACTAGCTGTTACTCAAACTTTGTACATGTAGTAATAACCGAGCGTAGCGGGTGAGATGATAACGCTCTGACCTCCCATTCTGGAGGACGCCGGTTCGAATACCCGTCCAGGCATCCAGATGTGAGTTTCCCCAAAACACTCCAGGAGAATGCCGGGATGCTTCCTTCAAAAGCCCATGGCCGAATTCCTCCCCTTTCCTTGTCCCCAGTCCCATACCGCCTCTGATGACGTCGACGAGGCGGAAATCTGTAAGTAAAAACCGCTAGTATTTGATATAGAAAGATGTAAGTTATGCAAAAGGTGTCCAAAAAAGCACGGATTCGGTATATTATGACGGGAAAGCCATCACCATACCATTCTTCAGCTGAACCTGTCTCATGAAGAGATTATGTTAAATAACAGTAACAAACTAAGGGAGGGTTATCTGTGGGAAATTACCTGCCATGGTTCTTCCAACAGATTTTTATTTGTTTTTTAAAATTATACCACTTTCTGAGTACATCTTATGCCAATACCGTTTCGTACATAACGTTTTTCTTTTGCTGTCCATTGCTAAGATCATAGACAAAGTAACTGAGAAAGAAACAAATCCTTAGTCACCAATATAACACTATACTATCCGTTTTTCTGTCACCGTTCGCTTAGTTTTAAAATTCCATGATAAAATATGTTATTAATCCAGAAAAAAGCGTTGTTCCTAATGATACACAGCATTTTCTTGTGAAATTTAGTCAAAATTGGTTTAACCGTTTATACTCTGTTCATCCACAACTGGCATTTCAAGGTCATGTTCCCCTCGCCCCGCTCCTTACTTCATCCCCCACTCCCGTTACCTGCTCCCCTGAACAGACCGAGGTTTCCAAGCAGGCGGTTGTTAATTTCCCCTTCGTATGTAGAGGTAAAGACAGCGGGGTGGGGATAGAGCGGAGTGACCTTGAGCGGCCTTTGTTAACTGAACGCACTATAGTCGTGGAAACGTAACAATCAGAGATAGTTACTTTTGTATTACAATATTAGTATAAATGTTCCAAAAGTAACTCAGATTTTAAATTGAGCGATGTTTTCGACAAATTGGTCACATATTGCAGTAAACACATTGCGATTAGTCGATATGGAGCGATATTTGGTAATTAAAACTTATTTCAAGTGGGAGGGAAGTTTTGCAGAGACGGTGAACTAATTTTCAGTGGGAGAAATGTGTTAATTGAAACAACTGCTCAAAGATTGGTATATATGAGTGATGGTCCATCGCACAGACTGCTGGGTCCGTACGATCATCGTTGAGCACACTAGGGTACTTATTTTTCACCAGATGTATCCAACTCAGAAAATTGTCGAAACATGTTTGGACGAGAGGATCTAACTGAATGCTGTAAATATTTTGTATGTGATTTAGTTTGTTTTACATACCTTTAGATGAAACCTAACGAACACAAATAACTTATTTCGGATGCAGAAAAGTGCTTAAAAATTTTTGCGTGAGATTTATTGTAACTGTTTATCATGTCAGAACGATATAAAATATATAAACAAAAAATAACAATACTTGGTGTTTTTGATCGGTATGATTCAGAATTTAGGGACTTGGATTTTTTACAACTGTTTCGGAATAAGTTTACACATTAATTTATTTCGTTGTGAGCAATTTTAATTTTTAAGAAGATTTGCGAAATACATTAATAGATTGTGTCGTCTTATTGTAGGTGGTCCGATGTTGCACAAAACAGGTAGCCAGTACAGTGGAGTGGTCTTGATACATCCGCTAATTATTCGCATTGTCTGGTTCAAAACTGTGTCGATCTTTTTGACGTGGGTGCTATTTATCCAGACAGATGAGCAGTACTCAGCTGCAGAATACACTAGGCTCAGTGCTGATGTGCGGAGTGTAGAGGCGGATGCTCCCCAGGAGGTGCCAGTTAACTTCTGCAGAATATTATTCCTGGTTCATAGTTTTGCTGCAAGGTTGTTTAGATGTTTATTGTACGACAAGGTGCGATCCATTACGACTTCCAAATACTTGGGGAAGGGGTTGTGTCGGAGGGGAGTGCCATCAAGAAGAACGTCAAGTGAGAGATTCGCCGCCCGATTGTTAAGATGGAAGAGGCTAGTTTCCGTCTTGCTGGAACTGCCATTTCCTAAAATAGTTGCTCAGGGTTTTGAGGTCTGCTGTTAAACTATTTTCAATTTGCTGAACGTTATCAGATTGTTGTACTACTGCCATATCGTCAGAATAAGAGAACTGTCTGGATTGTGTTTGAAGAATGTCAGAAATATAAACATTAAAAAGAAGTGGGACAAGAACTGAGCCTTGAGGCAGACCATTATTCACTCTTCTTACTTTGATTATCTTATTGTCTGAGATAACCTGGAAAGTTCGGCTAGCTAGCATAGTGTTGATCAGACATGTGATTTTTTTGCACTTCAAAATTTTCAGCAGTTTGTATACCACGCCCTCTCGCCACACTGTATCGTAGGCTGCAGTAAGGTCAACAAATACAGCACCAGTCTTCAATCGTCTCTAAAATCCTGCTTCTATGTGAGTTGTCAAGGCCAGGACCTGATCCTCGCAGTTTCTTGCAGGTCTAAAACCTGCCTGATCAACTGGGAGGTTTGCGAAAATAATTGGACTGATTCTATTGTAGATGATCCTTTCAAAGAGCTTGTAAGTGGTACTTAGCAGTGAAATAGGTCTAAAATTCTCTGGAAATTCAGGGCTTTTTCCAGGCATCAGAATGGCTATGATCTTTGCCCGTTTAAACTCTGCAGGAATCACACTTGTCTGTAGTATGTTAGTAAAGAAGCGGGCCAACCATTTTTTGGTATGTTTTCCACAGTGTGTGAAGAACTCTGGGTGAACTTCATCAAAACCTGGAGCCTTCCCATTCTTCATTTATTTGATGGCCCTTGCCACCTCTATATCGGTGACAGGGGATGAGAGGTTTGTAGGGGCAGAATACAATCTTTTTAGATGGAACAATTGTTTTTTCACTTCCGAGTATGATCTTTATCGGCGCTCACTCTAGACATGTTGGCAAGACGACTTGCTATTTGGTCTCGAATGACCTGATGCTTTGCTTGAGAATTATGTGGGGCTCCACCTAGCTTTTTGAGGAGGCTCCATTCTTTCCGGCTGGACTTCTTTAAATTCAAGGTTTGCACCGTATCATTCCATTTGAGTTTACGGACATTGTCCAGCTTCTGTAAACGGTAAATGCACTGAAAAGCCAAAGAAACTTGTACATCTGTCTAATATCGTGTAGATCCCCCGCGAGCACGCAGATGTGCCGCAACACGACGGGGAATGGACTCGACTAATGCCTGAACCAGTGCTGAAGGGAATTGACACCATGCATCCTGCAGGGATGTCCATAAATCCGTAAGAGTACTGGGGGGGAGATCTGTTCTGAACGGCACGTTGCAAGGCATCCCAGATATGCTCAATAATGTTCATGTCTGGGGAGTTTGGTGGCCAGCGGAGGTGTTTAAACTCAGAAGAATGTTTCTGGAGCCACTCTGTAGCAATTCTGGACGTGTGGGGTGTCGCATTGTCCTGCTGGAATTGCCCAAGTCCGTCGGAATGCACAATGGGCATGAATGGGTGCAGGTGATCAGCCAGGATTCGTACGTACGTATCTAGAAGTATCAGGGGTCCCATGTCACTCCAACTGCACACGCCCTACATCATTACAGAGCCCCCACCAGCTAGAACAGTCCCCTGTTGACATGCAGGGTCTATGAATTCATGAGGTTGCCTCCATACCCGTACACGTCCATCCGCTCGAAACAATTCGAAACGAGACTCGTCAGGCCAGGCAACATGTTCTAATCATCAACAGTCCAATGTCGGTGTTGACGGGCCCAGGCAAGGCGTAAAGCTTTGTGTCGTGCACTCAGCAAGGGTACACGAGTGGGCCTCCGGCTCCGAAAGTCCATAGCGATGATGTTTTGTTTAATGGTTCGCACGCTGACACTTGTTGATGGCCCAGCAATTTGCGGAAGGGGTTGCGCTTCCGTCACGTTGAACGATTCTCTTCAGTCGTCGTTGGTCCCGTTCTTGCAGGATCTTATCCGGCCGCAGCAGTGTCGGGTTTTTGATATTTTATCGGATTCGTGATATTCACGGTGCACTTGCGAAACGGTCGTACCAGAAAATCCCCACCTCATCACTACCTCGGAGATGCTGTGTCCCATCTCTCGTGTGCCGACTATAACACCACGTTTAAACTCACTTAAATCGTGATAACTTGCCATTGTACCAGCAGTAACCAATCTAACGCCTGCACCAGACTCCTGTTGTCTTATATAGGCGTTGCCGACCGCAGCACCGTACTCTGAATGTTTACATATCTCTGTGTTTGCATACGCATGCCTATACCAGTTTCTTTGGTTCTTCTGTGTATATTGGCGTCGTTACAATTTTTCTTACATCTTAAATATCTTTTTATGGTCTGAATGACGAAACTGAACTGTTCATCAATTTCAATGTCTCGCAATTGGCATGTATAGTTGTGTTTTCATTCCTATTTCTACTATCTTGTCGTACAATACTGCCGTTATTTTTCTCAATTTAACCAACCAGCCTGAACACTGTTATTTCCTATTCAGCTCCAGTTTCATTTCCTTTCCTCTACTGTAAGACAACTTTCATGTCACGGCATCGTTAGTCTTTACCAGTATGAGTGAAATAATGTAAATGTAATAGGCGTGTTGAATAATTATTGGTTTGCGTCGACAACACAGCTACATCTTTACTGTTGAAATGCTAGTCGAACGTCTTAATTTAGCACTAGTAACAGGTGAAATATACTGCACGCGTGTGGCCTCGCAGTGAGTTGCGCTGGGCCCAGCATGCAACCCTGAGGCAACTCGCGGCCACCCACGAAACAGGATTCTACATCGCGTCTCTCTTCGCTTGTTGATCAGTAGAACCACTAACATAAAGTTTACCTTTTTAACACCTGAAGCGCCAGGGTCTTAATGAACTACAGTAGACAACAAAAAACAGGAAACATAATTTGGGTGAAACAAAGAAATTTAAGCTTTCTTGACTCGTTACAGAGGTGACAAACTACGCAGTGAAATAACAGTTTCTTCAGAGGCACGAACACTGCGAGAAGTTTTGTAATTATTTTTTTCAGCTTCATTGCCTTCAGATGTTTCTGAGTACTTATATGCTTATGGACATTGAGGAGCAAATAAACCAATTTTTATTGTTAAAGTTGCCTCTATAAGTGCCACATAAGTTTTGTAATAGATACTTCTCATTTGCGTTGTGTTATATAAAACTTAATTTTAATTATAGTCTCCTTTTTGTGTTTTCGATCAAAAGTGGATCACGGGAAATAGCTACATGCCTTCTTTATCCTTGTTTCCAATTTCTTCATATTTTCACTGTTTTTTTCTTTCTTAGCTCCAAACATTTTTTCTTTCTAATGTAAACCTCAGGCTCTGAGATTATTTTTTAAAAAATACGACTCCTTCCAGAATAATTGAAATCAATCCTTTTGTTTCATATATCAATTAAATTAATAACTAACACAGGATTGGGGGAATGATATTACTTCTACATGAAATTGCAGACTAAATTAAGTGTTTTGTAAACTTGAATCAAATTTATTCAACGTGCCAAAGACATTGCTATACAAAAAAAAAAAAAAAATTCGGCAAATGCCTCCTCAACTCTTATTAATTTTCGATCACTTGGTGGGATGAAAAAATTATTTTAGCCTTTAAATTTCTTCTCGTAAAAAAATAAATGTAAAAAGTAAGACAATAAAAGTAAAGAATAGCAAATAAATAAGATAAGTACCCTGAGGTACAAAAAAACCAGCAGTACTCTGCCAACATGCTCGCATTCCAATTCCCTGAAAATCTCTCCGTTCCCCATGTTCATCCGAAACTGCTACGAAATTTTCAGAGAAAATGTGCATGTGTGAGTGAAGGAAATGCACTTTAAGAGACATGTTACTTCTCATGTCCTTGTATGTTTAAAGCAATTCCTCGACATGATCGACATAATCATCGCTTTTGTTATTACCCAAAAATCTCCACACGCGTTTTGGAATTGAAGCCCTACTAATTTTGCTAGCTATGCAGGTATTTAAAAAACGTGGAATCTTGGAATATGTAGAAAATAAATGAAAAAATTGCAAAAAAATACCGAAACAAACAATCATATTTAATGAATTATATTATTTTTTTTTAATTTAAGGGGACTACCTGCATCCCCGTCAGATCAACCTCCTACCTATAAATGCTAATATTTTAACAATTTTCACCTCTCTAGACCTCTCTAGACCTTCAGAATAAATGTAAAGGCTAAAATGTTCCCTTTTATTCCTCCAAATAATCGAAAATTGATAAAAATAGGTGAGAAGAGTGGGGGGGGTAACTCACCCAAAAACTGTGTGTGTGTGATGGGGTACAACGGCGGTCATATTTGGATTCATTAAGTCATTTTACAGAAAAATAAGCAGAAATGGTTTCAGGGCCGATTTTCACGCAAACCAGTAAAATAAAAAATGTAATAAGTACAATCGACAAACAATTTCTTGGCACGTAGTGAACTTGAGAATAAAACAAGAACAACTGGCAACATTAGGTCAGCAAAACTAGCAGAACATAGAAACACCTACTTCGTGATGTTGATCATCAGAAAATTATCGGGTGGCCAAACGTTTTGATTTTGCCTCTTTGATTGATGGAAGGTTAAGTCTTTAATATTAAAATGTTGATGTTTCTACATTCAGCACTTAATCCCAGCACAATGAACCTACTCTGATGTCTGTGCGTGGCAATTCATAATAGCATGATGACACAACATGGATAGCAGCATAACATTTCACAGAATACGTCGTCCCTTTATGGCAGCCATGGACCATGGTCAACTTTCAGACAATCTAGCAGATGTACCACAATTGTTCGTACAGAAGCGAATCTCTTGCAGTCATGTGTCTTGTATCTTCTTAAGAAATTTAGGAATTCTCTTTCTACGCTCGGTCAGTGCTTCTCTTGCAATAAATCAGTTGGCTGAGTAACGTCCTCTCTTGATAATTTGCCGACAAATCAAACAAATTTAACCATAATTACAAATAATCCTTATGGGTGAGCTCTTATTATACATTCCATTTCACTCTCTGCATTCAGTCGTTCGTCTTTCATTGGATACTTACACACAGTGATTGTGCAGTTCCTTTAAACATGACTCTTTTTTTTTATCTCAGCACTTCGAAATGTTCAAATCGCACATTTTCTTTTTTTAATGTCCTTTATTTCACAATTTTTTGTCAGACTGCCTTAGGTGAATTCATGCTCGTTGCGATTAAACAGTTCATTGGCCGATATCCTAAAATTATTTATTATAAATATGTGCCATGTTTGATCTGGTACACATGATACGTGATGAACGACTGCATTACTCGTGAAGTAGGACACATTGTTCCAATCCAGAGTGAGATGGACAGACTTGATACAGACCCTAAGTTTATTTGAAGAAACATTAGATAAAATAGTAAAGTTACTCGTAAATAAAAGGCCTTAATTTTTTTTTTAAAAATTTACCATACCATTTTTTTTTATTTTTTTTATTTTTTTTTATTTTTTTTATTTTTTTTGCTTATCGCTTTACGCCTCGTCGACGGCTAAGGTCATTAGAGGAGGGATGGGACTGAGGACAAGGAACGGGAAGGAATTCGGCCGTGGCCTTTTTGAAGGAAGAATCCCGACATTTGCCTGGAGTGATTTGGGGAAACCATGGAAAACCCAAATCTGGATGCGCGGAAGGGGATTGGAACCCTCGTCCTCCCGAATGCGAGGCCAGAACGTTAACCGTTCACCCACCACGCTCCGTCCCATAGCATTTTAATGCGGTTGACAGTAACAAAATATTTAAATTACTATTTACAATACTATAAATGATTGTGAAGTATCTATGTACACTTTCCTGAAGTACCGAAGCGTGTTGAGTTATTTTGTTTATCTGGTTAAGGGGGTAGGTACACCTAACACATACAAATATTTGATAAAGTTGAGATGTCATTTTCTCCAAATCTATTTAAATTTGAGGGTTCAAATTTCATAGCTCCATAGAACTGTTATAGCTAGATATAAAAATTGATTTTTAAAATAAATATATTGTTTAACAATAGGATAATGTACCATCCAAATTGACAGTGAAAAATATGTTGTTGAGAAGGGTTTTAAAGACAGAAGGCATCGATAGTATTCGAAATTTTTCAGAAATGTTCTTTTAATATTGTAAACTAATATCAAGGCAACAAGTTGAACCTATAATATAACATATTTAACTCTATATTTTTTATTTATAAATTTTTTTGTCAAGAAATTAAAATTTGTGCTTTTTTTGCTTAAATATAAAGGCATATTTTTCATTTGGGAAGAGCTGCATAAACAATAATGGTTCAGACTGTAGTACTTAGTATGTAGAACATGTCCTGCAAATTTGAAAAAGATCTACGTATTTGGTAAAAAGTTATCTTTAAAACCGTTTGATGAAATGCTGTTTTGAGATATTTAAGGTTAAAGATTTGGATTACCTTCAAGTGCAGTAGATTTAAATGGCTGTCAATCATGCAGGGCATTGCTTAATCACACATAATTCCCACACTGTCAAAGATATTGAAATAATTTTTTCACTAAAATGAAGCCAAAAGTATAAACTATTTTTGTGAATAATTTTTTTTTAAATCTTTTTTTGAAACCTGATAAGTGTACCTACCCCCTTAAGTTACCCTTTGTAAATCGCTCTCTGGTGATTGCGTTGAGTGTTACAAATTAATTCCCACACTGTCAAAGATATTGAAATAATTTTTCACTAAAATGAAGCCAAAAGTATAACTATTTTTGTGAATAATTTTTTTAAATCTTTTTTTGAAACCTGATAAGTGTACCTACCCCCTTAAGTTACCCTTTGTAAATCGCTCTCTGGTGATTGCGTTGAGTGTTACAAATTGTTACTGCCTGTCCGTGGCGACTAAGATACGTATGATAGAGGGTGTATTAATGCGTTGAGACAGATTCTAACTAGCTAGCATCACGTCTCAATCCCGACAAGCGAACTCACAAACAGCTGACCGAGCGTGGCGGTAAATCCCCTGCAGGGAGAAGTTTTAACAGATTTGAGATTACCATTCGGACAGAGGAGGCTAAGACATACTGCGTAAGTGTGTGATAGCTGAGCGATAACTTTCTAGCCACGGATTCGGGAGGACGTGGGTTCGAATCCCCGTCCAGTCATCCAGATTTTAGTTTGCTTTGTTTTCCCAAATCACTCCAGGTGAATACCGGGATAGTTCCTCTAAATGTCATGACCGATTCCTTCCCGTTCCTTCACCCCATTCCGTTCTCCCCTCTAAGGACCTCACCAAGTCAAACATAGTCTCAAATGTCGTTGAAATCCACTTTTGACGCTATACTGGCAGCATAATAGTCTGGCATTGCGGGACTATTGGTCTAGGCAGCGACTTTACTGTTTATGTTTTGTTTCCGTCTGCTTAAAATGAAATATACGCAAATACTGAATCTCATATGTATACGTCCAAATGAAATAAAAATAATTCACCGTGTGTTCACGTAGCCAAATATTCATAAACATTTTTATGCTTCATTTCTTGTTCACTTTGTGATTAGTCGCCTGCACATAATTCCATAAAGTTCCTTCCAACACCTGTCATTTTCAGCTCAAGCGTTCCACTAATTGCTACGAATAAAATATCTATGCACTATATCTTCTTTTTCTGATTTTGTTCTCAATTTCGTTACAGCATACTTCAATATATTATATTACAGATGTTGCAGGTACCATTCTATCAGATTTCTTTTTTTTTTTTTCCTCTCTCTAAGAAAAAGTAAGCATCATGAATGATTCAGTTTATCCGATTCAAATAAATTTAATAAACTCGTAAATGTAACTTGGGGCTGTTACATCGGAAGTCTTCTTTGACCATATTCGCTTCAGTCCTTCCGTAATGTCCCACACATCATTACAATTATCATTATTATTTTGTTTCTTTGAGTCAACTGTTCTCATTTAATTTAAATCATGATATGCAGGATTATATTACTGTCTAAATCAGTATTTTGATTTGAAAAACCTTCTGTAATGGGTGAATGGTTATATTTGTGTAATTCTTATCATTTGTGTATTGTCCAAGTACCTAAACTGTAGATTAAATTTTATCGTAATTATGACTCTACTTCCTTGGTGTCAAAATATTCACAACAAATTCAATTGTAATATTAATTAATTACTTATTAAAAACTGATTACAGATTAATCTCTTTGATAGTTAACAAATATTCATTTAACTGTAATTTTTTCATTAACATCCAGTACTAAATTAAATTGATATTTTCAAACCAAATGTTAGTTGTATGTGACTCTTGTAATATATGGGAAACATGGAATTAGAGTAGATAATATGCTGTAGCAGGATATAATCTATTCTTATAATAGAATTGTAACCAGGAAAAACATTTGAGATTTAAAAAAAATGTGTCGGTGGTACTATTAATGAGATACACACAAGGAAACAACTGATTTTTAAATTTATGTCTGCGTTGCGATGAACGGGATTATCGCAAAAACTACTGGTCGGTAAAGACAGGGTTAGTTTCGTTGAACGCGATTCACGCAAAAAGAAATGGTCTAATTTTGATAGGTTTTTCGATTAATATACAACACTTGGTTCCACGGACAAAGTAGGGTATATTTCAATTTGATGTGACATCGTGAAGTGATAACGATTAAGAAAATTCTTCATTGAACGCAATACACGTTGTACTACCGGCCGGAAATTTAAGGGCGTTTTGGATTAATTGACAGTCCATGAATCGTGGATAAAATAGGTAACTACTCGGAACTCTGAAAAATTTAACACCCTAGTATCATATTTGATAGTGGTAATATATATGGTGACAATACGAATCCTATTTCAATGCTTCTTGAAAGAGCAGATGGATGGAAAGAATAGACAAAAGAGTGTGACTTGGAAAAGTAATCTTTATGATGTGGAATTCACAGTTTCGCGCACAGAATTTAAGAAATATTTAAAAGACTTATACTCAAGCAAGATAACAACTGAAGGTTAAATTCTCTGAGAGTAGTTATTGTGTATGGAAAATTAAAGAATATGAAAAATATTGAAAATGACATCCAGGGATGTCGACACAAGGTAAATTGCTGTTGCTGTTTTTTTTAAATGTACACACAACCGAATAAAGGACACACAAACAATGATCCAGAATTATCAGTTTAGTGCTAAAAGTTTGAAAACAACCACATACGGTAATATTCGGAGGGATAGAAAGGAACCAGGTAAAGATATTACAATAGAGGATATAAGTTCTGTCGTTAGAACATTTTAAGAATAGTACGAGTAGTAAAGTAGCAATGCACTAAATGTTAAAACTGGAGCATATGTAATACGATTAATAGAACTCTTTTATTTAGAAAGTAACTTAAAACCCATAGCAGAATCGAGAACGGTACCAAATGAAGATTAATGTTAGTAAAAAAAAAAATGAAAACGCACGCCACATAGTATTGTGAAGGAATCAAGTATACTTCCTGTAACCTGTAGAATGAACTGCAGCACTTTATAGATGAAGACTGTTAAATAATCCTTCACCTTCGGAAAGTTTGGGTTGTGTAAATGAGCGCTCCATGGATCGAATTGGCGTTATACATAGGTCGACTTTAACCGGTAGGAACACAAGGTTAGATTTTGAAACCAAGATATAGGCAGAATCCGCGGCCAATTAAGGCAGTCATTTAGCCATAAAAAGTGGAAGAATCAAACACACATTAAACTGAAGTGCGATGTTACAGATGGAAGTTGAAAACTAAGCATATTAACTAATAATTAAATGAATAGGTTTTGTAAGTTATGGGTGAAAAGATGCTTGTTGAAGAATTTTAGGAAATGAAGGCATACAATGACGAAACCACATAGTCATAAAATATTTCTTAATTATTCATATAGTGTGCAGCTGAAAGAAAAAACAGTTGAGAAATACAACTATACACTTGAATTTCGTGGATTTAACCAAAGTTCCTGTTATTTAGTGGAATCTCAATATCTTTCATGAGAAACGTGTAGATCAGCTGGTTTTGTTCACATGGCAACAATAAGTTTCTATATTTAGGCAAACTTCATGATTAGTCATCAATCATTATCATTTCACTTTTTCTAACGAAATTTTTAATAAAGGTATTTTACAAGTAAACTATACCATTTTTCTGAGTAAGTTAATCTGACATACACAAAAGTAATTTCATTCATTTTTCTTTTAACTTACAGCTTCGAAGAGTATTAGGGATAGGCAAGATCTTTCAAATTTTTTTATTATCGTTAACTCATAGATACAGTTAAAAAAACTAGTTATTGTCCTTGCCAATATCTGGTCGTTGATGCAAAAGCCATTGACGATGTACAACTAAAATTCAGAAGAGCTAAAATGCTATTCCCACACCAATGAAAGAAAGAGCATTTCTTTATCTGCATTATGAACTATGCTAACTTCTCCAGGCAGCAAAAATGTCTGAAGACGTCTTATTTCCCAACAACAGTAGAAAAACAACGAAATTGTTTATCTGGAATGGCACTGCTCAAAATTAGGTTTTCCACTGTTGTCAAAAGCTTTTAGGGCACGAAAAATACTGATTTTGCATCAATAGGAACGCCATAAACAAACTTTTTTACATTAATTGTCTTGGACAAGCTTCTACTTAATTTCGTAGACAGGTGGAAGTTATTCATACTGTAGTAGTCACTAATCAAAGAATTGCTATGAAAATTGTCATAATAATAGGTTATGCATCAGTATAAGTTGACAAAAAAAACAAAGGTCAAACAGTTTATAATGAAATTCGACCTAATTATGTGAGACACTATGACTGCTAAGATTAAACTTGAATGATTAATATAATAAAATGCCGGAAAGTTTTTTCTGAGAATGGTTAGTGGTAATATTTTGAAACTTAAAACATTAACTACATGCTTGGATTTAATTACCATCGAAATATTTCGGTTAACGATTGGTATCGTTTTAAAATCAATTCCACACAACGTAATGGGCTATTTTGTGATGTGGAGTAAAGGCTGAATCTGTTCTACCACAAAATATTTATTTTACCTTCTGAGACGAAACCGTCTATATATCCCTTTACCAATAACATTAATCGCATTAACAGTTTCCTGGAAGAAGACAGGTCATATTTAAGTCCTAATTTCCTATTGTTTGATTGAAGCAAGTCATTTTCCCTTTACAATCTGTAAATCAGTCTTTTCGAAATTGAATGCGAATTCTGAAGAAAGTAAATTAGTGCAATGTTTTAGAATGGGCGATACAATTTTTCAAGTTTCCGCGGATTTCGTTTCTGTCGTGGTGGATTATACAGAGTGATATTCCAACCACGGAACGTCCATAACAAAATGTCACATAATAAAAAATTTGTCAGGGTAAGTATCAGTAAACATTCGAAGCCCAACCGGGATTCGAACCGCGAAATTTGAGGTTCCTAGCTCGACATCAGACTATCAGATCACTTCAGAAGTTTTAAAGATAGTGGTTTGTTATACCGCAACTCTGAGCAATATCACCAAAAAAAAAAAAAAAAGATTTAAGTCTTGTTGGCATGGAAGAAATACGTTTCATTTAATGCTGGTAGGTTAAAATTAACTGCCCTTTTGGGTAAAAGATATTTTGGATGATTTTAAATGTTGCGTAAGCCAATAGGAGCAGTGGATACAAATATTATGCTTTAAACAATTGTTTCATCCATGCAATAACGTTTCTTATTGCTATCACGTTGTCAACTAAAAAAAAAATATATTTTCTTGATTTGGTGGGTCAAGAACTATCAGTATACAGCATTTCTCATATTGTTGCAGTCAGAAGACTTTGAAGTACTTCTTTTCTTATTACAGGTTCAGCATGACATTCGCCTTCAGTCCTTGCCGTGTCATGCAGATCTGAGTTTTTCAGAGTATCCCAAAATGACTCACGCAAATTAAAGATGTTTCCTTCAGAAAGCCATGACTGTATTCTTTCCTGTTCGTTGTCAATTAATTATCCTCTTACAGCTGTAATGGTTGCTTCGTTGTCGACCCTTAGAGCTTAAATAAACAAAAATTCTTGTCACAGAAATAAGTTAGCGAACATATTTTCACGACTTTACAAGACATTTTTTGCACATAATAGGGTAACTGTGGGAATTTCTTGATACCATTGGTATTATTCAATGAGGTAAAAGGTAGGTGAAATGAAAAGCGATAATAAGTTAAAAAAGCGTTAGACAACAATTTTTCCCAGGAAAGGTGACGAAATACGTTACCGTACACCTACTCCCCGTCCGTTTCCTGCAACATCGGAAAGAACTCCGTAGACATAACTGAATATGTCGTAGAACCAGCCGCAGCACTCTACAGAAATCTTCAGCTAGAAGCTTGTTAATTTTTGTTTCTGGTTATTTAAACCATTATAACATTGTTGTTCTTCCTGTTTAGGTGCCTTATACATATCTGTAATGTATGTGAGTTACTAATTTATTACAATTAAGGATTTTGTGCAGAACTGTTTCACTAAAATCTTTCTTTTTTAAGGAAAATGTTGAAATAGAGCAGCGAAAGAAATAGTAATTTCCTTAATTACACTAATTCTAATAGCCGAGTTGAAAAATCCAGTTAAGTATGTGCAAGGTAATGCATAGCTATTTTCGTTACATCACAAATGCAAATTCCCACGCGATCTGAGCTCTCACGCATTCGTAATCGCGAAATTCGTGGCAGCCCTAGTATGCCGATTCGAAACGACTGTACCACGATGCCTTTAAAAACCCAAAACAAACAAACGCCATTTTCTTAACACCGGATGGAGGCAAATTCATGGTTACACGTATCTTAAGGACACCCTCCGTCTCAATTCCCCCTCGCTCGCTGCCTCGTTCACGAGAATTGATGTTTTGTTGGTTTAAGCCGGGCCACAACCATATAATTACCAAATCACCTCTTCAGGAACCCCCGGCCGGGGGCCCCGCGGTTATGGAAAACGACGACGAGGAACAAAACGAGGCCCGGGCTCGCTCGTAACACGACTGACTGGGCCCTCATTTATCACGTTATTATGGAACTCGGCTGGCTCTCTTTTTGTGCCCGGAGATGAGTTGTTTTATTTGGGGCCTGGCTGGTCTGCTGGCTGGCGCCTGCGTGGCCCGCTGGGTGGGCGACACCTGCCCGCCCGCCCATTCAGCCCTCCCACGGGCCGCAGCGCCAGCAAGTACCTCAAGGATCCGTGCTCGGACCTTCGTTATCATTTAACGCTACTAGTTCCCGTTCGTTTACTGTTTACGTAAAGTTTTACCCACAGCAACATGCTAAAGGGCAATGACTCCACAATGATACAGATTAAACGCATACACAGACCAGGAATCTAACAAGTACCTCAAGGATCCGTTCTCAGATCATCCTTATAATTTCACACTATTGGTTCCAGTTATTTCAGGTTTTGCGAAGTTTTACTTACAACTATGCGCTAAATAACAGTGAGACCAGAAAGGCTTTCAAAATTCAAACAAACACTAGGAAACAAACGAGTATCTCCAGGATTCATTCTTGGACCATCTTTATTTTTTAACGCTACTACTTCCCGTTCGTTTACTCTTTATGTAAAGTTTACTCACAGCAACACGCTTAAGGCCAATGAGACAGATTAAGCGCATACACAGACCACTAATCAAATAAGTACCTATAGGATCCGTTCTTAAACCATCCTTATAATTTCAAACTACTTGTTCCCGTTATTTCCAGGTGTTGCGAAGTTTTACTTACAACTATGAGCTAAATAACAGTGAGACCAGAAGGGTTTTCAAAACTCATACAAATACCAAGAACCAACGAGTACCTCACGGAGTCATTCTTGGACCATCTTTATTTTTTAAGCTATTAGTTCCCGTTCTTTTACTGATTATACTGTTTCAATCACAGCAACACGCTAACGGGCAATGACTCCAGAACGAGTCAGATTAAACTCATACACAGACCATGAATCCAACAAGTACTTCAAGAACCGTTCTCGAACCATTCTTATAATTTCACACTACTGGTTCCTGTTATTTCCGAATTTTTCAAAGTTTTAACCACAGCTATGTGTCCAGAAAGTGGCCAATGAGTACCTCAAGGATTCGTTTTCGAAGCTTCCTTACGATTTAACACTCCATTTTTTTCCGGTTTATGAAATGTTTTACTCACAACCATACAATAAAGGGCAGCTACTCCAGAATAAAGCTGACTAAGATAACAAAGAATACTAGAATGCCAACAACTACCTCAAGGATCCGTTGTCAGATCATCCTTATAATTTAACACAGCTACTTTCCATTCTTTTCCTGGTTATGTAAACTTTCACTCATAGCTACGCGCTAAACACAAGCGATTCCAGAATGAGGCTTATCACGCTCATAGAGACTTTTCTGCTCATCTAAACTTTTGCTCTCAACTCATAATTAGGCTGCAAAAATCATAAACACCAACGAGCTAAGAAGTACCGCAAGGATTTATGCTCGTATCTTCATAATTATTCATACTACTAGTTTCCGTGGATTTCTTTTTTAGAGAACCAGTTTACTG
Source organism: Vandiemenella viatica (assembly GCA_031002005.1). NCBI lineage: Eukaryota > Metazoa > Arthropoda > Insecta > Orthoptera > Morabidae > Vandiemenella > Vandiemenella viatica. The sequence goes on along the minus strand of CM061914.1, from coordinate 54,106,479 downwards.
TACTGTGTGTCATCATTAGAACGTACAATGCCGCCTACGTCCAGGGCTTTCAAATGATCCTCGTGTGTGTCCTTTTTACTTTGTTCGATACTTAAACTGTACTAAAGTAAAACTTCAAATAACAAGACAACTACCCCTTTCGTAATTAGGTTCTTGTTCTATCGGGAAATTTCCTAACATACTGAAGCTGTGAAAGTGTCATGGGCTGCAGAACACAATGGTCATATAGTTTGTGATCATCTCCTGTAGTGCATATATTTACTCAAATTCAAGCACAATATAAACGACTGTAAAAGAATGTTGATTAAGATGGCATAAATACAACACTTCAACAATTAGAGATTCAGTCAGGAACCGGTATCAATAATTACTCGACCCATTTGTCTCCAGAAAAATCTGGCTATTTTTGTTTCTAGTATCTAGATATTTGTACCCATGCTCTGATAACGCAAGGAAAAGATCATTTTATACGTCCTTTCAGTTCCTACCTAGTGAGCTAAAGATTGCTTCATGATCTGAAATAAAAACAAAATATATTAAAAAATGAAAGCAGTCTGTCTATAACATTGGACAGCAAAACAACGAATAAAGAGTTTTTGGTATGTATCATCGAGCAAACAATTTGACAGTAAACGCTTCGCATAACGCAAGACCTATTAATTTTTGCAGAATCTGATTTCAGTCATGAACTAAGTTTTTCAACGTATGAATAAGAGGCCTGCTAAATGTTTCATAGGGAAATCCTTGGCGGAAAAAATAATTGCAAGACTCAATGCTTAGTCCAATGAACATGCTTGCAACATAATTTTTTTAATTGTAGTTTGCTTGCATAGATTCATATTGTGTTTTGGCATCGACGCGTATTTATATGAAACGAAATTGTATATATATATATATATATATATATATATAT
>CM061914.1:54070566-54104566 GCA_031002005.1 Vandiemenella viatica | reverse complement strand
TATGTAGGATTATGATAAAAGTTATGTTTTTCAATACTTTGTGAAATTTTCACTTCTGTTGTATAACTGTGTTAAACAAGTATTTTAAAGTGAATTTACAATCTGAACTGTGACTTGTTTTTTTTATTATTATTATTTACAATATTACTTGTCACATAAATTTCACGTCCATTAAATTAAATAAAAAAACTTCTATAAAGTAACAAGCAAAATTAATAAAAAAAAAGAACTCGTATAAAGTAAAAAAGCAAACTGAAGTAGTTACTGAAAAATAGAACGCTTACTTATGTCACATACATTACGAAATGGTCTTCGCGATACGTAACGTGAATATTGCTATGCGTGTGACTATACCAGATTTATATCCCACGGTTTCATCCATTTATAGCCAACGCATTTATCATTAGCACAAATCATACAATATTATAAATGGTTGAAAACTAGAGGCATATTATTGCAGAAGATATCTTTCGTGGCATTATCAGATGCCGGGATTGTTTGTTTACAGAGTACAAATGGCAGAGAAGGAAACGGAGAAAATTTCGTATAAGTGGTATTTCAGTACCGAAATACAACTTAAGCAACCAACCGACGATAACACAAAATTGCTTGGAAACGTTGTTAAAGTAACGAACACCGAACTTTGAAAGAAAACTTCCATTAATGGACTTCTTAGCATCAAAATTTCTCTTTCAAGAAATATACTTTTACCTTTGTACCCGAATAGAAACCTTGACAATATTGCAAAATCTCTTTAATTCGCTGAGATAAGTCACTACGTCAACTCTACTTTGCGGTAATATTATTCGTAGAAGAATGTTTTTCATTGAGTAAAGTTGTCATAAAATTTTTCAGTTGCACTAGATCAGAAGTATAAATTCATACATATATAACTTCACCAAACCTGCAAACACTGTTTCCGTATATTGCTTCCCCGAATTGCTTAAATAATTACAGCCTGAAGTCTTAGAGGCAACTACAACACATTAATCTCGAAGAGTCTCACAAGACAACCTCAACGTTATTGTTATATGGCAACTTCCAGTGTGATAGAAATGACTTATAAGTAAAAAATTACAGAAATTGTATCTGCGATTGAAAACAGAACTCATACATCACTGATTGTGAAGGGTTCCTCATATGTTCGTTTGGGCCAACTAATACAACGTTAAGCCTTCGTTTGGCTTGTATTTTTGTTTTGGATTACAAGTAGAGTTTTAGCCTTTGACGGGACCTACAGTTTAACGTGGAATCCGAACCACGGTGGTGATCTTGCGTATTTCACATTCACAGAAAGCTGTACCAGAGATAAAACTCGGGTTTTGGACTTTTAAAAATGCCCGCCGATATCGTAATTCGAACCGTTAATCTTCCGATCTCCTGTTAAAAGCTTTAACCACTGAGCCACCAGGTTCCTCCAATGTTTGTGATATGGTAACTGTCGGGTTGCTTATGGGTACTATAGACCATCAGTCAGGTACTAAGGTAAAGGCTCGTATGGTTGCAAGCGTACTTCTCATTACACTGCAGGCTGTGGCAGAGATGAAGGTTGGCTTCAGGTCTCCTGAGAAATCTTCACCGAGACGCTGAATCGAACGGTGAACCTTTCAATCTCCAGTCAGTCGCTTTAACTACTCACTCACAAGGCCACTCCAATGCTTGTGATATGATGAATGTCGGCTGGCTGATGGCTACTGTAGACCAACATTCTACTGTATCACATTTTCCTACTGTCTTCTTCTTTCATGGCTGATGTCTTGCAGCCTGAGCTGAGTCTTGGCTGTTGTGAGCAACGAGTCTTGACAGATGTCCTAATCAGCGGAGTCAGTCAACCAGGTTGTTGGGCTGCCGGTCGCTGCGGGCTGGGCTATTAGCCTCACCAGCTGGTTGACACCTGCTTGTCGACAGCTGCCGTCCGTAACGAGCAGCCTGTCTGTAATGACACCAGGTACTAGAAGTGGTGACACGCTGCTCGACGCCTCGATGTCCAGTCGGCAGGTGGTATGTGCCACATGACGCCACGTGCAGGTTCTGTCTCAAGATCACTCCTTGATAAACTCATAACACTTTTCACATTGGTAATACCTTTCCAATTCTGGCTTCTCCACGATGATCCATTCATTTCTTGACCATCAATAACCCCAAGAACACCATAAGAGTTCTGTATGTATTTTTTGGGGGATCACCGTTGCCCTTGAATGATCACGTCATCCGCGTCGTCAAATCAACGATTCTATAATTGCTATGTCAACAAAGACCACTGAGTTTATTGTGTACTTGGGTAATCACGGGTCCGGGATTTCATGGAACCACTTTCGACTCTCTGTCCAGCCATTCAGATTTAAGTTTTCCACAGTTCCTGCAAATTGCTCGAGGTGATTGTATGGATTTCCATGACCTGTATTGTTCCTGCAGCTTTTCCACAATTCTGTTACGGCTTTAATGTCCTTATTTTTGAAGAGGTGTGAAGCACCTAACCATTTCGATGTATCAGAAGTGCACTGTACGTCGCCTTTGATCATTGAAGCACAGAAATTTGAAGAGAATGATGCTGTATGAAGTGCTGATAACAGTCTTACATTTCGTAAGGTAATCAGATGATGCAACGACAGTCCAGATGGAACTGAGAGGTCAGCCTTTCATGTGGTTTTAATATCCTAAAATTTATGGAAGGTGGAGTGGGTGAAAAGGTCTTGTCATTCTCTCTTCATTTCATTAGTGGTACACATAGAGACATGGCATTCGTCAATAGCAGTCATAAGTGAAAGAAAAATTTGGTCACCGTTTTCTACCAGAATCTATGTTCTTGGCGAAAGTTTACGTCAAGCTTGCTTCTCTAGTGAGGAAGACACCAAGATTACATTTACCCTCGATCATTTTCTAGCGCACTTTCTGAACAAAGAACAACAATCTCCTGCTAAATACCTTAAACTTTCTTCTCTTTCTTAAATACTAACTTTGATTTAAAATTTCCTAAATACGGGCTTGTCCGTGATGATCATATTTGCAGTTTTGATAGCTATCCTCCATTTCATAACAGTGTGAACCATTAACACTAGACCGTCCCCCAATATTTTGTTCATGTGGTTCAGTAAATTCTCTGTACCTTTACCCTTTGTCTGCTAACACAAGTGAATCATCAGAAATTGGTAGCATAATGATTTTTTTCTCACTGAACCTTGATGGTACAACTTTCTTGATTACCTCTTCTGCGTGGAGGTTAATAGGTTCAATATCAGTGATGATGTATTACAGTTTTTCCTTACCTTCCTTTATTTGATGCTTATCTTTCACTATTCTTTATTTCTATACCTAATGGAAAAAATGATTAATTCTATTAACAGTCTACCTGCCTTATAAAGTTTCCACATTGTCAAAATAATAATAATAATTAAAAAAACACACAGCCAGCTATGTGAGTGAGCTACTTTTATTAACTAGTAATCATTTTTTACTACCGCTATACTTGGTTATTAAAAATTCGCTCTAATTTATGAAACAAAGAGATTCGCGGCAAGTGAAAAGGGAACAGATTAGTGAGTAGTTGCTGCAGTCAACAAACCCATTCATTTCCAACATACATACAGAATCGTACATTCGTTCTGTTATCAGGAGTTTGAAAGATAACTGGAATTTCTGTTACTGGCGAGGAGTTCTGCACCTCCAATAGTTAACTTCTTAAGCGTCGTAGTTTAGTTGATGAACTAACGCAGACTTTAAAATAAACAGTTCCACAGACAACCTTAGAACTTGTGGAAAAATCTGACAGTCGTTGTCATCTGTAACAGGGAAATTAAAAGAAGGAACACCGCAAGGTAGCTACTATTTGTTACTCATAGAACGGTTGGTGAAATTCGCAACTTCATCTCCTAAGCGTACGTAGGACACAAAGGTTTATTTCTGTTGGTGAATTTCACTACCGTATCAGGCAACGTTTATAAATAAATCTTGATCCTAGTGTGTGAGTCATTACTGCTCAAAAAGCTCTCAATCCCTTTTTTTTTTTTAAATAGAATAGCTACTGTCGGCTTTTGCGTCCTTTTAACCGCCTCCAATTATTTACGTTGTACACTTATTGTATCAGGTTTTGATCTTGTAATTGTGGGGCACTACAGTGGGCAGAAGACAACACGAACCCGACACTTTATTAAAACCTCCCATGCCCGAGCTTGAACCGGTGGCTATCAGCACTTGACTCTCTTAATGATTAAATTAAAAAAAAATGATTACTGTCGATTTCAGTTGATCTGACAATGTCGATACAACGACACTCTGCAGTCACGAGTGTGGCCCGAAACGTTTTTAGCCTTGCTCATAGATTATTCTAAACTTGTAATGGTAAGTTAATTTGTGGAATACCGTAAGAAACATTTATGGGCTTGTAGTAAATAATAATTATAAATTTTCACGAAATTTCACATTTTTTTTCACAACTACTGTCGAGGCCAAAAACCTTTTGGAACTTCATGCAATGTTGCTTTCAGTGAACACAGTTTTCTGATTTTTCCTAATCCAGTACCACAATTTTCAAACCTGTTCCTTCCAATTATTTTGTAAAAATTCTAGTTAAAAAACAAAAGTAGTATAATCTTTACTTCGAGCTGAACTTGATTAAAAATTGTACATCTGTGATACATGGAAGAACTTTGTAATCATCTATAGAATCGCAAGCTGTCTTATATGTACATCTGTATAGATCGTAGTCTCTTTAAAACGTGCAGCCAAACGAAATAGGGAAAGATGAAACAGATACGTCTAGTACTATTGCTTTTTTCAGATGATAAGTTATGCGTAGGTGGTCATGTTGGCTATCGAACTATATTTTAACTTTTAGATTACTAAGTACTGAATACTAAGCTTGTAAAGTCTTCCCTCACTCATGTAACATTTAATTTTCGTATCAAGACTCCTTAGCTTAGCTCGTCGACTTAATATCAGATTACACCATTGTGATCTATGAGTCATAACAATGCACCGTATTATAGTTACGTTAAATGCTTTTATTTGTATTAAAATTTTCGTAGCCAACCATTTCAAAGCCAAAAATAAACACAAGAAGTATCAAATTTTGAAATTTGCCTTTCTCCACATGCATCCCTAAGAATCCAGCTGTAATAATATGATTTCTTCTACGAGCAATACCTGATGTTTACACTGGTTTACATCGACTAAACGAAATGACAACGTATTTTCCATTCGAGACTCTTTAAAGTAAACAAATTCTTCGCTGTCAAATCCATATGGGAATCGTAAAAGCTTGTACTAGAGCTTGCCGTAGTACTTTGCTTTCATGATGTGCATGCATAAGATTTAGTTCTAGGAAATCGGAATAGTGGAGCATTCAATTACATGAGTGTGGAAAAACAGCTAAAACTTGTTCAATTATGTTCCGCTATCTTTTACAAAAAAAGTAATTAGAAGAAAATTATTTCTTAGTTTGCAGCACAGATAGGTTACCTTTCGCCTCTACTGTACAAACCCGAAAAAAAACAGCTTAATCAACAATGCATAGAAAGTAATAAATCACCGTCAATTATTACCTAAACATAACAACAGAACGGTCTCTGGACCAGAGATTATACTAGCGCATAGTTAACGAAACTTTTTGTTTTCAACATATGAGATTTTTATTAGGTCTTTCTGTGTAATAAATGCTACATAAAAAGTTAATACAGTTTGTTTCTATCATAGTGAGGTTGTAATTTATTAAATAAGAGTATTTAAAATTGTAAAACGGAGGAAGTGTGTGAAATTTCACATTTGATATGGTATTTGGTCATAGTGGTTGGTAGCGCTACAGTCACATTGTAAATGTCAATAAAATATTAGGTTTGCAAAATCTGTACAGATGCGAAAGTTGTCTTGCCCAAATTAAACGCGTCGCCTCAACCTTTAGCATCGTTCATGTTGGGTGTGAGCCAAGAATCTAAATTGTTTTTCAGCAAAAGTAGAATGATCAACTCATGCTTTTAAATAACTTCATTTGGTACGACAAAAATAATTACAAATTATGATGGAAGAAATTTCTAAACAACATTTAAGACGGAAAGACAAGTATATCATTAGATCGGATATTTATTCCTCATGCCAGATAAAGCCCCAAAATTTTTGCAGATTTGTTGTGTTGGCGGTGAGGAAAATCAAGTTGATTTCCCCCTCCCCCTTCAGTAGGTTCGCATGGAGAAGAATTCAGTTGCGGACATGGAAATAGTGACACGTCTGGTATTTTGAAGATCCTAGTAATAGTTTATAATTTATTTGAAGCCGGCGGATCCCTACTCAGGCCAATATTTTTTATTTGGTGCTTTCTTTTTTGTTAGTTTTCACTATTGACAAAATTTAAAATTTATTTTTATAAGAATATACACCTAAATATTTGCCGCGTAGCTCAGACGGTAGAGCGTTTGACTGCAGCCCTGATGACCGGGGTTAGATCCCCGACGAAGCCAAGTATCTTTCCTCGAAGCTGAACGTCCGTAACGGCTGCCAGGCCCACTCAGCCTACCATCCAATGAGTACCGTGGAGGAAACACTGCAGGAATGTAAAGAACGGCCGGAGAATGGCGATGACCCCGTAACATCCATTCTAGTGCCGAAGGTTGTACAGGGAGTGAGGAGCTCTACCTCCGTGAATCCTACGGGAAGCGGCAGGATCTGTAGGAATCTCGTGACCTTTACCTTTTTTATAGACCTAAATATACTGTAGGTGTAAATCGACCCCAATATGCCACCTCTGGGTTGAATGACGGCGTCTACGTTTTATTACATTCCTGAAACGGGTGAGGTAATTTTGATGAAACTTTGTATACATGTTTCTTACTGGGCGACTAAAAATTGTGTAGTGGTAAATCAACCCAATCATGCTTGCATTCGGCATGGAAAATAGGGCATGTTTCATTTTGATGTGAAGTTTAAAAGTTAAGAAATTAAAGAAAAAAGTTCCCACAAATTATTAAACATTTTTTGTTGAGTGCGATTCAAACATCGTATTAGGTTCTTTGCCACACTGGAGGTTGTGTTAATTGTTACACAACCGGTTTCAGAGGGATGCCAGTACTTTAACACTCTACTTCAACGAAGTTAGTGGAAATATCCAATATGTCTTTGATTTGATTTGATTGAATTGGCATCAGAAATATCAAATTCCACGTGAAGAAGGTCGCGGGTACAGCTAATACTTTTTAATATTTCGGTAGAACTGCATAGTAGGCTTTAGTTTAATTTAATTGCAATGGAGCACACGCTCCGGTGGCAATTTCCCTACACACCCAACTTCCCCCTATCCTGCACACACCTACATTTGCCCTCTACAAATTTTAACTTTAAAATCTCTTACCGTTTTCGGCAAGTCATTCATCACTTCCCTTGGTAACTCATTCAAATCCGTGACACCCTTACCTAAAAAATAAAACCTTCCCACACCCTTGTGCCTGAAATCGAGTGCCAGCTTGTGGTCATGGTCATCTTTTTCCCTTCCATGAACTACTTTTCATATCTACTGAAATATCTTTCCATGCCTCATCGCCAGTGTACGCCCTGTACACTCCCATCACCCTCCTCATCCTCCTCCTGTCTCGCAATGAATCCCATTCCAGCTCCTTTATCATATCTGTCACTGAATGCATTCTGCGATAATTTCCAGAAACAAATCTAGCAGCCCTTTTTTGCACCCTCTCTAATTCCTGTATTTGATAAGCAAAATTTGGGTCCCATACTACACTACCATATTCGAGCAATGGTCTGTCCAAAGTTTTGTAACCCAATTCCTTTACTCCATCCCCTCATCACTCTCTCCAACAAGTGCAGGATTTTGAAACCTTTTCCTACCACCTGTCCAATGTGTCCCGCCCTGTTAAGCTTGTTATCAAATGTAATGCCAAGATATTTACATTTCAAGTCTTCAGCAAGCAATTCTTTCCCCACCTTGTATTCACAATTAACCTTTTGTTTTTTATTTGTTTATCTAATAAGCTGACTCTTCTTTGCATTTATCTTCATCCCATGTTTACCAACCCAACTAGATATCAAGAAAATGACAGTATTGTTTATAGTACGGTAATCATTTCAATATAACGATAAAAATACAAAATATTAAAAAAATTTTTTGTCGGAAACCAGGTTAAAGAAATTTAGCTGCAAGGAGAAAAAAATCAGTTTATCTGATTCTTGCTCATCTTCAATATTGTTGCTATAACCGATAAGTATATTCTTTTTACCAAATGTCGCCCAAGTTGCTATAGCACAAGTGTAAAAGAAATAGATCTAAATAAAATATACAAAACCCAAAAGTTTTAAAGTAATATCTGTTTATAATTTTCGTGTGAAACGGCTTATTTAGCACAAAAATACCAAAACTGTTTACATAGTCAGAACGACTTGAGTCAACCAGAAAGCGTGAAACCTGGAAGTAAAATTTTTGCACAGTTTCCACTCCAGAGAATTTTACTTCATTGGAGGAGATTAGATTGTTTAAATAAATATTTTTCTCATTTTTAAGCTTTGTAAAAGAGAAAGTCGATAAAACCTCTGTTACTACGAAAGCTGCCGAGTTGGGCAGCTGTATACAGGCGTTAAATCCCGTGTCAACAGGTTGGTTCGTTATATGCCGACGCGACAGAAGGTGATACTGTTACTTAAGTTGCCAGGCCTGTTGTCATTAGGGCCAATCGAACACCTGCGAGCCAGTTACACCAATATAAGTCACAGATGTCGCAGATAACACGCGTACAGTCACAACCCAATCGCAATGTGACACCGTCTGCTTACATCTCCTGTGATCACCATGAGATTTGTGTTTAAAGAGTAGAAATCAGTTTCACATTAACCAATTTACCTTTACAGATTTTCATTAACGTTGTGATAATTCACAAGCAATTAGTGTACAAGCCAATGAACAGTGCCCTGTACTATCCAAAACTGCCACTGCATGGTACACCCTAAACAATTTATTCACTTGAAACGAAGAATGATTAGAGTCTAAGTCTCAATTTTCAGTTTTAATATTTTTGTAATCACTTGGATGACATTAAGAAATTAGTTATCATCATTATCGTTGGGGACCATCTCCAGTTTCCCGGGTGTGGTTTACTAGCCTTGGTTGTTGTATACGATCTTTTTCCACTATCTCCTATCCATAAAAGTTTCTTGGTCCGTGATACATTCCAAGTTCCAGCCTCTTCTCTCTATGTCCTCCTTCAGTTGTCCTGTCCATCTTCTTCTTGGTCTTCCCACTGGTCCCACTGCCCACTATCCATTTTTCTAAATAAGTTTTTGGTAGTCCTGTACTAGTCATTCTCTTTACATGCCCAAACCACTTAAGTCGTGATGACCTAAGTCACTGCCTTGTGGTGAAGAGGGAACTTCAAAGGCTAGGGGAGTAAACCCCGACAGAAAATCCTCTTCTGTGGTAGCCCTAGCAAGCCAACAGAATAAAAAACAAAACGTGTTGCTTTCAAAATTAAAACGAGCCTCGGAAAGAAACATGCACCGAATATAGACAAGAGCCTTGCTTTTTATGAAATAATACATAAATTAAAATGTAACAAATTTGTTGGATTCAAAAGGCAATGAGTATAAAATATTTTCTTTTGCGTCCTTACATGCACTCCTCCATGACCACTGTCTTGTAAATTGTGACTGGGACCGTTTCTGTTTTCTTCCACCAGTATGGGAATATATTCATGTGTAAGTGCCTTTTGTCGATGACAGATATGTACTGTGTAGTGTGTTGAGGGCGTTGAGAATGAATAGAAGATGAAAAAACAGAGGAAATGGGATTTGCTTCCGGCCTCTTTCAGGCCTACTCTTGTGAAATTTAAATGAGAGACTGCCAAGTGTAACGTACACATCTAACGGATGATATAGACTGCGGAGTTTGGTGATTAGGAATCGAGTACCACCTCTAATTCAACCCTGATAGCCAAGTTCGATGGTGAATACATCTTCCACTAGCGCAGTGTTTATCAAACTTTTAGCTCCACGTACCACCACAAAACTTCACAGGCAATGGCGAACCCCGTTCATAAAAAAACTGCGACCTTTTTTTTAGCTCCACCACTGCCCACAATGAGCGATATTCACCAATGTGCGCGTTATACGCTTGATATAGCCAGTCCGCCATTACGTAAATCTTGTCGCAAACGATCAACTGGCGAATCCCTAGGGTCACTGTGATAGGGCCGCAACGGAATGAATTTTGATGGAAAATATCTGTGAAACCTGCTTTTCGGTTGTACACCAGAGATGCTAGACTCCAGCAGGAGTCGTACAGGACCAAACGAAATTGAGCTACGCTTTGCTTATACTTATGGCTTCACGTCTCATCGATGCAACTATCATTAGAAACAGGATTGGTCTCGGGGCAAGCAAGAGGAAGAAATTCGGCCACGGATATCTGGCTAGCGATTGTAAAATTGAACCGGCGTCCTCCCAAACAGAGGTAGGATTCTCAGTCCCGTCCTTCTGTATGTCTTTCATGGCCTGAGGTGTATTGTGGCAAAGTAGTAACATGCGCTTCTTCGCCGTTGTCGAGAAAATCGGCATTGAAATAGTCCGTTGCGTTCAAATGGTTCATATGCTTTCTACGTTACGGGTGGCGCAATGAGCAAGCTCTCTACTTTATAAGCCCATCGTCGCCGGAACGGATCTCGCTACTGGTAATTTCTTTTTTATTTATAATTAGATGTTTTAGGAAGTTAAAAATTTACCAGCATGCAGTATGCACGCTTACAACAAATCAACACGGATTTCGGAAGAAAAGATCATGTGAAACACAGCTGGCCCTATTTACAAACGACGTAATGAAAGTTATCGATGCAGGTTCACAAGTAGATGCAATTTTTTTTAGAGTTCCAGAAAGCCTTTGACTCTGTGCCACACAACCGCCTTTTAGCGAAGCTTCGAGCGTACGGTATATCGAATCAGCTTTGTGAATGGATAAAGGATTTTCTAACTGGTCGGTCGCAGTATGTTGTCGTTGAAGGAGAAAGTTCTTCTAATCTAGATGTTACATCGGGTGTACCTCAAGGAAGTGTAATAGAACCACTTCTTTTCTTAATTTTTATAAAAGATCTCGTAGACAAAGTGAAAAGCCTTTTTAGATTGTTTGCTGATGATGCGGTTATTTATAGGGAAGTAAGAAATTTGGCCGATTGCTTAGAAATTCAGCGCGATCAGGATGTTATTTTGGCTTGGTGCGCTGAGTGGCAACTTACTCTAAATTGTAAAAAGTGCAAGACAATGAGCATAACTAACAAAAAGAATCCAATTGTTCAGAAATACGAGTTAAACAATACAGTTATTAATATGGTCGATTCTATGAAATATTTGGGAGTAACAGTACAAAGGAACATGAAATGGGACATACAAATTAATTCGTTAGTAGGTAGAGCAAATTCTAGGCTGCGATTCATAGGTCGAATCTTGAAAAATTGTAATGAACAAACAAAGGAGGTAGCGTACAAATCTCTTGTGCGTCCACATTTGGATTATTGTTGTGCCATTTGGGACTCGTTTCGTAAGGGATTGATCGAAAGTATAGAAAAAGTACAGAGAAGAGCCGCTCGATTCGTGATCGCTTGCTACAGTCCTTATGAAAGCGTCACAGAACTGATTAGTAGATTAGGTTGGGAGTCTCTGGTAGATAGACGACACATGTTTCGTTTAAACTTATTGGAAAACATGCGTATTCCCACTTTCACTTTTGAGTGTAGTGAAATACTTCTTCGACCAACCTATTTGAGTCGGAAGGACAGGAAAGATAAAATTAGAGAAATAAGGTGCCGAACTGATTCTTATATGAATTCTTTTTCCCTCGTACCATTAGGGATTGGAATGCACAGCAAAGAGATTAGCTTTGGTGCTGAGCACCCTCTGCCACCCACAATTTTGTGAATTGCAGAGTATATATGTAGATGCAGATGTAGATGTATGAGGGTCCTTTAAAGTGTTCTCCTCTCGTCTACCCTTGTAACGTGTACTTTTACCGGCAGGTAAAAAATCTAACCAAGCGCATTCAAAATTGTGCTTATTTGATCGAAAGAAAGGGTGAGATCAGTTCCAAAGAAGTTTGTATAAAAATCTAATCGATTGTCCACCATCAGTTGTCATCTCCCATTTTTTCCGATATTTTAAGATACGTGTTGTTTCTATTACACCTGACAGACAATAGAACAATTTTTTGAATGTAAATCATTTGTTTCTCCCAACAGATACATTAAAATAACAATATTTCTTGTGAAAACCCATCGTTTATTAGATGCACACACTCCCTGTAGAAGTGGGGTAAGCAACCATCCCCCTTAAGCCGCGTTCCTGCGATCTCTTGTAACAGAGCGAGACGGGACGGAACGAGACGAATACTCAACAACACGCCACGGGAACAGGGCCGCCTCTGCTAGTGGAGACGAGACGCAGCTACCCACTCTGAGTCGGTAAACATCACAGGCGTGCGTAGTGGAGCGCTGTTGCCATCGGTTTGCAGCAGCGATGCACTGCACATCCCTTCTGTTGCTGTAAAGTGCTCTGTGCCAAACGTCACTAGGGGGCATCCATAAATTACGTGAGGTGAAATAGGGGGAGGGGGGTCCGGCGAAATCTCACCAGATCTCACCAGGGGGGAGGGGGGGTCTACGGAAATCTCACGTGAGATTTTGCGTAAAAAAATTTGGTGGACAGTAGAGACAATAAAAAAAAGTCTACAATTTGCGACAAAGTCGATTTTAGGAGGGTATTTCGTCAAAAAAGTTAGGGTGTGACCTAAAAAAATAAAATAAAAAAAAGTGTACAAAAGTTTCGAGGGCGCGATTTCTAGGGGGGGGGGAGGTTCTCACGGACCAGATCTCACCAGAGGGGGGGGGGGGGGGTCCGGCCAGATCTCATGAAATCTCACCAGGGGGGGAGGGGGGTCCAGAAATCCGGAAAAACACTTTACGTAATTTGTGGATGCCCCCCTAGGCAACGTGGTGGGAAGGTGGCGGCGAGGTAGCTAGGGCTAACCTGCGGCCCGCGCTCGTCCCTACACTTCGGCTAATGAGGTCCCGTCCCGTCTCGTCTCCGTTCAAGAGATCGTGGGAACGCGGCTATATGCGAATGCGGAGAGATTCGGACCATTGGTCATATTATTGAAGAATGTCCGATAAGATCTTACAGTGGTGATCCTGTGGACTTCCTGCTGCCAACTCAGGAATCGATAAATTATGTTAATAAACTAGATATATGTCTTTAATCTTGTAAAGTTGCAGTGTATATGTTTTATTCAATGTTCTTAAAAGTGTCTAAACTGCCATACGATAAATAATTAAATAAAATCAGATGTGCTAGATATTGTGCTATTTTTTGCTTTCTGTCACTTAGGTTCGTCTGACACTGCTGGTACTTTATTTCACTAAATGTAAATTATCCGCAGGTATATAGGAAACTTTAAATGAATTGTGCCCACTTGAATGTTATTTGTCATATTGTGTTTTATTTCTAATGTTATTTCATGAAACAAATATGAAATATAACTTTGTTTGCTAACAGTTCAATGAAGTTCGAAACTATTTTTCACATAACTAATGGCATTTAAAAATCTTATTACATGCGTCATCATTGAAACTTAATTCCAGAAATTATCTTTATACACATTTGTATAAATAAAAAAGTTGCCAGCATCGAGATTCGTTCGGGCGTCGTGTTTATTACCGAGCGTGGTGGGTGAGTGGTTAACGTTCTGGCTTCGCATTCCGGTCTTCCAGATTTGGGTTTTTCATGGTTTCCCCCAAATCACTACAGGCGAATGCCGGGATGTTTCCTTCAAAAGAGCCATGGCCAAATTCCTTCCCGTTCCTTGCCCCATCCCGCCTCTAATGACCTCAACATCGATGAGGCGTAATAAATCAAGTAAAAAATAAAATAAAAAAAAAAATCGTGCTTATTAAGAGAGCTTGTTCGTTGCGACACGTGCCCCCTGGCATTTTAGTAACGTAGAAAGCATTTAAACCATTTTAACGCAACCGAATATTTCAATACCGATTTTCTCGACAACGCATTACACCTCTGGTCATGAGCTTTTATCTGAATCGAACCTGAATTTTAAAGTTGTCTGTCTCCCTTGGCATTCAGACGGTATCATCGCGAATAGTATTTGGCGCAAATTTTATAATTATTAGGTGACATGCCACATATTAGACTGAACAATCAAATTAGTAAACTATCGTTTAATAGCACTGTTAATGGAATATAATACACATACGCATGCACTACTAAATTTAAAAGTGTGCTACTCTTACTTTCCGTTGTAACTTTAATTCAAGGAGAAAAGGCCTAAATTTTAGCATGTTAAAGTGACTAGTCAGACATTTCCGTCAGGATTATGTAAGAGGCCACAGATGATATAAATCAACACACGAATATCAGAAACAAAATTTTTATTTTAGATTCACTAGACGGATAAAAACCAAATATAAACCCATTATTAGGAAAGCAGCTAAGGAAAAATGCCTAAATATCAACATGTTAATTTATCCACTGAACTAACCCATTTGTAACACAGTAAGGAAATTCATTTTTTTAACTGCTTGTAGAAAACAGAGATAGTAGCTAGCGGTGATCTGAGAAGAGAGAAGGAGAATACATAAATAATACGTAAATACACATACTATTGATATGCCGTCGCTAAAAATAGGGCGTCTAGCTACAACGAGGAGGAATAAATTGGATGCTTGTAGGGTGTAAATATTATTTTTAGAAAATAATGGGAATCGAATGTGGCGTGGTCTCGACTATCTTTACAATTTTTTGTGGAACTATCAAACATAAATACTATAAAACATTGATACCACAAAGATATTTACTTTATGCTACACTCTAGGAATAGAAAGATATTAGGAAGGATAACTGTGGTGTTACCTCATTTTAGTGACACTCAGGTCGTGATTCCGCCTGAAAAACATTCTGCATGCAACTGACAACATAGCTTATGAACGATGACAAACTTGCTACCCTTTACAATTCGTACAAACTTTTTAACATTTCAGAAATGCACTACCTATTTTATTAAATCTCCCGAAAGCATTTGATATAAGGGTTATATGCAAGAGCTTTCTGTAATCTTATTAATTTAATTCTCTTTGCTTACTATCAATTTTTGGAACCTGAAAATGTATAAATAAATATAAATATATTAATAAATAATTTTTCGTTCCTAATGGTTTCAAATATCCCTTATTTAAGTAACAAAATTCTAAACTAAGTACTCGCTTCAGTAGCTTTCCATGAGACTTCCAGTGAGTAGTTGTGCGAACGGATAGCTGTACTCATTATACCAACCTGATTGGGAAAGGTTTATTTTTATCTTACATTGCTACCATTGTTGTTTCTACAATTTTTATTTTTTAGAACAATTTTCTTTTCTGTTAGAATTTTAAAGGCTCTAGATAATTATTCTAAAGGATTTAACGGTTTTAAAGTATTCTATTAATTAATCAACTATCTACACCAATTCACACCAAAAGTAGCGAGCGTCTGTTTCATACTTCTAATCAATAAACTGTCTATACACGAATGTTATTTCCTGCACCACTTCTGGCCTGCGCTGACATCCAGGCCGCCGGCTGACTCTGCAGATGCTGCAGGGCCACTGCTGACATGCTGACCACCAAGTGCCGTCAGCAAGCTTCATGTACCGAGCGTGGTGGGTGAACGGGAGGACGACGGTTCGAATCCCCGTCCGGGCATCCAGATTTGGGTTTTCCATGGTTTCCCCAAATCATTCCAGGCGAATGCCGGGATGCTTCCTTCAAAGAGGCCATGGCCGAATTCCTCCCCGTTCCTTGTCCCCAGTCCCATCCCGCCTCTAATGACCTTAGCCGCCGACGGGGCGTAAAGTCATAAGTAAAAAAAAACAGCTTCACGTTCCAGATAGTGTTCTTGTCCTTCCCCGGTTAGTGTTTTCATTTGGAGGATAAAATTCTTGATAATCTATTGCCAACTGATAAAGCTAAAAAAAAATACCTTCACTCGCCAACAAACAGTAGAGTCTAACCGAGCATGGTGGTGTAACGGATAGCGTTCTGGCCTGGCATTCGGGAGGACGGCAGTTCGAATCCCCGTCCGGGCATTCAGATTTGGGTTTTCCATGATTTCCCAAACCACTCCAGGCAAATGCCGTGATGCTTCCTCAAAAAGGCCATGGCCGAATTCCTTCCCATTCCTTGCCCCCATCCTTTCCCGTCTCTAAAGACCTCGCTGTTAAGAGGCGTAAAGCAGTTAAAAACAAAAAAAAGTAGAGTCTGCTCAAAATGAATAATTTTTCGCCTTCTCTGGAATTAACACTTCCTCTTAATATAGCACTCAAACGCAAATGAATGTAACGTTTTGCTGCTTTCTACTATAAATTAGTCAATTCATTTAAAGAAACTGGATCCTATCGTTCCATCGTCACGTCAAAGGTCAGTAAGAATAAGAAAATTCTAACGCAAACGAGAGTTTTTATGTATCTCTGAAGCGTGTAAATTACTTGGAAATATGTTAGGAACCATTACATTTTTTAAGCAGAGTGGAAATCATTGAGTGCTCTCTCAAACCACTAAGAAAACGCGGATAAAAACCAAATAAAGAATGGCTAGTACGTTGGAGTACATCCGTCTATTCAGAATTAGCTGTCACCCGCGACTTCGCATTCGTGGATGTAGAAAGTTATGGCTGGAATAGTGGAATTGCTTATAGAAAGCTGTGAGTTATGTATAAGGTGTCTCAAAAAGCACGGTGTAAGAAAAATATGACGGGGAAACAATCACTATACCATTCTTCCACTGAACCTATCTTATGAAAAGAAGCAGTTCGCAGCAATAATAGTCTGCTGCAGCGCAAATCCGCATCTTTAGGCCCTACTGTATAAAAAATTTGGTCTGAGTGACCGATATAACATTACAGAAACTTACACACGCTACCCGTCTGTCAGTCACCGGTTAGTTTTCATAATTTTATGACAAAATATGTTATTTATCCCGAAAAAACTACCATACGAACTTAGTTGTAAGATTTTATCAAGATCAGCATAGCCGTTTAGTTATGAAAACGTAACAAATAGATAGAAAGAGCAACTCTCGCATTTAAAAAAGTTAGTGTAGATGTAGCCGTAACTGGCCGGTACGTCGGAATTTTTTTTTTTTTTTATTGACACTTGGTTCCAGGACCCTACAGCCAGCTTTTACATTGTATTGCAAACATTTCAGAGTAATACATACATTTTAAAGGAGGACAAGTATTTTGCTATAGAGACATTTCAAAAACAATACAAACATTTCAAAGTAATACAAACATTTCAAAGTAATATAAACATTTCAACGTAATACAAACATTTCGACGTAATACAAACATTTCAAAGTAATACAAGTATTTTGCTATACAGACATATCAAAGGATTGCAAACATTTCAACGTAGAACAAGTATTTTTCTATAAAGACATTTCAAAATAATACACACATTTCCAGGTAATACAAATATTCTGCTTTACAAGTATTTTGTTATATGGGTAAGGATACAATGTTCATCACACTTATAACTCGGGCGGGTTTATATTTTTATTTGGTTCTTTTCTATAAATGTTACAATGGCCTTGTATACTCTTTGGTCTTCCATAGCTAAAAGGTTCAAGATGTTTGTTGGGAGGTTTATGCCTAGTTGTTGTAGGTCTTCCAGCAGTTTGGTGGACTGCTGCCAGTGTCTTTTGCAAGAGAATATCGCGTGGTTTACATCTCCCTCGCTTGTGTCGTCACAGGCGCATAGAGGGGATGATATTAGATGTAATCTGTACAAATGCTTAGGAAAACAGCCGTGGTTGAATTTTAATCTAGCTATAATGCTCATAGTTTTTCTTGTTGTGTACGATCTTTGGTACCATTGTTTTGTTGGTATCGTCGGGTGTAAACAGCCGTAGTGTTTGCCTTTATTTTCTATCGATTTCCTCCATATGTTGTTCCATTTATCTCTAATGGTGATCCTAATCGTAGATATTATGTCTGTCGCTGGGATTAAGTGGTGGTGTATTCCTGATTTTATTGCCGTTTTGGCTGATGTATCCGCCAATTCATTTCCTGGTATGCCTCTGTGAGCTTTGATCCAGTTCAAATGTACCTGTTTTTGGGCGCCCTGTAGGTGTTGGATTTGTTCCATTATTTTATACCCCAATATATTTCTCCCATTACCAGTATGCAGATTGTGGAGTGTTTCGATAGCGCTTCTTGAGTCCGACCAGATGATAATATTATTATGCGGTATATCTTGCACGTATTGTAATGCCGTTAGGATAGCTGTCATTTCTGCGGTGTATACTGTTGCTTCTTTCGGGAGTTTGTACGTCGGAGTTTGAACCTGTGACCGCCTACGTCGGTCTATTCAGAATGGGCATCAATAACACCGCCAGCCACGCTGCCTGGTGAAATCTGACACCGGCTGTCAAAATGGCCAGCCCAGGCGGCCCCACAGACAGCGGCCACCGAAACACTTGCCTGTTGCGTCAGCAGCTCGCCAATTGAGAGCTGATTGTGACGGACAAGGTCGTGAAGCTCTCCCACAGACTACTGTTGTACATACCTCCCACGGAGTGGGCTCGCCTCCAAAAGGGAGGGGGAATTTTATACACTCATATCTAGCAAAATGTAGCAGCGATGTAACCAGCTCATAACATCCTGCTGAGTTTAATTTTGAATTTTACTCTCCCAATTCAATTGTGAGAAATATCTTTACTATCAGCTTAGCAAACTTACCAGTTAACTCCTCTCCCACGTCCACGAAGGTAGTAGCAATCACACCCATATACTAATAATTATAAAAATAAAATGTTGTCTCTTTGTGTATTATCAGTTATAGATGCGCAATACTGATGCTATTTTATGACTATACAGGGTGTTACAAAAAGGTACGGCCAAACTTTCAGCAAACATTTCTCACACACAAACAAAGAAAATATGTAATGTGGACATGTGTCCGGAAACGCTTACCTTCCATGTTAGAGCTCATTTTATTACTTCTCTTCAAATCACATTAAACATGGAATGGAAACACACAGCAACAGAACGTACCAGCGTGACTTCAAACACTTACAGGAAATGTTCAAAATGTCCTCCGTTAGCGAGGATACATGCATCCACCCTCCGTCGCATGGAATCCCTGATGCGCTGATGCAGCCCTGGAGAATGGCGTATTGTATCACAGCCGTCCACAATACGAGCACGAAGTCTCTCTACATTTGGTACCGGGGTCAACACAAGTACCGACGTCAACATTACCTTCCTGCAATTGGGCCAACTGGCGGTGAATCGAGGAAGTACAGTACATACTAACGAAACTGAAATGAGCTCGAACATGGAAAGTAAGCGTTTCCGGACACATGTCCACATAACATATTTTCTATGTTTGTGTGTGAGGAATGTTTCCTGAAAGTTTGGTCGTACTTTTTTGTAACACCCTGTATTTGAAGGCAATGAGTAACTGGTCGATTTGGAGTCGAAGTAAAGAAATAATTATAAAGTCAAGAATGAGAAAGATTAGAGAATTCCTAGATGAAGCTGCACAAATTATAAAATCATTTGGGGAAACCACTTGAGTTGTGTAAACTTATTACAGCAGTGAACGAATAAGTTACGCAGAAGTGAGGGTTGTTAGTATTTTGTGAATTAGGTTGGAAAGTTGTGAAATAAAAAATTAGTACGGTTTAAGTTACAAAGTTATTGTTAGAAGCTTAATCGACATATATTTTGGAGTAAAAGAATAGAATGCAAATAATTTAATATAAACATTTTCTTTCAGATAATATAGGCGGGAGATACAAGAAACTTTGGAATTGTAACCCGATAATTATCTTAATAGGTCAGTTAATTAAAAATATGACCTAGGATATTCTCATCCTGGCTGGAAACAACTACCAAAACATACTAATGTCATAGTAAAATAATGATCGTTAGTTTAAGACACGGTTATCGAAAGACAACGCTTACTAGTTGCGTATAAATGTAAAGAAAGACGATTCATTTCCTTCCGTTAAGCCTTACTAATTGTATCCCGTGTTTAAGATCAGAATAGTAGGTTACAAAGTGAAAGTCGCTTAGCTCAGAGCAATGTGCTCTGCTAGGAACGTAGCAAGTGGAGACAGGATGGCAGGTTTGTAATAGCCCACCACCCACTCCCTGGTCAATAAGCTGTTATCCTGGAACTTGGGAAACAAGCCATGTTCGTAAGCGTTCTTAAACAACACAGACCTCCTATCAACGAGCCGATTATGTGTAAGAAAAGGCAAAAATTTAAGATCTACTCATAATATTGTTTGTAATATTATTCAAAAATCTGAATCGTCAAATGAATAATCCATCAAGGCTTTTTTTTTTATCTGCTTAACGTCTCTCTAACAGCGAGGTCTTTAGAGACGGGAAAGGATGGGGGGGGGGGGGCAAGGAATGGGAAGGAATTCAGCAATGGCCTTTCGAAGGAAGCATCCCGGCATTTGCCTGGAGTGATTTAGGAAACCATGGAAAACCCAAATCGGGATGCCCGGACGGGGATTCGAACCGCCGTCCTCCCGAATGCGTGGTCAGTACGCTAGCCGTTACACCACCACGCTCGGTCCTTCAAGGCAATAATGACGAAGATCGTACAAATTCTACATCATTATCAGCCAGTTCAAACATTTATTGATGCAGCCTGTTAAATTCATGAGATCAGGTAGAATCTGAGTATTCTTCTCCAGGTCGAACGATCTTGGGCGATACTCTGCCAGTTAACTAGCTCTATTTCACGAAAAAAGTAAGAGGCAAGAAATGCTACATAGAAAAATATATATACAGGCAAATCTGGGCAGTTCCACTGAGCGCATCAAGTCTCCGTAGAGAAACTGGCATGAAACGAGTGACCAGGGTTCCATTCCTGCCCAATTAAGGACTTCTATAATGCAATAAATTAATCAAAGGCAAAAATAATTTTTTACCTACGTATTTCCAGCATTTTGACGTCGTGGTAATCAAAGCCAGGGGGAAAATTTGCTGGAAGGAATTCTGACATGGTCTTTCCAAAGAATCATCCCGAAATTCACTTGGAATTATGAAATAATTCCAGAAAACCATGGAAAATAGAAAGTTCGGATTGGCGATCAAATCAATGTCTTCTTGAATGTCAGCTCTAAATACACAGGCCAGGTAGCTAAGATTGTCAAAGATAATAAATGACATTTTGTAATTTGAATTTAAATATAGCAAAATTAATAAAATCCCAGTCCAACTTCATTTGTACTTAAATGGTTTTGTTGGTTTAAGTATGTGGCTGAAATACTTTTTAAAATATTAATCAACGGCTACATGATAACAACTGTCCTACTATATTATTTAAAAACATTGCTCGAGTGTTTGCAGAACTCAGTCTTCACAAATACCAATAACGAGAAAATAATCCATTTTTCGAAACACATTTCAATGATGCAAGCTAATACGTTATTGCTTTTTGGCTTTTGTTCTTTCCTTATCCACCTGAACTCCTTACGGAACAAAGGCTTCCTCCGTCTATCGAATGGTTATTCGCTCTTGCATAGTTATATACGTGACGTTATCTGATTTTGTTTAGAGTAAAGTGTGGCACATAACTTAAACCATAATTTCTCAATTGTGCTGAGTTTAAAGTTGGAGGTCAACTGTCGCCTAGGCGATTACGGTTAACCTACTAAACACCACAACCAGGATAGCCGAAAACTCAAGACATCGGCCCAGTGAGCTGGTGTTTATTTATTTACTAGCCTCGTACCCGCGACTTCATACGCGTGGATTAAGAATTTTTTTGCCAGAATTAAATATATAAAGTTGTAGGTAACGAAGGATTGGTCCCAAACAATATCGAGTCGGCATAATATGACAGGAAAGCTATCACTATATCATTCTACCGTCGAACCTGCCTCTTGAAGAGAATCAATTTCCAACATATTTCTGTCACTATTGGATAAGATCTCAAAATTTCGTGACTACAACTGTTAATCATACTGGAAAAAATATCCTGTGCCCTTCATATAGCTTTCCTTACAAAATTCCATCACAACGATATAGCCATTTAGTCGTCAAAACGTAACAAAAAGACAGAGACTTACTTCCGTATTTATATTAGTATTACTGTGGTTCTCACTCACACACTGACTGCGAACAACACCTGAGGAATCATTATAACGTAAAAAAGTGTACACCTACATAATTGCAATACTACCTACGATTTGCCTCGCATTGCACCCTTAACTTTCTAATATCTACAGTTTAACATTCAATCCGAATAACCTACGGCCCAGGCCTGACTCTTACGATGAAAAACAATTTTTTTAAATCTTAGCCTCCACGTAGACTTGAACCGGAGACCACGACGTTCGTAAGCAAGCTCTTTAGCCACTTTTTTTATTTATTTTTTTTTATTTGGGCCTCCTTCCTCCCATTCAGCCCTGCCTTTCGCTCGCCAGTGGTTGGCTCTTTGCCTGGCTCTATACCTTTTTATAGTAAATTTGGGTTTCAATGTTCTCTTTTCCTGATTTGTATTTATTAGTGGTATTTTCCATCAGTTGGATGTTATGTTTTTTTTATGTTCTTTATGATTTGAATATTTGGTACAGTTAGGATCCCCTCGTGCCTTTGATTCAAAGAGTCTCTCTTTGGGTATAGGCGGGGTTTATAAACAGTTTTATTTGGTTAAATTGTGATCATTGGAATGATTCTGTCATTATTATATCGAGCATCCGTGCGAAGTCTTTTTTATAATTTTGAGTTTGGATAATTTCGTAATATACAGTATTCATATCTATACTATTATAAATCTGTAAGCAAGCTGCGTTTGTAGTGAGGCTTGATCTCTAATAACGCAAAAACTACCGCATCAATTTGCATGGTGTTTCCAAATTTTTAAAGCTAATGTTGCTGATCAACATCTGCAGAAGTAGCTAACGTCTAATATGTACCATGGGAAGAAGCAAGTCAGTAAAAAACTTCAGAAATGTGAAACTGTAGACCACAGATAATTATACACATTCAGACGATCACTCCTTTCATAAAGAGACCTGACAAAATTTGGATTTCCCTTTTTTTTTTTTTTTTTTTTACTTCTGCGATTCATTTTTCTGGACCGCAGTACTTCAAAATAAAAAGAATACGTGAATCAAGTATAATCAGCATTTACTTGAATCGTAACAGGTCTGTTGAATTACGAAAAAGTTATATTATTAATATTGAAGACATGTATTGTCTCTGGTAGACTGTTATACAGTTTGTCTCTGGAACAAAATTGCCACGTGAACGCTGTACAATACAGCCACAATAAGCCAATACTTAATACGAAATTCAGTTTTTTCTCGAAGAGCGATGTCTGAAAAACAGCTATTATAAATATCAGCAAGTAATAAAACATACTTCTTTCATAATGACTTGTGCGGAATTGCACATATTTGGAAGTGCTTTATTCGATTAATATGTCTCGTGGCTATAACGTGCAAATATAACTAGGCATCCGAAAATTCAGGTACATGCGACTCAAATAATTACATAGAAAATACGGATATATTGAAAGAAACTGAAATAAAAAAAATTTCATATCCTAATGCTACACCGCGTAAATTATAAAGCTAAAAGCATCGTCCCTTTGGCCTATAACAAAGCATATCAGCTGTCATCACTGTCCAGGTTGCATTTCAATCGATTTACAACTTGCGATAATTTTGCCACTCAGAAATAATTGCTTGAGTTACATGCACATTAGTACATATACTGTACCGTGATCCATTTTGACATTTTTGAATTAATTATATCTGACTGAAATAATGACAATAATGATACGACGATTTGAAACCAAGATTAACTCCAATTCACGTAAATTTCTATTTTAAAGCAGGAATAATTGATGGTGTATCAACATAAAAACCAATATCCAAACGGCAAAAAATAAATAAATCATAAAAAATTGAGATGCTGTGATTATTGGTAACGAATTTTTATTTCAAATATAACTAGGCATCCTAAAATTCTATTCTACACCGCGTAAATTTTAAAACTAAACCCGTTATGCCTGATGCTAAACAAAACGAGTCAATTGTCATCTGGTCCAGGCTGTTGTTTCGCCAGGTACTTACATGCGACTGAAATAATTACATAGAAAATACGGCTATATTGAAAGAAACTTAAATTAAAAATGTTTCATATCCTAATGCTACACCGCGTAGATTATAAAGCTGCAGGCATCGTCTCTTAGGCCTATAACAAAGCATCATATCAGCTGTCAGGTTGCATTTCAAGCGATTCACAACTTGCGATAATGTTGCCACTCAGAAATAATTGTTTCAGTTACATGCACGTTACTACATAAACTGTACCATGATCACATCTCGACATTTTTGGATTAATTATATCTGACTGAAATAATGACAGTAATGATACGACGATTTGAAATCGAGAGTAGCTCCAATTCACGTAAATTTTAAAGCAGGAATAATTGATGGTGTATCAACATAAAATAAAACCAATATCCAAACAACAAAAAATTAAAAAAACAAAAAATAAATAATCAGAAAAATTGAATCAATTGCATCACGTTAAAATATGAATAAAACAACTCTCTGACATCAGTATGAAAACCGAACCTAACGTACTAACCGAAACAAACGAAACTATTCAGAATACATTAACAGTTCATGCCTTTCCACGTTAATGTCTGATAAGAGAATAAAATCGGTAAATAATTTCTACACCTGCCAAGGCACGCGCGCGTGAAGCAGCGGGCAAATGCTAGTATGCTATATATTCGTCGTAAGTACTCTTTTCCGTTTGTAGCATGTGAGTTAGGGTATTGCCTAGTATCCATTGTACCGTGTTGTGTTTTGTTTCAGGATATCTCTTTTTCTCAGGTTTCAGTATTTCCTGGATGCTCACGGTTAAAGGTGATGTTCTGTCAAGGAAGGCTATTCTTCTTGTTGCCCAAGTCCATATTTTCTGGTTTTGGTTACACGTTATTCTGTGTATCAGGGTGTCAGTATTTCCGCAATTTCTGCACCTGTCATTCGGGGATAGATGTATTTCGTAAAGTCTTCTGTTGGTTGAGATTTTTTCATTTACGACGTCATACCACAAAGATTGTGTTTTAGTGTTTAGAATTTTATTCGTTATATTTTTCCAGATGTTGCTCCAGTTGTATTGTGGATTTTTAATTTCGATTTTATTTCTGTCTTTAGATGTGTTGATTATTTTGTAGATTTCTTTTGTTGTCTTATTGTACAGGGTGCATCCTTTGGTTTTTTCATAAGTTGTTTCTAGGTGAAATTTTCTCATATGTGGTAAGGTGAACTTTATGGAGGCCATGTTGAAAGGTATTTCCTCAGTGACTGGTTTTGTTTCGTTAATCAAGTTATTTGTTGGGCCGTTTGGGTCATTTTCCGCTGTCGTTATGGTTCTTTTGAGGAATAATGCGCAACATCTTTCGCGTACGCTTATCATTCCTATGCCTCCTTTACCTAGGGGTAGAGTCATTGTTTTGAACGCTGTTTTGAAGATCTTACCCCTGCTTGCAAACCACCCGAGCAGATTCTGTATCCGATCTGCAATTGTGTCGGGTATCGGCAGTACTTGGGCGATATAGACCATTTTACTCAATAAAGATACTTGTGCTATTTTAGCCTTCTGTATTGCATCCAGATCTCTATCACAGTGCATGTTTATAACAGCCCTAATTTTTGGTAGTGTTATGAGCCAGTTTTTAGTTATTGTTTTCATAATGTTCTTTTGAAAAATAATGCCTAATGTCTTATGTTCTTCTACTTGCTCGTACCAGATGTCTGTTGGAGGTGGGATCTCTGCCTCACTTATTTGGAGCAGTGCAGTTTTCTTTGGGTTAAGTTTTGCGCCTGTTGCTTCCGTGAACGTAGTGATTATTTCCCGCGTTTTTTGGATGTCCTCCGCTGAAGTTTCGGTTATACAAATGTCGTCTGCGTATCCTCTGCATGTAAATTTGTATCCGTTTAGATTAATGCCTGTTAAATTTTGGTGACATTTTTCAAGCAGGGGTTCCGTTGCCAGTGCGTACAGGATCATTGATAGCGGGCATCCTTGTCTTATCGATCTTTCTATCTTGACGGGCGCTGACAGGCGTCCGTTTATAAGAAGTTTTGAATGTGTGTTTGTAATTATTTTCTTTATTACTTCCACGAATGGGGAGACAAATCATTTATGTTCCATGATTTTTAAGAGGTAATTATGTTCAATTCGGTCAAATGCTTTTTCAAAATCGAGGAATAGTAGAGCTGATGGCGTTTGTTTATCTGCGTTTATGCTGATGATATCACGATATTCGCACACAGTATTTAAGATGCTACGTCCGGGAATAGCACTGGTTTGATGAGGTCCTAAGATTTTCTCCATGAGGGATTCCAGTCTAGTTTTGAGGATTCTCGTTAGTATTTTAAAGTCTGAATTTAACAAAGTTATTGGTCGTATTTCATTTATTTGTTTGATCTGGTTGCCTTTGGGTACTGGCACTATGATGCCCTCTGTGAAGGCGGTGGGAAGATTATCCTCTGTCCATAAGTCGTTTAGAATCTCTGTTAACTTATTTCTTAGCATGGGCCAGTAATGAATATAAAATTCTATGGGTAACCCATCCGGTCCTGGGGATTTCCCTCTTGCTGCTTTGTTTATCGATGTATGAATTTCATCCTGTTCAAAAATTCTTGTTAGTGTTGCCGATGATTCTTCCACACTTGCTGTGTTACTTGAGTTGGATATTAAATCGGCGATTGCCGCCGTACTAGTTGGAGTTGACTTAAAAATATTTTTATAGTGCGTGGTAATTTCTTTAATTATATCTCTTCCGTCCTTGATGTTTTCACCATTTTCTTTAATTATATTGGTTATTAAAGTTTTTTTACTCCTTTTTGTGCTCCTTATAAGGTGGTACAAGGCTGCCGTTTCTTTGGTTGCGACGTCAGCCGGTTTTGAAGTTGTCAGAAGTTTGTTTGCTTGCATGTTTTGTAATGATAGGATTTTGGCTTTGTATTTTTTTATTTTATATTAGTATCGACAGTTATGGTGGGCTCTTGGTATAATTCCTTGATACATCTGTAATAATACTCAATTGTGCCCTTCATCCAATAGTTCTTTGTGTCCTCAGGAGATTAAGGTTCGTTTTAGTTTCGGTTTCACATGTTCAACCCACCAAGATAGTGTGCTTTTATATTTTTTACAGTTTTTTAGACATTCGTCCCAGACACTTTTGATTTCTTCGTCTAGCGCCGGGTCTTCAAGCATAGAGATGTTACATTTCCAGAATCCTTTGCCTCTGCTAACTGGCTGCCTCTGCATGTTGACAGTACATTGCATACTGTTGTGATCTGAAAAGCTTAGAGGAAAAATGTTTGCACTGGTTGTTTTGGTTCGGAGAGTCTCCGTTACGTAGATCCTGTCGAGTCGGCTTGCCGAGTTGTTTGAGACATATGTGTAGGCTTTGGCATTTCCGTGAATGCATTCCCATGCGTCGTGAAAGTCCATCCCTCGAATGAGGTTAGTCAGCTCCCTGCACCCATTGAAATTTGGGGTTTGATCTTTTTGGCTTAGTACACAATTAAAGTCACCTCCCATTATTATTGCACCTGTGGTATTTCGCAGGAGATAGGGTAGCTCTGTTTTGTAGAAGTATGCTCTTTGGGCTCGATTATTATTGCCAGAGGGGGCGTAAACATTGATTATTCGCGTGTTATTTATTGTAGTTGCAATGGCCCTGCCGTTTGTTAATGTTTCTGTACTAACCGTCTCAATTCCCTCTCTAATCACGAGGGCCGTTCCCGTGTTGGTTTCTTTGGAGTAGTTGATTATTCCATCGTATCCAGGGATGTTTAGTTCGTAAAAGTCACTTCTTGTAACATTGCGATGTCAATACTGTTTTGTTTAATATAATCCGCTAGGCATTTTATTTTGAATGGCGTAATTACTCTGTTCATATTTATAGTTGCAATGCTATAACTTTGATTGCTTGTCATTGGTTATTTTACGTCTCATCAGATCCCTCCATTACTTCCTCGTACCAGCTGTCTTTACTGAGGAGTTTTGGTTTATCTTCTTCTCTTATCTTCTGATCGTTTACGTATTTTGGTGTGTCTTGTTCCTTTCTCGCTTTGGTTTCTTCTTCTTCTTCTTGTCTTGATTTGGCGTTATTTGTTGTTCGTTCTACTTTCTCTGCTATTCTTTTTACTGGTTTGCCGTTTTTTCGAGTCGTTCACTGAGAGCTCGGCGTTTTTTTGCTATGTATTGACTTGCGGTATTGGCACCATCCTTATTTGCACTTCTGCTAGATTGTCTTGTTATTCTCTTCTCGCTTATTTCTTTCTCGGCTTTGTTATTGATCGTTGAGCTGTGCATTTCAATCCGTTGTTTTGTTTCGGAATCTTCTTCTGCCTGGTGAGTTGTTTTATTTGTAAATGTTTCTATGTGTATGACATGTTCTGGGGACTCTCTTCTTCTATTTCTTTTTCATGTAATTTCTGTTCCGCGTTCTTGTTCTTCATTTTCCTCTTCTTCTTGTCCAGATTTTTCGTGCTTGTGTTTCCTGTTTCCCACCGTGCTGTTCCGAGTTGTCCTCTACATCGATCTCCATGTTTTCCGTGTTTTCCAAACGTTTCTGTGTGTGGCTCACATGCTGATGTTACAGTGTGGCTATGTTTACACTGTTGACTTGTGCCGTGGCTTCTGCATAAGACGCTGTGTTGCTACTTTCCTTACTCGCTTCCGCGATTGTAGCATTTGCTGTTATAGTTTCTGATGTTGACAATTTTACTCTTGGAAGTTGTAATGGTCGGCGTTTTGTACACTCAGATCTTAGATGTCCTGGTTCATTGCAAATAGAGCATGTGCGCGGTTGTCCGTCATATATTATTAATGCTTTTGAAACGATGTATCATTATATAGGAAGGTATATGTTTTTTAAATCAATTTTCACACACCGTATGCCGTTGTTCGCTTGGAATCTGAACTTAGGGCTCCATTTTTCATCCGTCGCCGTTATTATTTCACCATAGTTTCGGATTGCTGCCGTTACACTAGCATTACTTATTTCAAATGGCACATTAAAAACTCTTACTGATCGTAGCCCCAGCCCTGCGTGGCTTATATATACGGTACTTACGGTTCCATCTGGGTTCTGGTAGTCGCTTTCCTCCAGTTTTCTCTACGATAGTATTGCACAAGTTGTCATTTGTCATTTTAACGTATACTGCATAAGTCAAGAAGTCCATTTGGATTCCATATACATCTGTGTCTGTCAAGTTGAATTTTTCATACAGCCATTCATGGAAGTCATATGCACGTGGTCTTATCTCCTTTGCGTCAAACGCAAATTTCAGTGTATTCTTAAGTATCGTCGATTCCATTTTCACTATCGTAAACCACAAGTTTTCACTGATACACTCACTGAACCTCGCTTGAGGAAGTATCGAGCAACCGCACGCGACGGCGGCTCGATGCGAACTGGCCACTGAGCTGCCCGTTCACTACACGGAAACACGGTCTGGAGACGTCCACATCCAACGTGTCTGTCTATCGCCGTATTTCGAAGTTATGAGACAACATGTGTTATTTATACAGGTAATTTTTCAACCAAATGTAGACAGTATTTTTCTCCTTGTTTCAAAGGATAAGTGTGCAAAGTTTCATCGAGATCGGATGAAAACTGTGGATTTGTATGAAGAACAAACAAACCAACAAACAAACCGACAAACAAACATACATTCATCTTTATATATAAAGATTTATTTGGCCTTCGGTCCTGACGACCATATGACCAACATCATATGTTTACGAGCTGGTGTTTACGCTTCATTGATGTCGATGTCAATAGAGGCAGAAGAAGAGTGGAGCACAGATCGTTAAGGAACTTTGCCATGGTCTTTTGAACAATTATCCCAGCATCTACCTGGAGTGAAAAGTGAAATCTTCTCGATGGGCAGACAATGTTTTGAATCGGCGTCCTTCCGAATGCCCAATCCCGAACTACGAAGATTCAGACTTGTTATGCCCAAATGAAACGTGCAAGCTCGTTTCGTCTTATTAACAATGTTTCTTTCCTTTCCGTGTCAATTATTAAATGTTAAGTAGAATAAATTTTTAGTAGAACAATATTATTTTCCAGAATTTGGTGCAGTATGTCTAACCACTTTCTTCTGATTTCATCAGGATTTATAGATATTCGTGAGGCTTTATAAGAATTTAAGAATTAATAAGTCACGTAATAACTATGAGAAGGTGTAATCATGTGGACTCACTTTAGCTTGGGTTCGTAAAAACATCTTATCAACTACCAACCTCCTTCCTTGGCACATAATTCGATGGTACTTTTAAAACTTGGAATCAACCATGCAGGTGGGTAATAATGTAACTTTTTTCTCTAGGTTGGTAGACCTGTCCGAATGAAAATTGATAACCGCCACTCTCATCATCTCCATGTTGCCTATTCACATGGCAAACAAACTGTGGAAAATCAAAAGATTCATGGGAACGTAGGGAGTTTTGATCCTTGTTACAGCCATAAAAACCGAAGGTCGACCAAAAAATATTTTTAAAATTGTATATATTTACATTGCTAGGGAAATGATGTACTCGTTGCAAGTATACGCCGTAGCAAAAGGTGAAACAAATCGTGCAGATGGCTTCAAATATTCATTATTCCTAAGCGGGACCATTTAGCATGTAAGTGTACTGCAAACATACTCCTAAGCACTTAATTACTGGCTGTATGGCAACGACAAAGATCGACTTTAAGTCACATATGACCACACAGGAATACAGACGTAGACCAGCACTTCGTCCAATTTGCATAATGCCGTAAAGTGCGTACTTGAAGATAGGATTACTGTTAACACGAAAAAGAATTGTTAATCGAATCCTGCCACTAAAACCTACCTTTTAACAAGCATTTAAATAAGAACATTCGACAAAATAATTCTTTCATCTTTTTGGATAAGCCATCAGTGAACTTTTTAGCTCTCTCTAACAGCAGGTGAACATTATGCCCCAATTTCACTGAACAGTATTCATATTAATAAATTACATTGTCTAGTGAGAACGGTACAGGTTACATCAAGTCTACACCATTCCATGGATAACCTACACTCAGCCGCATAGTTCCAACTTCTTCATGCTTGGCTCAAAAACTATAATTTAAAAAAAAAAGATGTTTCCGCAACAACAAAATACCACCACATTGCAAAAATATCACATATATTGATACAGTGATAACATCGACTTTAACAGTTTTTGGCCTTCCTATCAGTTGTTGTTACGCTGAAATGCGTCCTGGACCAGGATAAAATTTGAAAAAATTCACAAAACCAACAAGGTAAATTCCCTTTAGGAGGACCGCCTTCGAATGCTGCATTTTAATACAAGGAAAACAATCAATTTCCTCTCTTAATCCATCAAGTCAAGCCGTAGTTCTAATGACGCAGTGCATATTTTTTTTAATTCGTAAATTTCATGTGACTTTGCAAAAGAGAGTAACTAAAACGTCAAAAATATATTACAGCGAAGAAATTAACCGACATTTCAAGTGATTTGTTTAATTTTGCAGCGCTAGCAGCACTTGATAGCTGCGCGACCCACTAATATTTTGAAGTTTTGAATTTAAATTGTGGTGACTTTTCTGTTAAATTTGAGTGCAGAACGTGAGTAAGACACTATATCGAAGCAGTTAATTCAAATTTAAAGAGGTTAGTACCATGTTTTGATAGTTTTTCAATGTCTCAAACTCTCCGCTTCATGGTTTTGAATCTGAAAAATAAAAAAATAATCACAACATAATTTGCGCCCTTTATTATGGAATACAGGCGGACAGGTTACATAAATGAAGAAGAATATAATCACGTGACTTCGGAGTCTTCAAACAAAGATATCTCCACATACCAAAGAGTGCAGCTTCAGAATATACTAGGGTGACCCCAGATAATACTTTTATGCAACAACACTGTGCTTGGTACAGATAGCTGTATTTGATGCTGACACATAAGTGGTTTTGTTAGCTTAAATTGTTTTTTTTTATATTTTTAACTGTCGTAAACATTTTTGTGTAACTAAGCTGAATAAGATATAAATAACTTCGGCAGTTAAAATACTATTCGACTCATACATGCAGAAAGGCCATTTATGGTAACATTGATTTTCTGATTGTATACCGCGTATCTCCAAATTTCTGACCGACATCCAATGAGCATTCAAAATAATGCAAAGCAGTGAATGTTACCTACACTTTTTATTTAAAAAAAAAATCAATAGCTTTTGCTCTCAATGATTCATTATCAAAGTATGCTGGGTTTTAAAACTTTTTTTTTGTTATATTATTCTTTTCGTGTGATCCTTCTCGGTCCAACTTTCAAACGATGCACTGTCCGATAGTTGCGAATAATTCAAACTGTGTATCTATGATTAGTTACAGGCAGCGTTATCGTTCTGCTGGGATTCTGATCTGAAAAACTTTGAAAACGGATAACGTTCGTGGCGAATTATTGGGGAAGTACATCACTGCAGAAATACGAATTTACACAACAGTGAAGGTAGTAATTGAGAGATAAAAGTCTTTCGTAATGATTTATTGCAGACGATTGCCGAACCTGGAGTGGGTGAGGTAGGTAAAGAACAATGAAGCTCCATTAAACAGATCAAGATAGGAATAAACGCTACAATGCCGCACGTGTTCCCTTCTGGAAACTGTTGAGAAGGGGAACTAAGTGTGGGGAACGATCGAGGGATCAGTACGTTAGAACAGTGGAACCATCTGCGTGAGGATAAATATGTCTACAATCTACACTAATATTATACATGTGAAAACAACTCTGTCCCCCTTTCGGTTTGTTACGTTTTTATTTCTAAACGCCTTGTTGAAATTTAACGAGGAAACACTATGTATCGTTAGGAAAGACATAGGATACTTTTTTTCTGGAAATTATATTTCATCATGAAATTTTGAAAACTAATCGAGTGGTGATAAACAGACGGATAGCGTGTGTGTGATATATCTGTCGCGCAGGCTTTGTTTCTTACGCAGTCAGTTAGCTTTTTTTTTTATTTGCTTAATTCTCTAACAGCGAGGTCTTTAGAGACGGGAAAGGATGGGGGGGCAAGGAATGGGAAGGAATTCGGCCTTTTGAAGAAAGCATCCCGGCATTTGCCTGGAGTGATTTGGGAAACCATGGAATACCCAAATCTGGATGCTCGGGCGGGATTCGAACCGCCGTCCTCCCGAATGCGAAGCCAGAACGCTAGCCGTTACACCACCAACGCGGTGCAGTCAGTTTGCGTATGATCAGTTGCAGTAGTAGAAGGGTATCGTGATGGCTTTCCCATTATGTTATTCCACCTACATATTTTTGGTGAAATCTTTTACGAACCTTACAGCTATCTATACCCAATTCCAGCAATAAAATTCTAAGTCCACGCGTACGAAATCATGGGTAATTGCTAGTGATTTATAAATACAATCCGTGTAAGTAAGAATCGAACCTCGCGCATTTCCGTTCTCTAATGACCTAAACACATTGTGGTGCGCACTGATACTAGTATTTTAATTAATAAAATGACGCCAATGCAACTGTAATATGTATGTTTATTGTCGTACGAGTTTCGCCTCTCCTCGAGGCATCATCAGCGACGAATCTATTTTAAAATGTACATTAAGTTTACAAACTTATTTGACATAACGCTAAATTGATACCTTTACTTATTATTTACACTTACTATTTACATTAGAGGATTTCAGGATAGTAACCACACATCTTTGCTTTATCTCCAAAGCATGTTTCCATTACAGCCATTTGTCTTTGTTGTTGTGTACAGGAAATAAACATTGCGTCTTCTTCAATTCGCTTGTTTTCGGTGGCCATCTTATTTTCTTACTGTCAAAGGTGGTGATGCGCTGACTGCGCCAGATTTGAAATTGCGTGGGAGATTTTATTTCTAATTTTATGTAAGTGTGTGAGCAACTGCG
>CM061914.1:53916253-54069566 GCA_031002005.1 Vandiemenella viatica | reverse complement strand
AAAGCACTAATTTTGCGTGTTGCTCCGACGAGACAAAAATTTCAAAATTAATTTTTTGTACCGTTTTCACATATTTATGATCGGGAAATATATTACTAACAAGTGACAGGAGCTTTTCGAAATTTCGTTAAAAATTTTGGCATGATGTGCGACAGAAAGACCCAAATCTTACAATATATGGTTTTTGACTGTTTTGGATTCTGTATCATCAGGAACTGTGTTATTAATCTGAATATTAATTATCCTGTATCCTAACCAGTGACATAGGACTATAGCTAAGCGCAGCTTCCTTAAAATCTGTCCACTAGGTTTCGAGTGATGAGCGATGATAGACAGACAGACAGATAGTAAAAAATTCCAAATTTTATGGTTGGTCTGCACTGCAATTACACTGTTTGAAATAAATTTCATTTACAGACACATCTGTTCTACAATTTTATTGAACTAGAAAGATGTAACTAGCATATAAGCTAACGCAAAATAGGTACATCAAGAATGTGAAGAAAATGATCGCCTACAAAGCAAAGATTAGACGTTATGCAACAGTTGTCAAGAAAGAGGCAATGAGAGGAGCTAAAGACCTCGCTGTTAAGAGACGTTAAGCAGTTACAAAAAAACAAAAAAACAAAAAAAATGGGAGGAGCAGCAACTTGAGGGGGAGAGGGGCAAAATCGTGTTTCCCCCTCCCCCCCACTGCTGCTCTTGGGGCGATAATCGGAGGTGGTGGTGACACTCAGGGTGGCAACAAGGCAACAAGGATACAAGGAAACAAGGATACAAGGCAACAAGGATACAAGATACAAGGAAACAAGGCAACAAGGAAACAAGGCAACAAGGATACAAGGAAACAAGGCAACAAGGATACAAGGAAACAAGGCAACAAGGAAACAAGGCAACAAGGATACAAGGAAACAAGGCAACAAGGAAACAAGGCAACAGGGCGACAAGGATACAAGGAAACAAGGCAACAAGGATACAAGGAAACAAGGCAACAAGGATACAAGGAAACAAGGCAACAGGGCGACAAGGGAACAAGGAAACAAAGCAACAATGGGGGCCGCAAATAATTTTCGAAGGGGTGACGGTCTCACATTTTGCTGTCCCCCCCCCTTCCCTTCCGTTAGGAAAATTCCTAGACCCGCCACTGATACTAGACGAGTAAACCTCCTTTTAGAGGAGGAAAAATGAAGATCAATAGGTGTGCAGAGAAAATTACAGACACAATGTACAAAAGAAGACTGAAATTTTATTTTATAAAACTGATATAGAACACATTCACAAAAAGAATTTTCAGCTACATTATTAGCTCACAAGTAATATCAAATGTGGGTTAAGGAGACGGGAAAAGATATGGATGAAAACGAGATCCATCCAGGTGCGACAGAGAATCGAAGAGCGTTTCAAAATAAAATTCATGAATTCAGGAGCAATGTACAAAGGCCAAGACCACCTTGTGTGAAGAAAGAAAGAGTTTTTGTGTGAAAGAATGAAAAAATTCTGGAAGGAGAAGAAAAGGCGAACCAGTTGTTTCCCGTGGTCCCAATTATGCCAAATTTGAAAGAAGAAAAAGTATATATTCCATGTATGAGTCCCTATTTTGTTATATCGTTCACTTTATAAATGAGAGGTATGGTGGCTGAGGGGTCGAAATGTCCCCGGTTCGAATCCTGTCTTGGCGGGGATTTTCACAGGCGCATAACTCGACCTTCATCTTTGGGACAGCTTGATGTGTGATGTGAAGTACATCAGAACGTTCCGTGGTTCGGATTCCACGTTAAACTGTAGGTCCCCTGAACCCGGCAGGATTGTCAGGTTAGGTTAAGGCGGCTACGACAGAGGCAGAATGCGCAGCTGATAAAAACGCTGTCACCAGGTCAAGACCACACGGGATTGTTGTTATTGGTTTGTGAACAGTTCCTCTCGCAGGCAGTTTATGTATGATCTGAAATAAATACTTTTAAGATACACAATTATTATGTCGATAGAATGTATATGGTTGTGTTGAGCGGACACAAGCTGTGTTGAACGTACATTAGTATCGTGAGATTTTTGTGAGTGTGATTATTGGTGATGACTTTTGAAAATAATTGACTACGTGTGTGCATTTTTGAGTGAATGTGTGATTGTTAAATATAGGTATTGTTTACAAAAGTGACAAGAAATCACCTGTGTGTCGAAGTTGAATAACTGATTCGCGACTGCAGGCAGCGAATTAAGCTCGGCCACCCATCAGTTAGTGCCCAGAGGGATCGCACGGATGGGTGACGAGGAAAGGCCGCTCTGCACTTCAGCGCCATGCACGTCGAGTGCCTCATTGAACTCGTCTTTGCCAGCGGACGTTGTGACAAGTGCAACGAATCAGCAAATGGATAAGGATATCGAAATGGATGAAGATGTTATGCCAGCCGCTGTGTTCAACATTCAGCGTATACATGGTGACGTGTATGCGGTGAGCAAAGATTTAAACCCAAGAAAGCGTTCCACTACTCCACCAGAGAGGACCAACAATAAACAGCCGCGCGCCGTCAACTACAGGAAGGAGGAGACGCGTAAATCTACTGGAGTCAGCCTGGCAGTGACGAAACTTGGTTCAGCCAAGAAACCAAAGAATTCCAAGGTACAAAAGAAGAAGACTATCGAAGCCGCTGACAATACTGCAGCCTCGGTCTCCGGGCGGAATGGAGTCAAAGGACGTCGTTCTCGCACCCAGAATTGGCAGCCAGACCAGGAAGGTTTCATAATGCCGAAGAAGACAGCAAAGCCCCCACCTTCATTGGACCCAGCGGCGATGGAAGTAGAAAATCGTTTCACTGCCTTGACTGTTGACGACACGCCGCGAAAGGAGACGAGATGCGACTCCATTCCACCTATAGTAGTGGAATTCGCAGAAAACTACAAGACCCTTCATGATCGGGTGGCAGATGTCATCAAGAGTCCATTCGCTGCGAAAACCGCAGGTGGCGACAAAATCAAATTCAGCATGACTACTACCGAAGACTTTGTGGCCGTCACTTCTCTC
This sequence comes from Vandiemenella viatica, assembly GCA_031002005.1. Classification (NCBI taxonomy): domain Eukaryota; kingdom Metazoa; phylum Arthropoda; class Insecta; order Orthoptera; family Morabidae; genus Vandiemenella; species Vandiemenella viatica. The sequence continues at coordinate 54,066,547 of CM061914.1, read as the reverse complement.
CTTCAACAGTGCAATATCCCGTACTACACTTTTCCGACCGGAGCGGTGAAACTGTTGAAGGTGGTGTTTCGTGGCATTCCCAGGACTCTGCCAACAGAGACATTGAAAGAAGAGCTGACAGAAATGGGCTACGAAGTGAGGTCTGTTGCTCAACTTCGTCGCCCCGGCAGTAACGATGTAATGCCGCTTTTCCTAGTAGTATTACCAGACCTGCCCTTAAATCGCACAATATTTGAGGTTGACAAGCTGTGCCACCTCAGAGTATCGACAGAGAAACTGCGATCGTCGGCTGGACCGCAGCAATGTTTCAATTGTCAGTTGTTTGGCCATGTGGCACGCCATTGCAAAATGCGCCCGGTGTGCGTCAAGTGTGCAGGGCAACACGACGCAAAAGACTGCCACACGCAGAAGGGCCGTGACCCACCAATCTGTGGAAACTGCCACGGCAACCACGTTGCCAGTTGGAAAGGCTGTCCAGCCTATAAGCGAGCCCGCGATCGTCAAAGAGGAGTGGGGACAGAGGCTCCTCAGAGGCATCTACAACAGCAGTCAAACCAACAACAAATGTCGGAGATCAGTGAAATATCAAAATCAACGAAACCGAATCCACAGAAATTGAAGAAAACGAAGAAGCAGAAGGGCAAGAAACTGGCATCATCCAAAGTGCAATCAGACTTATCCTTCGCTGAAGTAACCAAAGATGTGATTCATGTTTCTCCCCCCAAACAGCCACAGCACCAAGACACTTCGACTCAGCCGGTGAAGCAAGGCCCAGTTGCAAAGTCCGAACAACCGATGGCGTTGCAGACTGTACCACCAAAGCGTCAGAAAAGACAAGGTCTACCACACCAGCATCCAGATGAAGCAGCAGAGACGAACGGGACAAACCTCGGGAGACTAGTCAATATGCTTGAGAATATACTTAGCATGATGGTCAGCCTCCTAACGCGGCTCGATAGAATGTCTTCGGACATCACAGCTGCAGTGACGTCGGCGCTTGCCAACACCTCCATAACCCAGCAACGCAACCATGAATAGGAGGCCTCACATTCATAGCCTCACGTTCTGTGTGTGGAATGCTAACGGCATTCATGGACAATTACTTGAGTTTAGACAATTTTTGCGGGAAGAAGATGTGGACATTTGCCTCGTCAGCGAGTCTTACTTGAAAACTTGCCTACGGGCGGCAGCACCAACTACTGCTGCTACCGGAAAGACAGACTGACGGCCGGTGGGGGAGTTGCGCTGTACATTAAACGCGGTATTCCTCACTGTGAAGTCCCTCTTCCTCCTCTTCAGCAGGTAGAGGCTGTCGCGGTTCAGGTGAAAACATCCTCAGGCGCTATCACCGTCGTTGCAGCCTACCGACCACCACGCAGAGTGCTTGAAGAAGCAGACATCGCCGCCCTTATCACACTTCCTGGTAAAATCCTGATTGGTGGAGATATGAATGCAAAGCACCAGGATTGGCATAGCAGAACTGCCAATCCGGCTGGTAACCTCTTAAGACGCCTGGCCCACTGCCACAACCTATGTGTATGGGCACCTGAAGAACCAACGCATCATCCTGCAAATGGAAACCGGCCTGATGTTCTTGATATTATTATAACAAAGGGAATCACGGGTTTTGTTTCGGCAACAACCCTTAACAGACTATCTTCGGACCACTCTCCTGTGCTACTTGAGGTCGACGTTGGGGAGTGGCAGCCAAACAATCACCCAATTCCTGATTACAAGCGGACCGACTGGGACCGGTTTAGGGAAGTCGTAGCGACTAAATTGGAAAGCGGTACAGTAGAAGGAAATGTTGAAGAGGCTCTGAGATTCTTCACCAACACCGTAAATGAAGCTACAAAAGTCGCCACACCACTGGTTCATACACGCATAGAACGTTCCTGCCAGCTTCCACCGCACCTCATTGCGCAGATCAGAAACAAAAATCGGATCGCCAAGGAGTGGAAACTAACGAGGAACCGTGCCACTCGCCGCCTCCTCAATCAACTGCAGCGAGAGCTGAAGGCAGCGTTGGTAGAACACAGAAATCGTGAGTGGTCCGCACGTGTTGCAATGCTGCGACCAAACGATGGCAGCATGTGGAACGAAACTAGGCGACTCACCCGCCGGAGGAAGCCGATACCACCACTCCACGGCGAACGTGGTCTTGTATTTCTACCGGAAGACAAGGCTAACGCGCTCGCTGACAGTTTTGAGAAAAATTTCCAGCCCGTCGATGACGACGTTGACGACCGCCACATTGTAGCAGTACGTCGCCGACTGCGACGGTACATGTCAGCCAATGATGACCATGACATCATTGCGATTGAGCCGCAGGAGGTAGCTAGCTACATCGCCGGGTTGTATCCGCGAAAGGCACCTGGGCATGACCAAGTGGACAATCGAGCACTCAGAAATCTACCACCAGAAGCCATCAACTACTTGACGCGGCTCTTCAATACCATCCTGCGACATCAGACTTTCCCGAGAGCATGGAAGCATGCCATCGTGGTCGGTATTCATAAGGCTGGGAAAGATCCAATCTTTCCCCAGCATTACCGGCCAATCAGCCTGCTACCCGCGCTCAGCAAAGTGTTCGAGCGAATTCTGCTGAAGCGTATTGACACCTACATCCAGGCTGCAGGCGTCATACCCGATCATCAATTTGGGTTCCGTAGAGGGCACTCCACAACGCAGCAGTTGATGCGTGTTATAGAGGCAGCCACAAGGGCCTTCAACGAGAGAAGCTATTGTGGTTTGGTGTTGCTCGATGTCGCCCGTGCATTCGACTCAGTGTGGCATTCGGGTCTGCTCTGCAAGTTGTACGAATGGGGCTTGCCTGGACCCTACGTAAAATTGATTCGCAGCTATCTGTCAAGGCGCACATTCTGCGTCAGGGTTGGTGATGCCATGTCAACACGACGGCGCATTCGTGCAGGTGTACCACAGGGTTCAGTGCTGGGACCAGTTCTTTATAACCTGTACACAGCCGACATTCCAGCACCTGTGAATGTGAAAACAGCCACGTACGCCGACGATACGGCATTCTTTACATCCAGCCGTAGCAGAGCCATCGCCACGAGACGATTGCAGGAAGCTCTTCAGCAGACGATAGCCTGGGCCAGAAGGTGGCGGATAAGTATAAACCCTGTCAAAACGCAAGCGATTATGCTGACGCGACGCCTAGGACGCCGTAGTGAGCAACTACCTCACCCGCAACTTCAGCTCAGAGGTAAAACCATTCCCTGGGCACCAACTGCTCGTTACCTTGGTGTAACACTTGACTGTAAGCTGACATGGCGAGCTCACATCAAGGACATCAGGCAAAGGGTAAGTGCTCGGCTCCATTCTCTTTACCCTATACTTAACCGGGAAAGTTCGTTGGTACCTCACCTAGGAGTTGCCATTTATTGCTCCTTGATCAGGCCGGTAATTGAATATGCTTGCCCCGTCTGGGGGTACGCTGCTAATTGCCACCTGAGAAAGTTGCAGGTGCTGCAAAACAGAACACTGAAGCGGGCACTACATCTGCCCAACCGTTTCCCCACCGTCGCAGTCCATGAGGCGTCGGGAACAGAGAAGCTCATTGACAGGTTCCGGCAACATGCCTATAAATTCTACAGAGCAGCACATCACTCTGCCAATCCACTGGTCAGTTGTCTCGGCGAATATGAAACTGCCGCTGACAAACATAGCAGGCCATTGGTGCTGACGGAGCGCTAAGGACCAACTAATAATACGCCACCAAGACGACCAATCAGAAGTGAAGAGAAGACCACTCAAGAGAAGACTGAGGGAGGAAATGTCTCAGGACAACAACTCCCAACCGACCAGCTTTAATGCTGAGACTGGCGAAGATGCTCTGAATTATTATGTCTTGATGTATGTCGCTCAGTGTGTACAATTTCTACGATTGTTTGAGATTTTAATTTTGATGAATATATCCCTGTTAATACAAGGAAAAAATAATGGTTGTTGATAACAACTTTAGTTTCTGTATTGATACTTATGGTCTCAACGTATCAGTTGTCCGAGTAGTGGTCTGAAGTGTGGCTTAGGTCTCTCTTCGCCCTACGTGGCTGCCCTTCCGAGGCGCCTGGTTTGTCGCTCCATAGTTGAGCTCGCGTGTTCGACCTTACGTCACGCAACCGAGGTTCGGCAGGCTAGTTCAGCTGTTAAAAACGCCAAATTTGCCGACTCCTAAAACGTCCCACCTCGTTCTGCAGAGCCTCGGTTTTTCCTTCACCAGTTTTTCATCGCCAATGAGCTGCCGCATTTAACGATTTGAATAATTAAAGCGAAATTGACTCACGCCCCGATTTTTATGTCTTTTTTATGCCTGAACACCGACGGGCGAAAACCGATCTAAAAGTAATGTTATTCTACATCATATGATCATAACTAGAAGATCGATGTCAAAAATAAAAACTGAAGAGGGTGAATACCAAAATAATCTCCACGTATCTTCAAAGACTTTTTACAGTTTTTGAGATACTACCTACTATAATTCTGTTATTTCCTTTCTTTCCTACCTTTCTTTTTAACTATTTTATTTTGCTTTAATACCAATAAATATTAAATAAACTACCGATTAAAATAGAGAAAATACTGAAAATTCACTAACTTCTTTTAGGGCGGTTAACGTTCTGGCCTCGCATTCGGGAGGACACCGGTTCGAATCCCCGCAGGGGCATTCAAATTTGGGTTTTTCATTGTTTCCCCAAATCACTCCAGGCGAATGCCGGGTTGTTTCCTTCGATAAGGCCATGCCAGAATTCCTTCCCTTTCGGTGTCCCCAGTTCAATCCCGCCTCAAATGACCTCGACGTTGGCAAGGCGTAAAGCCATAAGTAATAATATAAAATTTGAACCCATATACTCCCGCATTTGCCTGGAGTGATTTAAGGAAACCATGGAAAACTGAAATTCTGGATGGCTGCACCGGAATTCGAGCCCGCGTCCTCCCTAATGCGAGACCAAAGCGTTATCCGCTTACCCAACAGGCTCGATAAATCATTTTCACTGCGTACGTAAAACATGATAGTGACAGAAAGTACTAATCAGTTCGCATTCGGGAGGACGCAGGTTCGAATCCCCGTCCGGGTATCCAGGTTTGGGTTGTGTATAGTTTCCCCAAATCACTCCAGGCGAATGCCGGGATGCTTCCTTCAAAAAGGCCATGGCCGAATTCCTTTCCGTTCCTTGCCTCCATTGCCATCCCGCCTCTAATGACCTCGCTGTCGACGAGGCGTAAAGCCCAAGGGAAAAAAAAAACTTATCAGATGTTGCTGAAGTACGTGATAGCTGTCCTCTCCAGTGTATTGGATTGTAGAGTTCGTGAATTCCGTTCCCGGGGACCTCCGATGCGCCCGGCGGCCATCATTGATTGCTGCGGCGGGACCCTCCACGTCGCTAGCAGGCGGGTGACGTCACGGGGTCAGGGGTCAGGCGATTGGCCGCAGTTCGGGTTACACCGGCGCAACACCCGGCATTGTCTCGGCCGACACCGGTAATTAAGGTATAAAACTCGAAACCGGTCATTATAATACAATCCATGCAAAGCAGCGAGCGAGCGAGCATTCGCTTATCTGGTCCAGTGCGGGGCGGAAATAACGAGCTCGGCGGGGCCCCATTACCGGAGAAATTACCCGGGTAAACGGAGTAATGCGGAGATTGCCGGGCGCGCCGCATTCGTAGATATCCTACCGAGTTCTCTGTTCCTCGAGATTACCTGCTGGCGTCTGTATTATTATTTGTTAGTGAAGCCATCTACCAGTATGAATCACGACGTATGGCAGAATAGATATGTGTGGTCCTAACTCCGAGTCATCTTCTATGTCTTCTCTGATGCTTTCCTTAGAGATGGGATACTCAAGAGAACGTTACAATATCTCACTATGACGTTCGACAATTTATTTATTTAGAATGGCACAAGGAAACGTAAAAAGTAGTTGTATTGAATTACAATTAATGAAATGAGACATAGACAAGATTGATGTCGATAGATTGCAGCCATTCAGTTCCTTTAGATCGTTGTACTGAATCTCTTAAGAGTGCATTCCATGGCTTTAATTTTTTTAATTCCTTTCGGCCTTGTCGACGACGATATCATTAGAGGTGGGAAATGACGATGACAACAAACGAGAAGGAATTCGACCATGGCCTTTTGAAGGAACCATTCCGGCATTTGCCTGGAGCGATTTGGGGAAACCATGGAAAACGCAAATCTGGATGGACGGACGGGGATTCGAACCACCGTCCTGCGGTATGCGAGGCCAGAGCATTAACCGCTCACCCACCACACTCGTTCATTTCATGACGGTGTGTTGGATAGTTTACTGGTGGTTTCGACAATCACTAGACGGGTTCTCTATTATTCCACATTTGTGTATCCAGTAGTTGCATCTACCGTGGACTATTCTCAAACGATTCAGTGTCGTCCAGATTTTCGTAGGTAGATTGAATCCAGGAGGCTGTCTTTGATTAGATTGGAATTGGTCCACTCAGAGAGAGCAGCATGCTTCGTTTAAACCGAACTGATTTTTTACCATCGTCTCACTAAACTTCTGTATTGAATACCTTTACTTTGATCTATTTTTAGTTTGTCGTGGGCAGTCCTGATGTATTGAAAGTAGCGGATTTCTTAAAAATTTCTGCCATTCCTTTTTTGAAGCCACTTTTTTTCGGAGATTTAGTGCGGGAATGTCAAAAATTTCAGATAGCTATTCAGTGTCGATCATTTTTGTGTGACTGCTATTTAGCCATACTGGACTGCAGTATTCAGCAGTTGACTATACTAGGCCAGAGCTAATGTTCTAAGAACTGTTGCACGTGCCTCCCACCTCATTCCAGAAAGTTTGTTGTTTCGGGTTTCACTTTTGCCGTTGTTTCCTGGATGTGTTGTTTGTATGCCAGTCCAGAAGTACGCATACATACTTTGGGTACGAATTGAATTTCATCAATGGGCTTCTGTATTTATTGTAAAAAAAATATTAGATCCAGCTAAAAACTTGTGAAAACAGTAACTCCCTGAAGTCACCCCGAGTCTAATTTTGGGTGAAATTTGGACGAGTGAGCACGAAATAATAGTCTTTAATAATGTTGTTCGACTAACTTAAGGAAGCAAAAGCATATTTGTCTTTCTGTTTCATGAATATTTTCACACAAGTTTTGTAAATTATGATTAAACATGGTTTGCAATTTTTTATCATTTACATAATTTCTGAAATCATGGAGTTAATTTTTTTTTAAAAAAAATTCTGAGTTTGGCAGTTGTTAAACAACACAAAGAAACCAGTGCTATAATATTATGTTGTAAGTTTAATACACATATTGTGACAGAAAAACAATTTTATCATTAGTCAAAGGACAGAGTGTGGTGGTGTAACGGATAGCGTTATGGCCTCGCATTCGGGAGAACGGCGGTTCGAATCCCCGTCCGGGCATCCAGATTTGGGTTTTCCATGGTTTCTCAAATCACTCCAGGCAAATGCCGGCATGCTTCCTTCAAAAGGCCATGGCCAAATTCCTTCCCATTCCTTGCCCCCATCCTTTCCCGTCTCCAAAGACCTCGCTGTTGAGAGACATAAAGCAGTTACAAAAAAAAGATAGTCAAAGGGAGATTACACTCACACGTCAATCTAATTGTTGGCCCATACTACAAGGCTGCGTTCCATTTAGTCAAGAATTCTTTCAATCTCTCTCTTTTATTATTTAAAAACATTTTACTTATTTTTATAACACGGCTACAAATTTGCTCCCGTAAGCTTACCAACCCAGCTTTATGCGACAGAAAGTTTTCGTTGCCCCTCATATTTACAAGTCAACTCAGATATATATAGCGTGGTGCGTGAGTGGTTAAAGCTCTGGCCTCGCATTCCGGAGGACGCGTGTTCGAATCCCTGTCAGGGCATCCAGATTTGGATTTTCCCTGGTTTTCCCAAATTACTCCAGGTGAACGCCGGGATGCTTCCTTCAAAAATGCCATGGCTGAATTCCTTCCCGTTCCTAGTCCCGTGTCCCATCCCACCTCTAATGACCTCGACGTCGACGAGGCGTAAAGCAGAAAGTAAAAAAAAAATACTTACTAACTTTTTCCAAAGGTATTATTTATTTGTATTTAAGGGGGTAGGTACACTTATCAGGTTTCAAAAAAATGATACTTTTTTTATTATTCACAAAAGCAGTTTATACTTTTGGCTTCATTTTAGTGAAAAAATTATTTGAATATCTTCAACAGTGTGGGAATTATGTGTGATTAAGCAATTCCCCGCACGACAGCCATTTAAATCTTACTGCACTTGAAGGTGATCCAAATCTTTAACCTTAAATATCTCAAAACAGCAATTCATCAAATGGTTTTAAAGATAACTTTTTTCCATATGCATAGATCTTTTTCAAATTTGCAGGACATGTTCTACATACTAAGTACTACAGTCTGAACCATTATTGTTTATGCAGCTTTTCCCAAATAAAAAATATGCCTTTATATTTAAGCAAAAAAAAAAGCAAAAATTTTAATTTCTTAACAAAAAAATTTATTAATAAAAATATAGAGTTAAATATGTTATATTATAGGTTCAACTTGTTGCCTTGATATTAGTTTACAACATTAAAAGAACATTTCTGAAAAATTTCAAATAATATGCCTTTTATCTTTAAAACCCTTTACAACTATATATTTTTCACTGTCAATTTGGATGGTACATTATCCTATTGTTAAACAATATTTTTATTTTAAAAATCAATTTTTATATCTAGCTATAACAGATCTATGGAGCTATGAAATTTGAACCCTCAAATTTAAATAGATTTGGAGAAAATGACATCTCAAATTTATCAAATATTTGTATGTGTTAGGTGTACCTACCCCCTTAACCTACTGTTGCCAGTTTCCGCTCAGTGGAGCTCACCTCCTTCCGAAATAAGCAAACCATGTATATCATTTCAAAAAGTTTTTTGTGACAAACCATCTTTGTGCCTGATAAACGAAGTATCATTTTAAAGATTAAGTTCTCCTCTTTGGTAACATCATTAATTAACAAAGGAATTTTTCTAAATTTGGCCCAAAAATCAAGGTCACGGGTATTCGATAGTTCAGAGTCTAGCTGCTAGGCTTCTCTGGCGTCGACAAGGAGTGATCTCATTACCCCTAGATAGCAGCATCACATATCACAGAGATATTCATAAACTATTTCTGTTTTTTCAACGGTAAGGAACTTTCCCGATAATTTTTTCTTTTAGGAAAACATTTCATTATTTCTAACTGAGCAGGTTCTTTTTTCATCCTTCTACAATCCACCAACATCGTATATCATTCCCGAAATTTCAGCATTTTATAATCTATTCTGTGTTGATAAGCATAATTATTCAAACCTGAGGATGTAGATTTTCTTTCTGTTTACGTAACTGAACATAGAAGATCTAGAAAACTGACAGCTGGTTGAAGGAACACACACTGTGGTTAATGGTAATCGCAATAAATTATCGCAGAAAATCGGTGCAGTGGCCGCAACAAAACACGAGCAGGCCATCTCAGCCCAGCGGTGATGTTTAGCATACTGCGATCTCGTAGCGATGAGATGTGATACGCCTCGGGCAGCTCCGCGTTCCGGTTTCCGTGTGAAGCTCTTCTCGCTGCACGCTGCTGTGTGACCAATCAGCCTCGCAGCTACCGGCCATTTACATGAAATTGCTTGGCGTACGCATCCAGATTGCCATTCACTGCGAGGTAATGCACGTGTTTTATGGGAGAACTGTGGGTTTTCCGGCGCACTGTTGTGACGTAGTCTTCACTGGTGTTCAAGAGGATAATTGTCTCAATACACGACATTTCGACCAGGGGCGTAGCTACTATGGGGCTAGGTGGTGCAGTGCACCGGGGCCCCTACGCTCAGGGGGCCCCCATGCGCACCTCTGGGGGCCCCTAAGCGCAGTTCAGAGGGCCCACGGCAAACTGGTGACCTTTCAAGCTCTACCGTCGTCTAAGGGCCCCAAACCACTGCTCAGGGGGCCCCAAAGCACAACTCAGGGGCTCCCAGCTTCAGCTGACGGGGCCCCTACCAGAAACACAAAACAAAACAAAAAAGTTCGCCCTATCTGGTCTAAGGGCCAAACTAAATTTTTTGCACCGGGGCCCTTGTTGAACTAGCTACGCCACTGGTTTCGACGGATAGTTTCACTGTTTTAATCAGGTGAAAACGTGGTACGATATACAGGACTAGCTGTTACTAAAACTTTGTACATGTAGTAATAACCGAGCGTAGCGGGTGAGATGATAACGCTCTGACCTCCCATTCTGGAGGACGCCGGTTCGAATCCCCGTCCAGGCATCCAGATGTGGGTTTCCCCAAAACACTCCAGGAGAATGCCGGGATGCTTCCTTCAAAAGCTGATGGCCGAATTCCTCCCCTTTCCTTGTCCCCAGTCCCATACCGCCTCTGATGACGTCGACGAGCCGTAAATCTATAAGTAAAAAACGCTAGAATTTGATATAGAAAGATGTAAGTTATGCAAGAGGTGTCAAAAAAAGCACGGATTCGGTATATTATGACGGGGAAGCAATCACCATACCATTCGTCAGCTGAACCTGTCTCATGAAGAGATTATGTTCAATAACAGTAACAAACTAAGGGAGGGTTATCTGTGGGAAATTACCAGCCATGGTTCTTCCAACAGATTTTTATTTGTGGTTTAAAATTATGCCACTTTCTGGGGACATCTTATGCCAATACCGTTTCGTATATAACGTTTTTGTTTTGCTGTCCGTTGCTAAGATCATAGACAAAGTAACTCAGAAAGAAACAAATCCTTAGTCACCAATATAATACTATACTATCCGTTTGTCTGTCACCGTTCGCTTAGTTTTCAAATTCCATAATAAAATATGTTATTTATTCAGAAAAAAGCGTCGGTCCTAATGATACACAGCATTTTCTTGTGAAATTTAGTCAAAATTGGTTTAACCGTTTATACTCTGTTCATCCACAACTGGCATTTCAAGGCCATGTTCCCCTCGCCCCGCTCCTCACTTCATCCTCCGCTCCCGTTACCTGCTCCCCTGAACAGACCGAGGTTTCCAAGCGTGCGGTTGTTAATTTCCCCTTCGTATGTAGAGGTAAAGACAGCGGGGTGGGGATAGAGCGGAGTGACCTTGAGTCGCCTTTGTTAACTGAACGCACTATAGTCGTGGAAACGTAACAATCAGAGATAGTTACTTTTGTATTATAATCTTCTTATATATAAAAATCAATGTTTGTTTGTTCGTCTTCTATGCATTCCTATACCATTTATCAGATTGCAATGAAACTTTGGAGAGTTTTCGAGTGTGCGTCTGCGAAGGTTCCTGAGAAAAAAAAAAATCAAAAAAGTCACCCCATAACACCCCATAATTTAGGCGAAACCACATTTTTTATCCGATTTAGATAGGAATTTGTACACTTATACTTTAAACAAACATAAAAATACTGCCTTCATACGGTTTCCGAATATTAATCCCCTTGCCCACTTTCCACCCCCATAATTTAGGCAATACCACATTTTTTATCCGATTTAGATAAGAATTTGTACACTTATACCTTAAACAAACAGAAAAATACTGCCTACGTATGGTTTCCGAATATTCATCCCCTCTCCCCATTTCCAACCCCATTACGTTTTTACCCCATAATTTAGGCAAACCACATTTTTTATCCGATTTAGATATAAATTTGTACACTTATACCTTAAACAAACAGAAAAATACTGCCTACGTATGGTTTCCGAATATTCATCCGCTCTCCCCCCTTTCCACCCCCATTACGTTTTTACCCCATAATTTAGCCAAACCACATTTTTTATCCGATTTAGATATAAATTTGTACACTTATACTTTAAAACAAACAGAAAAATACTGCCTATGTATGGTTTCCGAATATTCATCCCCTCTCCCCATTTCCAAACCCCATTACGTTTTTACCCCATAAATTTGGCAAACCACATTTTTTATCCGATTTAAATAAGAATTTGTACACTTATACCTTAAAACAAACAGAAAAATACTGCCTACGTATGGTTTCTGAATATTCATCCCCTCTCCCCATTTCCAACCCCATTACGTTTTCACCCCATAATTTTGGCAAAACACATTTTTTATCCGATTTAGATAAGAATTTGTACGCTTATACTTTAAAACAAACAGAAAAATACTGCCTCCATATGTTTTCCAAAGCGCATCCCCTTCACCCTTTCCAACTGAAAATGAATGAAACAGCAGTTTAAAATTTATATGTAAATATTTTTTTTCATTTAATCTATGTGCCTACTCAAGTCCAGCAATAGTGAAGCATTGCCGGGTCAGCTAGTATTAGTATAAATGTTCCAAAAGTAACTCAGATTTTAAATTGAGCGATGTTTTCGTCAAATTGGTCACATATTGCAGTAAACACATTGCGATTAGTCGATATGGAGCGATATTTGGTAATTAAAACTTATTTCAGGTGCGAGGGAAGTTTTGCAGAGACGGTGAACTAATTTTCAGTGGGAGAAATGTGTTAATTGAAACAACTGCTCAAAGATTGGTATATATGAGTGATGGTCCATCGCACAGACTGCTGGGTCCGTACGATCATCGTTGAGCACACTAGGGTACTTATTTTTCACCAGATGTATCCAACTCAGAAAATTGTCGAAACATGTTTGGACGAGAGGATCTAACTGAATGCTGTAAATATTTTGTATGTGATTTAGTTTGTTTTACATACCTTTAGATGAAACCTAACGAACACAAATAACTTATTTCGGATGCAGAAAAGTGCTTAAAAATTTTTGCGTGAGATTTATTGTTACTGTTTATCATGTCAGAACGATATAAAATATACAAACAAAAAATAACAATACTTGGTGTTTTTGATCGGTATGATTCAGAATTTAGGGACTTGGATTTTTTACAACTGTTTCGGAATAAGTTTACACATTAATTTATTTCGTTGTGAGCAATTTCAATTTTTAAGAAGATTTGCGAAATACATTAATAGAACGCTAGAGTCATTTTAAACGTTTAATGTTGGTTCAGAGATATGAGGAATACATAACCACATGTGTTTTAAATAGTTTACTGTAGAAAATTATGTCATCTAGAAACAAATCACATTTCAATAAATATCAATTTACCATTAGTTTGTTTTTCATGAGTTTAATAAGTTGGTACAATATTATAAACGGTTATTTATTTATTTATTTAGCTTATGGCCATTGCACAAAAATAATACAATTTAAGATAAAATTACAATTAAAATTCAAAATTAACATGGTGTAGCCAATCTAAAGCTTCATTTGATATGTTAATAAAATCTATCGGTGATCCCCTGAAGGCTCGAAATGGGATGGTTTGCGTTTCCTCACCACAATCGCATCTCGGTGTATCTCTCATTCCCCATATGTACAGAGCTGAAGTAGATCTGCCATGACCAGACCTAACTCTGTTAAGAGCTACCCAGGTCTTGCGAGGAAGGTCGAGTCCCTTTTGTGCCTGTTGACTGTCAAACAGGAAGTGCCATTCTGGTGGGGCTGAGGCTTCCACTCCAATTTCCAAGCTTCTCTCCCATTAAAATTATCAAATATAATCTGTTTTACAGTTTTTACGATTGGATTTCTTGATTTAAGTCTTTCAAAGTGATTATCCATGTCGTCACGGATGGGCAAGATCCAAGTTATGACAGATCTTATTATATTGGGCAATTAGGCGATTGTGTCGTCTTATTGTAGGTGGTCCGATGTTGCACAAAACAGGTAGCCAGTACAGTGGAGTGGTCTTGATACATCCGCTAATTATTCGCATTGTCTGGTTCAAAACTGTGTCGATCTTTTTGACGTGGGTGCTATTTATCCAGACAGATGAGCAATACTCAGCTGCAGAATACACAAGGCTCAGTGCTGATGTGCGGAGTGTAGAGGCGGATTCTCCCCAGGAGGTGCCAGTTAACTTCTGCAGAATATTATTCCTGGTTCATAGTTTTGCTGCAAGGTTGTTTAGATGTTTATTGTACAACAAGATGCGATCCATTACGACTCCCAAATACTTGTGGAAGGGGTTGTGTCGGAGGGGAGTGCCATCAAGAAGAACGTCAAGTGAGAGATTCGCCGCCCGATTGTTAAGATGGAAGAGGTTAGTTTCCGTCTTGCTGGAACTGCCATTTCCTAAAATAGTTGCTCAGGGTTTTGAGGTCTGCTGTTAAACTATTTTCAATTTTCTGAACGTTATCAGATTGTTGTACTACTGCCAGATCGTCAGCATAAGAGAACTGTCTGGATTGTGTTTGAAGTCAGAAATATAAACATTAAAAAGAAGTGGGGCAAGAACTGAGCCTTGAGGCAGACCATTATTCACTCTTCTTACTTATCTTATTGTCTGAGACAACCTGGAAAGTTCGGCTAGCTAGCATAGTGCTGATCAGACATGTGATTTTTTTGCACTTCAAAATTTTCAGCAATTTGTATACCACGCCCTCTCGCCACACTGTATCGTAGGCTGCAGTAAGGTCAACAAATACAGCACCAGTCTTCAATCGTCTCTCGAATCCTACTTCTATGTGAGTTGCCAAGGCCAGGACCTGATCCTCGCAGTTTCTTGCAGGTCTAAAACCTGCCTGATCAACTGGGAGGTTTGCGAAAATAATTGGACTGATTCTATTGTAGATGATCCTTTCAAAGAGCTTGTAAGTGGTACTTAGCAGTGAAATAGGTCTAAAATTCTCTGGATATTCAGGGCTTTTTCCAGGCATCAGAATGGCTATGATCTTTGCCCGTTTAAACTCTGCAGGAATCACACTTGTCTGTAGTATGTTAGTAAAGAAGCGGGCCAACCATTTTTTGGTATGTATTCCACAGTGTGTGAGGAACTCTGGGTGAACTTCATCAAAACCTGGAGCCTTCCCATTCTTCATTTATTTGATGGCCCTTGCCACCTCTATATCGGTGACAGGGGATGAGAGGTTTGTAGGGGCAGAATACAATCTTTTTAGATGGAACAATTGTTTTTTTCACTTTCCGAGTATGATCTTTATCGGCGCTCACTCTAGACATGTTGGCAAGTCGACTTGCTATTGGTCTGGAGTGACCTGATGCTTTGCTTGAGAATTATGTGGGGCTCCACCTAGCTTTTTGAGGAGGCTCCATTCTTTCCGGCTGGACTTCTTGAAATTCAAGGTTTGCACCGTATCATTCCATTTGAGTTTACGGGCATTGTCCAGCTTCTGTAAACGGTAAATGCACTGAAAAGCCAAAGAAACTTGTACATCTGTCTAATATCGTGTAGATCCCCCGCGAGCAAGCAGATGTGCCGCAACACGACGGGGAATGGACTCGACTAATGCCTGAACCAGTGCTGAAGGGAATTGACACCATGCATCCTGCAGAGATGTCCATAAATCCGTAAGAGTACTGGGGGGGGGGGGGGAGATCTGTTCTGAACGGCACGTTGCAAGGCATCCCAGATATGCTCAATAATGTTCATGTCTGGGGAGTTTGGTGGCCAGCGGAGGTGTTTAAACTCAAAAGAATGTTCCTGGAGCCACTCTGTAGCAATTCTGGACGTGTGGGGTGTCGCATTGTCCTGCTGGAATTGCCCAAGTCCGTCGGAATGCACAATGGGAATGAATGGGTGCAGGTGATCAGCCAGGATGCTGATGTATGTGTCATCTGTCAGAGGTATCAGGGTCCCATATGACACCAACTGCACACGCCCCACACAATTACAGAGCCTCCACCAGCTTGAACAGTCCCCTTCTGACATGCAGGGTCCATGAATTCATGAGGTTGTCTCCATACATGTACACGTCCATCCCCTCGAAACAATTCGAAACGAGACTCGTCAGACCAGGCAACATGTTCTAATCATCAACAGTCCAATGTCGGTGTTGACAGGGGCAAGGCGTAAAGCTTTGTGTCGTGTACTCAGCAAGGGTACACGAGTGGGCCTCCGGCTCCGAAAGTCCATACCGATGATGTTTTGTTTAATGGTTCGCACGCTGACACTTGTTGATGGCCCAGCAATTTGCGGAAGGGTTGCGCTTCCGTCACGTTGAACGATTCTCTTCAGTCGTCGTTGGTCCCGTTCTTGCAGGATCTTATCCGGCCGCAGCATTGTCGGATTTTTTTATATTTTATCGGATTCGTGATATTCACGGTGCACTTGCGAAACGGTCGTACCAGAAAATCCCCACCTCATCACTACCTCGGAGATGCTGTGTCCCATCTCTCGTGTGCCGACTATAACACCACGTTTAAACTCACTTAAATCGTGATAACTTGCCATTGTACCAGCAGTAACCAATCTAACGCCTGCACCAGACTCCTGTTGTCTTATATAGGCGTTGCCGACCGCAGCACCGTACTCTGAATGTTTACATATCTCTGTGTTTGCATATGCATGCCTATACCAGTTTTTTTGGTTCTTCTGTGTATATTAAAGTCGTTACAATTTTTCTTAGATCTTAAATATCTTTTTATGGTCTGAATGACGAAACTGAACTGTTCATCAATATCAACGTCTCGCAATTGGCATGTATAGTTGTGTTTTCATTCCTATTTCTACTATCTTGTCGTACAATACTGCCGTTATTTTTCTCAATTTAACCAACCAGCCTGAACACTGTTATTTCCTATTCAGCTCCCGATTCATTTCCTTTCCTCTACTGTAAGACAACTTTCATGTCACGGCATCGTTAGTCTTTACCAGTATGAGTGAAATAATGTAAATGTAATAGGCGTGTTGAATAATTATTGGTTTACGTCGACAACACAGCTAAATCTTTACTGTTGAAATGCTAGTCGAACGTCTTAATTTAGCACTAGTAACAGGTGAAATATACTGCACGCGTGTGGCCTCGCAGTGAGTTGCGCTGGGCCCAGCATGCATCCCTGAGGCAACTCGCGGCCACCCACGAAACAGGATTCTACATCGCGTCTCTCTTCGCTTGTTGATCAGTAGAACCACTAACATAAAGTTTACCTTTTTAACACCTGAAGCGCCAGGGTCTTAATGAACTACAGTAGACAACAAAAAACAGGAAACATAATTTGGGCGAAACAAAGAAATTTAAGCTTTCTTGACTCGTTACAGAGGTGACAAACTACGCAGTGAAATAACAGTTTCTTCAGAGGCACGAACACTGCGAGAAGTTTTGTAATTATTTTTTTCAGCTTCATTTCCTTCAGATGTTTCTGAGTACTTGTTATATGCTTATGGACATTGAGGAGCAAATAAACCAATTTGTATTGTTAATGTTGCCTCTATTAGTGCCACATAAGTTTTGTAATAGATACTTCTCATTTGCGTTGTGTTATATAAAACTTAATTTTAATTATAGTCTCCTTTTTGTGTTTTCGATCAAAAGTGGATGACGGGAAATAGCTACATGCCTTCTTTATCCTTGTTTCCAATTTCTTCATATTTTCACTGTTTTTTTCTTTCTTAGCTCCAAACATTTTTTCTTTCTAATGTAAACCTCAGGCTCTGAGATTTTTTTTAAAAAAAATATACGACTCCTTCCAGAATAATTGAAATTAATCCTTTTGTTTCATATATCAATTAAATTAATAACTAACACAGGATTGGGGGAATGATATTACTTTTACATGAAATTGCAGACTATATTAAGTGTTTTGTAAACTTGAATCAAATTTATTCAACGTGCCAAAGACATTGCTATAAAAAAAAAAAAAAAAAAATCGGCAGATGCCTCCTCAACTATTATCAATTTTCGATCACTTGGTGGGATGAAAAAATTATTTTAGCCTTTAAATTTCTTCTCGTAAAAAAATAATGTAAAAAGTAAGACAATAAAAGTAAAAATATCAAATAAATAAGATAAGTACCCTGAGGTACAAAAAAACCAGCAGTACTCTGCCAACATGCTCGCATTCCAATTCCCTAAAAATCTCTCCGTTCCCCATGTTCATCCGAAACTGCTACGAAATTTTCAGAGAAAATGTGCAGGTGTGAGTGAAGGAAATGCACTTTAAGAGTCATGTTACTTCTCATGTCCTTGTACGTTTAAAGCAATTCCTCGACATGATCGACAAAATCATCGCTTTTGTTATTACCCAAAAATCTCCACACGCGTTTTGGAATTGAAGCCCTACTAATTTTGTAAGCTATGCAGGTATTTAAAAAACGTGGAATCTTGGAATATGTAGAAAATAAATGAAAAAATTGCAAAAAAATACCGAAACAAACAATCATATTTAATGAAATATATATATTTTTTTTTAATTTAAGGGGACTACCTGCATCCCCGTCAGATCAACCTCCTACCTATAAATATTTTAACAATTTTCACCTCTCTAGACCCTCAGAATAAATGTAAAGGCTAAAATGTTCCCTTTTATTCCTCCAAATAATCGAAAATTGATAAAAATAGGTGAGAAGAGTGGGGGTGGGTGGGGTGGTAACTCACCCAAAAACTGTGTGTGTGTGATGGGGTACAACGGCGGTCATATTTGGATTCATTAAGTCATTTTACATAAAAATAAGCAGAAATGGTTTCAGGGCCGATTTTCACGCAAACCAGTATAATAAAAAATGTAATAAGTACAATCGACAAACAATTTCTTGGCACGTAGTGAACTTGAGAATAAAACAAGAACAACTGGCAACATTAGGTCAGCAAAACTAGCAGAACATAGAAACACCTACTTCGTGATGTTAATCATCAGAAAATTATCGGGTGGCCAAACGTTTTGATTTTGCCTCTGTGATTGATGGAAGGTTAAGTTTGTAATATTAAAATGTTGATGTTTCTGCATTCAGTCTTAATCCCAGCACAACGAACCTACTCCGATGTCTGTGCAAGGCAATTCATAATAGCATGATGACACAACATGGATAGCAGCATAACATTTCACAGAATACGTCGTCCCTTTATGGCAGCCATGGACCATGGTCAACTTTCAGACAATCTAGCAGATGTACCACAATTGTTCGTACAGAAGCGAATCTCTTGCCGTCTCGTGTCATGTCTCTTCTTAATAAATCTAGTAACTCTCTTCCTACGCTCGGCCAATGCTTCTCTTCCAATAAATCAGGTGGGTGAGAAACGTCCTCTTTCGATAAATTGCCGAG
Source organism: Vandiemenella viatica (assembly GCA_031002005.1). Classification (NCBI taxonomy): domain Eukaryota; kingdom Metazoa; phylum Arthropoda; class Insecta; order Orthoptera; family Morabidae; genus Vandiemenella; species Vandiemenella viatica. The sequence continues at coordinate 54,047,455 of CM061914.1, read as the reverse complement.
AAAACAAACAAAATTTAACCATAATTACAAACAATCCTTATGGGTGAGCTCTTATTTATTATACATTCCATTTCACTCTCTGTATTCAATCGTTCGTCTTTCATTGGCTACTTACACATAGTGATTGTGCAGTTCCTTTAAACATGACTCTTTTTTTTATCTCAGCACTTCGAAATGTTCAAATCGTACATTTTCTTTTTTTAATGTCCTTTATTTCACAATTTTTTGTCAGACTGCCTTAGGTGAATTCATACTCGTTGCGATTAAACAGTTCATTGGCCGATATCCTAAAATTATTTATTATAAATATGTGCCATGTTTGATCTGGTACACATGATACGTGATGAACGACTGCATTACTCGTGAAGTAGGACACATTGTTCCAATCCAGAGTGAGATGGACAGACTTTATATAGACCCTAAGTTTATTTGAAGAAACATTAGATAAAATAGGAGAGTTACTCGTAAATAAAAGGCCTTGATTTAAAAAAAAAATGTACCATAGCATTTTTTTTTTTTTTTTTTTTTTTTTTTTTTTTTTTTTTTTTTTTTTTACTTATTGCTTTACGCCCCGTCGACGGCTAAGGTCATTAGAGGTGGAATGGGACTGAGGACAAGGAACGGGAAGGAATTCTGCCGTGGCCTTTTTGAAGGAAGAATCCCGACATTTGCCTGGAGTGATTTGGGGAAACCATGGAAAACCCAAATCTGGATGCGCGGAAGGGGATTGGAACCCTCGTCCTCCCGAATGCGAGGCCAGAACGCTAGCCGTTCACCCACCACGCTCCGTCCCATAGCATTATAATGCGGTTGACAGTAACAAAATATTTAAATTACTATTTACATTACTATAAATTACTGTGAAGTATCTATGTACACTTTCCTCAAGTACCGAAGCCTGTTGAGTTATTTTGTTTATCTGGTTAAGTTACCCTTTGTAAATCGCTCTCTGGTGATTGCGTTGAGTGTTACAAATTGTTACTGCCAGGGGCGTAGCTACTATGGGGCTAGGCGGTGCAGTGCACCGGGGCCCCTACGCTCAGGAGGCCCCAAAGCATACCTCTGGGGGCCCCAAAGCGCACCTCTTGGGCCCCCAAGCGCAGTTGAGAGGGCCCACGAGCCTTCGTGGCAAACTGGCAATCTTTTTTTTTTTTTGCTCTACAGTCGTCTAAGGGGGCCCCTGAGACACAGGAAGCTCCTCACTAAGGGCCCTCTCACTGCTCAGGGGGGCCCCAACCACTGCTCAGGGGGCCCCTAAGAACAACTCAAGGGCCCCATCCTCAGGTCAGGGGGCCCTTACCAGCAACACAAAGGGAAAAAAAGGTCACCCATCTGGTCTGAGGGCCCAAAATAAATTTTTTGCACCGGGGTCCTTGTTGACCTAGCTACGCCACTGATCCTGTCCGTGGCGACTAAGATACGTATGATAGAGGGTGTATTAACGCATTGAGATAGACTCTAACTAGCTAGCATCACGTCTCAATCCCGACAAGCGAACTCACAAACAGCTGTGCGAGTTGGTAAATCCCCTACAGGGAGAAGTTTTAACAGATTTGAGATAAGCATTCGGACAGAGTAGGCTAAGACATACTGAGTAAGTGTGTGACGGCTGAGCGATAACTTTCTAGCCACAGATTCGAGAGAACGTGGGTTCGAATCCCCGTCCAGTCATCCAGATTTTAGTTTTGCATTGTTTTCCCAAATCACTCCAGGTGAATACCGGGATAGTTCCTTTAAAGGTCATGGCCGAATTCCTTCCAGTTCCTTCCCCCCATTCCGTTCTCCCCTCTAAGGACCTCACTAAGTCAAACATGTCGTTTAAATCCACTTTTGACGCTATACTGGCAGCATAATAGTCTGGCATTGCTGGACTATTGGTCTAGGCAGCGACTTTACTGTTTATGTTTTGTTTCCGTCTGCTTAAAATGAAATACACGCAAATATTGAATCTCATATGTATACGTCCAAATGAAATAAAAATATTTCACCGTGTGTTCACGTAGCCAAAAGACTATCTAAAAATAAAAATATTCATTTCTTGTTCACTTTGTGATTAGTCGCCTGCACATAATTCCATAAAGTTCCTTCCACACTGTTATTTTCAGCTCAAGCGTTCCACTAATAGCTACGAATAAAATATGTATGCACTATATCTTCTTTTTCCGATTTTGTTCTCAATTTCGTTACAGTATACTTCAATATATTACATTACAGATGTTGCAGGTACCATTCTACCAGATTTCTTTTTTTTTTTTTGTTTCCTCTCTCTAAAAAAAAGTAAGCATCATGAATGATTCAGTTTATCCGATTCAACTAAATTTAATAAACTCGTAAATATAACTTGGGGCCTGTTACATCGGAAGTCTTCTTTGACCATATCCACTTCAGTCCTTCCGTCATGTCCCACACATCATTACTATTATCATTATTATTTTGTTTCTTTGAGTCAACTGTTCTCATTTAATTTAAATCATGATATGCAGGATTATATTACTGTCTAAATCAGTATTTTGATTTGAAAAACCTTCTCCCATGGGTGAATGGTTATATTTGTGTAATTCTTATCATTTGTGTATTGTCATGTACCTAAACTGTAGATTAAATTTTATCGTAATTATGACTCTCCTTCTTGGTGTCAAAATATTTACAACAAACTCAATTGTAATATTAATTAATTACTTATTAAAAACTGATTACAGATTAATCTCTTTGATAGTTAACAAATATTCATTTAACTGTAATTTTTTCATTAACATCCAGTACTAAATTAAATTGATATTTTCAAACCAAATGTTAGTTGTATGTGACTCTTGTAATATATGGGAAACATGGAATTAGAGTAGATAATATGCTGTAGCAGGATATAATCTATTCTTATAATAGAATTGTAACCAGGAAAAACATTTGAGATTTTAAAAAAAATGTGTCGGTGGTACTATTAATGAGATACACACAAGGAAACAACTGATTTTTAAATTTATGTCTGCGTTGCGATGAACGGGATTATCGCAAAAACTACTGGTCGGTAAAGACAGGGTTAGTTTCGTTGAACGCGATTCACGCAAAAAGAAATGGTCTAATTTTGATAGGTTTTTCGATTAATATACAACACTTGGTTCCACGGAGAAAGTAGGGTATATTTCAATTTGATGTGACATCGTGAAGTGATAAGATTAAGAAAATTCTTCATTGAACGCAATACACGCTGTACTACCGGCCGGAAATTTAAGGGCGTTTTGATTAATTGACAGTCCATGAATCGTGGATAAAATAGGTAACTACTCGGAACTCTGAAAAATTTAACACACTAGTATAGTGGTGATATATACGGTGACAATACGAATCCTATTTCAATGCTTCTTGAAAGAGCAGATGGATGGAAAGAATAGACAAAAGAGTGTGACTTGGAAAAGTAATCTTTATGATGTGGATTCACAGTTTCGTACACAGAATTTAAGAAATATTTAAAAGACTTATACTCAAGCAAGATAACAACTGAAGGTTAAATTCTCTGAGAGTAGTTATTGTGTATGGAAAATTAAAGAATATGAAAAATATTGAAAATGACATCCAGGGATGTCGACACAAGGTAAATTGCTGTGGCTGTTTTTTTTTTTTTTTTTTTTTTAAATGTACACACAACCGAATAAAGGACACACAAACAATGATCCAGAATTATCAGTTTAGTGCTAAAAGTTTGAAAACAACCACATACGGTAATATTCGGAGGGATAGAAAGGAACCAGGTAAAGATATTACAATAGAGGATATAAGTTATGTCGTTAGAACATTTTAAGAACAACACGAGTAGTAAAGTAGCAATGCACTAAATGTTAAAACTGGAGCATATGTAAAACGATTAATAGAACTCTTTTATTTAGAAAGTAACTTAATACCCATAGCAGAATCGAGAACGGTACCAAATGAAGATTAATGTTAGTAAAAAAAAAAATGAAAACGCACGCCACATAGTATTGTGAAGGAATCAAGTATACTTCCTGTAACTGTAGAATGAACTGCAGCACTTTATAGATGAAGACTGTTAAATAATCCTTCACCTTCGGAAAGTTTGGGTTGTGTAAATGAGCGCTCCATGGATCGAATTGCGCGTTATACATAGGTCGACTTTAACCGGTAGGAACACAAGGTTAGATTTTGAAACCAAGATATAGGCAGAATCCGCGGCCAATTAAGGCAGTCATTTAGCCATAAAAAGTGGAAGAATCTAGATAAAATAAAAACACACATTAAACTGAAGTGCGATGTTACAGATGGAAGTTGAAAACTAAGCATATTAACTAATAATTAAATGAATAGGTTTTGTAAGTTATGGGTGAAAAGATGCTTGTTGAAGAATTTTAGGAAATGAAGGCATACAATGACGAAACCACATAGTCATAAAATATTTCTTAATTATTCATATAGTGTGCAGCTGAAAGAAAAAACAGTTGAGAAATACAACTATACACTTGAATTTCGTGGATTTAACCAAAGTTCCTGTTATTTAGTGGAATCTCAATATCTTTCATTGAGAAAACGTGTAGATCAGCTGGTTTTGTTCACATGGCAACAATAAGTTTCTATATTTAGGCAAACTTCATGATTAGTCATCAATCATTATCATTTCACTTTTTCTAACGAAATTTTTAATAAAGGTATTTTACAAGTAAACTATACCATTTTTCTGAGTAAGTTAATCTGACATACACAAAAGTAATTTCATTCATTTTTCTTTTAACTTACAGCTTCGAAGAGTATTAGGGATAGGCAAGATCTTTCAAATTTTTTTTATTATCGTTAACTCATAGATACAGTTAAAAAAACTAGTTATTGTCCTTGCCAATATCTGGTCGTTGATGCAAAAGCCATTGACGATGTACAACTAAAATTCAGAAGAGCTAAAATGCTATTCCCACACCAATGAAAGAAAGAGCATTTCTTTATCTGCATTATGAACTATGCTAACTTCTCCAGGCAGCAAAAATGTCTGAAGACGTCTTATTTCCCAACAACAGTAGAAAAACAACGAAATTGTTTATCTGGAATGGCACTGCTCAAAATTAGGTTTTCCACTGTTGTCAAAAGCTTTTAGGGCACGAAAAATACTGATTTTGCATCAATAGGAACGCCATAAACAAACTTTTTTACATTAATTGTCTTGGACAAGCTTCTACTTAATTTCGTAGACAGGTGGAAGTTATTCATACTGTAGTAGTCACTAATCAAAGAATTGCTATGAAAATTGTCATAATAATAGGTTATGCATCAGTATAAGTTGACAAAAAAAACAAAGGTCAAACAGTTTATAATGAAATTCGACCTAATTATGTGAGACACTATGACTGCTAAGATTAAACTTGAATGATTAATATAATAAAATGCCGGAAAGTTTTTTCTGAGAATGGTTAGTGGTAATATTTTGAAACTTAAAACATTAACTACATGCTTGGATTTAATTACCATCGAAATATTTCGGTTAACGATTGGTATCGTTTTAAAATCAATTCCACACCAACGTAATGGGCTATTTTGTGATGTGGAGTAAAGGCTGAATCTGTTCTACCACAAAATATTTATTTTACCTTCTGAGACGAAACCGTCTATATATCCCTTTACCAATAACATCGCATTAACAGTTTCCTGGAAGAAGACAGGTCGATATTTAAGTCCTAATTTCCTATTGTTTATTGATTGAGGCAAGTCATTTTCCTTTACAATCTGTAAATCAGTCTTTTCGAAATTGAATGCGAATTCTGAAGAAAGTAAATTAGTGCAATGTTTTAGAATGGGCGATACAATTTTTCAAGTTTCCGCGGATTTCGTTTCTGTCGTGGTGGATTATACAGAGTGATATTCCAACCACGGAACGTCCATAACAAAATGTCACATAATAAAAAAATTTGTCAGGGTAAGTATCAGTAAACATTCGAAGCCCAACCGGGATTCGAACCGCGAAATTTGAGGTTCCTAGCTTGACATCAGACTATCAGATCACTTCAGAAGTTTTAAAGATAGTGGTTTGTTATACCGCAACTCTGAGCAGATATCACCTAAAAAAAAAAAATTTAATGCTATTATAACATATTTAAGTCTTGTTGGCATGGAAGAAATACGTTTCATGTAATACTGATAGGTTAAAATTAACTGCCTATTTGGTAAAAGATATTTTGGATGATTTTAAATGTTGCGCAAGCCAATAGGAGCAGTGAATACAAATATTATGCTTTAAACAATTGTTTCATCCATGCAGTAACGTTTCATATTGCTATCACGTTGTCAACTAAAAAAAAAAATATATTTTCTTCATTTGGTGGGTCAAGAACTATCAGTATACAGCATTTCTCATATTGTTGCAGTCAGAAGACTTTGAAGTACTTCTTTTCTTATTACAGGTTCAGCATGACATTCGCCTTCAGTCCTTGCCGTGTCATGCAGATCTGAGTTTTTCAGAGTATCCCAAAATGACTCACGCAAATTAAAAGATGTTTCCTTCAGAAAGCCATGACTGTATTCTTTCCTGTTCGTTGTCAATTAATTATCCTCTTACAGCTGTAATGGTTGCTTCGTTGTCGACCCTTAGAGCTTTCTTGTCACAGAAATAAGTTAGCGAACATATTTTCACGACTTTACAAGAACATTTTTTGCACATAATAGGGTAACTGTGGGAATTTCTTGATACCATTGGTATTATTCAATGAGGTAAAAGGTAGGTGGAAATGAAAAGCGATAATAAGTTAAAAAAGCGTTAGACAACAATTTCTTCCCAGGAAAGGTGACGAAATACGTTACCGTACACCTACTCCCCGTCCGTTTCCTGCAACATCGGAAAGAACTCCGTAGACATAACTGAATATGTCGTAGAACCAGCCGCAGCACTCTACAGAAATCTTCAGCTAGAAGCTTGTTAATTTTTGTTTCTGGTTATTTAAACCATTATAACATTGTTGTTCTTCCTGTTTAGGTGCCTTATACATATCTGTAATGTATGTGGAGTTACTAATTTATTACAATTAAGGATTTTGTGCAGAACTGTTTCACTAAAATCTTTCTTTTTAAGGAAAATGTTGAAAATAGAGCAGCGAAAGAAAATAGTAATTTCCTTAATTACACTAATTCTAATAGCCGAGTTGAAAAATCCAGTTAAGTATGTGCAAGGTAATGCATAGCTATTTTCGTTACATCACAAATGCAAAATTCCCACGCGATCTGAGCTCTCACGCATTCGTAATCGCGAAATTCGTGGCAGCCCTAGTATGCCGATTCGAAACGACTGTACCACGATGCCTTTAAAAACCCAAAACAAACAAACGCCATTTTCTTAACACCGGATGGAGGCAAATTCATGGTTACACGTATCTTAAGGACACCCTCCGTCTCAATTCCCCCTCGCTCGCTGCCTCGTTCACGAGAATTGATGTTTTGTTGGTTTAAGCCGGGCCACAACCATATAATTACCAAATCACCTCTTCAGGAACCCCCGGCCGGGGGCCCCGCGGTTATGGAAAACGACGACGAGGAACAAAACGAGGCCCGGGCTCGCTCGTAACACGACTGACTGGGCCCTCATTTATCACGTTATTATGGAACTCGGCTGGCTCTCTTTTTGTGCGCGGAGATGAGTTGTTTTATTTGGGGCCTGGCTGGTCTGCTGGCTGGCGCCTGCGTGGCCCGCTGGGTGGGCGACACCTGCCCGCCCGCCCATTCAGCCCTCCCACGGGCCGCAGCGCCAGCAAGTACCTCAAGGATCCGTGCTCGGACCTTCGTTAACATTTAACGCTACTAGTTCCCGTTCGTTTACTGTTTACGTAAAGTTTTACCCACAGCAACATGCTAAAGGGCAATGACTCCACAATGATACAGATTAAACGCATACACAGACCAGGAATCTAACAAGTACCTCAAGGATCCGTTCTCAGATCATCCTTATAATTTCACACTATTGGTTCCAGTTATTTCAGGTTTTGCGAAGTTTTACTTACAACTATGCGCTAAATAACAGTGAGACCAGAAAGGCTTTCAAAATTCAAACAAACACTAGGAAACAAACGAGTATCTCCAGGATTCATTCTTGGACCATCTTTATTTTTTAACGCTACTACTTCCCGTTCGTTTACTCTTTATGTAAAGTTTCACTCACAGCAACACGCTTAAGGCCAATGAGACAGATTAAGCGCATACACAGACCACTAATCAAATAAGTACCTATAGGATCCGTTCTTAAACCATCCTTATAATTTCAAACTACTTGTTCCCGTTATTTCCAGGTGTTGCGAAGTTTTACTTACAACTATGAGCTAAATAACAGTGAGACCAGAAGGGTTTTCAAAACTCAAAATACCAAGAGACCAACGAGTACCTCACGGAGTCATTCTTGGACCATCTTTATTTTTTTAAAGCTATTAGTTCCCGTTCTTTTACTGATTATATACTGTTTCAATCACAGCAACACGCTAACGGGCAATGACTCCAGAACGAGTCAGATTAAACTCATACACAGACCATGAATCCAACAAGTACTTCAAGGAACCGTTCTCGAACCATTCTTATAATTTCACACTACTGGTTCCTGTTATTTCCGAATTTTTCAAAGTTTTAACCACAGCTATGTGTCCAAAAAGTGGCCAATGAGTACCTCAAGGATTCGTTTTCGAAGCTTCCTTACGATTTAACACTCCTTTCCGGTTTATGAAATGTTTTACTCACAACCATACAATAAAGGGCAGCTACTCCAGAATAAAGCTGACTAAGATAACAAAGAATACTAGAATGCCAACAACTACCTCAAGGATCCGTTGTCAGATCATCCTTATAATTTAACACAGCTACTTTCCATTCTTTTCCTGGTTATGTAAACTTTCACTCATAGCTACGCGCTAAACACAAGCGATTCCAGAATGAGGCTTATCACGCTCATAGAGACTTTTCTGCTCATCTAAACTTTTGCTCTCAACTCATAATTAGGCTGCAAAAATCATAAACACCAACGAGCTAAGAAGTACCGCAAGGATTTATGCTCGTATCTTCATAATTATTCATACTACTAGTTTCCGTGGATTTCTTTTTTAGAGAACCAGTTTACTGTACTGTGTGTCATCATTAGAACGTACAATGCCGCCTACGTCCAGGGCTTTCAAATGATCCTCGTGTGTGTCCTTTTTACTTTGTTCGATACTTAAACTGTACTAAAGTAAAACTTCAAATAACAAGACAACTACCCCTTTCGTAATTAGGTTCTTGTTCTATCGGGAAATTTCCTAACATACTGAAGCTGTGAAAGTGTCATGGGCTGCAGAACACAATGGTCATATAGTTTGTGATCATCTCCTGTAGTGCATATATTTACTCAAATTCAAGCACAATATAAACGACTGTAAAAGAATGTTGATTAAGATGGCATAAATACAACACTTCAACAATTAGAGATTCAGTCAGGAACCGGTATCAATAATTACTCGACCCATTTGTCTCCAGAAAAAATCTGGCTATTTTTGTTTCTAGTATCTAGATATTTGTACCCATGCTCTGATAACGCAAGGAAAAGATCATTTTATACGTCCTTTCAGTTCCTACCTAGTGAGCTAAAGATTGCTTCATGATCTGAAATAAAACAAAATATATTAAAAAATGAAAGCAGTCTGTCTATAACATTGGACAGCAAAACAACGAATAAAGAGTTTTTGGTATGTATCATCGAGCAAACAATTTGACAGTAAACGCTTCGCATAACGCAAGACCTATTAATTTTTGCAGAATCTGTGATTTCAGTCATGAACTAAGTTTTTCAACAAAAGGTTAATTATGAATATAAGGTGGGGAAAGAATTGCTTGCTGAAGACTTGAAATGTAAATATCTTGGAATTACTTTTGATAACAAACTTAGCTGGGCAGGACACATAGGACAGGTGGTAGGAAAAGGTTTCAAAGTTCTGCACTTGTTGGAGAGAGTGTTGAGGGGATGTACGAGAGAAGTCAAGGAATTGGGTTACAAAACTTTGGTCAGACCATTGCTTGAATATGGTAGTGTAGTATGGGACCCTCATTTTACGTATCAAATACAGGAGTTGGAGAGGGTGCAAAAAAGGGCTGCTAGATTTGTTTCTGGAAATTATCGCAGAATGCAATCAGTGACGGATATGAAAAGGAGCTGGAATGGGATTCATTGTAAGACAGGAGGAGAATGAGGAGGGTCATGGGAGTGTACAGGGCATATACTGGCGATGAGGCATGGAAAGATATTGCAATAGGTATGAAAAGTAGTGCATGGAAGGGAAAAGATGACCAAGACCACAAGCTGGCACTCGATTTCAGGCACAAGGGTGTAGGAAGATTCTCTTTTTAGGTAAGGGTGTCAGGGATTGGAATGAGTTACCAAGAGAAATGATGAATAATTTACCTAAAACTTTGAAAGAATTTAAAGATAAAATTTGTAGAGGGCAAATGTAGGTGGGTGCAGTATAGGGGGAAGATGGGGGGAGTAGGGAAATTGCCACCGGAGCCTGTGCTCCATTGCAATTAAATTAAATTAAATTAACACGTATGAATAAGAGGCCTGCTAAATGTTTCACAGGGAAATCCTTGGCGGAAAAAATTATTGCAAGACTCAATGCTTAGTCCGATGAACATGCTTACAACATAATTTTATTTTATTTTTTATTTTGCTTGCATAGATTCACATTGTGTTTTGGTATCGACGCGTATTTATATGAAACGAAATTATATCTATCTATATATATATAAATGTGTGTGTGTGTGTGTGTCAATATTTTTGTCTTAGAAATCTGTCACGAGAGTTGTAGCAGATATAATCCAGAACTATAGAAACAGAACAATTCCATATCAAATTACTTGCCTCTGGTTATAAAAAACAGTGTTACTATGGCATACTTTCCTAATAAAAAAAAAAAAGGAATTAAAATATGCGTTAAAGGTTTTCGTTTAATCACAGTTTCGGTGTATGGATGTTTTGAGAGGTAGGTTTAGCGACATTGCTCGGCTCACGTAGAACGTCGGAGGAGCCGATATCTCAATCTTAACAGCCGGCGAGCCTTCCCGCCGTCGTGTTGCGCTCTTTGCCTCATGAATGACAAATGAGGAGCGCCGCATACTTCACGGGCGCCGATTACATTGAGTCGCCACGCCCGTGACATTTACCGATGCTCTACAGCATCGCAGGGAAGCTACAGACGAAACGAGCTGTAACGCCGCGCCAGGTCAGAAGCGGAGTATCTACAGTACGATCACCATTTCAATGTCACCAATTTTGTCAAACAGGGCACCTCCATCCAATCCGAAGATGTGACCAGAACGTTTCTGCTAACAGTGAAGGGTCTCGTTCCGCCTTTGGCGACTGTCTTGACTGGGAACTGAGATATCACCGGATCTAATCCCTATGTGCAGTAGATTTTTTTTAATCCATTAATCACAAGTCGTGAGTACTGTATCCCCAACTGACGGCACCTGAGGACCGAGCGTGGTTGGTGAGAAGTAACGCTCCGGCCTCGCTTCGGAGAGAACGTGGGTTCGAATCCCCGTCCTGCCATATAGATTTGGGTTTTCCATGGTTTCACGAAACCTGGGCATGTTGTCTCCGTATATGTCACTCTGCTGTCACAACTACATAGCATAGACCATTGGTGTTTGTGTGTGTGGTGGTATCGTGTCTCCTATTCATATACTACTGGTGGTTAGATGTCAGTAGCTATGGAAGTGTGGGAGATATGGTGGTTGAAATGTTGGTCGACCTGCGGCACTTTCATATTTCTACCAAAAACGTATGTGTCCCTATGTATCACTTTTCAGCCAAAAGTATTTAGCACAGATCACTGGTGCTTGTGTGTGGTAGAAGCACACAGAGTCCCCCCGTCGATCACAACGTTGTCCTGAATTTCGGTAACTGTGGTAGTGTGGGAGATATGGTGGTTGAAATTGGTCGGTCAAGGTTATTTTCGTATTTCGACCAAAAACATGTGTCTCCGTATATGTCACTATGTTGCCACAACTACATAGCATAGAACATTGGTGTTTGTGTATGGTAGTGATATCGTGTCTCCTAGCGTGTACTATGGTGGTTAGATGTCAGTAGCTATGGAAGTGTGGGAGATATGGTGGTTGAATGTGGTCGACCTAGCGGCACTTTCATATTTCTACCAAAAACGTATGTATAATTCGTACTGTATCACTTTTCAGCCAAAAGTATTTAGCGCAGATCACTGGTGCTTGTGTGGTAGTAGCACACAGAGTCACCCGTCGATCACAACGTTGTCCGAATTTCGGTAACTGTGGTAGTGTGGGAGATATGTTGGTTGAAATTGGTCGAGCAAGGGTATTTTCGTATTTCGAACCAAAAACATGTGTCTCCGTATATGTCACTATGCTTGCCACAACTACATAGCATAGATCATTGGTGTTTGTGTAGTGGTAGTGATATCGGTCTCCTAGCGTGTACTATAGGTGGTTACATGTCGGTAGCTGTCAATCCAAATTCTTTACAAACACGAACGAAGTCGTGGGCACCAGCTAGTAATAAGTAAATTCGAGACCTTCAGCAAGAAATCTGTGACTGTCTATGAGGATGGTCCGAGGCACCTGTCGAGGTCCCAGCAGCCGCGCGGACGTTCCGGGCTCGCGCGTGACTGTCGAAGAGCCAAGTGTTAAATCATGGCGAACCGTTTATTAGGGCCGTATGCGTTGTTTGTCCGGCGCCCAGGCTGGCGCCAGTGCTGCCCGGGGTGGGTGGGGCCACGCCTGAGTTATGGCCGGCGGCCTGCAGACAGCTGGTATGTTACCAATTTATCGCTGATGAGTTGTGGCGAGGGGAGAGATGCTCCATCGTCCGACAGCCAGATTCTCGCGCATTCCTCGCCCGCGACAGCCCGCATTGTTCCCTTCTGATAGTGCTACACGAATGACGGCAGCCAGCAAGATCAGAAATCTGGGATGGATCGGACAGTGGAATTCTAACTCGAAAAATTAGGAATTTTGGTATAAAGTGACAGTCATTAGAGTTTTGAAAGTGAAACCATCATCATCAGCATCATCATCAATCATCACTGGCTACAGCATCTCCACAGATGATAGTTGTAGTGACAGTGAGGAAATCGGTCATTACTGGTGTTGAGTGCACGACATTTTCGTGGTTGATTAGTAGAATGGTGACGCGGCATATTTAGCCGCATCTGTCACACATCAAATGGAAGATCTTCAGTGTTACGAAGGTTTTCTGCTTCATTTTAACGGGACCATGAATCGTAATGTTGTGATGTTGTGACGTTCGGTGGCGTCGTGATGATGCAATTCGTGTCTCATGCTCTCGAGATCTTGATTCCAATTCATTATTTCAGATGGTGAAATAATGAACTGCAATCAAGCTACCGATTACTGTACTGCATAATGTAAGTGCCTTGAATTTGTTCAGGTGATACCGTAGGATTTGGAGGTTTGTCGGACATTCCTTTCTTTCTTAGAGCAGTTAGAATGATTCAAGCTATTTTTTTTTTTTTTTTTTAGCTTATAGTTTTGCCCCTCGTGGACATCGAAGTCATTACAGGCGGGAAAGAACTGTGGGCAAGGAACAGGAAGGAATTCGGCCATAGCCTTTTGAGGGAACCATCCCGGGCATTCGTCTTGATTTGGAGAGACCATAGAAAACCCAAACCTGGATGGCTGGACTAAGATTCCGTCCCACGTTCTCCCGAATGCGAGGCCGAGCGTTACCGCTCACCCATCACGCTTGGTAATTAAGCTAATCGGACAAGTGTCTCCTGGCGTTTGATTGCAAACAGTTTAAACTTCAGTAAATATCTTTTTTGTTATGTTTTTCCAATACTACCATCTCAGGATTTGTATAGATGACTACTGAAAAGCGCCTAAAATAAACTGTCCCATTCACCAGGTTCAAGATTACAACCCCTCTCCGTATATTCTTACTTTGTCCGTTATATCACTCCTGTGACACCTTCACACTTCCGGGTAATTTATTTCTAGGGATACATCTGAATAGCTATAGAATAAACTGGACTGAAATCTAAAGGAGTGAACATACATAGTGTGAAATGAAATGTAAAGAAGAGTTGGTACCATTCACAGTTACTCCCTATCTTCACTGTTTAGCACGGAGGCAAAACCTTTAACTAGTCTACCAATACCGATAAATGTTAATACTTACAGAGTATGATCCAGGGTAAAGCAATTTGCCAGTCATACATAAATTATTATGCAAGTATAAAATGAAACCAAGTGCTAATGCCTTGTTGAAGTGGTATAATTTTCTGTTCTTTCCTCCGTGACTATTCAGCACCATTATGCTTAGATCGTACAGATTTAGTGCGTTCCTATAAGAATCAGTACCTTGTGGTCATGGTAAATAATAATTTCGTGTGGTCCCAAAGACCTACTGACGAAGTTTCTAATCAGCTGCGCAATCCGCCTCTCAACTATCCTAATAATGTCATCAGGTAATGAGGACCTACAGTTTAACCTGGAATCCGAACCACATATCATCCTAGCATTTCCACATAAACAAAGTAAAGCTTTACCAGAGGTGAAGGTTCTTTTTAAGGCCCTTAAAAATTCCAGCTGAAACCAGGACCTAATCGGGGACCTTCCATTCATCAACCAACTAAATGACCGTGGTTGAAGAGGACCTAACAATTCAACGCTCGGAAAGGTTCATTTGGATTGTGAGATGAAGCAAGTGCTTTTCGCTTGTGGATTCACAGTTACTTTTTTACCATTGTTGTTCCACGAACCAGTGATTAAACATCCTGAATCATCAAAGCTTAAAGGTCCGTTTAATGGCCCGTAAAAATTCCAAAGGAGACCGTGGTTCGAAAGGAAAACCTTCCATTCACGAACCAACCATCGTCCAATGATACTTTCCATCATGGCTGTTGAGAACCTGGTGATCCGACCCTCGGGAAATACAGCAACTGATAATTTTATATGGATTAGTAGACGCAGCAAGTACTTTATGTATTTGGATTCACTATTATTTTTCTCTGTTAACTTTCCACTAATCAATGATTCAACAATTTGCATTTGCAAGGCTTTACCGAAGGTGAAGATCCGTTTTGAAGCCCGTAAATATTCCAACTGAGATTGGCATTCGAACCAGAGACCTTCTATTCATCAACAAACTAATTCCAATGACACTTCCTATCATGGCCGATGATAACTTAATGTTCGCAAATTACAGAAACAGGTACGTTAATATGGATTCGGAGATGCAGCAAGTACTTTGTGCTTGCGGATTCACTGTTATTTCTACCGTTGTTGTGCCTTTAAAGAGTGAATATACATTTGGAACACAGTTTCCTGTGATCTACATCTAAATCTACATATATACTCTGCACTTCACAAAATTGTGGGTGGCAGAGGGTGCTCAGCACCAAAGCTAATCTTTTTTTTTTGTGCATTCCAATCCCTAATCGTCCGAGGGAAAAAAGAATTCATATAAGAATCAGTCCGGCACCTTATTTCTCTAATTTTATCTTTCCTGTCCTTCCGACTCAAATAGGTTGGTGGAAGAAGTATTTCACTACACTCAAAAGTGAAAGTGGGAGTACGCTTGTTTACCAATAAGTTTAAACGAAACGTGTGTCGTCTATCTACCAGAGACTCCCAACCTAGTCTACTAATCAGTTCTGTGACGCTTTCATAAGGACTGTAGAAAGCGGTCACGAATCGAGCGGCTCTTCTCTGTACTTTCTCTATACTTTCAATCAACCCCTTACGAAACTGGTCCCAAATGGCACAACAGTAGTCCAAATGTGGACGCACAAGAGATTTGTACGCTATCTCCTTTGTTTGTTCATTACAATTTTTCAAGATTCGACCTATGAATCGGAGCCTAGAATTTGCTCTACCTACTAACGAAGTAATGTGTATGTCCCATTTCATGTTCCTTTGAACTGTTACTCCCAAATATTTCATAGAATCAACCATATCAATAACTGTATTGTTTAACTCGTATTTCTGAACAAATGGATTCTTTTTGTTAGTGATGCTCATTGTCTTGCACTTTTTACAATTTAGAGTAAGTTGCCACTCAGCACACCAAGCCAAAATAACATCCAGATCGCGCTGAATTTCTAAGTAATCGGCCAAATTTCTTACTTCCCTATAAATAACCGCATCATCAGCAAACAATCTAAAAAGGCTTTTCACTTTGTCTCCGAGATCGTTTATAAAAATTAAGAAAAGAAGTGGTCCTATTACACTTCCTTGAGGTACACCCGATGTAACATCTAGATTAGAAGAACTTTCTCCTTCAACGACGACATAATGCGACCGACCTGTTAGAAAATCCTTGATCCATTCACAAAGCTGATCCGATATACCGTAGGCTCGAAGCTTCGCTAAAAGGCGGTTGTGTGGCACAGAGTCAAAGGCTTTCTGGAAATCTAAAATCGGAACTCAGATCGTACAGTAGTAACTTGTGCAGTCGTGTGGATACACTGACACGTTGTGCAGGTGATGGTGTTCACTGCTACTTTTCACGGTGACTGGAACACGAACCTAACTGTCGTGACTGGAGGCCGAGGCACGCATACCGCCCTGTTCCCACCAGAGTGTGGTATGTAAACTAGCCTTGGCGCCAGTGCAGACACGACCAGACGGCCCTGCTTTAATTTCATTAACTTTTATGGCTTGATGTTGGACGATGAGCTGGGGGGGGGGGGAGAAATTACCAGAGCGCCAGCGAGTGAGCGAGCGAGCCAGCACGAGCTGGTCTTCTATTTGTTAACCCTGGCGACCACACCCCGCTGTCTTTTTACTGCCTGCCCGGGGTAATTACCTCGCTAGATGTTGTCTGCCTGTAGGAAGAGGTGCACCTTCCTAATTGTCTCCTCGTGCTGCTTGCTCCCACATCTCGCCAGACATCTTACCTGTTGCTACCGTCACATTAAGTGCCTATCGGATAGCGCAGGAAGGCGTCAGTCAAGAAATTGCGCGTGACGTGAATGCACATACGGGAACAGATCTGGAAGCGTAGATTTCTACACTGTACAAACACTACTGAGCTGCCTTGATAGTATTTACAACGCTTATTAAACGACGCTGTTGCAAATATCCTGAGAAAATTATAACGTATTAAGTGCAGAGCGATCACTAAATAACAGAAAAATGTACTTACGATGGACGACAGATATGGAGGATGTATCAATACTGTTATAAGCCGTAATTTTACTGTGCCTGTACAATGAAGAAATTTTTGATACAATGAGGATATTGAAAAGTTACTGAATATAATGAACAACATACTGAAGGAAGATAATGGACTAAATATAAACCAACGCAAGACAAAAGCGATGAAATGTAGCATAAATGATACCAATAGTATTAAATATAAAAATAGGGTCGGATGAGATGGAAGAAGTTGTTGAATTTTGCTACTTAGGAAGTAAAATTACAACCGATTGCCGAGGCAGAAATGCTGTTAAAAGCTGAATACCACTAGCGAAAAGAGCCTTCATGAAAAGGAGAAATCTTTTAGTTTTAAATATGGATCTAGGACTCAGAAAATCTATGTTTGGAGCACGGCACTTTATGGCAGCGAAACATGGACTTTAGTAATACCAGAAAGAAGTATAACTGAAGCATTTGAGATGAGGTGTTATAGCAGGATGTTGAAAATTAAGTGGACAGATAAAGTACGAAGCGAACGAGTTTTGGAAATGATGGGTGAGGAAAGAAGTCTTTGGAGGAGTCCTATAAAAAGAAGAGACAGGATATTTTGAGACATGCTGGTTTGGTTACTTTGTTAGTGGAGGGAACAGCCAAAGGTAAGAACTGCAGAGAAAGAGACAGGTCAGAATATATGAAGCAGATAATTGAGAACGTGGGTTGTAAGGGGTATGTTGAGACGAAAAGGTTAGCACAGGATAGGAAGGGATGGAGGATTGCATCAAACCAGTCGAGAGACTGATGACAGAAAAAAAAAGAGGTACCACAACCAAACCACATTTTTCTTTTAGAACTTTCGTGTCAGTATATTTGTGTGTATATTTCAGCATTACCTGAAAGCACTGACTATATTTTGACATAGTTTTTACATCTTGAAAATTATCCTGATCGCAAAGAAAAGTGGTAAATTTAGTAATAACTGGATTAACAAATGTTAGCTAATCAAGAGACACTGCAGACAAATTAATGACAATGGTTATCATTCAGCTGACAATATATAATAAATCTAAGTTATCAGTTGTGATTTTCATCATGATTAAGATCATATTTATGTTGCTTGTTGAAGCACTGGTTTACTTTTAGTTTTTCTGAAAATGTTTTCTATTATCTCTCCTGGTAATTCACATATTTTTGCTAAATTTAACGATGCAACACATATAAACATAATTGATAATAATAAATTTACAACAAACGTAATTAAAAAATTGTTTTCAAGTTCACTGAGCATTAGTACAGACATTTGTAATGAATGAATATCGCGCTTTCGAATGCAAGAAGGATTGGAGAATTTTAGCATTAGATATATTTTGTGTTTCCTTTTTTTGCTTATGGCTTTACGCCTCGCTGACGTTGAGATATTTAGGGGTAGGAAAGAATGTGGGAGAAGAAAAGGGAAGGAAATCGGCCATGTCCTTTTTCGCATTGAGTGATTTCGGGAAACCACTGTCGAGAATTCGAAATGTGGTGTTGTAAAACAACGTTGGAAAATAAGTTTCGAAATTGACTCCTGGAAATGAAACCTGAACTAGCACATCTAAGGAATCTATATCAGGGGTGGCCAACCCAAATTATCTTGCGGAACACTTTGAAAATAAGTCATAATTCCGCGCGCTGCGTATGAAATTATATATCCTTATATTAGATTTAGACCGACTACAGACCTTTTTTGGAGTGAAAAATTTAAACGTAATGAATTATTATTACTATGTTTACTATTATTCTTACATGTAAACATAGGTATTATAATAACAATGACACTAAACGCACATTTTAAAGAAATATATAACACTAGAAATGATATACAAAAATATATAAACATAAATGAAATTAATTTTGAAAATATGGATGCACAAATAATGTAATTGTTAATACATTGGTTTTCAATACTTTGGCCATTATAAAATAAATATATTTTGTAAAAGTGTTATGAATCTTGCGGGCCGCAAAAATATTCAAGGCGGGACGAATGCGGCCCGCAGGCCGCAAGTTGGGCACCACTGATCTATATAGTCGTGTCCAAAACAAAGCGTCTGCTCAAAAATTATTGTATATCGTTGGGGTTCCAAGACCAGCTGACGACAGGTGGCTATTGCTGACTGAGGTGGAAAGTCTTGACCTCCGTTCGTATGGATTTATTTATGGTAATTCGGATAGACAGTCAATTATTTCTGAAAAGGGGACAAATTTGTATTAGTGACTTGACACATCTGTGATGGTGAGGATATAAGATGTAAGTGCATTTGGTAATGTGCAGTAAGTTGGTGGGGGAGAGGGGGGAATATAGGTAGAGTGGCTAAGATCCTACACCAACCTCGATTTCCTTTCTGCAGAACTCTAAAGTCCCGTTTTGTACCCTGTACCCAGATATCGACGACTCCCCAGTATTTCCCTCTCCCCCCCCCCTTATTTTCGAAGGTCGCTCAATGAGTCCGTAGAAAATCTGAAACATGCTGTGCGCAGTGTCGAAAACGATTTTTTATTAGTAAGCATTATTACTCACTAGGTGGCAGATAGAATTTCAACTACCTCTGTCACATAGTTTCATTGTTATTGTTGATTGAAGCAAACAACTGTTGTTCATTGAAAAAAATGGAAAAATCAGCGTTTCGAGCGGTGATTAAACACTTTTATTTAAAGGGCTTAAATTTCATTGTACATCTGCTCCTGCCTCTGCAACTGTTTACAATTGGGTAAATGATTTAAACATGGCCAAACATCCACACAAAATGAACAATGTTGGGGATGTCGCGTGGAAGTGACTACCACCGAAATCGTTGCCAAAATCCATGATATGGATTTAAGCGATCGACGAATCAAAGTGTGCAAAATAGTAGATGCCACAGACAAACCGCAGGGCACGGTATATTCAATTTTGCACAAAAAATAGGTATGAAAAAAATGTCGGCAAGATTACTGCCACATTTGCTCTCATTGAAGGATAAGCGCAATCGTGTAGTCGACTGTGATGCTATGTTGGCGCTTTTCGGTGGCAACCCTAACCAGTTTCTGCATAGATACGTAGCTGTGAATGAAATATAGATGCACTACTATACTCCAGAAACTAAGGAACTGTCGAAAGAGTACGTTTTTTGAAGGAGAACAGGCTCAGAAGAAAGTGAAGATTGTGAAATTGGCCATCAAGGTGATGTCCACAATTTTTAGGAATACACACGGAATTATCTACATCGATTAGTTGAAAAAAGACAAACAATGGCTCAAGCTCAATGTGTCATTTTTATACTCGTTAGGCTAAGAAATCGATAAAAAAATCCTTATCTGGAATAGATAAAGATCCCCTTCCATCAGATTATAGGTGAGGGGAAGAGGGGTCGAATTGTAAGTAAGTAAGTAGACAATGGTTAAAATGGAGTAAAAACTGCCTTGAGAGAAAATTTGTATTAGTGACTTGATACATCTGTGCTGGTGAGAATATGGCAATGCACAAGTTCACAACTGCACAGTTTCGATGGCCAAAATTATGGAATTAGAGTTCGAATTATTATAGTATCCACCGTATTTGTCAGATTGACCTCCAGTGATTTTTTTCTATGGCTCGGTGGGCAACGGTTCATGTCGAAAAAGGTCATCGCCAAAACAGTTACCCATTTTGCAGAACTTATAAAATCCTACTTTTTGGATAGTATGGAGAAGTTAAAGAAGCATTTGGAAAAGTGTGTTAAACTAAAAGGAGATTACGCTGAAAAATAAAAAAATCTACAGAAAATTATTTGTTTTTTCTACTTTTTTCTAAGGATTTATTGAACAGCCCTCGTAAATTGGAGAAAGCGGATACAAAATCATATTGGTGCAGCAGGTTTTTGACCTGTTTCGTGATAGTGGCTGCGTCCCGCTAATAAATTGGCTTATCTCTGATGGCAACTCCTCCCCCTTCATTAGCCGAGATAAGGGGGATGGCCATCTGTCGGTAGCTGGCAGCCTTTACCTGCTGACTGGTTTGATTTACTGGCCGAGGGCAATAAATCTGGCGCAGTCGGAAGCTGCCCGGGGCACGGCCGGCCCAGGGAGGATTTAATTTGTCCGACAGCGGGGCTGGACGGGGCTATGTCTCACTCGCGCTCCAAGGAGCCAGCCCAGTCTCCTATCACCAACTCGCGAAACAAAGTGCCCGACATTTATCACACCCATTCACGCTTAAAACGTAAGGTCAAGCAGTCCTAAGTCATAGATATAACCAGAGAGGTAAATTTGTATTTTGGTTGTTTGTTTACTATCAGAAATAAGATTGTTCGCAGAAGAAATAATACTATATAAAAGGATCAAAATGGTAGAAGACTGTAAACAGTTGCAGGGTGTTCTGGACAAGATATCTAGTTGGGTTAGTAAACATGGTAAAAGATAAATGCAAAGAAGAGTCAGCAAATTAAATACACAAATATAAAAACTAAAGGCTTATTATGATTATAAAGCGGGGGAAGAATTGCTTGTTGCAGACAGGGGCTGGTATAGATATTACTAACTTAACTCAGTCCACAACCCGAAGGTTGGTTGGATCCTCCCGAAGGAGGTATACTAAGCCATTGTGTCAGAGGTAGGACGGCCAGTTCCTTTCCTCTGGGACCTACAGTTTAACGTGGAATCCGAACCACGGAGCGTCCTGGCATAGCTCATATGATTAAACACAACTCTCGAAATTCCTGCGCCTACCGGGATTCGTGCCCGGAACAGCGAACGTTTTGAAAGCAAGCGCCTTAGCCACTGAGCTACCAGAACGCTAGATATTAATACCGATGTCTTAAAAATAGCAGGAAGTTACATCGTACCTTATCTTGAAATATTATTTAAATTAAGTCTTGATACTTGCTGCTTACCAGAGGATTGGAAAATTGCGATAGTAGTGCCAGTACATAAAGGAGTGGTGAGAAATAGAGTCGAAAATTATAGGCCAATTAGCTTGACGTCAGTGGTAGGTAAATTAATGGAGAGATTGATATGCAACCACAACAGAAATATAGGTGAGGAGCGTAAGTGGTTTTCAAGTAGGCAACATAGCTTTAGGCAAGGATATTCATGCGAATCTCAGTTGGTGGGATATACGCAAGATATTTCAGATGAAATGGACAAGGGAGGCCAAATTGATAGTGTAGCACTAGATCTTGCAAAGGCTTTTGACAGAGTGAGCCATAAAATGGTAGTAAGTAAGGTAAAATCTATTGGAGTGGATCAGAAGGTGATTTGCTGGATAGAAGAATTTTTGACAGGTAGAAAACAGAAAGTTAGGGTAGGAAATGCGGTATCAAAAGAAGTGGAAGTAAAAATGGGATTGCCACAAGGTAGCGTATTGGGACTATTGCTATTTATTATTCTAATGAATAATCGTGTTGATTGTTTACTATCAGAAATTAGATTGTTTGCAGATGTCATAATGCTATATAAAAGGATCAAAACGGTTGAGGGTTGTGAACAGTTGCAGGGTGATCTGAACAGGATATCTAATTGGGTTGGTAAACACGGGATGAAGAGAAATACAAAAGAAGAGTCAGCTTATTAGATACACAAATAAGAAACAAAAGGTTAATTATCAATATAAGGTGGGGAAAGAATTGCTTGCTTAAGACTTGAAATGTAAATATCTTGGCATTACATTTGATAACAAGCTTAACTGGGCAGGACACATTGGACAGGTAGTAGGAAAAGGTTTCAAAATCCTGCACTTGTTGGAGAGAGCGATGAGGGGATGTACGAGAGAATTAAAGGAATTGGGTTAAAAAAACGTTCGTCAGACTATTGCTTGAATATGGTAGTGTAGTATAGGACCCACATTTTGAGTATCAAGTACAGGAGTTTGAGAGGGTGCAAAAAAAGGGCTGCTAGATTTGTTTCTGAAAATTATCGCAGAATGCAATCAGTAACAGATATGATAAAAGAGCTGGAATGGGATTCATTGCAAGACAGCAGGAGGGTGAAGAGGGTCATGGGAGTGTATATTGGTGATGAAGCATGGAAAGATATTGGTGTAAGAATAAAAAGAATGTATGGAAGGGAAAAGATGATCATGACCACAAGCTGGCACTCGATGTCAGGCACAAGGGTGTAGGAAGATTCCCTGTTTTAGGTGAGGGTGTCACGGATTGGAATAAGTTACCAAAAGATATTATGAATAATTTGCTAAAAACGATGAACGAATTTAAGGTTGAAATTTGTAGAGGGAAAATGTAGGTGAGTGCAGGAAAGGGGGAAGATGGGTGTGTAGAGAAATTGCCACCGGAGCGTGCGCTCCATTGCAATTTAATTAAATATTATTATTCGATCATTTTGAGGGTACCTATTAGGTAACTAAGCCAAATCTTCGTCATGATTTATAGTGCATCTTTCTTTTAAGATTTGCATGGATGTCATTGGTTAAGATTGAAGGAAGGAACAAGGACGAATTCGACCGTGGCATCCGCTAGAGTTGTACAATTCTTCTGTCGCGTTCAGCCGGTTAAGTTCTGGTCATAGCGATTACTACGAAAATACGCCTGTAAATAGCTTTAATTTCCATTTTAAGTTGTTTTCTAATGATTGTGAGTCATTTTGTACAAGTTGTAAAAGTTTTAGTACGATTTTGATTGTCACAGTAATCATTTTGCCCTACAACTTCACCTGATAAAGATGGCAAAGGCAGCTATCGAAACGTCATACATGGCACAACTTATCAGGCAGAACACGTGAAAAGAATTTTTAGCAACTGTACGGCGCGAAAGACTCAATTATGAGATTCCCCGGAATGAGTTTGGAAATTGTTGAAAAACAGTGTTTGGGTAACCCGATCTGACAGAATTAACGCGTTCAGGCATATTTTTATGTTATCCGTAACTCTCCCAAAAAACTTCACAGAATCGGTTGCCTTCAGGTCCAACCTTTTATGGATTTTAATCTTAATGATTATAGAGAGATCAACGCTGATTAATTATGAATTTGTATATTTTTTCATGTGAATGAAAATTGTTTTTGTGGAAAGAGACTGTGTAAATATGTGTAATATGATCAGAAGTAGAATTATGTGTGAAGTAATTATTGAAAGCTTGTAATTATAAATGTTGTTTAAAGGATGATATTCAGCTATTTGCAGTGGTTTCTGTTGCCCATTTTATGTCTAAATGCCTGTAAATAGCTTTAATTTCCATTTTAAGGTGTTTTCTAATGATTGAGAGTCATTTTGTAAAAGTTTTAAAAGTTTTAGTACGATTTTGATTGTCAGCAATTGTTAGCACTCGAGAACCGTCAAACTGCACTTTTATTCCTTTTCTCGATGTTTCTCTGACGGCTATTTAAACGCGCGGAGTTGGCGAGCAGAAACAGTGGTCATCAGTATTTCTTAACAGCAGTCAAACAGTCGCTGTCAGAAGTTTTGGTAATTGTTTGTGTGTCGTCAAGCAGTTTTGTTTTCACTAAAGTTTAATCGTTGGAATTGTTTTTTATTGTGCTTTAGTATCTTTGGACGAGTCTTGCCTCATGCGCAGGATTTTTCTGTGAAGATTTCGTTGGGATAAAAAGTGCGATGAAAAGTCTATTCGGTCGTGTTTTTGCTTCACAGAACTCATAAATCAATTCAGAAGCTATGTCAATCATTATACTTTGATGAAATGTAACCTGGCGACCGGACTACAGTAACCTGTTAATTAAAGAAGTAATTAATTAAGTTGTGTTAGATTGTTGGTGGTTTAATTAATACGATAATTAAGTAGTCCACGATACGTTTCAATTTAAACTTGATTATTTCTTAAACACGTCGTCAAAGATACTGGTTACATGCATTCATACAATCCAGAGATAGCATACTACACTTCTTCCACAGAAAATACAGTTCCCGGCCGTCGCAAACTGAGTTGGTGAAAACTACTACTCTGTCTTGGATGACCGCTTTATATAAACTCTATTGAAATTGCTAGAACACTTCAAAAGCTTCCGCCAGATATTTCTCGAACATTAACAATACTTAAACAATTGAAACATATTTAAAAACAATCAGAATTAACACATAATCGTTTAAAATCATTAAAAAATGGTCAGAAATGGATACTTAAACAGAAAATTATTCATAGAAATCGTTTTAAACTGTAGGAAATTGTCCTTTAGACATCGTAACTTGCAACAAATCTTCTAGGGTTTGCAGTCGGATTTTATTATAAAGCGACAAGCTTTCGGCTACTATCTCAGTAGCCATCTTCAGGTCGATTATGTATCGGCGATCTTGCCTTGATGGATACATAATCGACCTGAAGATGGCTACTGAGATAGTAGCCGAAAGCTTGTCGCTTTATAATAAAATCCGGCTGCAAACCCTAGAAGATTTGTTGTCATTTATTCGCCGGGAAAGCCTGCATTCGCATATCGTAACTTGCGTTTACATTTGTAATTACGAACATTTAAGCAATTCTCTTGCATAATTCTGTTCTTAAACATATTAAATGGCCCTCTAACTAATTTATTTTCATAAAACAAAGTCTATATACATTGATTTATAGGAAATTGCAAAACAAACATACCAGATCATATTCAGCCAACTATAGCTTACTACCAATACTTTATAAAATATAATTACATTTAATTTTAGGTTTGAGGGCTGTTACAGTTGCAATAAGTATTATATTAAGGACCATCCAGCGAGGGTCTTGACTTATCCTTTGCGACAGGACTGAACAGCAAGAAATAGGAGGACCTTGATAACGTCCTTTGTCTTCCCTAAATCCCCTGACAAACTTCACAAAATTGGCTGAACACATCCTTCGCTACTTACAAGAGACACGATATAGTAAGCACTTGGTCGGGGTATTTAAGGCACCAAATGAGCAGCGTGTGAACACGGATACTGGAGGTCAGCCTTCTCACGAGTGGGCAGACACGCATGTCTCGTTATCCGAGCGCTCATCTCCGCGTCCGCATTAGCTGGTCCAAAATACGGCAGACACCGGGCGCCACGGCGCCAACCTCGCGGCAGTAAATAACTCTACGCTGAGGTAACCACCGGCTTGCCTACCTCTCATTGTTTACTTTGGCTCGCGAGATAACCGGTTGGTAATAAAACCCCGAGCCGAGTTCCTCCCCTAATTGCCCCTCCATTAGTCGATCGCAGAGATGCTGCGCTGCGGATCGACAGGCCCGCATCGAGATATCGACAAACGTCGAGTTTCGCGGCGTGTCTGCCATCTGACTCATTCATCAGTTACGCTGACCACACCTCACGAAGCGCAATGTTCTTTGTTTTGGTCCATATTGCTGTGCGATACATTTAGTGGAAAGTTTCACCATGCCAAATTCACGGAAGTAGTGTGTTATACCCTACAGTGGTCATACTGAACGTCCGAAGTCGCAAACACAGGAATGACTGGAGATGATAAAGATACGAGAATAGAGATTTTTCTGGTGTAAAAGTAAACAGGGTGTGATGCTCAGCCACCAAAGACCCTAAGTGCTTTTCTCCATACCTATTCTCGATATGATGATGAAATGATTCTCAATCCAAGTTCTAAAACGTTATCTCCACACTCCATATCTTGTTAGCTGGTATTTTAACACGTACTTCCAAAAAAACGGATAAATTAAAAAATTTCTCCTTGATAATAGAATACATAGCACATTTATATAAAAAAAAAATTATATTATATCTAGGTATGTTGAGTACAACCGTCTGTTATATAGCAAAATTGATATTAAACAACATTCTTTTTCCAAGCATGCTTGTATATGTTACTGTTTTCCTGTAACGGAAGAAATGAACATTATTGGAAAAAAAAAATCTGTCAAGTAGAATCTACTGTAATCCGTTCCATATAACATAATTATAGATAAGATGTGTCTGTACATTAAATTTACTTCTACATGAGTTATAACAATGTACACTATTTACACAGAAGCCGAAGCAATAAAGATTTTAATTATTTGTCTCTCTTTATCTGTCCACGAATCACGCAAAACTTAATTAATTACAACAAAACCGAAAATAGTAATAGCTCATGTTACGTGCTAATGTACAGGATAGTTCTAGTTAGTAAAATAGTTCCCGAATATACAGAGACCAAAACCAAACATTTTGGAACCTGTTTGTTCACACATTACGAAAGAAAAAAAACATCAGCAACAACAACAACAAACAACAACAAAAAACACCAACAAAAACAACAACAAAAAACTAATTAACGGAGTCCAGGGAAACTGCAATCCTGATAGCTTGTCTAATCGACTAATATATAGGCTAATTTTTATCTCGTTTAATGAAGATACTGAGGCCTAACCTAGTTTTTTTATGTCTGTCCACTGATTAAACGGAAATCATCTAATGTATTTCGACGGAAATGCACAGTGATAGATTATGTCACTATAGTTATATGTAGTGTTATTTTAAGATGTTTCGTCAGCAATCTGAAAAATTAATGTCCAAAAATTTATTATTTCACTGCTGCCCATTTAATATTGGCTGTGTTAGATTCATCTCATTGATATGTTTACAACGATTAAATATAAAGACGTATGCTGGGGTAGACCACAATGCCACATGAAAAATGAACACTTATCATATGGAAAATGGCTTACTATTTCCACGGACAGATGGAGATAATTACGTTTACCCATTAACCGCATCCCCAAGATACACACGCCGGCGAAGGAGGCGCCACAACTCTCTTCTCCAATAAATGGAAGCTGATGTGTCCAGTAAATGGGACGCAAGGGCTAGCAACAGAAAAAAAAATCATCTTTTACATAACTGCTACTAGTAGAGAAATGCCGAAAAAAGGCATTGCTTAAAGATATTAAAGTTTAGTATGCCAACCCACTTCTAATGATATGTGCACTGAAAATAGATGCAAGTAATTTATTTGTAGATCATATCAAAAGTGGGTTCTGTAGAGCACACAAAGTTGGTACTTAGAAACTGCTTACTTCCATGACTGCAAACATTCAGAACACAATCTTTTTGTTGAGTGCCTTTTTAAAAAAATAAAAATAATTACCATAAAAAATGCGCATTTATGAACCAATCGCAATTACACTTTTTAACGTAAAATTTTCTCAGCAAGATTAAATTTTAAAAAATGTAAATCCGCGAAGCTCAACAGGTAGATCCGCTCACTATGAAGTCAAACAATCGTGATTTAATTCCCGGTGAAGCAGAATTTTTGTGCAAAATTAAACGTCCCAAACTGAATTCCCGTCCCAGGCTGCCTGTTGTCAAATTCGTACCACGGGGTTACACATTCCAGGTGGGACTATTTGGGTTCTAAAGATGAATCGTAGAGGCAGATGAACACAAAATTTTAATGTTTTTTCAAAGGGAGATTATTGACGCCTAAAGTAATTATAGCAGTTAATTGGTGTGAGACTTGCACTATTGGAGCAGAAGAGAAGATCTGAATCATTACAAATATGGTAACTTACTTACTAAAAACTCCAATGACAAGATCCGAGAACAAGAGACTATTCGCAAAACACAGTTTGGAGATAAATTTATCAAAAAAATTTTACGTCATGACGGAAACTTTAATACATTAACAGAAGACTAAACAGAACGGAAATGATTACTAGGGCGCCGGAGATTCTAGTAAAAAAAATAACGACAGCAAATCATGTGGAGCGTTGCCACATCTATTTCACTGCAGTGTACGCACTGACAAGCAAAAAAGAGTTTCTGCAAACACAATAATCAGATTTACAATACGAGATTTATTAGCAGGCGTATTCCGTCTGTTTAAGCTATTATAAACTAACAAAAATTTACTGAAATGTTGACATTGTAAGTGGGATCTTACATGCTTATAATTATCTGCAGTATTCAAATAATGTCTCCGATTATATTCAGAAGAGAAAAACTGAACAAAAATTAATGTTAAGTTAACCTGAATAAAAATGTGATTTAACTAGTAAATATTGAGGGATAAATAGCCGACAACAAAATTGCCTTTCTTATTTAGTTTCTTTTGTTCTGGAACGTTTCTTCTTTGTCAAAACTGTCTGCTCCTTGTGATATCTTCTGCTTTTGGTTTTTATTAGATTTATAAAGATCGTAGTTTACTAAAACTTAATCTCTCTCAGTTGACAGAAAAAAGTTTTGTCAATAGAGACAAAAACATTTTTAATGACAAAAAATGCGTTAGATGTAAAGAGGTCAGATTAAACCATATTACTATCTAATCCTTTACTGTAGATTTATGTTATGTTTCCAAACTACAAACAGATATTTAGTAATGACATAAATTATAAGAAAGAATATTTGATATTACAAATTCGTGGTTCATGAAAATAATGCGTGTTTGCATTTATTTAAGGTATAATATGATGAAATTAGCTGTAGATTGGAAAAGCTAGTGGTCTGTGTAAGACCCTTCGAAACATTAACTGTAGGAGAAAAATAGAGTGTATAAGCAGTGTAATAATTACGGTGTAGTGTAATAAAGAGACTGCTGTTTTCTTAACTATCAGCAATTTTTTACCTCATTGCTCAAATTCGGGTTATTGTGAACGGCAGATCCGTATCTTTAGAGGGTCATAACAGTGAAGAGCCCTTTACGAGACAGCGCTAGCCGTCGCAGCCACGTTGTTTTGCGTGGCAGTATCACCGCCTTAAAAGCTGTCTGCATTAGCTGCCTGAAGATGGCGCCTGTTGAAAGCAGTGCTACGTTTATAAACTATGGACCCTCTAAACAGAAGGGAAGAGTAATAAATAAATGGTCATCATAATATTTTTTATAATACCTGCTAACGGTTATTCTCTAAATAGATATAACAATACTTTGAAGGAGATTAGATATATTTGTTTAGGTACGATTTACGTTAACCTGCTGAATTAATAACTACTAGCTGGTGCCTACTACTTAGTGACCAAAATTCTTCTCGGAGATTCTGTCCACAACATCTCACCTGACGAAGACAGCGGAGGTTCCTGCCGAAACGTTGGGAACAGAAGAACTTATCAGGTAGAATACCCGTGAAGAATTTTTTGTCAGCAATTCGTCGGGAAAAACATAATTCTCACGACTTAATTATTGTTTGTCAAGAATTTTTCACGGAACCTTAAATATTTCCTGGATAAAAAATAGCCTATGTCACTCCCTGCCAAATCACCAACCCCACAATGAAAGTCCTGTCAAAATCGGTTCACACATTAAATATGTTGCATACTTATTTATATTTGCTTATAGCTGCAAAAGCTGAAAAATTTGTCATTTTCTAGAACATTCTAGTTCATTCAAAAACATTTCAGTACATTCAAGAATATTCCAGAACATTCTTTGAAACTCCAAAACAAATTAGAACACTTTAGCTGAAATATGAAAATCCACTAGGTCGACCAATTTCAACCAACCATATCTCCCACACCTCCACACCTACCAACGTGCAACATTCATAGTGCACAATGGAAGACTCCACCTCACACAAACACCAACGGTCTGCGCTTGGTAGTTGTGACTGCAAAGTGAAATATAGGGACACACATGTCTATGTCTATTATACATATATAGATCATCTAAAGCATAATCTCGTAAGCTTGGAATATTCTATTTTACTTCCAGATAAGTTTTTTGGTATAAAAACTAATTAAAAACATTATAATAATACAGTGCACTTCTGACGATCGCAACTGCCGAGAAATATTATTTCATAATTCAAAAGTTTATTTACTATTTGCCGCTAAAAATACATAATTTAAAAAAAAAAAAAAACTACTGGAAAGAGCTGAAAATCCTTTTGTAACAGCCCCTACGGTATGCTAAATATTTTTATGCAAATAATAAGAGACTAGACAACCCGGTCGAAAATTTCGCAAATAAAATAGGATGAATAGTGAGGTTGAATGCTTGTAATATAATGAAAAGTAGAACCGTACTTTTGTAGCAAATATTTGTTTTGTTTAGAGTAATAGGTGCAAAATACTTACAACATATTACGAAACAGAAAAATTTAAAACACAGTGTATGTACGACAAACTGTCACTGACCTTAACAGAATACAACCAACCTGAACAAAATGCACACAGCATATCAACATCTCTGTGATATGTGTTGCTGTGCGAGTAAAATGTTTACATCGGAATTGTAAAGCAAAACAAAAATGTTTCCGTAACAGAGAAAAATATGCGAGAAGCTACTTATTTTATTTATTTAAAAAAAAAACCAACAGTTTACTGACATCTCTGTGAAATCGACTGCTGCAATTTCTGAACAGTCTCATACGCGCAGCCACTTTAAGCATCAAATTTCGAAAAATTCTTTCTTAATTTATGATTTTACCTAATTTAAGACCTTAGTCTTTAAAACAATATGTCATTTATCGACTTCGGTTAGGTATCGAAGGAGATAAAAGACTCCTAATTAAAAAAAACCGCTGTAAGAATAATATTAATACTTTTCCCCTTTAACTGTTGAATTCAAAAAATTCCTTTTATAAAATATAGTGCGACCAAAGCGGACACCTTGTTCTTTAAAATGATACCCCATTTATCAATTTCGGTTAGGTATCAAGGGAGATAAATGGCTCGTGACAGAAAAATGCGTTGTAGAAATATTAATACTTTTCCCCTTTAAGAGTCGAATTTTAAAAAATTCCTTTATTGAAATATAGTGTAACGGAACCAAAGACCTTACGAAGGCCTCAGTCATTTAAATGATAACTCGTTTATCAATTTTGTTTAATTATCAAGGGAGACAAATGACTGGAGACGCAAAAAACGCAATTTAGAAATACTGATATTTATTCCTTTTAAGGGCTCAATTCAGAAAATTTCATTCTTAAAATACAAATTTGACCACAGCGGAGACCTTAATCTTTAGAATGATACGTCATTTATCTATTTCGGTTATATATTAATGGAGATAAATGACTCGTGACAGTAAAATGCGTTGAAGAACCATTGATACTTTTTCCCTTTAAGGGTAGAATACCAAAACAGTTCTTTCTTAACATATGATTTCACCAAAGCGGAGACAATACTCTTTACAATCCTACTTCATTTATCGATTTCGGTTAGATATCCAAGGAGATAAATGGCTCGAGACACAAAAAACGCATTTTAGAAATACTGATATTTTTGCCGTTTAAGGGTCGAATTACTAAAAATTCTTTTCTTAAAATATAATGTTGCCACGGCAGAGACCTTAATCTTTAATATGATTCTTCATTTATCAATAGCGGTTAGATATGAAGGAAGATAAATAGCTCGTGACACAAAAATGCGTTGAGGAACCATTGATATTTATTCCGTTTGAGGGTTGAATTGCAAAAAAACTTCTTTCTTTAATATATGATGTCACCAAAGATGAGACATTACTCTTCAAAATCCTACTTTATTTATGAATTTCGGTTAGATATCCAGGGAGATAAAAGGCTCGAGAAACAAAAAACGAATTTTAAAAATATTGACTTATTTGCCCTTTAAGGGTCAAATTACGAAAAATTCCTTTCTTAAAATATAATGTTACCACGGCAGAGACCTTAATCTTTAATATGATACCTCATTTACCTAAATCGGTTAGATATGAAGGGAGATAAATAGCTTGTGACACAAAAACACGTTGCAAAAATTCTAATACTTTTGCCCTTTAAGGGTGGAATTCCGAAAAATTCCTGTCTTAATATATGATGCCAAGCGGAGATATAATCTTTAAAATAACACTTCATTATATGGTTTCAGACAAGTATCCAAGGAGATAAATGACTTATAGCACAAAAAGCAGTATTTTAGAAATATTAACATTTTTGCCCTTTAAGGTTCGAATCCCTAAAAATTCCTTCCTAAAATATGATGTGACCAAAGTGGCGACCATAAGCTTTAATATGTCACCTCGTACATTGATTTCGGTTAAGTATGAAGGGAGATAATGACTTGAAACAAAAAAACACCTTATAGAATTAATATAGATAATAGTTATCATGGCAAATATTGTTTTTGATTTGCACTTTCCAGAATGCGAATAACGGAAAGGCAATGGCCACCCAGGGTCCCACAGGATTCTGAGAACAGCAGGTAGGCTGTTGCCGGGTTAACGGAACCGATGATTGGCCTGCGCTGCAACATGTTTTCGCGCAGAGAAAAATTACCATACTTAACAGTGAATAGCGGATTCCACCTTCTGTTCTGTACAACGACGGGCGTGCTCTTGGAAGACTAAAATGGGATGACAATTGGCAATCACTTCAATAAATTCTTCGTGACAAGTATCGTGGGGTATTACCTTATTTTGCGAGTGCAAAACAGAACGGGGAGTGAGAAAACAAAGTAACGCTAGTAAATATGGATCACGTGTGCTGGCGAATAGGGGCGAAATGTTAGAAGATAATCGACTGAGGAAAACGTATCAGAGTACAACAGCATGGTTGCTACGAATTAACTTTTGTACTTGTTGATTTCTTGAAGAAATGATGGTACGCCTCTTTTGTCCACGAACAAATTTTGCTGTCGTCAGCAGTGGCTACAACATTATTTTATGTTTGCACTCAATTGTGAACTTACAATACTCCAAGCACTGGTCCGAAGTGAGTCGTATTTCGTTGGAGTTGTCATACCAGTACCGCGCTGCAATCTGCCATGATACAAATATTTCATAGAACTATAGTTACCATTCCAATTTGAGGAAAATAAGTTATCACACAGTAACACGATCGCTGATGACGAGGTCCAATGGTCACATACCATTCCAGAGAGTACAGCCGTATCTAAATGGTAATCTAATCAACCTATTTCCCATCGCATATCCCATAACGATCATCTCGTTATGACAGACAGCACGTTTAGCCTTTGCGCAGTAATGACCTGATGGTTTCACATCATTACAGACAAAACTCAAATGTGGTCTGTATTGAGCTAAAGCCAATATTGTAGATGCTCTTCAAAATTCTTTGTATCCTTGTTTCCTATCGAAGTGAAATTTATTTCATTTCATATTTGTAATGTTGAATGAATAGAATAATTTCATTTGGGTCACTTGTAAATAAATTGATATGAACTTGAATTTCACTATTCCATTTTAATTTATGACCCTATCTTTCTCATCGTGTAATTACGTGGAATTTACTGGGTTCTTATATTGGAGTCATATAATATCATGTTTTATAGTTTAGTAAAAATTTATTGAGAGTTTGGAATTATATTCATAGCACCGCAACATGTCCAATGCAACCTACGTCCTCTATCATCTGCTTTATACATTCCAATTTTTGTCGGCTGTACAGTTTTCTCCTTCAACAGTTCCCTGCACTAACAAATTAACTAACCAAACATTTCCTAAAATTTGATCAACTATCCTGCCTCTTCTTTACTTGAGAGTCTTCCACAAACTTCTTTAGTCTCACATCATTTCCAAAACATGTTCATTTCGTACTTTATTTGGCTACTTAATTTTTCAGCATCCTTCTATATCTCCACATTTCAAATTGTTCAGATTTCCTTCTTACTGGTATTCCAGTAGTCCAATACAGATATATTATACATACGTAGAGCCCTATATACTGCTTCACAAACTTTTGAGTCAAGGGTAGATGGTTGAGGCTAAAAGATTTTTCTTTTTGAAGAAGGTTCTTTTCTTTAGTGCTTTCTGCATGAAACAGGCATCAGTTGTAAGTTTACTTCATCAATAACAAAATTCATCTCTCCTATTAAATTAGAGCCAATTTCTCTATTTAATCTACTGCTACTGCTATAACTTCTACTATATTTAATACTTTTGTTTATTTTTAATCCAAATTCTTCTCTCAATGTTTCGTTCATGTTTTTCAATATCCTCACGTGTTAAGAGAACAATGTCATTAACAAATTGCAGTGTGCGGCACAAACATTCAGTCACAAATTTCAAGAAAAAGGGATATATCGATGAACACCATCGAAATAATCACGCCGTAAGGGGGCTCACCACGTAAGACAGTTATAAGAATCTGGATAATTGAATAGAGAAGTAATACATTTTCTTAACAGCCTCATATAAGA
The DNA here is from genome assembly GCA_031002005.1 of Vandiemenella viatica. Lineage (NCBI taxonomy): Eukaryota > Metazoa > Arthropoda > Insecta > Orthoptera > Morabidae > Vandiemenella > Vandiemenella viatica. Next base: position 54,012,357 of record CM061914.1, on the reverse strand, counting down.
ACTTCGTATATCAGCTTATACTATGAAAATTCGAATTCATTTATTTATTTATGTGAATAATGCATTTAATTTAATCATAGATACGCGGTGCATAACACAGCATGAACAGAATGAAAAATAATAGGAATCATACTAGTTTGAAGCTTGGACTTGATTATATCGGTAGCTGTAAACATTCAAACTGCGAGAAGCAAATTATGTTCCGTTCACTGCGATTAACACAAAACGACTGGATTCATGGAATTTGAAACTTTAGGCAGCGCAGGGTCCCAGAACTAAAAACAGCGTATACTTTATCTTGATTCGGCATCGGAAAACTGAGAAATATAGAAGAGGGTATCTGTTCTTCCACCTGTTCGTTTTGTTGAATGCGGCTCATGCAAAATCTGCTGTTCGGACAAAACATGTTTCGTTTTGATGTGATGTCGAAAGGTGATAAATCAAGATAAATGTGGCCAGATACTAGTATCCATGTTCATGAGGATGCGTAACATTAGCATCGTATTATTCTTAATTTAAACTCATATTCATCATAATCAGTCTATTAAATTTCTATAATGTAACGGTTTAGGGAGAGATTATATTAGCCTCTTCCAACCAAATGTCAACCACTCACTCACGTTTGCATGAACGAGGCTCTTACGACTGAATGATTCTTGGAATAAGGAGTCACCCACCGCTTGCCAGTGACCTCCTGATAGGAGGGCGGAAGAGCGGGGAGTGTTCCAGGGCACCCTCTTGTCCTTGTGGTTGGAATCAGCCCCAAAAGGCGGATGAATCAGAAATTATCAACGGCATGTGAATGCAGAAGTCAACGGGAAGCCACTGCAGTAAAGTCCCAACAGTGTATTCCCAGAACATGAAATCCTCTCTAATTACATATAGAATCAAGGCTTCTACCGGAGGCACAATAGTGCACAATCGGAAGATCTCCGGGTGGAGACTGTTCAGGGTGGGATCATCCGAACGGATAGAAACATTCTACAAGTCATAGAGTAGAATGTTAGAAGTATGAATATGGAAGGTATATCAGAAACTTAAAAAAGCAGAAGGAATGTCTTAAGTTAGATGTCTTTAGGATTAGTGTGATTAAGTGGAAGGATTTACAAGATTTCTGGTCTGGGAACACGAATAATTAGCACACAAGCTGTTGTAGGAGTAACTAGCTTCGGATTAGTAGTAAACAAGAGAGTAGGGAAGCGGGTGAATTATTACGAACAGTTTAGAGACAGTTTTATTTTGATGAGGTTAAAATCTAAGCCCGCCCCAACCACGTTAGTACAAGTGTACATGCCAACGGCACGGGGAGGTTATGAAGAAATAGAAGAAATATATGATTAATTCATTATGTGAAGTGGGAGGATAATATGGAATGTGATAGTAGGTGAAGGAAAACGAATACTGTACGAAGTTTTGGACTAGGAAAAAGAAATGATCGAAGGAGCAGGTTGTTAGAATTTTGTGAAAAATATGAACTCGTCGTAGCGAACACACTATTGAAGAATACGCGCGAAGGATATACACCTAAAAACATTCAGGAGATGCAGGTGGATATCAGCTAGATTACATCATGGTCAAACAGTGATTTAGGAATCAAGTTCTAGACTGTAAATCATATCCAGGAGCTGACATAGAATCTGACCACAATCTATTGGTAAGAAGAGTAGTCTGAAATACAATGAAATAAGGAAGCAATACAGCTGAAAAGAATGGAAGTAAACAAATTTAAAGAATTTTATATGAGAGAAAAATTTACAGAAATGGTAGTCATGGGTCTAAGAAATAACTCTAAAAGGAGTTCAATTGAGAACGAATCGAATGCACTGAAAAGAGAAACAATCAAAGCTTGTAAAGAAACATTAGGCTCTAGTAAACAGGTTGCCCAAAAACCTAGGATCACAGAAGAAATATTGGAGTTGATGGATCAGAAGAGAAAGCACAAAAATGCTCAGGGTGAAGCATGAACAGAATAGTAGAGACATTTTATAATACAAATAAACAGAAAGTGCAGGCAAGTAAAAGAAATGTGCGAAAAAGTAAAAAAAGGAAATGTTCATAAGATAAAGTAGAAGTGGCCTATAGGAGGATTGGACAAAATTTAGGAGAAATGAAGAAAAGATACGTAAACATTACAACTGTCGAATTGAAACCTCTTGTAAGCTCAGACAATAGAGCGAAACGATGGAAGGAATACATTGAGAAACTGTATGATGTGGATGACTTGAACAATAGCGTAATGGAAAAGGAAGGCAATGTCGACAATGATGACTGAGGAAATTCTGTTTTGAGGACAGAATTTGATAGAGCTTTGAATGACTTGAAAGCAAATAAGGCAGTTGGAATTGATGAGATGCCTGCAGAACTTCTTAAATCCCTAGGAGAGGAAGGAATGAAAAGATTATTCAAACTGATATCAAAAAGTTATGAAACAGGAGAAATTCCAACTAATTTTAATAAAAGTATCATCATCACGCTTCTGAAGAAAGCAAAAGTCGACAAATGAAAGAATAATCGCATCGTAAGTCTAACATCACATGCCTCAAAATTACTGACCAGAATAATATACAGAAGAATGGAAAGGGTAGCAAAAGAGCTAGTTGGTGAAGTTCAGTTTGAGTTTAGGAAAAATCGCGGTATAAGAGAAGCAATTCTGGCTTTAAGATTAATACTTGAAGGGCGAACTAAGAAAAACAAATACACTTTTATGGCGTTTTAATAATGTTAGATGCGACAAGATGTTCAAATTTTAATGGCCAGGTCTAAAAATCGAGATAAAAGAATACTTTATAAACTATATAAGAATCAAAAGGCTATAGTTTAAGAAGAGAATCATGAGAGATTAAAAAGGGTGTGGGACAAGGTTGCAGTCTATTCCCGTTAATATTCAACTTATATTTAGATGAAGCAATAAAGGAAGTAAAAGAAAAATTAGAATATGGCATAGGTGTTCAAGGAGGAAAACATTATTATCTTACGATTTTCTAATGACATTGTACTGTTAGCACAAAACACTGAGTGTCTTGAGAAGTTACTAAATGGAATTAACGGAATACAGAAGGAAGATTTTGCAATAAATATAAACCAAAACAAGACAAAAGTGATTAAATGTAGCAGAAATGAGAGGAATTTATTATTTTATTTTATTTTATTTTATTTCCTGATTTTACATAGCCTACTACCTTGTTACCTAAAGTAGGCCCTTAGTTTCTACAGTTTTATTCTTAAAACAATTTACTTTATTTTTTGTTAATAATATATCTGGATAATTATTTTTAAGGATTTAATGGATTTAAGTATTCTAATAGTAAATCTACTAATTATTCTAATAATTAATATACCACTTAATCTACCAACTAATCTACTAATTAATCTACCATCTTACTAATTCACACCAAAATCAGCAATTGTCTTTGTATTTTCATACTTCTAATTAATAAACTGTCTATTTGTATACGTTCTTCTTTTACCACTGCTGGCCTGCGTCGACATCTGGCCGCTAGCTGTCTCTGCTGATGCAGCGAGGCGACTGCTGACATGCTGACCACAAAGTGTCGTCAGCCAGCTTCACGTTCCAGGTAGTGGTCTCGTTCTTCTCCGGTTTGTCCCTGGATCCACCTGCTCCCCCATCAGGAGTTCTCTCCTGGAATCAGAGCAGGCCACCCCCTGAGCCCTGGAGAAGGTGCCTCTGGCTTCCAGAGGCACTACGATGAATTGAGTCTTTGCCGTCTTCCTGGTGCAGGCACCGCCTTAGTCATGGGCAGTGCTTGTAGTCAAATTTGGGTTGTTCTTTACTCTTGAGTTTCTTCCTCTCCTGTCCTTCTTTCTGCTTCTGATGCCGGTTGTTCGCGGCGTCCCCTACGCTCTGCCTGTTTCAATTCAACAAATCTCGCCTTCTCGCGCTGCGACGCTAGATTAGCAGCTTCATCCAGCAAGTGCCAGAGCTCGGTATCACGCAGTATATCGTATATTCTTCTGTTCTGAAGTTGTATTTGGAGATATGCTCTTGATTCTTCAGTTTGTTTGCACTCCCAAACCACGTGCTCGGGAGTACTTACTTCACCACAGTCGCACCTGTTTGTTTCTTTGAGGCCTCTCTGTTCTAAGAAACTGTTGTATGGACCATGGCCAGATATGTAGTGTATGAGCCCTGGAGATGGTTGTAGGTGAGTCATGTTCATTCTCTCTTTCACGCAAGGAAGCATGTCGAAGGTCCTTCTGCCCGTGTTGCTGTTAGTCCATGTTTGCTGCCATTCATCCATCAGCGCATCCCAAATATCTTTTTTGGTTTCAACAGGCCTTCCAATTATTTCAGCAGCTTGGTCATACCTTCCTTTTTTAATCCAGTATAGCAGCTCCTCGCTTCCTTACTTCCAGGTCCAGGGGCCAGATACCGAGTATAACCGTTAGGGCATCTGTGGCCGTTGTTCTGTAGGCCCCAGTTAGTCGGAGCAGAATTCCTCGCTGCGTACGGCGAAGCAGCTCCTTTGGTTTGACCTTTCTTAGGTGCTTGGCCCACGTGCTTGCAAGCGTATCCAGTAATGGAGGTCAGTATTGCATCGTGATATCTTCTTATGACGAGCGGAGGCAGATTAAACCGTCGTTCGCCAATGCTTATCAATTTGTGCATTACCAGTGCTGCTCTTCCACATACTTCCTCCATGTGAGACGCAAATTTCAGTTGTTCCTCCAGGTTTACACCAAGGTAGCGGACTACTGCTTTTCTCTTTATTGTTTTTTCCCTGGATCCTAATTACCGGATTTCGTTTGAGTGTTCCTTTTAGGAGCATGTAGGTCGTCTTTTGTGGGGCTAGGTTTAACTTAACTGCTGCACACCACTTACTCAGGCAATCCAATACTGCTTTGCATTTTGTTTCGAGTTCCCTGCCTGGTGTCCGCGTCTATCAGAAGTGCGAGATCATCGGCGAATGCCACCACACCCAGCAGTTCTGACATTTGTTGCAATATTTCCATGACCGGTTCCAAACCAATGTCCCAGAAAATTGGTCCACACACTGATCCCTGCGGGCAACCTTTCGTCAGTCTTTTCTCTATGTACTTGTTGGGGCACCGCAATTTGGCATATCTATTTCTACAATAATCTCTAAAACTGGTATAGAGGTTTTTTGGACAGTTGATGTTTCTTAAGCGTTCGAACAGCGCGGGCCACCAGAGATTGTCGAATGCGCCGGCGATATCCACAAATAATCCCACCACATAATTTTTGGAAGAGTTTTGAGCTATTTCCATTAAGCGGTTGATGGCGTCCTCTGTTGACTTGCCTGCTCTGAACCCATACTGATTTGGGTTCATCCCATGTTTTAATCTATGTTCCTTTAGTTTTCTTGCAAAGTATCTTTTCTTGTACTTTCCCTAGAACATTGAGTAAGCAGATTGGACGATAGGATTTTGGAAGTTGTGGGTCTTTGCCTCCACCTTTCGCTATGATAATCACGTCACTCGTTTTCCATGCATTTGGTATTTTTCCCTGTACCAGGCATTCGTTAAAAAGTTTATTTAAGGTTGGAACCAGCTGGATGACCAGCTCCTGGAGGACCTCTGCTGGTATCCCATCAGGTCCAGGTGCTTTTCTTTTTGGAAGGGAAAATATTGCCTCTACTATCTCTTAATCTGATATGACGCATTTTTGATGTTCACTCTCGTAGGGATCCCACATTTTTTGACGCAGTTCACTTTGCCGATCTGTCTCGTTTTCTGTATTGTCATCTGGAAGTAGCACGGCAAGTAACTCCCGTGCAGTTTCCATCCAGTTCGTGGTCATTGATCCATCCAGTTTTCTTACTGTAGACAAGGTTGTAGGTGGCCTAATTTTGCCAGCGGCAATCTTGTAGGGGATGCCCCATGGGCCTGATCTCATATTTTTGTCTGACGAAGGCTTCCCAGCTTTTTTGTTTTGTCTTCAGCAACAGATCCTTGAACTCTTGCTTTTTGTTCCTATATCTATCTAGAAGAGTCTGTCTCTCTTCTGTAATGAGGCAACGTTGATATGCTTTTCTTGCCTTCCTCATTGTGATTCGTAGTTTCTGCAATCTTTCTGTCCATGGTTTGTCTTTTACTCCCGTTGTTTTCTTTAGTGGAATTGCAGTTCTCATTGCGTCCTGGATTGCTCGAATTGTTTCTTCCGCAGTCTTGTCCACATCAAAATCTTTATCTTCGACTTGGGGGGGAATAAAGCAACTCCTCAACCTTGGCCAGTTGGCTTTGCTGATGTCATATAGCCGTTGAATATTGGTACAGGCGCCTTCGCGCGCACCGTCCCGCAGTCTTCCCAGTTCGAACATAATTAGATTGTGATCACTGGTGGTTTGGTTCTCAATCACCTTCCACCCGCTTACTAGGTTTCCTGCTCTTCGATTTGCTAAAGTTATATCTATGTTCGATTTGGCACCTGCTCGGTCACTGAACGCGTATGGATTGTTTGGCTCGTTTTTGACATACAGCTGTAATTCTCCAATCAGCTCGAGTAACTTTTCTCCTCGTGCGTCTGTACGGCCGCTGTGCCAGAGTGCAGATTTGGCATTTGCATCGGCAACTATCACCGTAGGGCTGTCTGCTATGGCTGTACATATTTCCCTAATCTTGCAAAGATAGGGATCAATATCGTCTCTGTATTGGAAGAGTACATGTTAACGAGGACTACGTTTCCCCATTGCGTACCTAACTCCACACACACCGTATGTTCATCGCAGAATTGTGTTATTTTTGTGACTGTGATTTGCTTATTGAAGACTATGATGGCACTCATTGGTTTCTTCCCTGTCGAGATTATCTGAGACGTCACTGGCATGTGTGAGATTTTCCCTTCCCTGGAATGGGGCTCTTGAAGACAGAGGATATCTATTTGCATTTCCTCAGCCAGTTTACTCACTTCATGCAAAACCAGACTGGTTCTCCTGCAGTTTAACTGTGCGATCTTAATTCTCTCTGCACCCCTACTCATGGATGCCGAGTATGGATATTGCACTGTGGCCACGGCTGTCTCGAGTCAAGCATTATTCTTCCATGAGTCATCACAAAATGACGATAAATTTGATCTGGATCAAAGATTTCGTTCCGTCTGTCAAATACTTGCTTGACTATAGTGAGTAACTGGGCTGAATTAGTAGGTATATTGTTTATCTTAAGTTGAATACGATCAATTGCCTCTGGTTGCGGAAATGTGATGTTTTTGCCATTTGGATGTGCTATTCTGGTTAGGTGGCGTAACGCCATAGTGAGATTTTGTGTTTCCTCTAGTCTAGCAAGCTGCAGATTGTTTTCAAACTTTTGGTAGATATGGTCTGGAGCTATAGCAGCGTGTCTTGGTTTTTCGTTCGCTCGGTTTTTGGAGGCGCCACTAATTTTGCAGTAGTTGGATGTCATTGGAACTGGTCCTACCCACCCAAGTCCAGCTCGTTTTGGTTGGGTCTAGGAGAAATATCACAGATGGTAGAAGTAATCTCTGAGTGTTGGAGGATAGATTCATCTGTCTGCGTGCTTACGCTTTTTGCTGTTTCCTTCCCTTCTTGCAATATTTTCTCCCTGTATCTTGCAGCCCTCTCTGCGTTCCTCCTCTTCCTCGATGGCGTGTTTCTTGTTTTATTCCTCTTTCCTTTCCCTACTGTTTCTTCTATTAGGTTGATAATGATACTCAATAATTGATCTTTGTATGGTTTATCCATCCTCTTGGAGTTCCTTCTACTGTCCATAATCTGTTCTGTTTATCAATCTTTGAAGAAACAGTTGGTATGTCGGACAATCTTTGCCAGATTTGTTGCACGATTTTCCCCGTTTCCTGCATGGGATACAAACAGCTGACTGTACGGACTTGCTACAGCCTTCTTTCTTGTGGCTAGTTTCTCCACAATGTTTGCAAGCGGCCGACGTTTGGGTACAATGTTTGCTAATATGACCATAATCGTAGCAATGCATACATTTTGGTACTACCGTGTAATCTTTTGCGGATATGGCACTGAATTCTATGTATATTTTTCTTTGCTGCATTATTTGCTTCCTTATTTCAGCACTTACTTCAACAACTTGATGGACAGTGCTTTTATCTCTGGGAATTTATTAGATTAAATACAGTATAAAAGTAGATCGGAAGCAATAGGAGAAGTAAATGAATTTTGTTTCCTAGGAAGTAACATTACAACTGATGGCCAAGCAGTAATGATGTTAAAAGCAGAATAGCACTAGCAAATAAAGCCTTCTTCAAACACAGAATTTTAGTTTCGGTTTTAGAACTCTATATGTGGAGCACATCACTTTGTGGTAGTGAAACATGGACTTTAGGAATATCAGAAAGAAGAAAAATAGAAGCATTTGAAATCTGATGTTATAGAAGTGTGCTGAAAATTAAGTGGACAGGTAAATTACAAAATGAACGTGTTATGTAAATAATGGATGAAGAAAGAAGTTATTGGAAGAATCTTACAGAAAGAAGAAACATGATGATGGGTAGTATTTTGAGACATGTGGGATTGTTTAATTTGTTATTGGAAGGAACAGTCGAAGGTAAGAACTTTAAAGAAAGACAGAGATTAAAGTATATGAACCTGTTAACTGAGAACATATTTTGCAAGATGTATGTTGAGATGAAGAGGTCAGCGCATGATAGAAAGAGATTGAGAATTCACAAATCAGTCAAGAGACTGATGACAGCAAAACAAACCACTTTTCTGGGTGTCGTGATCAAATCTGATTTCTCACTGTGTTTGTGACATTGTAGACCATGTGTTGACTGCAAATTAGGTTGTCAATTAGCGTTCTGGCCTCGCATTCGGGAGGACGGCGGTTCGAATCCCCATCCGGGCATCCAGATTTGGGTTTTCCATGGTTTGCCAAATCACTCCAGGCAAATGCCGGGATGCTTCCTTCAAAAGACCATGGCCGAATTCCTTCCCATTCGTTGCCCCCCATACTTTCCCGTCTCTAAAGACCTCGTTGTTAAGAGATGTTAAGCAGTTAAAAAAAAGGTTGTCAAATTGTCCGTGTGAGTAACTTCGATACAAGACCTGACTTCACCTGACAACCCAATGTGAAATAAAAATTAACAAGAGAACGAAGTTACAGCGAACTGCTAGTTCAGTAAAAAAATACCAACATGTTTTTTTCTGTCCCATGTCGGCATATACCGTGGAAATTCAACTCACAAAAATTCAAGGTAATTGGTAGGGAATTCTTACATTTTACTAATAACAATGTCTACTACCTTGTCCCTGCGAATTTCGTGTGTCATTATGGCTCTTCCCGTGTTCTATAAAGAGTAATAATCTTATAAGACAAAAAAAAAAAAAGATTTAAATATATACACTAGTGTAGCAGTCATAAGATTGAAGAACCGCATTATATTATCTTCATCATAACATTTAACTGGCTGACTAGTTTTGAAAATAACATAGTCGATATAAGTTATATGAACTGCGACAAAGAAACAAGTTTGGTTTAGATTCTAAACTTTAGAATCAGACTACATGAGTGTAACTAGGGTTCGGATCTGTATGACAAGCCGTATTTGTTTCCTGCCTGAATTAAACACTGTGTAACAGCCCTCATACCTGAATTTTGAATAGTATTGTACTGTATGAAGTATTTGTAGTGAGCTAAAGAGTGCTTGAATATGATCTGGTATGTTTGTTTTGTAATTTCTTGTAAATCAGTGTATATAGACTTTGTTTTATGAAAGAAAATTATTTAAAGTCCATTTAATATGTTTAAGAACCGAATGGTGCAAGAGAATTTCTTAAATGTTTGTAATTCCATGTATTAATGCAAGTTATGGTGTCTACAGGACAATTTTCTACAGTTTGAGATGATTTCTGCAAATAATTTTGTATTTAAGTATCTCTAATTACCATTTCTGATCATTTTGTAATGTTGTTAAGTAATTTTGTATTAATTCCGATTGTTTTTAATATGTTTGATTGTTTGAGTGATTGTTAATGTTCGAGAAATATCGGGCGGATGCCTTTGAAGAATTCTCGTAATTTCGATAGAGACTATATAAACAGATCGGCTGGACAGAGGAGTTAGTTGACTTCATTCAGTATTCAGTTTTACAGAGAGATTCATCCAGTTAGTTTTTCAAGTTGAGTTCACAGAGATTTTATTTGCGACGGCTCAGAAGTGCATTTCTGTATAGTATCTATGCTTGTGAATATCGCTGACTTCGTTTTGAGCAAATAAACAAATCTTCAACATAACCTTTTGGTGGACTTTTTTATTAATCAATATATATATAAATTAAACCACCGAAGAACCTAATAACTGATTAAACGTTTCTGATTGTATTTAAAAATATTTTATGTGGCATATAAATGCATATTCAGGCCATTTTCCTAGTTTTGATCGTATTACGATAATATTTATGGTCATATTTTGAGAAAAAATCTGGTAATTCTTTAATAGTAGTGGGAATTCACTATCGTTTTAGATGAGAAGAAATTAAGATAGTTGTTCACAGAACTGTACTCCTATTATACAATGGAGGAGAAAACAAAACTAATTGTCACAGAATTGGTCAGAATTGGCCTGACAAGCAAAGTTATACATTATTGTCATTCTCTAATCGTTAATGTTCCACCCGCCTTTTAATCTTTACAATGCCTGTGTCTATCCGCGTCAATTAATGTCTCACTGTCACCAATACTTTCGAAAATAATCCTTAGTCATCATTAAATCTGCAGTGGATCAGTGAGTACCACCATGCCGAAAACAAAGAAAAAGATTTCTTTTCTGTAAATTATGTTAAATTAAAATGACTTCAACAAAATGATTTAAAATTTAAATTCCCAATGGTGCAGTGAGTGCATGAAAGCAAATTATGCTGTGCACATGAAGGCGAGACTACTAGTTGAAATAAATGATGTATAATTGAACTGTTTCAATGTATAGTAAATTTAAATGTCTGGTCATATTTACCCGTTTTTAATATCATATTTGCAAGCTTTTTTTTTTTTTTTTATAAAGATCTGAACCCTAGTTATAAGGTAAGTACTGTCAAGTAATGGTTATAATAGCATTAAAGAACGGAATGACTGGCGCTGATCTTTAACCACATTACACACTTTTTATGCTGCGCGCCTTATAGTGACATCGTTTAGAGACTACCCCAAGGTTCGAAGCGAGGGTAGCACAGAACGGACACCCATTCGTTCGTTGGCCGCGAGAAACGGTGGTGGAGGTTCACAAGAAACTGGCGGACAGCATGATGCATAGGAGGAGCTGTGGAGAAATGTGGAGAAATAAATTACGAAATGCTTAAGACAATAGCTGGCAGAAGGCAGGTCGCTAAAAAGGGGTCGGGTAGCCCCCCACGAGCTACAACAGGCTGCCTGCAGTAATTACGTTCGCTATAGTCCGGGCAGCAGATATCGACCCGAACGTGGGTGGCCCGCTACAGTCCAACACCGAACCATCGTGCTCCATGTGAATTGAGGGGGAACCATTATAATCTTCTCCACGTTACCTGTTAGTAAACGTCCGGTTCAGTAAGCTGAACAAGTTTTGCAACTCTAAGACGTCATTAATAATCACCAGATTAGCTTGATGCAATTCTTCGACATCCAGTTAAGTATTAACTTCAAAAATAAACAATTAGCTGAATTAAAATGTTCTGAAATTAGATTAAAATATATCTCTTATCTGAAGAGTTATCGAAAAAATTTGAAAGCTTCCAAGTCAAAATAGCCATAGTAGCACCTCTAAGAATATTTTTCGGAAGCCATTTGATCTGAATATATTTTTTTATTCTGCTGTTTAGCAACCATAGAATTAGCTGCAAAGCGTAGTTCTTCTTTCTTGGTTTATAGGCTAACCAAGAGTAAATATCCTTATACTAATTGCTATATGCAATGAATTAATAGAAATACGAAAGTGTGATGAAGATTTTACTATCTATAAATATTTTTCTCCAATCAGCCAGGAAAGTAATACTTTTCCAGAAATAAATAAAAGGTAAAGCAAACAAATGAATCCACCTTTGAATATAGATTTGTACATCTGTAGAAACATATTTGAGAATGTAATAGTTTAATCTGTTGAAAGAGCTTTAATGAACCCTTGAAAGTGTTTTATCCTACACTAAAATATTTTTTTATCTTCTTTCATTTCGCAGCATCGATGAAGAATATGAAGACAAACCATGATATACAATAGATCTGGGAAATTTTTCACATATAATATTCGTATTTATTGAGAGAAACACGACTGGAATCAATATTGGCGAAACACATTTCTGAGGGCAGATTTGTTCCCGGTTACAGTCTTTATTACTGATTGGCTTTTTGGTCACTTTGATCAGCCGGGACAGAAATAACGACCAGATGGACTGAATTTTCCTTACGTACTGATAGTAACTCTCGTCATTGTATTGTATTCTAGTACAATGTTTACTCACATTTCGTACATCGTTTAACAGAAACGCGCAATTTATGAGTGAATTCTAAAATTTAACTCGGAAATAAAAGCTTAATGGTTGGTACTTGACATCCGAGTGATGATACAGTGTAGTAAAAATTATCTTCTGTCTATATTGTACGATAGAATCATGAAACATGGGTTTCCTGTGAAAACATTTCGTTTTTGACATTTCAATGCAACTTAATACTTTGGGACACAAATTCTCATTATTTATGTTTTGATGTCTTTCCCTTTATATTTTTATCTGTGATAAATTTCGATGAATGATTAACTGGGAAATTCACAAATACCTTCCTGGCTATCAGCTGACTCTATTTTCGTTTTTAACTGTAGGTTATGAACAGTGTCAGTAAGAGAATATTGTTACGGATTTATTATTTTAAAATGTAGCTAGCCGAAAGTGAAATTTCATGATATTCGAGATTATTTCTTTTTAGATGGGGACTAATAAGTAAACAGTAATAACCGATTATATTTTACCTCTATGGTGTAATTGGTTTATTTCTTCCATTACAATAAATATTCGCTATACGCTTTGACATTTCTAATCAGGTTTTACTTATAGTCTTTTGATGTCTATAATCATCTCATTAATTTAAAAAATTAGTTTATAGCAAGAAATTAAACACGAATGTTATTTCACATTAGGTTCACAAATCATAAAATATCAACGGTATCACCAATTTCAATTTTTGGAAACAGAGTGTTTTTAGTTTAGCCATAAAATAGTATTAATATTTCTAATATCAATAACTTGAGAATTTCACATATATAGGGTGATATGCTGACTGGTTTCATCAGTTTCTGCAAAAATTCAAACTTTAATTTTAGTTTTCCGTTTTTAAAAATACTAACAATTTAAGTTTTCATATATTTTCACAATGACTTTGATTTACTACCATAGCCGCGTACATAAATTAAAATTGTTACTGCTACAATATTGACAGAATGTACACACTTTCGTTATTGCAGAGGCAAAAATCCTTTAAACTTATTTGTCCTCTTACTCTTTCTTCTACATTGTATTTTATACCACGCAAATATATCTTGATAAATGAATACAATCATGGATAAAATTGATAAATAATCACTAAAAACATGGTTAATTTAAATACTTTGCATGCATTGTTGTAGATAATAGGTACCAGAGTATGATCTATTCATTTTCGCTTTCAAACTTCTATTCTGTCATTGGTTTCTGAAAACATACGAAAAACATCAGTTGCAAAATGCAGTTATAAAATACATAAAATATGCTTTAAAGTGTTGCTTACATCCTAAGACACAAAATAAGACAACACAAATATTTTTGATGTAAGTTGGAAAAACATTTATCATAAACTTTTACTTTAAAAATATATTTCTTCGCTTGGAATATTTTTTCGCATGGTGGCAAATGTACCGATTAATTTTATTTACCGATGTCTCTTACGCAGTATTCTACATAGTAATTTTTATCTGTATTAAATTTATTTTGTAAACACTTAACGTAGTTCTAGTTGGCCCAAATGAACATAAATACCTACAAATTTATTTTGTGTCAAATGTGGCTAGAGACAGAATAATAGGGCATGACAGTAGCTGAATTTGGATATAAAATAGGTATTTTTTAAAAAAAAAAAAAAAAGAGACGTTCTTCATAAATTAATTTTAGAGCTCTACAATTTGTCAGACAGCTTAATAGATTAAACGCTATTTAAAGATTTAAAGCTGCATAGAAAATTGTCTATTAAGAACCGATTGAAATCAATTGTTTTTATTTCTCTTTATTTAAAGTCCAATTGTTCACCAGCTATTTTGCTATACTGCATGTGAGATGTGCATTATAACTCTAAAAATAATTCACATAAAACAAAAGATTGAGGTCTGCTTCTCCCTTAACTTAAACAGAAAACACCGTAAGCCGCGTCTATACATTAAAATTACCTAATCTCATGTCGTAACAGATTGTTGACCCTCTTCTATCCGAGGTCTGAACCCGCGACCCGCAGCCTAGCCTTGCCATGTGTTGATTTATTTCACGCGCCAGGCGATATGACGCGACCGGCTACAAATTATGTAAACAACCTAATGAAGTCAATCGACCGACCGACAAAATATTTTTATAGTTATAGCCAGGCGCTTGCGTTAACATTCAAATTGTTGTCACTGTAAGTGCCTTTTGTATTATAATGGCGACGGGAATTTCGGTGCGAGCTGAAAATAAGGAACAATAAGGGTGAAGGGGGAGTAGGGTGGTGGAGGTGGAAATAAGAGACTTGGTAGTGCCTTTGTTGTCTACGAGACAAGAGGACCTAAGATATCTCAGTGTGGCTACGGCAAAATGATACACTTTAAATATTCAATTAAAATACGAAACTCCTCCCAGAAAATAGGTATTATGCTAGAATGAATTTACTTTGTTTCAATGAACGCAGAAACAGTAAGATTTATTTATTGTATATGAAAGCTTCAAAGATTTTTATTTTTTTGGAATCATTCGCTATATTGTTGAATTATATAATTCTACCTACAGTATTGTCTCAGAGCCAATGTTTCAATCCGCCTTCTTCTCGTGATATTTATAGTGTTTCTTAAGCCAGTCATTAATATACGACTGCACAGTAAATTTACACTAATATTATAAATGCAAAAGTAAATCAGTCTGTTCCTCATGTTTTCGCGACTAAACCGATCTTGATAAAATTTGACAAGAAAATACTATGTATCATTCTGAAGGACACGGGATACTATTTTCGGGATAAATAACATATAATAGCATCAAGTGACGCCTTCCCTAGGGTGTTGCTGCAAACCGAGCCATGTGTGCTCGACTCGGCTCAGTAAGGGTGAACTATCCATTGCGGATAAAGTAATCCCTGCATTTTTTAGAGGTTGTATCTTCTTTGGGAGATTTGACCCCTGGCAGGCAGGACAATCATGTCCTTTGATCCGTGTATTTATTTATTTTTTTCGGTATGGACGAAAATCGATGATCTTTATTGGCAGATCTGGCCTCGTAATACACCATCCTGACTTCGATTTCTATGGTTTGCCGAAATCACTCCAGTCGTATGCCGGGATGGTTCCACTAATAGGCCATGGCCGAACTCCTTCCCGTTCATATACTCCCTTCGCCCAAAGAGGCTCTTGATGTCTTTAGCACCCTGTGGAGCCCTGGGCTTGTCTGGGGCATTTCGAACTATCATTAAAAAAATATAGTATCTAAGTCTAGAAACAAAATTATATGTCCAGACATTAGAAGTCACGTGTAACTGCTAGTATTTGAGATTTATGCGAAGGAATATGCTCCAATTTCACGGCTCTATTAACTTAAATGAATAATCAAAAATTGACTTATTTTTTTAACTTAACATTTATTATACTAATACTAAAATATAAAAAGGTAGAGAGCATAAATGATTCTCATACAAAATTTAGGGAACGATAATCTAATGAATTTATTTTCAGGTTTGAAATTTACAAGTTTCTTAATTTGGTGTTAATATAACCAGAGATGCCTTCCCCACTGTTGAATACGTCCAGATGTATCTAAAAGTGTGTGTGTGACAGCTGATATGATGATGAAAGAAAAGTGACGAAATCTATGGTCGCTTTTGAACGCATATCTTCAGAAAGGGTCTCGAACATTGATGTCCGTTTCCACCGGACCAATCACTATGAACAGTGCCATATGCCATCACCTTAAATCCAAGGCGAATTGGTATGGGATTTAATTGCACTTTAGGGTACTTAGGAACTGTGAATCACCGCCTCATCTTTGCTGGTGCAGACGAGTTACGGTGCTTTAGCGGCAACGTCATAAACTTTTAAGATGACTCACTATGATAAGGTGAATAGCTTTTTACAAATGTTATAATAAAATAAAGACCCACATAGCTGATATTAACTTACTAAAAACTAACTGGGAGTATCCGAGAATAACTATTTCTTAAAATAGAATATGTTATCATCAGCAATAATAAACATATGCGTTTAGAGAAATCGCAATTCACATTTACCATATATCATATTTAACATAATTAATGTATTTTGATAACAATCAGCTGAATTATTATCCAAAAGAATTCGAAAAAAATTAAAGGTGGTGTGGTTTGGGACCCATATTTTGGGTAGTTGGAGGACGTGAAAAGGGAAATCATCCACATTAGTGGAAATTACCGCAGGAACCAGTCAGTAACTGATCTGTTAAAGGAGCCGCATCGGGAGTCATGGAACATGGGATTAAAAAAGTGCTTAGGGTGTTGGTGATGAGCCTGGTAGAAGATTCAGGAGTAGTGCGTGGAAGGGTAAAGATGACCATGACTACAAGATGGCACTCGAGTTCATCATATCGGAGTGGGAAAATTCTCTTTTTCAAGTAAAGGTATCAGGGGTTGGAATAAATTACCATTGGAAGTGATGAATAATTTACCAAAACAGGTGGAGGAATTTAAAATTAACATTGGTAAATGGCGAAAGTAGATGGGTGGGGGAATTTTACACCCAAAGTATACAAAATAAAAATATAAGATAGGGGTAAACAGATGACTAGGGAAATTATATCCACCATCGCACTTAATTTCAGATTAAAAAGGACAGGGAATAGAAACACACGTAACTCAACGCATTCAAGCAGAAAAAAACAAATGTAATTTAATGAAATAGTATCAATGAAATCTGCTCACTGAGATACCAATTCGTATCTGAAGACTAAATAACAGCTGCACTCTTTAAGGAAAATATTTCTATTCTCAATATCATAAGCATTTTTACCTTTCTATTATTTAGTAAAAACTACAGAGAATCAATTGTATCGATGCTTGATGGATCCAGATTTTTTAACCAATTTGGATTCGGTCTGGTCTTCCTGTGCGTGGACTTATTTCCGTAGCTATCCACATAAAAATGATATAAATCACTTATGTGTGCTAACATTGATTACACTAAGGAATAGAGAATGAGAAGTAGATATTGTGTGGCAGTACGGTCCGGTATCATAAAGTGTCATGCATTTGTTAAATGTTGAAAACTGTAATAAGTCAGTAGAGAACGTAATATGACGACGACACCAGAAACAAGAAACACGTTTCTAAAGAGTGAAACCAGAAATCATTAACAAATATTTATTGATTTGCAATGTGTTGGGCCAGTAAAACGAAAAAGTGTTCTTTTAAATAGAGTCTCTCAGTTTAGGTACTGTTTTGTGATTAAAAAATAGTGGAACCTCTGCTTAAGTCCGATACCCTATCCCTTAATACCATTCAACAATTTATTTCAGGGAAGAAGAAGGTTAAGATATAGCACGAAATAAAGCCACAAATAGTAGGTTTACCGCAAAGCAGGACTTTATTAAAATCTTGCTTAGCTTCGAGAAAGTACTCTTCTGTGTACATTATTAGCCTGGTTAATTATACTAATTACATTTCTAGACTTATGGCCATTACACCTGATTTTAAATCCTGAATAAGTGAATTTCTTTACTGCTTGGATGACGACATTATCTTTTTTTTTGTCATCAGTCTCTTGACTAATTTGGAGCAATTCTCCATATCTTCCTATCTTGCGCTAACCTCTTCAAGTTAACATTCCCCTTACAACCGATGTCCTCAATTATCTGCTTCATATATTCTAATCTTTGTCTTCCTCTACAACTGTAAAACTGCCATCCTGTATTTAATTTCTGTAGCACTCTTCCACAAACTTCTTTACCTCACCCATCATTTCCAAAACACTTCGATTTCGTACTTTATCTGTCCACTTAATTTTTAGTAACTTTCTATAACACTGCATTTCAAATGCTTCAATTTTCGTTTTTTTTGGTGTTACTAAAGTCCATGCTTCTCCTACCATAAAGTGTTGTGCTCCACACATAGTTAAAAAAAATCTTTAGTCTTTGAGATTTATCTTTTCGTTTGTGCTATCTTTCTTTTAACGTTATCTATGCTTCCGTCATCACTTTTAAACCGATTTTTATTCTAGCCTAATCTATATATTAATACGCTAAGTGAAAACTTCAGATCCATTTTTAAGAGTATTGCACAAAAGGAGGAGTGTGAGATTTGGCATAGTTAAAGTTTATATGGGGAAGAATTTCAGAAAGTTAAAAGCTATATATAATATGTGTTACAAATACATTAAATAAAATAAAATAAAACATTCGTTGCTTACATTCAATTTTTTTTTTTTTAGTGGCAACGACACTTAGCGATTCTGGCAATGTCTGTGATCTTGGTCACCAATAAAGAAAAAGAATATAATAAGCACAGTTAATACATGTTACAAATAGATTATTAAAATAAAAAATTAATTCGCTAACGTGTGTGTGCGGATCGGAGCCAACGTTTGACGTGTATTCCCAGCATTGAGATACTCTGTGGTCATTGGTGAAACGAAAGACTCGCATAAAGTAGAGATTAATCTTTTAAGTTATAAAAGGAACACTTCGAAAAGCAACGTAGCAATTCGGGCAGATACTACTGGTATATGGTCTTTTTATTATTTAAAAGGTTAAACTTTGGTTGACGGTCTTTTGATTTTTGAATTTCAGTAATTTCTTTACGGATTTTTTGTTCCATTCAGATATTTGCACCTACTTCCATTATGCTTCGATATAGAACATTGAAAGGTCGGAGAGAAAGAGGGAGAGAGAGAGAATAAGGAATACCTATTTGCGTGAAATTCAGAATGATAATAGACCAATTTTAATAGCGAACACACAAAATGACGAAATTATTTTGATGGGTACATTTAAATGCGCACTAAATGTCATTCCACGAAATTTTTATAGTTTTGAATTTACAATTCAGGTTTCTCATTGCAAAACATTTCGAATCAGAAGTCACTTTTTTTGGCCTTAAGTCAAAATGAATATTTTAAATCATTGTGTGATGGACTAAATTCAAATGAACCATAATTTTCTATGGTTAGTTCAGAAGCCAAAATTTAGGATACAGTCACGCGTGGAATGTATCGTTTTAATTTTATGGGTATTGCAGGGAATTAAGCCAAACAACATAAGCTAATAACGTATTGGTACACGCTCGCAGCTAACGACGTCAGTGTATACAATATACGTATCTATGCTCGCAGCAAACGCAATAGAACAAATTCATACAATGATTATTACTCTTTCACGAAAGAAACTAAATAACTTAATTACGGTCGAATTTCGACCCCTGGGCTATCACTAGTCCATATAATTGCACCAAAATACAACAGTTGCATTGATAATATGTTAGCATATCACCTGTAACGTTAACTGTTATCGACAGAGTGAAGAACCTCCCCATTGGCGATGGTCCAAGCCATACGGATCACGTCTCTGTGAGTGGGACAATTAACGACGATGGGGCCCGGCTGGGAGCAACATCAGTCCCTGGTCTCGCATTTTAATTACCTCGCGACATGGCTCACGGGACTCCTGGGCTACCGATTACAGCACTACTCCGGGTAATTATCGGCTGTCTAACATTATACTGCAGCTCCCTTATTAAAACAATATTACTGCCCGCAGAAATTGCCGTCCACAGACTACTACAACACGTAATTATTTCGTTTAACGCATTACGGCGACTATCACGTTTTGGTATTCCAGGCATTAATCCTGCCTGTCAGAATTTTACACACGTTCTGTGAAAAGTTAAGAAATGAGTGAAGGCAGGTAACTATATACCAGTTATAAACGTCACTCATGCCTGAACTCACAGAAATTTTCATAAATACATATTTTTAATCAAATATTCCACTTACTTTTTCGGGATTCGCGCTGCTTAAATCGATGTATTACTACCGACGTTTCGGCGCCCAACCTGGGGCCTTCATCAGGGCTGTATAGAAGTGATGTATAACTTGCGACGGTTTTCACACCACTCCGTCGTTGATTTACAGCCCTGATGAAGGCCCCAAGTTGGGCGCCGAAATGTCCGTAGTAATACATCGATATAAGCAGCTTGAATAACGAAAAAATAAGTGGAATATTTGATCAATATGACGCCTGCTAAAAGGTAAAATATTTTATAATACATATTTTTGTTTATTTTTCGTAACTTCAAGAAACTGCAAAAACCAACCAGAAAATACTTTTGCAGTTAACTAATGTAACTGCTCGATTATGTATACAACAGTACTGAGTAATTTTTTTTAATAATCCTTAAGTATACGAGTAAAAGGGAACTTTCTTTAAAACATAAAAAGATATATGTGTGATACAGTATTTCTATAAAATAATTAATCGTTTGTGAGCTACCACAAAATTATGAGATGTAAACAAAAAGAAGCATTCATGATCAACGACTTTAAGGCATTTACATACGCTTTCAAACTGAATCAATTCAACGTATATATATAATGGAAAATAGCTGCACAGTTTGTAATACAGTGCATTTATCTGCATTAGGAATGAAAAACATCAAGATAGAATAAAATCCAGAGGAAGTGAAGGAATTACGCTAATTAGGAAGTAAGATCAAGAGGAATGGCCAAAATTCTTTGCTTACAGTCACTAAAATTAGCCTGTCTATGTGAGCATTTAATAAAAGTTATGTTTCATGAAAAAGATTTTTTTTTTAATGCTTTACGTCTCTCAACAGCGAGGTCTTTAGAGACGGGAAAGGATGGGGGCAAGGAATAGGAAGGAATTCGGCCATGGCCTTTTGAAGGAAGCATCCCGGAATTTGCCTGGAGTGATTTGGGAAACCAAGGAAAACTCAAATCTGGATGCCCAGACGGGGATTCGAACCGCCGTCCTCCCGAATGCGAGGCCAGAACGCTATCCGTTACACCACCACGCTCGGTCACATGAAAAAGAGAAACCTTTTAGTTTCAAATATTGATCTAGGAATTAGAAAGAACTTTTTAAAACTCTTTGTGTGGAGCACAGCTCTCTTTCTAGTAGGGAAACATGGACTTGAGGAATACCTGAAATAAAGAAAATTGAAGCATTTCGAATGCGGTGCTACAGAAGAATGCTGAAAAATTAAGTGGACAGACAAAGTAAGAAATGAACGAGTTTTGGAAATGATGGGTGAGAAAAGAAGTTTGTGGAAGAAGCTTATGGAAAGAAGAGACAGGCTGGTAGGTCATATTTTGAGAACTGTAGAGGAAGACAGAGATTAGAATATATGAAGCAGATAATTGAGGACGTGGGCTGTAAGGGTTATGTAAAAATGAGGAGGTTAGCACAGGATAGGAATGGATGGAGGATTGCATCAAACCAGTCAAAAGACTGACGACAGCAAAAAAAAAAAAAAAAAAAAAAAAAAAAAAAAAAAAAAAAAAAAAAAAAAAAAAAAAAAAAACACTATCTATTAATGGAGACTGGGAAGTTAACACATCATCCTAGATGCTAACTTCACTACAATTAAATTTCTGCCAATCAATTTTTGTCTGTTTAAATTGCGTTAACTTAAAATGAAATTAAAGCTAATAACTTCACAAAGTAGAGGTGTACAAAACAAATGGAGCGATACATCGCATCTTTTTAAGCCTCTTACGAAGAGAAAACTTTTAATTTCATATACAAGAAAGTCGCTAATTTAGTCTGCAAGCAAATACGCAACAAAAAAAATTAGACACATCTTTATATATTACCCTTACCTGTTGTTATCATTGTTTTTCCTGTAGTGAAATGCGGCTTCTTTAAACAGTGTTTAATCACGCCGTTTTCCTTACTACTTCCAGCAATGTTTCATCTTTATTTGTATACTCTCATAGCTAAGAGAAAATACTTAACCACACTATGGGAAATGCAGTTATTGTGTTTTAAATTTCATTTTAAGATCCTTACTTCCGACTTTTTACACGTTATATACTGTACCTCATGCACAACGCTCCTTTAAACACATTTAAAAGAAAAAGAAAAAATGATTTTGTTTTTTCACTTATATGAAAGCAATTTTTAAAAAACACTTAACCCCAACAGTACCTAATTACAACACGGATTAATTTTCTCGACTTGCTTGATACTATCACACCTTCCTGGTTTGAGCTTGTTTCATAATCTCAACATACCAATTAAAACCAACGTTCTGTTCTAAATAGTCTAATATTTATATTCATATACAATTCCTATCCTCAACTGTTGCCATTACTAACAAGTTAACCATTCCAGCATGTCTTGGAATGTGATCCATAATTCTGTTTCTCCTTTTTGTGAGACTTTTCTTTCTTTCGCCCATCATACGCTCATATCGTAAATTATCCGTTCAGCATCACTCTTCTACATCACAAGATTTTTTCTGATTTTCCTCAAGTTTCGTTTGCAAATAATACTGTACTCCAAACGTAGAAACTTTCTTTTCGAGTCTCTTTACATCAAAAAATAAATAAATAAGTTCGTTAGGGTTTGAGCGATCTGCTATGGACAGACAGATATGTCACTAATTAATTGTATCACAATTGTTAAGTGATTCTTACTATATTTCTACTGCATTTGTAATGTATCAATGCCGCTTCCGCTATTTAATTAACTCTTAGATAAATATTTTCGCTATTAAGCATCGACAGTATTGAATGACTGACCACATACTGAATAGATGACAGCCATTTGACAATACTATTTGCACTAACACGAGTATCTAAATAATTATCTGTATTACGACTTTCCAGATAAATTTCCAGCAATTAAATCAGCTAAGAACAGACAATAGAAGATGAACGAAATGCTGCACATACGTAGGAGTTTTATTGAGCATAGTTGCGTACAACTATTTACTGAATGAGTCCCCGAATTAATGCAAAAAAAGCTCAACGGAATTACAATAGACTGCGGTCATGAAGAATAAATTTTTTTTTTTTTTTTCGTTTTTCCTATTTCTCTGTAAATGAAACAGTGCATTTAGTATTTATTTCATTTTGATTATTATGTGCTGTTAGTAATTTGATATTTTGTAATGCAAAAAATATTTATTAGTTAAGGTCTACCCAATCGAATACACTGTGCAAACGTAAACTTTATGATTCAAATTATGCCCCTAATTTTACTGAATAACTTAATCAATGCGATACTTGACAACTAGACGTAATGCCTCAAATGATTACATCGTAATACAGTTAAACTTACAAGCGTACTTTAAACAATCCATAAATGTATTAACGCTCATTTCGGATCAATACCTAATGCTGAATAGTGTCTCTTTTAAAAATAAATTCCAGTAAACTATAATATACACGTAACATGAAATGCAGATTACATATTGTTACGTATGGAGCCCCTTTGCGAAATGAAGGAATTACTAAGGGTAAAAGATGCGATACTGCACCATAATTATTTGTACCACTGATGTTTGTATTTAAACTTTTAGGCAAATTAAAATTAAAATCCATAGCTACGTCTTAATCTGAACTTTTAATTAGATGTAAATTTTAATTCTTGACTAATTATTTGTGGGGTTCATTCTTGAAAGATGATCTGCAGTAATACCGATCCTTTAAACCGGAGACAATTGTACATGAAATCTCAAGAATCAAAATTTGCAAGAATATTTGCTTACATGATCTGTCACATTCTGTTATAGACAAAAAGCTGAAGGCATTCCCCAAACTACCTACACCGCTATGATTTCTGACGCTATATATCACCCATGGTAGGGCCTATAGACAATTGTGAGGTCAGATGTATATAGCAATGTATATAGCACTTTGATGTATGTAAATGAGTTCCAAGTTGATGTCTGATCACGCTGGTTAGATATTACAGTCTCAAATGGAATAGTATTCCCACTGAAACTGTGGCATTGGGACGCGTTATATGGCTGAAATAAACTGTTATAACTACTATTGAATAAGAGCGGATCAATAGTTCCATTATCATCCTAAATTAAAAGTCTCCCTTCATTTCGCTACAGTTCATGCTAAGAAAAATATATCCCATATCAGAGGGGATGGTGAGACGATTGCGTTTTGTGAAGGAATTTCAACGGCTTATTACTGTAGTTTCTTTACAAGTGACGAGTTAGAAACTGTTATCGCCGTTCAGTACAAATTACGTTTTAGCCCGCACCGGAATCTTCCATGATGCCATTGATTTCAAATTCTACTCTAGGCTGGATGGAGCGTAAAACATACCAAACGACGCTAACAGCCATTGGTACTTCTTATGGTAACAGCAACTGCTTCCAACATTTTTCGCTGTGCAAGCGCTTTGAACTTCAAGGATCATCCCACTATTCACTTTTCTCTCCTAAATCCACTTGGAGAGAAATAAACTAGAATTCCAAGCAACAAGTTGTTGATTTCATGCTTAGACTGTGATATGGAACAAACGTTTCGTATCAAAGTCTATGTGTTCGTCAAGTTTTCGATTTCAATGTCGTCATCCAGACCAAAGTCAGGAAGATTTGTTAACACGACTCGGTCCAATCTTTCCACGGTGTCTCGAAAGTAATATCGAACGTTTCAACAGCTTGACATTCTGATTCAATCCTGTTAGGTTTAATGGAATAACGTCTTTCATTCGTCGCACACATAGACATAACGTTTTGCAGTAGTGCTATCGTTAATAAATACTGATGGCGCAGCAGTTAAAGTGATCGAATGTCATAGGACCCCGTAGTTACTGCCAATTTATCATTCACATTTCGGCTTTCAGAGATTTTACAAAATTACTCCAGCCTATGCCGGTATCGGTTGATGCGTAAGGCCCGTGTCACAGTGCTTTCAAATTCCTTCAAAAATTAAATTCAAATCTTTGTTAACGTATCTCACAAAACTAACAAACCGACGTGGATGGGAATTACTAAGTTTAAAATTTAATACTGCGGGATATTATACCACTTCACCAACAGTGGACGCAGCAATTAAATAATATTCCGTTCGAAACATTAACACTTAGGTGCCAATGATGACACTACATCAAATGTAAACATTCCTTCCTTAACCTGAATAGATATTCACCAAAGATGACACTGCATCAAAGGTAAACACTCCTTTCTTAAACTAAACGGATACTCACCAAAGATGACACTACATCAAAGATAAACACTCCTTTCTTAAACTGAATAGATACTCAACAAAAATGACACTATATCAAAGGTAAACACTCCTTTCTTAACCTGAACAGATACTCACCAATGATGACACTACATCAAAGGTAAACATTCCTTTCTTAACTTGAACAGATGCTAACCAAAGATGACACTACATCAAAGGTAACACTCCTTTCTTAACCTGATCAGATACCCACCAAAGATCACACTACATCAAAGGTAAACACCCCACTCTTCCATTAATATTGTTGTTTACTACGTAACTTTGGTTTTTTATTTTTTCAGTTTTCTGAAATATAGTACGTTAAAATGTTTTAAAATTTTAAATCAAAGCTTTCAGAGAAATGGAGTAACCCTCGACATATGAAAGTAGCTAGGACCGTGGAAACTTGCTATATAATAACGTCCGTAACATGGCACTTCTGAAGACAACTTAAAATACTAAAAGCTAAATTCATCGTGCCTTATGCTTAAATGCAGAATGTAATTTTTCATTCTGGTCCAGGATGCATTTCAACATAATCACAGCCTCTGTTAATACTGCAGCTCGAAAATCCAAATATCTACCTCACGCGCATTCGTCCACACATCTAGGTCCAAGAGGGCAAAGCTGCAGGTAAATCCTTATCTATAGGCAGGGCCGGCGCTAGGAGTTTCGGGCGACCTTTTTTTTTTTAGCTCTACAAAATGTCCAGGCGACAATGGGCATATTCTTAGATTCATGGCCTGAGGGCCCCTATAGTCGGTGATCGGGCCGCCCATCAGCCGGCGGGGCCCGGGTACTTTTGACCCGCTTACCCCCCCCCCCCCCCCCCTAACGCCGGCCCTGTCTATACGGCCTCCTATTATAAACCAGTAACCGAGCAGCGTGTGTTTGAGAGTTTGAAATGTCATTACTAAAAAACTACCGCAGCACTCTGAATGTCGTTTTCAAATTCTGAGAACTTATGGCCCAACTTAAAATCTGTGAATAAAGCTTATGATTTATATGTATAAAGAGACGGAGTAAACAAATTATAATAATTTCGAGACGGAACAAATATGCGCCACTAATCACTATATATTTAATATAAGAACTGCTTTCAAGAAAAACTAATATAAGTTCACACTATGCCTCTTTGGATTCTGTTTTATTTTTCATTTCGATTATTTAGTTCTTCCGTTTTATGAAATGTAGTGTACTAAAATAAACTGAATACGTGAATCAAATGTAATAAGCATAAGTAATATTTAATATGCTGGAAACATCTTTGTGCTTGAATAACTTTGCTACTTTTTTAATTGCATTATTATGTTGTTGTTTCTTTTATTCTGATCATTTACTGTGAATATCTTTGTACTCAATATCGATATTAAAACCTAACAGCATTCTGCTTTTTTAATTTTTTTTTCTCTTAAGTGTTACGTAAATAATATTTTTCGTTGTGACCAGATAATTCAGTACTTCTTCGTGCGCTAGTGTAACACCAATATGCAATGATCATGGTAGGATCTAGGAATTTTCCTAGACGGTACAAAAACTGTCAGATTGTAGTCCCCACTGTCGCCATACCGAATGCTCAGTGTAGGAGAAAAAAAGTTGCCGTGACATCAATTTGCCGTCCTTTTAAACAAGATTTTGCCACCCCCCTGAAGTTGCCACCGGGTGCAAGTGCCCTCGTTTCCCCTCTCCGCTTCGATACATCACTAGCACTGGAAAATAGCACAGGTGATTCCCGTTTACAAGAAAGGAGATCGGAGAGATCCTAGGAATTATCGACCCTTATCTCTAACATCTGTTTGCAGTAGAATTCTGGAGCATGTTATATGCTCTAACGTTATGAAGTTTCTAGATGGAAACGAGTTACTTACAGAAAACCAACACGGATTTCGGAAGAACCGATCGTGTGAAACGCAACTGGCTCTATTTTCGCATGACGTAATGAAGGTTATTAATGCAGGATCACAAATTGATGCTATTTTCTTGGATTTTCAGAAAGTTTTTGACACTGTACCACACTACCGGCTTTTGGCGAAGATTCGAGCGTACGGTAAATCTG
This sequence comes from Vandiemenella viatica, assembly GCA_031002005.1. Classification (NCBI taxonomy): domain Eukaryota; kingdom Metazoa; phylum Arthropoda; class Insecta; order Orthoptera; family Morabidae; genus Vandiemenella; species Vandiemenella viatica. Next base: position 53,984,933 of record CM061914.1, on the reverse strand, counting down.
ATCAGATTTGCGAATAGATACGCGATTTTCTAACTGATCGGACACAGTATGTCGTTGTTGACGAGGAAGCCTCTTCAAAGCTAGATGTTACTTCGGGCGTTCCTCAAGGAAGTGTGATAGGACCACTTCTTTTCTTAATTTTTATAAACGATTTCGGTGACAAGTTAATAGCAGGGAGCAATTGTTTGCTGATGATGCACTTATTTATAGGGAAGTGAGGCGCTTCGACGATTGCTTAGAAATTTAGCGCCATCTGGATCTTATTTCGGAATGGTGCCGTAAATGGCAGCTTACACTTAACTGCAAAAAGCGAAAGGCAATGCAAATAAGAAATAAAAAGACCCCGTTTGCTCACGAGTACAATTTTAACAGTTCAGTTGTTGACACGGTAGATTCCCTGAAGTATCTAGGCGTAACAGTATAAAGCAACATGAAATGGGACTTGCACATAATTTCCGTCGTAGGCAAAGTTAATTCTAAACTACGATTTATAGGTCGTATTTTGAGAAGTTGTAATGCTCATACAAAGGAAATAGCGTACAAAAAAGTAGTGCGTCCGCATTTGGAATACTGTTGTGGAATTTGGGATCCGTATCGCAAGGGATTGATTGACACGTTAGAGGAAGTACAGAGGAGAGCCGCTCGATTCGTGACCGCTAGTTACAGTCTTTATGTAAGTGTCACAGAGCTGATACATGGGTTGGGCTGGGATTGTTTGGCGGACAGACGATGTGGTTTTCGTTTGAATTTGTTGAAGAATATATGAAAATCTATAATTTACGAGTGCAACGAAATACTTCTTCCGCCAACGTATTTAGGTCGCAATGACAGGAGGGATAAGATTCGAGAAATAATATGCCGTACTGATACATTTATGTATTCTTTCTTTCCTCGTTCTGTTAGGGATTGGAATGCACTGAAGTAGGATTGGTGCTTAGCACCCTCTGCCACCCACAGTAACTATGAATTGCAGAGTATAGAGGTTGATGTAGATAATCATCTCTAGGTATTAATTTGGATAATTTTCACGTAGCTTTAATGTCTTGTATTTCATGTTTTACATTGCGTTAAAATTCAAGGGAATAAAAAAAAACTGACGTCAATATGCAAATGAAATCTACTCCACGTTAATATAGTACTAGAAAAAAAGTAAATCATTTCTACAACCACCATGGGACCGCGCTCGCGAAGTAGTGGGGAAATACTAGTAAACCATAAATTGACGAGTCGGTGGGTAACTAAAACACCCAGTTCACCGCGGTGATGGATGTGCAATCTTTAGTTACGACTTCAAGCTGGTATTACACAATACGTTATACCAACAAATCATCAGTCAACGACGTAGACTCTTAAAGAGTCATGAGCACAGCTGGGATTTCAACCATATTCTGCATACAGAACGACGCTGGGCGATTGTCTGCCAGCCAACTCCAGCGAAAAATATATCAGATATTTCGCTTACTTACAACAGTACCCCGGACTTCGTTTCGCAATGGTTTGTTTGTACTTTTAGTTCCTTCCAGCTTATTAGTGAATGGCTGCGGTGGCGAGTCCATTGAGCTCGCTGGACAGGCCGCATTCCTGTAGCGCAGTCCAGTCCAGTCGAGCGTGGAGTCGCAATCAAGGGGCCGTAAATCCTAACTCCATTAGCCTGGCTGGCCAGGCGGGTATTAAGACCTCACAGCTAGCTCTCTGCGTGGGCGGGCAGATGGCAGCACTGGGCAGCGCCCCACTAGAGTCATGATCATCGAAAAGGGTGTATACTGATCTTACACAGTTATTATAAACTAGCTGAGTTCCCGGCGATGCTGGGTCTAGTTGGTGTTGATTTACCCATACACTAATTTTATTCGTCCAAAAAGATTCATGCGTACCAAGCTTCATTGATTTTGTGCCGGCCATTTCCGGTACTATACTAAACCGTGATTTAGCAGCACAGTTCTAAGAATGGGGCGGTTTGGATGCTTTGATGCAGAATGTCAGTTTTGATTTTAGTGCACATTACATATCAACCTAATTACATCTACCGCTCGAAAATCTGAAAAATACACACATAAAAATATATCTGGAATATGTTTGTTTATTCCGGCATCACGCAGAAAATACAGATTTTGAATGGGTTTTTGAAAGCTTGGGGTCAAAGTTAAAATTTAACGTATGTCTTAACACGTTACAACACATTTATTTTGCGAATAATCTAACATTAACTGAAAATTGCTGAATCGATTTTGACCAAGTTTTCACAGTGTCAAACATTAGATATTGCTCATTTTGCTGACTAATCTGTCGCTGGAGCTCAAAATTAAAATATATTCCTTAACTGTACAGTTGAATATCAGGTATTCAGAATTGTATATAAACTATTCAGAACTAAGCGAGATATGAAAACAAAAAATTCTTTACTTTCGATTTGTTTTCAGGGAGTTACAAACTTAGCATTAAATACTCCCATCTATGGCGTTTAAAAACTAAATATCCCGAATTAAAGGAAAGAATATTTCAAGTTTTGTTTAGTGTGCAAAACAGTGATAATTGTAAACTACTTTTAGTGCTTTCTTGAAATGCTATGGTTAGAGACATTGTAATTTTGTGTTTGGTGCAGACTATGCAACAGCTTGTAGTTCCATTTTTGGTATTTGTCACAATACGTTCCGAATTTCATTTAATGCTCCGGTATTATGTACATACCAAAAAAATTAATTGAGATACTAAGCTTTAAAATGTTGTAAACCCCATCAAAATCTGCTCAATAGTTTCTGAGTTTTTCTAGTACAAACTTACCCGGTTTTCGTTTTAAAGATATAGATGATTGAAGCAATCTTAGAAATTTACTGTTGCTCTACAGATTGATTCAGAAGAGATGTTAAATATTGAAGGAGGTGGTAGTATGAACAATATTGAGTAATAAAGTCCGATTTCCATTCGTTTTGGAGATACAGTCTCTGGAATAAACCTCAGAAAACGATCAAGAGCACATAAATAAAGAAGTGTGGCATCGTTTTCGTTAAGTTAGGTATTGTATTACAGCTAAGCTGTTGTCTCAGCCTCGTATCGTAGCAACTACAGTCTCTTTTTTTCTGAGATGCGGGCGCTTCGGGACTGAACGTGTGGACTACAGGCGTCAATAAAGTGTTTTAATTTGTGCATAGAAGTCGATGGAGGAATTATCGAACATTTAATTTAAACTGTCGTGAAATATGCGTGTGTTTTTGCATGAGTAAAGTACTTTAATAAGTTACTAGTATGGTCTTTATCATTTTCTGTGGTTTATTTTATGCATTACATTCTAGCACCTGCATCTCCAAATACGAATGGAAATAGGACACATGTTCGTATAAACGTTTTTACTCAATATCGTTCATACTACCACCTCCTTCAATATTTACCATTCCTCCTGAAGCACCCTGAATTATTTGGCATATTGGATTACTGTTGTGGGGTTTGGGATCCGTATCGCAAGGTTCTGATTGACTCAGTTGAGAGGGTGCAGAGGAGAGCCGCTAGATTCGTGACTTGTTGTTACATCCCTTATGAAAGCGTCACAGAATTGATACATAGATTGGGCTGGGATAGTTTGGAAGACAGACGACGTAGCTTGCGTTCGAATTTATTGGAGAATATGCGAAAAAAAATTAAATTTAGAGTGCAATGGAATACTTCTTCCGCCAACCTATTTAGGTCGCAATGACCGGAGGGATAAGATTAGAGAAATAAGATGCCGTACTGATACTTATATGTACTCCTTCTTTCCTCGCACTATTCGGGATTGGATTGGGCGGGTTTAGGATTGGTGCTTAGCACCCTCTGCCACCCACAATGTTTGTGATTTGCAGAGTATGAATGTAGATGTAGATGTAGATTGTCACAAATCTTTACAGTCATACACAAACACTCAACTTTTTTTTTTTGTATATTACAAGTGCTTTGAATCTATTTCCTTATTGATTCTGCGGATATCACGTCGATAATTACGTTCTTGCCATACTCAGTGCAACATGTCCCTATCAGTCTGCTCAAAAGTATCGCTGATGCCAGCTCACAGTTCTGGTAGATTTGTTGATATAGAAGGATTAAACACTGAATCTTTAAAAATAAAAAATAAAGAAAGAAATCACAAGGAGTTTAGATCGGTACAGGGTGAAAATCATGACAGAATTGCTAATTTTTGGTGTATGTACTAAGCATGTGTCTTGTTTTTTTATACAAACTATTACTTTGTATATCAAAACTATATGGTGTGTGGTGTCGGACAAAAAGTATGGGACTGATATGTAACAATTCACAATTGAAATATAATAAGAAAATAAAGCAACAGCTAAAATATAATGACAGATGATTATTTATTATAATTATTTATATAAACATAGTATTCAAATATCAAAATATGCACACAACATGTTTTAGGACACCGTTGATCATCTAATAAAACCGAAGTGCGTATGCCAAACGGAAATTATTACATTTTTAGCTGCACTAGAAGGACAAAAACCACATAAAAACCCATTAAAAACCCTTGAATCTGTTGATATGGTATTAAGTGATCTAGAACCATGTATGTTCATAAAACTTTCAGGCATTTTACCTTTTCTAGAATACTTAAGGTTTCGCGATTTCATTGCACCAAGTAGAGATCTTTGAGTAGAGGTCTCTGTGCAGTGACGTAGCAAAATTAGTGATAGTGTTTATTGTACCTAGCATACATTTTCGAATCTGTTCATTTATGCGAGATATCTCAGTTAATTTGGAAACTCATTTGTTTGTCCTGATCTGCTATTAATTAAGACTAGCAAATCACATAAACCAATTTTACGTGACAGCGATAACAAACGTTGTAAACTTCAGATGCCAGAAAAGTCACCGCTTAAGAATGTCATACGAAAATATAGTTTTCGAGAGCACGTTGAAAGAAATTAAGCTGTAGACGGTTGTTTTAAATTGATTACAGAGAAGTCAACTATTAATCTCCGAGTCTGTAGGTGGTACATGGTAACTCGTGCAATCAGGCTTCAGATTTAATTAAATTTCTTATTTATGGCCACAGGTACAGCGTCTCTATCTGATTAGAAAGCGTTAATGCGTATTTTTTCCCTTAGAGCACTTCATATACGATAGAATACCAAGTTTCTCGCCACACCCGTATTTAAATTTACCTTATTTTATTTATTTTATAATTTTTTTTTAACAATGTGGTCGCTTAGTCTCAAATTAAATGGAATTTTTAAACAACTTTTGTGAGGAGTTAATAGGTTTAGTGACAATGAAGACTAGGCATTACCAACTGAAGTGGCCAGCATAACTGTTTCGGATACAATGGTGAAAAGCTTTTAAAACAATAACATTTACACAGATATCAAGGTTAATATAGTTAATCTATGGACTCCTTCTCGTCTGTCTAGGTGATTCTTCTTTGCAGTCATAGTCATGGAATTGCATTTTTGGATGATATTTTAAGACGGAGACGATCGTAAACAGTGAGTATTCATAACGCATTCTCTAGGGTAAACGTGTGTCTAGACGTTTATGGAGAAGTCTTCACGGTTTGACTGGAACGAATGCGAACTCTGAACGCACATTAATGAGATTGGAATAGTTTCAGAGATGTGGTGTCAGAATCTATTCTTCTTAAAATCTATGGAGAGGTAGAAAGGAAAACGTTGGAGTCGTAGGAATGCGGATAAACATTAAGACATAGTAAGCTGCGTCCAAAAATACACTTGACAATAGGCAACAAGTACTGTGAGCACATAAATTTTCAATTTCAAGATTACTGCCAGAAAATGGGATTTAAAAAGGTATTTGGTCTATTTTAGGCAAGCTTACGGTGTATATGAGCTAACAAAGGCCGGTAAAAGTGGCCAGGCTAGGGTTTGACGATGTTTTAAGCTAACTAAAAATATACCTAATGGCATCAAAATCTGGGGTTACAAAGTTCAACTATCCCAGTACAAACCAGAATTTTTTAGTTACCATCATATTAAGTTTTGTACCTAAATTAACCAATTTTAAAAAAATTACCCAAACTTGACTATGTTGGGCAAACTGAGTGGCCAGTTAGCTTTAAAATAAGAAATGAGTGATCCAAAACGCTCTAAATTAGCAAAACAGTGTACTTTATTGTTTTAAATAGGTCATATAACTTCTAAATAATAGAACTTGTAACGGGCAAAAGGCACTTTAATTGCAATTTTCTCAAACGAAGGAATAGCTGTTTCGTTCAACTCCATCACACAGTTCGTGAGACCAAAAGTAACACATCTGGCACTCGATCAATCGTTATTTTGATCTTGAGCTGAAAAACTTTCATTACAGTATAGGCACTGTGTATTACAATCATTCTCATCATTAAATAACACTATTTTTGAGTTAGATTTCCTGCGGATGGTGGTTTTCTGTCTAGCTTTGGTTTCCTTCTCTCTCTCTCTTTTTTTTTTAATTCTTCTTTTTGTTTGCTTTTACAGCTTCAAGTACATTTTTATATGAAATTGATGTGAACATATGCAAGAAACCTTAGTTTTTGTCTTTGCATTTGTTTTTTTATACTATTGTTGAACGACAATATACCTTGCGCTCACAGAAAAAGATGTTTCCGGTCGTTGAAATTCCACTACAAAATAGAAATAATTTAATTACTTTTGTTTCTTGATTATTATTAATATACTAGATTCAGTTTCACATGATAATAAAGCATCTGTTCAAAACATTATATAATGTTAATAATCAGCTAGGAACAAACAGAAACCGCGCGCAGCAGAAAGAGACCACGGCCACCAGAAGGTGGCCACTTTTCCAGATTTGGCGGCGTTACAGAAACGTCATTCTATCTTAACAATGCGAAGGAGCAATCATGATTACCAAATAAGGAACTTACAGCAAAACATCACTCTTGCAAAAGAATTTCATTCAGAAGCGGTAAGTCATCTGATTTGTTGGTAATAAATTAATAAACCAACCACTTACCAAACATCAGGCTCATCAAAAGCCGCAAATATTCAAGAGATGATACGCTAACCAGATCGGGCTTTTCAAGGTAACTGATGGCATTAAGTTGCACCATCCCTTGGCCCCAAAAACCCTCATGGCCACTTTGCCCGCCATGGCCAATTTGCCCGGCAGTCCCCTACTGGTTATCAGTCCTGGATATACGATGGCACAAGAATGAGTAGAGTACAAGAATTTTTCTTGTCGATGCCGAGGTCATTAGAGGCGGGAAAAGGTGAGGTACAAAGAACGGGAAGGAATCTGGCCATGGCCTTTTGAAGGAACCATCCAGGCATTCGCCTGTAGTGATTTAGGGAAACCACGGAGAACCCACATCTGAATCGCCAGAAGGGGATTCGAACCCGCGTCCTCCCGAAGGCGAGGACAGAGCGTTAGCACTCACCCAACACGCTGGATGATAGTACGTGAAAAAGAAAAAGATTACCATTATCATAAACTAGATATTAACTTCAGGCACAAAGGAATGGTAAAATATTCTTTAGTTCGCAGGGGAAACAAAGAATATAAAAAAAATTACAGAGGTATATATTGAACAACTTACTTCAAACTCTGCTTGATTATACTTAAACAATGATTAATTAATAATGGCGAAACAAAAATTAACTAAGCGTATGCAGCAATCAAATTTCCGATGTTTATTTTTATTTAGGTTTTCCCTAGCAGAAACAAATATTCCAGCTGTCTGAAAAATGGCCATATCGACTTAATCGCGTTATATCGGATGCAACATTTTTTTGCCCCGCCGCATTTTCTCATATTGGACCAGCGACGGGGAGATACTCCGTGCGCCCCCCGTTTCAGAATATTTCGATATAATTATCGATTGTGGGGTCGAGATTAGGTCGAGGCCGTGCCGGGCCGATGGCGAGTGGAACATCTTTATTCACGAGGCTGCGAGGTGGCCAGTGGCTGTTTGTTTTACCTGCGGTGATGACTGCAGCCCGTCATTACAGACCTGTCCGGGTGTGATCAAGTTGAGAGCCCGAACCTGACCTGCGGGCGGGTGTCTATACTCCGTGCGCGCGCAACTTGAGAGACAGTTATGAATGGCCTGATGCCTCCCATGTGGAGGTCCTGTCAGTCTGCTATTTACATTCCGTGAGTGGCAGAGTGATTACAGATAAACTGAAAAGCCTACACTCAGGGTGTATTCTTCTTTTTTAAAAAATCTTATTGATTATTATTTTACTAGCCATACAGGGTGATTCAGGAGAAATGGTAAATATTGAAGGAGGTGGTAGTATGAACAATACTGAGTAAAAAAGTTCATCTAAACATGTGTCAGATTTATATTCGTTTTTGAGATACATGTGCTTGAATGCTGTGGGTAAAATAAACCTCAGAAAATGACCAAAAGCACACAAATAACTTATTGAAGTACTTTATTCATGCAAAAACACATGAACACTTACAAAAGTTTGTATTAAACAAGCGCTTTAAGCACTGAGCTACCAGACCGCTATATAGAAAGGCAGTACAGAGACCTACACATCCTACGCGTCTGTCTATCACCGTTCAGTAATTTTTCGAAATTATAAAACAACATGAATTATTTATGCAGAAAAATTTTCAACCAATTGTAGACAGTACTTTTCTCCTTGTTTCAAAGGATAAGTGTGAAAACTTTCATCGAAATCGGATGAAAACTGTGGATTTTGTATGAAGAACAAACATACATACATTCATCTTAATATATATATAGATGTTCCCATCATTGTAATGTAGCAACAACTGTCTCTTTTTTATGAGATATGATCGCATTGCGACTGTACGTGTCGTCTTCAAGCATCAGTAAAGTGCTTCAATTTGTGTATTGAAGTCGATGATGGGATTTTCGATTATTTAATTTAAACTGTTGTAAAATATGTGTGTGTGATCTTGTACTGTGCAGTGGTTAAAAGATATTTTTAATATTTCAAATGAAGTAGATAGGAAGAGTGAAATGGGTGGAGCAAGCAACCGATGAAGAGGAGCGTTGACTTGGAGGTGTATTTAGGGGTAAAAATACACTTGAAACGGCTTTAACAGGTAAAGTAGTAGGGGGAAAACAATTCAAATACAGAAATTATTATAGGATTATACTGGCAGCCCGAAATTAAAGTAAAAGAAACAGAGAATATGCTAAAAACCATCCAGCCAATGATGATTACCAAACATCCAGAAGCTTCACGGCTATATGACAGCTGAAAACGATCTCTTCCCTGATGTTGCACAGTTCAGATTGGTGCGATTAATGATTTACTATAGGCCTACTCCAAAATCAAAATCAAAATGCTTTCGTATGTAATGTAGTAATGTCAAGGCGACTTCTACTGAAGCCGATAATCTATCTTCTATCTATCGATATCTCTAAAACGAAAACCGGATAAATTTGTCTTATAAAAAATAGGAAACTACTAAGCATATTTCGATGGGTTTTTCACCGTTTGAAAGCTTAGACTCTCAATTCAGTTCAGTGGCGGCTCTAGGCGTAGTGACAGTGTGACTTGTCACCACCTCTAATCAAGAATAAATAAATTAAAAAATAAATGTAGTGAAAGAAAAATAAATATTTATAAATGCGGCATTCTCTACTCAACTTTAACTTATGACAGCAAGGAAAACATTGAACTCCATCTGTTGGCCACATCAGTGAAGTATTTCGCTGTTGTGGAGACACTGGCAGTGTGTCACCAATCGCGCATGCGCTGTAGCATTTTCGTGGAAATATTCGGGGGTTGGGGTTCGCTTTGTTAGTGGCGAATGGAGACAACTTTGTTCTGTCACACGCAGCTCGATAAAGTTAGTAACACTGCGGGTAGAGCGCAGCATCTGCTTCTCAACCTGTGGTTCACTGGTTACTGGTGGTCCACGAACACAGTTTAGGAGTTCCACAGGCATAATATCATAAACTTTGATACCATATTCGTATGCCCAATTTTTTAAAAAACTTTGAATATTTCAAAGACCTGGCAACGATATGGCACCAGAAAGAGCGCGGTTCGTCTAGAGATTAAGTAAATGACGTTTTACTAAGAGTTTTAAATGGCTATGAGGAACCGCGGTAGGTGGTATGATTGTTAAAGCGAATAGTGAAGTAAACAAAAATAAAAGAGGTACGGTCAAGCGTCTTTTATTTTAGATTATGCATATAGACTGGTGGTATACTGTAGTCCAGACTGTAGTAACATTTTTTTCTGGTTTGGTCTGATTAACATGTAATTAATTTTTGATAGTTCACATAAAGTTTTATATCTGCGTTTTCATAGGAATTCAAAACATGGTTATAGATTTATTATGTTATAATGTCCGAGATGTTAATAATAACAATATGGAAAATAAAATTAGGCCCAGGGTGGAAGACATTAAAGACGGAACTATTCAAAGGAAAAATTGCGGAGGTAACTGGCGACAGAAAAAGGAAACTCAGAAGAGGAATCGAAGTTGCGTAATCCTCGACTGAAACAAAAGAGGGGGAAAAAAAGCTCTTGTGAGTAAGAGGCCCGCAGCATTCTTTTTGAAATTTTACTACTCCTAGGGACGAAATTTTTTTGGATACGCTGGCTTCGACAATTTGTCTATGCGAGCAGGCATATGTATCTTAGATTCTCAGAAGGAGAATTACGTGAGCTTATGAATGCACATAACAGGAAAAGATTCTGAAGTGAAATGTATTTCATTGTCGTCATGGTCATCAAAGGCAGTGCCGGATAAGAAAGTATGAGGCCCTAGGCACTCTAAAAATTTTGAAAATAATTATCTGTATTTTATAAGTACAAAGAAAAGGTTTTTATAGATAATTAATAGAATTTATCATATTTTTTATTGCTAACAAACGAATTTTACAATTTATGATATTTTGAAATGTACTCTTTTTATCGTACACTACAATGAAACAAAAAATAATAATTTTCATGCCATTCATATTACTTTTATTGTTTTATTTTGGATGATTATCTTTTTTACTACTTTTATTTAGTGAAAAAAGTGAACTTCAGGGGGTCTTCAAAACTTAGGGGCTCCAGGCTACTGCCTAGTCGTGTCTAGTCCTGCCTATTGGGTAATACAGTACCGCTTGTAGATCAACTTGTCGGTTTTTGGCAAATCACTAAATGTTTGGTCAATTTCAAAACATTTGTCTTTGATTTATTTCGATATCTTTTCTTTAATCCGACAGTAATTGCAGATAAAGACTTTCACAGGTTACAAATCTTTATGTCGTTCTGAGCTGTTTTTCCAGGCACTTTTCACTTCAATAACCAGTAAACCGTTGAAACATTTTATTGTTGTCACTACCTGATCAAATCACTTCGGCCGCCACTGATTCAGTTGTTTGGCATGTCTTATGTTTCAACGTTAAATAACCTAGGAGCATTAAATGAAATTCTGAACGTATGATGACAAATTCTAAAGATGGAAGGATTAGATGTTGTATACCAGGTACTTCGCACTAAACACACAACTACAATGTCTCTGACCATAGCCTTTAGAGCAAGCAACAAGATAAATTTACAATAATAACTATATTGCACGCTAAAAAAAACTTGTTCTTTGCTTTAATTCTGGATATTCAATTTTTAAACGCCATAGATAGCCTTAAAAACAACAGAGATTTTCTTTAACCACGATCTCTGGCAGTAGGCCTACAACTACAATGTCTCTGGCCATCAGCATTAGTCTTCTGTTCACAATTTATTTACGATAGTATTATTCTGGATTCATTTTTGATATTTGTATAAAAGGCTGAATCTGCGGAGTTAAAGTATCTGGCGTTTCGAGCAAAAAGTATATCAATTCACTACGCAACTGAATCAAATGTGAGTTTCTAACATAATCTAGCGTTGTTTAGTAATGTTTTAATGCAATTTCTTAACCAAATTAATGAAGCTTGATAGACAAGAAACTTTTCGGACGAATGAAAATAGTGTACGTAAAAATAAACTTCAACCCATCCGTTTCTTGGCCGTGGTCGGGTGAATCTAGGGTTGCTTTAATTCCGATAAAAGTTGGCGCGAATTTTATGAAACTTTGTACAAATATTTCTCATTGAGGGGATAAAAATAGCGTACGGGTAAATCTACGCCAACTATACCGGGCAACGCCGGGAACTCCGCTAGTCATTAAAAAAATCTGAACCCTAATTTTGTTGAAAACTTAAATGATATTAGAACACAATGCAGTTATTCGTCTTTTCTAAACATAATTTATCCTGTAATCTCAGACTCACATTTACCAACACATTTGCTCTAAGTTGAGTTCTATCGCTGATTCTTCGCAACTTTAATATTTACGACTATAGTTGAGGCGACGCGCTGTTGAGGGGAGCAGTATCGCATTCCACCAAAATCCAATTCTCTGACCGACTACCACAAGCACGAGGAAATACCGCAGGAGCCAATATTCCGATTGTCACGCCGAGTCGCTGATAAGACCGTTTCGGACGCCAGTGTGGATTTCCAATTGGTTCCGGCGGTGGTATTCGCAAATCTTGTGCGTTATTGGGTCCATAAATTGTGGCGGAGCTCTGTGGGTAGGGGAGACGTGCCTACAAATCACTCGACATTGCGGAGCCTCAACGGAACCACGCGAAGAGAGAATGAGTCTTCAGATAGACAACAACAACGACTGACAATTTAAGTAACACACAGCGTAAGTGTAACGTAGAACTGGCGCTTCATAGTCATTAATGAACTTTCTATTGGTAGGGCACGAATGTCTAGAATAAGTGTTACCTTATTCCACTCGCTGAAAATTATATGAAAAATTACGGTCTAGACTCTGTGGTATTTCTAGAACATAAGAATAGATTATCATTACGGACAAATCTGTTATAGGAGATACAGTAGTAGATATTTTTTTTTTTTTTTTGCTTATGGCTTTCAGCCTCGTCGACGTCGAGGTCATTAGAGGCGGGAAAGAACTGTGGACAAGGAACGGGAAGGAATTCGACCATGGGCTTTTGAAGGAAGCATCCCGGCATTCGCCTGGAGTGATTTGGGTAAACCATGGAAAACCCGAATCTGAATGCCCGAACCGGGATTCGAATCCGCGTCCTCCCAAATGCGAGGCCAGATCGTTAACTGCTCACCCATCACGCTCGGTGTAGATATAGGAAATCGCGATGAAAATTAATTGACTAAGCGCTTTAAAAAATAGTTTTCATCTCGTTTCGACAATTTGTGTCTCGTAAAATAATTCATTTTTCTCTTCTTCTTCCATTCTCAACTACAAAGGTCGCTGATCAGCGATTTAAGGTATTGGTCTAATTAAAGTTGTGTTTGGATTTGACAGAAATAAAAGGTGTTACTTTGCAAACAAAAATCTAGATAAGAATCATTGATTATCATTATCGTTGGGGACCATCTCCAGTTTCCCGGGTGTGGTTTACGAGCCTTGGTTGTTATAGACGATTGTTTTCCACCTTTACCTGTCCAGAAAGGTATCTCTGTCTGTGATGTACTCCCAATTCCAGCCTCTTCTCTCTACGTCCTCCTTCAGTTGGTCTGTCCATCTTCTTCTTGGTCTTCGCACTGGTCTTTTGCCCAGTATCCTTTTTTCCAAATAAGTTTTTGGCAGTCTTTTACTAGTCATTCTCTTCACATGCCCAAACCACCGAAGTCTTGATGACCTAAGTCTCTCTTCCATGGATTCCCTTAGCTCTAGGTTTGATCTAATTTCATCATTCTTTATGCGGTCAAGTCTAGTTTTCTGGAGGGCCGTTCTAAGAAACTTCATTTCACATGCTTGGATCTTGCTAAGGTCCCTTGATGTTAGTCTGCATGTTTCCAAAGCATATGTGAGAATAGGAATGAGATATGATTTGTACAAGACAATTTTTGTTCTTCTGGGAACCTTCATGTCCCGTAGTAAGCCTCGCACGGTACTGTAGAAGTTGGCTCCTTTGGTTACTCTACTCATTATTTCTAACTCACTTCTACCATTATTGGCAATTATGCTCCCCAGGTAGCTGAATTGGTCAACAACTTCAACTTCGTGGTCTTGTAATTTTATATGACAGTCTGTATTCTTTCGGCTTATTTTTAGTGCTACAGTTTTTTTTGGATTCAATTTCATTCCATATTCTTCAAACTTATCATTCCACATCTTCAATTTGTTTTGTATTCCTTCTTCTGTTTCATCCCATACTGCTACATCATCTGCAAACACCAGTGCCTGTAGATCTCTATTGAATGTTCTTTTTAGTTTTTTTAAGATGTTATCCATCACCGCTATGAACAGAAGGGGTGAAAGGGCACTTCCTTGTTGTACTCCTTTGGTTGTACTAAACCATTCAGAGTAACCATCCCCAACATTGACACAGCTCTTGCAGTTATTGTACAGCATTTGGATCTTTCTAATGAGGTACTCTGGTATTTCAAGTTTTCTTAGACTTTTCCAGATAGTTGATCTGGGAACATTATCGTATGCCTTTTGTAGGTAGATAAACACAATAATAAGGTTTTTCCCTCTTTCCCAATATTTTTCCACCAGCATTCTCAAGGCAAATATTAGATCTGTTGTGCTTCTTCCAGCCCTAAACCCATGTTGTTCCTCTTCTAAGATGGGCTCTAATATTGTTCGTACTCTGGCTTCAACTATCTTTTCAATAATTTTGAGGCCGTGGGATAGGAGGGTAATACCTCTACAGTTTTCACTTTTCCATCTGTTCCCTTTCTTGAATATAGGAATTATCACCCCTTTCGTCCAGTCTTCTGGTATTTGGTTATCATTCCATATTGCTCTGAGGACTCTATACAGCCACTGTATCCCTGGTGGACCGGCAGCTTTAATCATGTCGGCTGTAACTTCGTCGGCTCCTGCTGACTTGCCACTTTTCATCTTATGGAGAGCTCTCTCGACCTCTGACCAAGTTATTGGGGTGCCTTCATCTATTATCCTCTGACTTGTTTCTTCATCGTTTATCCCATTAGGTCCATTTAGTAGTTCATCAAAATATTGTTTCATGGCTTCCCTGATACTTCTTATATTGCGAACTATATTTCCATCTGCTGTCTCTATTGCTGTAATTGTTTCCTTATCCGATCTTTTGTGTTTTACAATTCCATATAACATTTTCATATTCCCTTTACTATCCTCTTCCAGTTTAGATGTAAAATCTTCCCAGCTTTTCTTCTTTTCTTCTTGTACAATTCTTTTAACTTCCAATTTGCTGCTTCTATAGTCTTTTGCCATCTCTTCCAATCTGCCATTATCTGCTTGATCACTGAATAGAAGAAGGA
Source organism: Vandiemenella viatica (assembly GCA_031002005.1). Classification (NCBI taxonomy): domain Eukaryota; kingdom Metazoa; phylum Arthropoda; class Insecta; order Orthoptera; family Morabidae; genus Vandiemenella; species Vandiemenella viatica. Next base: position 53,969,715 of record CM061914.1, on the reverse strand, counting down.
ATTATCAACCAACGATCGTAATTACGAAGGATAAAGACTGGACAAAGTAGGAACACTCGCGCCAAAAATACAAGGATCACCATCAAAACGGAAGTTTGCCGAGTGTGGTTTATGAAAGTGCCACAGGCTGACCACTTTCAACGACCATATCTCCCATACCCTCATAGCTTCCGATATGCTACCACAATACTGCACGTTGGGAAACTCGAAGCAACTACCACGCATCTGGAAGGATGCTGGTTCGAATCCCGGTCCAGCTAATCAGATTTGGGTTTTTCATGGTTTCCCGAAATCACTCGAGGCGAATGCCGGAATGGTTCCTTCAAAAGGCCATGGCCAAATTCCTTCCTGCTCCTTTCGCTCCAGTCCTTTCCCGCCTCTAATGACGTTGACGAAGCGTAGAGCCATAACCAAAAAAAATAAAAATAAGTTAATTCCTCCTCAGCGGAAAAACATTGTGGGTACAGGTTGGAAGCTCAAACGGAAATTGTAGTGTATTATTCCCTGTTTTGTTGTGTGCATACGCCATCTCGATATTATCTTTGCTATGTAATGGTTATTCGTATTTTTAATTTATGAGTCTGGATTGAATCTGGATGCCTATTTATTTAATTTTTGTTTGCAATAACTTTTTGTGTTAGATGATGATGAGGTCATTAACTCCAGGAGAGGATTTTGGGCAAAGAACTGGTAAGGAATCGGGTTTGAAGGAATCATTCTGGGATTCGATTGAAGTGATTTTTGGGAACCGAGATCTGGATAGATGGACCGAGGATCGAACTAGTACCGTATTGCAAGTCAAAACGAATCCTCTCACCCACAAGAGTCAGTTTATACGATAGAACAGAGAACATGAGTCACCACATGTGACTTCTAGTTCACGTTTTATTGTTTCCAGATGTGTTGATGTTGGCCCATACTCACGCGTTGATAGGTACATTATCGGGGCCCACATTCTCATTATCCTTGTGTCTTGGTACTAGTAACATGACGAATTATTTTAAAATTTATACGTAGTTATAGAAACGGATTAGATTTATTGACATGTCTGTTTCAACCCGGTCAATCAGTAGTCTTTGATAAAGATAACTTATTTTGAAAAGTCTGTTATTATTATTATTCTCGAATCATAAACATCAAATACGCAGTTAAAACATTGTGCAAATTAAAAGCTTTAAACACATTTCGCCCATTACTTCGCAACCTCAAGTGCATTTGGTGTTGCTCGAAACAGATCATCTTTGTTGCAGGATGATGGGCACATAGGGCACTCGAGGATATGATTCATGGTTTGGTCCTCACCACACTCGCCCTTAATACTGGTAGCATCAGTATAATCCCATTTCACTAGGTTTTCCTTGGACCTGCCCACTCCTGTTCGCAATCGATTTAAGGACCGCCAGTGGTCCCGAGTGTACCTTTGCCTTTTCAGGTGACCCAATTAGTCCCCTTGATCTTCTGAGGAAGCTTTTTCTGAACTTGAGTCTCTGGGCTGGTGGTGTATGGTCGTGCAGTGGATGAGTGCTTTCCCGTTCTACTTTTGTTCTTTCCTTGTTCGCAGCTACTTCTCTCGGGCTGGTAAGGCCTGTCAACTGTGGTAGGATTTAGGCAGCCTGTCACTAGTCTACAACTGTTATTGATGGCTACATCCACCTGTTTGGTGTGAGATGATGCGTACCAAACTGGGCATGCATTTTCTGAAACGGAGTAACAAAGGGACACTGCTGATGTACGTATCGTTTGTGGTTGTCTGCCCCATTGAGGTCCAACTAGTTTGCGCAGTAAGTTGTTTCTTGTAGGGATCTTCATTTTTCAATTCATGCAGTGCTTCTTATAGTGAGGGTTCTGTCGAGTGTCACTCCCAAACATTTTGGGTTTAAACATGTCTGCAGTTCGATACCTGACCACATTACTTTCAACTTACGCTGAGCGTTTCTATTTTTTAGATGAAACGCACACTCTTCAGTTTTTAAAAGGTTAGGTCTTAAGTGATTTTCCTTATATTAGCTTGATAGATATTCAAGGGCAGCAGACAAATTTCTGGCCTCAGCTTTGTGCTCTGTGAGGCTAGGGCAGCGTACACGAAGCTCCTGGTAGCTGGATGTAATTTTTTTTTTATTATTTACCCTTCATTTATACAGCCTAATATCTTAGTGACTAAATTAGGCCCTACATGTTAATTTTTACATTGTTGATTTACATAGTGTTTTGTACAAAATATTTACTTGCAAGGAATTTGGCATACAGTTCCGTTACACTTTGACTTATTGTCTAATTAATTCTATAATATTACATTTGGTCTTGCTTACAGTAATAACAGTTACAGCTGCTATTGCAAATTTTAATGTTATATTGAAACACAAATATCGCTTATTGTTGTTATAGTGCTAGTGGTTTTTATTGACATATTCCAGTTATTCTTAGAGTATCCCATTGTTCAGTTAGTTGTAGTTAATCCAGTTTGTACATATCTTACTGTAATCTATCATTTAGTTATACCGGATTACTGGGTAATAACAATTGCTTTTAAGTAACATTCACTTAATTATATGTTCTCAGCCACTACAGTCCTGAGCCAGTTCAAATTTGCAGCATCCTGGCCTACCATTAATATGGAAATAAACTCCCAAATATTGTTATGATTCATCGTGTATTTGTGCAAAAGTCAATGATCATTGCCTCTACATTACAAACAAGACTGTTTTGGCCGTGGTAGAAGCGCTTTGTTTGCTGTAAGTGGTATGCTGACGTTTGCTCATTCTGCCACGCCATCGTTCTGACTCAGACCTGCAGTAGGCTTGGTTCTGGATGTAATGACTGATCTTTGTATAAATGTTGAAAAGGATTGGGATCAGTACGCTACCTTGAGTATGGCTCTTTTTTTTTTGTACCCTCTATCGGCTGCGCTGTCCTTGAAAGTCAACGAAAAACCTACGGTTTTTGAAAGAGTAGCGATGAACTTTGTTAATATGGTGGCCTTTGTCAGAATGTAGACCTTGTCAACGAGAAGTTGGTGGTTAACAGTATCGTATGCTGCTGACAGGTCCACAGAGATCAAACCCGTGACCTTACGGGTCTCAAAACCATCCTATATAAACTGTGTTAGGCTCAGCAATCATGAAAGGTGCCTCCCCGAAGATGCAATTTGAAAACATTATCAGAAGCAATCGAGTGATCCCTGGGCAAAGGTATAGTGCCGGCCAAACCTTTCACACCATAAACATCAACCGAGCATGGTCGATGAGTGGTTAACGTTCTGGCCTCACATTTGGGAGGACAGCTGTTCGAAACCCCGTACGGGCATCCAGATTTGGGTTTACCATCGTTTCCCCAAATCACTCCAGGCGAATGCCTGGATGCTTCCTTCAAAATAAGGCTATGGCCGAATTCCTTCCCGTTCCTTGTCCCCAGTCCCATCCCGCCTCTAATGACCTCGACGTCGACGAGGCGTAAAGCCATAAGTGAAAAAAATCAACGTTCGAGCCATTATCAGGGCCCATGTTAAAGAAAAGTCTGTTGATAGCTCATTAATGTATGTAGATGAAATATTACAGTTCTTTAGTTTGGACAAATAGATACAATCTACAGTTAAGTAAGCAATGTAAGATGTTGAGAGATAATGATTTAGAAATACTCACATATCTGTCATTAAACTTCGTAGACTTTTGTCACTGTCGTAGTATAACGACGCTGTAAAAATTTAAAAGTCATGTAAACTTAAATCATTTCATTTTATCAACAGATCTGTCCATAGTCAAATCTACATTCTTCATGTAATATGTAACATGAATACAATTGTAAACTGAATTTCTTTTAGAAAAATCAAAACAAAATCATTACCAAGGCTAGTTTAATACTATTCTTCTCTTCAACATATTTGGAAAGAATGTGGTTCTTCGTGTAACAAATGAAATTTGGATTTAATTTGAACTACCGAATAGAAAGCCGTGATACGTAGAAAGTTATCAGACGGTTGCAAACCTGTAAAATTTTATAGCCCAATTCAGAAACTAAAATATGTACGAGCTGTAAGGAGCCCCAAAAATAATACATCAGAAATAAAAGCAATCTTAAAATTGTGGCTTGTGTAAGGTTTTAGCCTACGAAATCAAAATGAGTTGAGCTCGCTTACAGCAATGGATATTCGGTACCGACGAATTAAATGATTGGTCCCAAAGAATCAAATGAAACGTTTATATCTGACGTTGATGAAGAAGAGTTGTCCAAGCGGGCGGGAGACAGTGTAATTTGAGCACAAACAAATGGAAATTGTTTTGCGTTTACATCATGCCTTGGATCGGTTATTAGATACGCTGGCAGATGAACATTAAGTCCCATCGGAAAGAGGATAAGTATATACGTGGAGAATATTCCGACATGGCCTACAGCAGACTAGTAGTGGACAGGAAAACCATGAGCGGATCATCAAGGGTTATCAAAAAATTTTCATCGGAAAAGTTCGAACGTCTGCTACTCGTTAGTCACGTTAGTGTAGTAGCACGCAGACTGCTTTCACTTTCCGAACGATCGACGATTCGAATTATGTCTCTGAAATTCGTTTATAAATCTAGGCGTATTTGTTACGCCTAACTTTCAGACTCAGGCGTAAAATGAAAATGTTAGGCGTAATTATATTATAATTATGAAAATACAAATGTTATAGCTTACAACCTATTCCAACACAATTTAAAACTGTAAAAACACACATTTTTTGGTGTACTTTGTCACTCAACGTAAGAGCAAACGGTGTATGCAATGAATTTTTTTTTTTTTCGCCACATCTGCTGCACACGAATTCTGATGGACTTCACTTTTGTCATGTTTTTTACCTATTTCTAATCTAGATATGACCTTTGCATTTACGAAACTCGTTAAAGATAAATTCGCAAACAGCCTACAAATGACGCAAAATGTACTATTTTCGCTGCCTTGTTCTATTGATAACCAATGAAACTTTTTTGCCACTTACTTAATGTGTGTTTACCCACGGCATTAGTTGTCGATGTACTGGTGGTAACAGCAGGCATAGTAGCTGATAAATTTTGAACTGTTTTTGATCGTTTACTTGCTTGTTGACCTCCTGGATTGCGTGAAGTCGGAGCAGGCCTACTGGTAGGAGCTGAAGGACCTGATGATTTGTCAGCAGCTGATGTTTCTTCATTTTCTGGCAGTCCTCGTTTACCGGTACTTATAACACTTCTATCACCAATACTTGTCTTTACAAATGGTATAAATTCAGTAATTTTACGAGACATCTTTTTACTTCCTTTGTTAAGCGAATAACAGAGAAGAATAACGATCGCGCTAGAATTGTCTTTTTTTTTCACTTCGCGGTACTTCCCCCTACAGTATTGCCACTTCTGAACTTCAGAAACGTATTACTGGAAACTTTGAAATAGATCAAAACGACACGAAATTAATTTTTAGAATTTAATCTCGAACACGCAAAACTGAAAACATGTTCCGAAATGTATTTTTTTAAGTTTTGATGCTTAGGAGTATTTTCTACGCCTTTGAAGGAGATTGCAGGCGTAAAACGAAATTATTCAGGCGTAATTACGCCTAACGCCCGGTCAATTTCGAGCACTGATTAGTATGCATCAAGTTTCGTGTCTTTGGTGAAGCACAGTGACCACTAATCATAAATATAGATAACGACACAATAATAAAATAAAAACACCGACAGGTTCTATGACACAAAACCATGGTGCTAACAAACAAAAGTTGTAACAGTCAGATTATGTACGCACATAGTTTTTTGTTTAAAAAATATAACTAAAAATACTAGCAACAATATTTAATTGACTACATCGTATTTTTATCAAGTATTTGCGTGTCATTTAACGTGAATCTGAATAAAAAAAACAATTGGCAATCATTGGGGGCTGCCGACAGATGTGAAAACTTAAAACTATTAATATCATACGCGCAACAAGTCATAGTTATTGTTACAGATACACTAAATAATAATAATAATTCCGTGTGGTCTTAATGACCCGGTGACAGGGTTTCTATTGGATGCGCATTGCGCCACTGTCTTAGCAGCCTTAACCTAACCCGGTAATGCTACCAGCTACAGGGAATCTACAATTTAGCGTGGAATCCGAACCATGGAAGCGTCCTGGAGGACTTCACATTACACAGCAAGCTGTGCCAGAGGTGAAGGTCGGGTTAATAGTCTACGAAAATCCCTGCGGAGACAAGGATTCGAACCGGAGACCATGACACTAACCTGACTGTGCGAAAAACACCAAACAGTACTATAGAATTTAATGTAAATGAAGTACTTAGAGTAGTAGCAAATTGGTTTAAGGCAAATTCATTAAAATTAAATTTTGAAAAAACACATTATATTAGGTTTAAAACAAAAAACTATGCACAGCCAGATATATGTATAAACTATAAAAACAACACAATCTTAGAAACAGAGAGTATAAAATTTCTTGGTGTTAAAATAGATCAGAAACTCTGTTGGCATGATCATATCACTACACTACTGACAAAGTTAAGTAGTGCCACCTTCGCAATACGAACACTTTCTCTAACAGCAGATCTAGAATTAATGAAACAGGTGTACTCCTCATATTTTCATTCAGTAATGTCATATGGCATAATTTTTTGGGGAAACTCTTCACAAAGTAAAAAAGTTTTAATAGCACAGAAAAGAGCTATTAGGTTTCTGTGTAGGGTAAAACCAAGAACTTCTTGCAGACAACTCTTTAAGAAACTCAATATTCTTACAATGTGTTCTCAGTATATATATTCTCTCATGAGCTTTGTCATAGAAATTTTAACCTGTTTACACCTAATTCACAGGTACACAGTTTCAATACAAGAAACAGAAATAACTTGCATAAAACACAAACATCTCTGTCATTAGTACAAAGAGGAGTTAATTATTCTGGGATACATCTGTTTAATAAACTACCTAATCGTATAAAACAGCTTTCAGATAATAAAGATGTATTCAAACAAAAACTTAGAGATTATCTTAATGGCAACTCCTTCTACTCCATTCAAGAATTTGAAGAAAATAATTAATTGTACTCATTATGACATTTGCAAAACTCAGTTGCAAAAATGTATGTTTATTATTATTTCTTGTATTTGTAAAATATGTATGTATATATATTTACTATGATATGACTCATATTATGTGTATATGTATCAACAATGACATGTTTTACATCCCAGAGGTACTTCCTCAGCAGGGATCCATGGAACAAGATTGATAAATAAATAAATAATAAATAAATAAATTCGTTTCCATGTTAGACACCATAACCACTGAGCCTGTTACTGATACTGTTAAAATTAGCATGTTGGTGACACGAACTCATAAGATTTTACCCATCCAAAAAGGCCTAAAGGAGTTTTCACTTCAAACTGTTAAATTTTGTGCATACCAAACATAATTATAATCATGAAGAATTCTCTTGTTTGCTCAATTATTTTCTGAGCAAGCAAATTAACTGTGTGGTAAATTAGCATCACTATTCTCAAATACAAATTTCCGTTATGAAAGAGATTCATGATTCCGAGACATTAATATCGAGTCCTAATACCGTCAAGAAGATTCGGCTTTCCCGCAGAATCCTCAAGAAACTCGTACTGTCCACAAAATCAAGCCGAGGCTCTTTGGTTAGTAAACGCCATCGCGAGATGCTTCCCTAGTAGAGAAAGTATCGACGTTGATGAACGGCAGTATATAAAATAAACCAAATTTTCATCATCTTGGCAAAGGCGGTGAAAATGTAATAATAATACATGGGGCTCGAAGTTAAGTAATCTGCTATTGACCCCGGTAGCGAAATAAAATCCCCGTCCGGGCATCTAGATTTTGGTTTTCCATGGTTTCCCCATATCGCTCCAGGCAAATGTCGTGATGCTTCCTTCAAAAGGCCATGGCCCAGTTCCTTCCCGTTCCTTGTCCCCAGTCCTTTTCCGTCCCTAATGACCTCTACGTAAACGAGGCATAAAGCCATAGGTAAAAAAAAAGGGGGTAAGAAATTTTCACCATCCAGTTGCAAATGACGTACAACACATCAACTTGCAAGAGTGTATGTAAATCAAAATTTACTTCAATATGTGTATTAATTGTTATAAATACCAACAATAATAGTACTGGTTTGGAGCTTCCTTCATACTAAGGAACAAAGCCGGTTTCAGGAGACGTGATGACCAGAAGTTTTATATATATATACCAAAAAAAAAACAGAAGAGATGATAATGCAAGCGGCAAAAGATGAGCTTTAAAGGATGTTATTTTGTTGAGTTGTCAGAAAGACGAATTGTTTGAAGATGGTTATGGCTGTGGCCGAGAAAAGAGATATAGTTATATAAAAAGATGATTGAGTGAGTTATAACCTAAATGAGGCTGCAGAATAAAGGTTTATGCAAGTAAAGCTCTTAAGTTATTGGTCGAAAAGTTGATGAATCTCTTTACGCAGACGAGAGAAAAAAAGTTGGATTATAATGTTCCCTTTCAGGTGAAACTAAGTGTTATCGATATAAAATATGACGGGAGACCCAACATTAGTGATCGTCTAATGGGTAAATGTATTGTCTTTGCTAGGAGGATCCAGAGAAACTGAAAAAAGATAAAGTAAATTATTGTATTTGTAAATAGAGATTGTTTGGAGTACTAATTTGTGTTTGATATACCAATTAACTAAAATTTGAGAAAGGAGAGAAGATTTCTAGAAGAGGTTGACTATTATACAGCACCTGGACAGCAGCATAGGGGAGTTGGTGCTGCACAGTTCTTCATCACCAGACTGTGCACAAAAGTTCTAAGCTAGTTACGATCACGTACCCAACCGCAATGCGTTAACAGTGAGAGACATGGCTAATGATCATGATTATGTCGGATGGGAACACTACATCCTAATAAACAATACCCTACAATTGACAATACAATATACAGGGCTAGTCAAAATGATTGCAGTGATTTCAGAAAATTACTACAAATTAATTATTTGACATATACTTACAAGATAACACAGATATATATACAAACTGTGAAAGTATTTTTTTAGTGTCTACAGATGCTCAATAAGTGCACCTTTAGTGACTCTGCACACATCAAGTCTATAATCAAGCTCTTCCCGTACCCGATGCAGCATGTCTCTGTCAATGAGAGCAAATGCATTGGTGATGCGAATCCGCAGGTCTAGCAGATCAACTGGTACTGGTGGCAGGGGGTTAGGTCAGGGGAACGAGGAGGCCATGACATCAGCTGACGATCAGCATCCCCAGCACGACCAATCCATTATAGACTTGATGTGTGCAGAGTCACTAAAGGTGTACATATTGAGCATCTGTAGACACTCAAATAAACTTTCACGGTTTGTTTATATATATGAGTACTCTTGTAAGTATATGTCAAATAATAAATCTGTAGTAATTTTCTGAAATCACTGCAATCATTTTGACTAGCCCTGTACAATAACACTATGGAATGTAAGACACACTTGAAAAATCAATCTAAGAACACACCTTGGAAGTTTTTGTGGAGGGGTAATATCCTGCAATGCTCTGTTAACTCAGCTAAGTTCTTTAAAAAAAAAATCCAGCAAATTGTGGAATATACTTTATCTTTTACTCTTACAAATTCTATTCGAATTAGCTGTAACTGTTCGGCTCCCACAATAAAGATGTTAATTAACATCGTCAATTCCACTGACAACGAATAGCGAACAAAGGGACGCATGAGTTTGGATGTTGGATCAACTTGTCTATCGGTTTCCGTTCAGTTGAAATATTTACTCTCATTACAAATGCAATCGTTACTACATAAAACTCTCAGTGTACAATGTAGAAGTAGCAACGCCTGGTGGTGAAAAGTGCGCTCATAGAATAAGCACGTCACTACGCAACAAGAACGATGAACTGAGTGCCGGAACCTACCACTGAATGGCGGCACATCTAGGAGTTTTGGCGATATGAAGACGCCATCCGAGATTAAGGTATTGTATACTACAAGATAACGATAGCTAATCAAGAGCCCATCTTCAAATTTTAACTTTTACTTTTCCATTATGATATGGTTTGTTTTATACAACTGGCACTGTTTTGTTCAACATTTCAACAGAGCTTGGTTTGAAAGTTACAAAATTATCATCGACAGTAAAAAGCGACTTTCCATTGATGAATCATTACAGAAAGGATTGTCTAATATGTATCCGTTAAAAGGAAGAACATAAACAATGAAAATATGCATCCACGAATCTTTGAGAAAGTTATTTCTTCTGCTCATCTGATTGGTGACACAGATGTAGTAAACATTCCTAAGAAATGTCGTAGAAGACGTCAAGGCACAAATATTCTGGTTAAAACTATCTTCTTTCAAATCAAACATATAATTATCTGCCAAGGTGTTGTTTTTAACTGCGACATGGAATGCCCACGTTATGCGGGAAGATGTTCATTTGTGCCTGCAATTAATTGTTCAAAACGTGAATACATTCCAGAATGCGAAATCTATTTCGTATGTGTCCCCGAAATGGACCAGAACTAAAAATATATCGTTGCATAAAATGAATTGCTTTTCAACCAACGTTTAGTGTCGTAATTAAAAGCCATGTCGCACAAATTGTACGAAAGGGGGGAAAATCTAACGAAAGATATATTATGTACCGCGGCAACAATGCAAAATCCACGAAATGTGGGGAAACATAGATTTAACTTCAGAGGTGTGGAAAAAATAAAAGTGAATTTTCCGCCTCAATACTAAAAATGTTTAATTGCCACTTTAACAAGAATGAAATTAACAGAAAAATTAAAATACAATTTCCAAATTGAGACAACAGACAGTCCAAAACGTACTACAGGGCGATTCAACGGATACGGAAAAACGAAGTGTTTACGTAATCCCTTGTCCATTAGATTACTGGACGCCTATTTCAGTCTTTTTCATCATCTGAGGCAGAAAAACAAGTTTAATAGACAATTAAAATGTTGACTAGTTAACTGATGTCAAAGTTACGGCTATCCTAGACATACACTTACTTAGTACAGACTTCATTTCAAAAGACAGTAATTTTGAACAATTACGAATTACAATTTTGGGCAGCTTGATGTTGTAACCAAATTAAGTCATAACACGGAGGCCACTCGAATAAGAGAAGTCTTGTGGTTTTCCATCTCTCAGACGAGCTGTTAGGCGACTAAGCGAAGTCTGGAAGCGTGACCGGCAGTTTACACATAATCGCCAAGGAAAAAAACTTCTTGCTCCTGGATGCTGTGGGTTGGTGGTGTTGTTAATGAACCAACCGTCAAAAAAGGGATGTTTCTCGAAACAAATTCTTGCCCAAACAAGGCTTAGCAGCAATTACGCTTGCCAGAGTTCTGGAGGTAGAAAGGCGCCTGAAGAAACCACTTTTATTACAACTCTTTCGGATCTTAATTACTTTACTTGGTAAGAAGCTGAAGTGGTGAAATGCGTGAATAACAAGACACGAAAGTTAATTTGTGTACATAAACCTGGCAGACGTTAATAACAATAATCGCAACGAGCCACGCAAATCGCATTAGAAACACCAAGTGAAAAACTCCGAGCGTATTTCCCGCTGTAGTAAACGAACAGGATATTCTTAACACTGGCACAAAGTAGAATGTTTCGTTTAGTGTAGCACTTTATTAACCATCAAGATTGATGTTCGGTAACATTTGCATATACCGAGCCTCCTGGGGCGATACGTGACTATCTGACCTGTCATTCGGGTTCAAATCCCCTTCCGGTCATCGCGATTTCGGACTTTCTGGTTTCCAGAAATCACTCCAGGCGAATGCAAGAATTATTCTTTAAAAAGGCCATCGCCGAATTTCTTATTGTTCCTTATTGCACGCCTCTAATTACTCGATGTCGGCGTCGGCAAGGAGTGGAGCTTAGAAAAAGAGAGAGAGAAAAAAGAAACAAAAACTTCTACATACACTGATCAGCCAAATCATTATGACCACCTGCTTATTAGTGTGTTGGTCCATCATTGGAGCGCAATACAGCAGTGATTCGGCGTGGCATGGAATCTAAAAGTCCTTGATAGGTTTCCGGAGTTGTCTGGCACCATATGTCTATGCACACGTCACGCAGTTCCCTTAAATTACGGGCCGATGGTTAGTGGGCGCGGCGTTTGGGAACGAGCATCTCGGAAACGGCGAGGCAGAGCGGCTGTTCGCGTGCTACTATAGTGAGCATCTATGCAGAGTGGTTGAAGGACGGTGACAAGGTTGTGGAAGTCCACGCCCCATCACAGAACGTCGGAGCCTTGCCCACTCTGTAAAGCTGGATAGGCGGCGATCTGTGGCAGATCTAACACCAGAGTATAATGCTGGTGCAAGCACAAGTGTTTCGGCGCACACTCTGCTGTCAAATCTGCCACACATCGCCGCCTATCCCGACTTCCACGTTCTGCGATGAGGCATGGACGTCCACCACCTAGTCGCCCAGTAGTGGTTTCACCGTCCTTCAACCAGTCTGTTTAAATGCTCTCTACAGTAGCACACGGACAGCCAACCAGCCTCGCCGTTTCCAAGATGCTCGTACCCAGGTGCCGCGCCCCCAAACCAACGGCCCTTAATTTAAGGGAATCGCGTTACCTGAGCGTAGACATCTGGTGCCAGACAACTCCGGAAACCTAACAATGACTTTTCGAATCCATGCCAAGCCGAATCGCTGCTGTATAGCGCTCCAGTGGTGGACCAACTCACTAATAAGCAGATGGCCACAATGTTTTGGCTGATCAGTGTAACAATTTCGGGAGCTCGATTATGTTGTCAAATGCACTATAAAAATGTCCCAAAATATCACTGGATGCACTTTTTAATACCAATTCAACGGTACGATAGAGTGAGGAAAAAGAAACTTCAACTTTTTGTTACATATGTGGGGAGGTATCCTAATGTTTTTATCTTCCACCAGAGTAGCTCCGTGCACTGGATTGGGTAAGTACAACGGTACCGGGCACGTCGTCGGGCTCCCCCGAACCAGCCGTCCTAATAACAGTTTTTAGGCGGTTATATATATTACCCGCGACTTCGTACGCGTAGTTTAAGAATTTCTTTGCCAAAATTAAATATAGAAAGTTGTTGGTAACGAAGTATTGGTCCCAAACAATACCTAGTCGGCATAATATGACAGGAAAGCTATCACTATATCATTCTACCGTCGAACCTGTCTCTTGAAGAGAATCAATTACCAACAAATTTTTCTGTCACCATTCGATAAGTCCTCAGAAACAACTGTTAATCATACCGCAAAAAATGTCCTGTGCCCTTCCTACAGATTTTATTGTCAAATTCCATTAATATCGATATAGCCATTTAGTCGTCAAAACGTAACAAAAACACAGAGACTTATTTCCGCATTTATAGTATTATTACTGCAGATCACACGCACATTGACTGCGAATCACCCCTGAGGGATCAATATAACGTGAAAAAAAGTGTACACCTACAGCAGTGCAAGGCTACATACGATTTGCCTCGCATTGCACCACTAACTTTGTGATATCTACAGTTTAACATTCAATCCGAATAACCGACGGCCCGGGCGTGACTCTTACGATCAAAAACAATTTTTTTTAAATCTTAGCCTCCACGGAGATTTGAACAAGAGACCACGACCCAAACACTACTAAGCAAGCGCTTTAACCACTGAGCTAATTGACCGCTACACAGAAGAACAGTACCGAGACCTCCATGTCCAACGCGTCTGTCTATCACCGTTCAGTAATATTTCGAAATTATAAGACAACATGTAATATTTATACAGATAACTTTTCAACCAAATATAGATAGTATTTTTCTCCTTGTTTCAAAGGATAAGTGTGCAATGTTTCATCGAGATCGGATGGAAACTGTGGATTTGTATGAAGAACAACCAAACATACATACATTCATCTTTAAATATATAGATTGAGATATTTCACTCACTTGGTTGGAAAATTATATTGGCATACGCACCTAAACAGAAATATTCCAAAACACCAATGGTTTCATTTTTTAAAACATGTTAGACGACATCATACTCGATACTAGGCGAAGAAAAGTCATTAATCCATTTCTTGCGGATGTACGCTAAATTTGTTATTTTAGTATCTATCCACGGATCTATGTTCATCATCCTCATCTACAGCTTCTAGCTACTGGCTGGGCATGCTTTGCACAGAAGTCTGGCCACCTTCGTTTCTCTTACCTCAACACTCCGTCACCATCACTCTCCTCTCTTCAGCACATACTTCTCTCAGCCATCTATCTCTTGGTATTTATTTAGGCCGATTACCTCGTACCATCATTTAATGCAGTGGTTCCCAAATGGTGCTCCGCGAAACACTGGGGTTCCGTGGAAGGGTGACAAGGGTTCCGTGTTCCGTCCAAGAATTAAATAAAATGTTCGTTGAAAAGGGTCATAACCACGCCGTGAGAAGGCTATCATGGTTCTGCTTCCGTTTGTGACGACTTACCTAAGCGAGACTGGTTTTTTCAGCTTACGCTAATAAAAATTAAGATCCGCCAAACATTGTATGATCAATTAGGGTTCCGTGGCCAAAGAAAATTGGGAACCGCTGATGTAATGTGTTTTCCCATGGTTCTCTCTGCTCCCCTGTTCACTTAACACGCGCACACCAACTTAGTCGCGGCTTCTCTATATTTTCGTGCAGTGGTTCTTCTTTCAATTTGCCTCCAGTCTTTTCGGTTCTTATCCCAACCATTCCCGTAACCCCTATTCTGCTTCTTAGAAGTTTAATTTCACTATCTTTGATCTTCCTGCTACCCCGCTTCTTCATCTTTCACATTTCGATATCGTACGTGAGAATGGGAGCATAGTATCCTCGTGAAATTGCTCTCTTATTTCTCTGTGGCACATCCCCGTTCAGGCTTCTGATACCTCTTAAAAATGTTTCTGCCTGCATTCCTCTTCACTTAAATCGCCATCTTCCTTCCACTTTATTTCACAATACTTTCCAAATATTCGAAACTGTTCACCTTATTCATAATAATTTCCCTGGTTATTCTATCCTTCTTTCTAGTGGTGACCAGTTAAATACTTTAAGTTACATTACATTTCTTGCCATGTTGACATATCTACGTTGTAGTCAGTATAAAGTATCTTCCTATAAAATTACGAGGCTATGATCGGGTAGACATAATGAAAATCTGTTTCTTTTTTGAAAGTTAGACTAGAGAAATCCTAACAAATACACGACCTGCAGATTATTCGAAATTAGGTAGTTACATTAAGCAGTTATCAAGTAGACAAATAAATGGAAAGAGAGAAAAAGAAAGCGAATTTTGACTCGCGAACTTGGTACTGAGAAAGTGTACTTGGTTGAAACATTACTCATTCTGTACCAATCGTAAAGCTCTTACATTTCACTAAGTAAAATAATCTCCCTAGTCATTCGAGATACTACTTTTAAGCAAATACAAAATTCAGTGAAAGAAAACGGTGGCACTGATTGGCGACTGCAGACAGAAGTAAAACTACGAATATCATACGCGCAACGTTACAGTTACAGTTACAGATATACTAAATAATAATAATTCCGTGTGGTGAACTGGTTTCTATTGGCTGCGCATCCCGCCCCTGTCTTAGTCGCCTTAACATGGCAGCCCTACCACGTATAGGGAACCTACAGTTTAACATGGAATCCGATCCCATCCACGGAAGCGTTCTGACAATTCACATTTCACAGCAAGCTGTGCCAGAGGTTAAGGGACTATGAAAATCACCGCCGAGACAGGGATCAAACCGAGGACCTTTCGTTCCACAATCAGATACCTTAACCACTGAGCCAGCCACTCACTACAGATATATTACATGAAGGTGACAATTCAAAAAATAAAAATGTAACTTAGTCCACAGCCCGAAGGTTGGTCGAATCTTTTCAAACAAGCTATTGTGTCAGAGGCAGGAAGGCTAATTCATTTCCTCTGGGGCCTACAGTTTAACGTAGAATAAGAACCACGGAGGATCTCGGCGTAGCTCCTATAATCAAATACACCTCCAAAAACTCCTGCTCACCACGGGAGTTGAACCCGCGACGGGAACTTTCTGAAGTAATGGCCTTAACCGCCGAGCTACCAGACCGCCTTGTTTTGCAGTGTACGTGTGCTAATTACTATCAAAATCGGATAAAAAACTGTGAATTTGTCTAAACAACCTTGAGAAAAATTAAGGTGAGTGGGGGAAGGAAGAGAGGATTTTTGTTTTTGGAAATCAATCAGTATTTTTCTGTAATCGTTGGTTCTGCCCTGGAAGAAGGCCCCAGAATGAGGGTCGAAACGTCGGTTTCAAGAAACATGACGCGACGTCACCCGGACAGCCAAGAAACAACAGTATTTTTCTGTTAAACAATATTTTTCTGTTTGTTTTAAAGCAGTGTTTCTCAAAGAGGGGTTCGCCAGTGGTTTGAGAAGCGTTGTTTTAAAGTATACGTATCCATCAAAATCGAATAAAACTGTCTGTTCCAAAAAATATTCAACACGCATGTCTTACGCGCAACACGTATATCATGTCAACAACGCGAATTCATAGATTTACCCCCAGCCTAAAGCTCACCTATAGAATATTTCACATTTAAAAAAAAAAAATGCTTTGTCGCCTCTATCAACGATCTCGACGAACAGTAAAGCTTCAAAACACCATCAGCAAAATATATGTCGTTATTCTTTCTCATTTGGGAAGGAGAATCGGGTAAATGTTCAACTCTTCAGTCCTACAGTCCTGGAGTTTCCTGCACACCAGAGGAGTTAACTTTAAAATAGCACTTAAATTCTTAAGACAGAGCAAGTACAATAAATTTATTTGGATAGTTAAGAAGAACCTCACTGCTTTGAATCCCTGAAGCCATTTTTAGAATAAATGTCATTAATTTTGCGTGTCTGTACACCTATGACACTTGTATGTAAACACAACACCGTTAATAACCATAATTGTACAGAAATATATTTCCGTATCTTTACCTGAGAGCCAAAGCTTTTGAAATTCTTTGATACCCTGGCTGAAAGATGACGAAATAGTGTAGAGTATGGACAACGGCGTGTTAAGCATACCAACTTACCAGATAATATAACAAACGTAAGTTATAGAATTGATTGGGAAAATTCCGTGTTAACATTTATGTGTATCATTTGATTTGATAGTAATCGTCGTATTGTCTTAAGTGTTCATGGCTAAAATGTATTTTAGACAATTCGCCATTGTTGGCATTCAATTCAAGGCTGCAAAATTCAAAGTTGGGTTTAAAATGAACTCCCCAGTGCCATCCAAACTGTAATTTTAAAGTTTATAATATAGATAATTATTTACTGCAGCTTGTAAATCTGTGACTTCCGAATTCATTATGTCTCGCCGACTACGAATCCTTGACGGCAGAAAATTACTATGTTTAAGAGTGTATGGATGATGAATCTGCACGACTATACACAATCTTACTGCAATATTAGTTACCTACCGTATGGAACGTAATTCCTTCATAACAGTGATGCTAATGTTAAAACAACTGTAAAGTATACCTAAAGGTGTAGTATTGTCAGGCTCCAAAATTCTAATTTAGACGACTGGCAGCAAGCATTGATTTTCGGCTGACTCATTTGAGCCTAATCTATGATCTTCTCGGTTCAAAAAGTTCTTTTACCAATAGACATCAGCTTTTCGAATGTCAGAATTTCGTGTTTTCGACGATGCATATGATCGTATCTGCGATTTGCCTCTTTGGCCATGGTCCTTTCTGAGTGCTCCAACACTCACTACAAATACATCTTGGATGGGCATATGTTGTAGCATGACAAGTGTTTCTCAAATCATTTCGATTGCATATAATTATTTTTTTAATCATGAAAACGTTAGGAGTAATTACTGTCACAACAGTGACGTAGTTTTCATATGAAAAAATTCTTTTGCAAGCCTTCTACATACATTTTACAAACTACTACGGTCAGTAATTTAAGTGAAACGAAAGTCTTAGTAATATGATTTGGATAAGTATATATATTTCACTACATCGTTGATTATTTTCTTTGTATCTCCTAACCTTTCATCTTCGTTACTGTTCTTTACTTCGCTTTTATTCATTATGCAATTAACCAATTTCACAGGCCTTAAAATATGTCTCATCATCATACTGTATCTTATTTCTGTGAGATACATCCACAAACATCTTTCCTCACCCATCATTTTCAAAAGACGTTCATTTAGACCCTTATCTGTTCACTCGATTTCCAGCATCCCTCGACAACATCACAGTTCAAATATTTCCTTTTTTTTTCTGTAGACCTTAAATCCAGTCATCACCTTTAATAAAGTGCAGTGTTTCACGCAAGCAATTTTACAATGTCTTGAGCGAATGTTTGAGGCTAAAATATTTCTCTTTTTGAAGAAATCGCTTTCTGCTTTCTCCAACGACATATACCGGAATTACATCTAATGTAGTGGCCATGTCCTTTGTGATATTCTTGACAAAGTCCTTTGGAATACAAATACTGTAGGTAAATGGTAAGCAGAGATTAATTTAATGTAACGTGTCTGAGATAAACATCCATAGGAGTAATTCATGTAGATGATATTGACTTTATGCTTTTAAACTAACTCTAACAGTTGAAACAAAATTGCATAATTAGGTTAAAAAATTTTAAATAATCTTACATGTGTTATGAATAAATGTGACGGCTACTTTTCAACTGGTTACTTTTGCACAAAATATATAGATAGTATCTCAACATCCGAGACACAAGCGTCAAACTTCAGTGAAAGTATATCCCTGCTAGGTACGTTCGGAGCGCCACAACCATACCGATTTCACGGATATAGGCTCTGATGTTTCAAAGCAGTTTACCTTCGTTGACGTCAACTCTGTGTGTTGCATCAGAAACTGCAGCAGACCCAGCAAGCGGTAAAACTAACCCTTTAGCACATTTTATTGAAACGAAAACATTCGTACTGTTGAAAGACCAGAACTTCAGAGTCGTAAACTTTCCGTGGACATTTCGAGCTGTGCTCCGAAGTACAAGTGAACTTATTCGATTGTTATACTCCCTACGTACAGTGTGCCCATCACTAGTGATAAACGACAAAATAAAGGCACTGGAATGTAAATACATGAAAAAAATATTTTTTACATGTTTTCGTTTAACTCTTTTCAGTTATATATGAGACAAAGTTAATAATAGTACAGCCGTGGAAACTATCGCATTTCTGACGCTGCTTATATATTTATTTCTCCTTACTCTTCCTGCCAAGTCCGCTGCTATCTGCCATCAGTTTTGTGCAATTTTTAATTACCCGCCATTGCTCCAAGCTGGATCGGGGAGGTATAGTGGGGCAGGATAGACTCCTGGTCCCCAAGTAACGGCCTTCCTGATTGCAATTTTTAACTTTATTTTTACTTTACGTCTCGACGACGGCTAAGGTCATTAGAGGCGGCATGGGACTGGGGACAAGAAACGGGAAGGAATTCGGCCATGGCCTTTTTGAAGGGATCATCCCGGCATTCGCCTGGAGTGATTTGGGGAAACATTGGAAAACCCAAATCTGGATGCCCGGGCGGGGATTGGAACCCGCGTCCTCCCGAATGCGAGGCCAGAACGTTAACCGTTCACCCACCACGCTCTATCGCAATTTTTAGCCAGTTTTCCGCAATCTTCATGGTGAAAGCCGGAATTTTCCCCAATCTCCACATCATAAACTGCATACCGAACGTGGTGGGTGAGCAGTTAACGTTCTGGCCGCGCATTCTGGAGGACGGCGGATCGAATCCCCGTCCGGGCATCTAGATTTGGGTTTTCCATGATTTCCCCAAATAACTCCAGGCGATTTCCTCGATGCTTCCTTCAAAAGGCCATGGTAGAATTTCTTCCCGTTCCTTGTCCCCACTCCCATCCCGCCTCTAATGACCTCGACGTCGACGTCGACGAGGCGTAAAGTCATAAGTAAAAAAAAAAATTAAAAAATAAACTGTATATTATACAAACAAAAATACATTTAGCCCACACAGCAAGTCGTTTCACGTATTTATGACAAAACAACTTTTCACTTTCCTCCCCGGCAGGCGTCAGCCTTAGAGACAAGAAGCTCAAATCCCAACACGTCGCTTCCTGGGGGGAGGGGAACAAAAACGATCCTGCAATAACGGAATAAAGGCAAGGAAGAAGAATAATAATGCATAGTATTTTTAATTACCTAATGCTTAATGAAACGCCTACATAAATTTTCCACTGCCGGTGCGAATGATGTTGGAAAACTTTCAACAGACGTAGCCCCAGACACCGCTGTCCCGTATATTAGGTAATACCGTCCATGATGTACTCCTGCTACATCCTTCTTCCCGTGGAACGCGGAATCCTAGATTTCAAAGCCTCTTCCGAAATGCTATATCCCATGCGTTATGCATCTCAAATACCATTCTGCAGTTAAACGCGGCTAATTCTCATCGGGTAGCAATTATCACGCCAACTTTTCAGACTAATCATAACCCCACAATGAAAACCACCTGACAACTTTCTGACGCGATGCATGCGCATTCTGCTAACCCATAATTTTTGGCATGTCAGTGTACAGCGTAAGTGGAAATGAGCTTCATTAATATTTCGTCTACCAATTAGTAGCGTTAGTAGTGGAAGTTGTAATCTTTTCGCAGATATCCGACGGAATGTCTAATCGAACATCAATTGAGAGACTCGTATTTCTCCTCGTGCTCCGCAACTCACTGGCGATTTTCGACGTATCCAAATTTATGTAATACCACCCCTATTCAGTCTAATTATCACCTCGACACACAGTCCTTCGACACACAAATCATCAAAGTTATGGTGGAGGGATAATATGGAAATCTTCCAAGATGCGTTTTTTTATGTTCGTGTGACAACAATAAATGAATGAGAGAAATAATTTTTTAAAACAGTCGTGAAGCTGGAAAGTGACCATCGTCAGCTGCACTGTAATTCGTGGCAAACTTGTATAAAGAATCGGCAAACTTAATTTGAGGCTTCCACAAACCATAGCTCAATCATTGCTCTGCACCTTTATTTCGAACAAGTTATTCACACGTTACAGGTCTGTCTTTTTTCCAAGTACAGGAACAATTTCTACATATAATTTCTCTGTCTTCCTCTCAGATATATTATTGATCTCTTAATACGCATTTAGCACAGGAAATAATTAACTTTCACCAAGTAATTTTAATTTTCTAACCGTAATTTCAAAACCATTGTAACTCCCTTCCTCTATTCTGTTTCGGATTAAGGATTCGTGTATTTTCCTGCCCCATCCCTGTTTCAAATTAAAGATACGTTGTTTAAGATTGAGGAAAACAAGAGCAATGAAAACCAACTGTGTACATTCCCTCCCCTCACTACTTCCTTATGTCCTTATGCCTCATCGACGTCGAGTTTAAGAGAGTACTGGAGACTAGGAACAGGAAGAAATTTGGCAATGGTATTTTGAAGGAACCATCACGGTTTGTCTAAAGTGGTTTCGGGAACTCACGTAAAACCGAAATCGACATGGTCGGACGAGATCTTAAACTGTATCCTCCAGAATTCCAGAGGTACCGTTCACCGATGGAGCTCGTTCGATATAGTATGAGACGGTTTTACGAAACGGCGATACTTCGTGCTGGACACTGTTGAGGCTGATATTATGAGGTCTAGCATTGCCAGCCCGAATGCGTTGTGTTAAAGTTGGCGCAGAGAATCTTAAAACGATTTAGGCAGTGTGACTGAATGAATGGCGTGAATTTAAAGCCCATTCACACTAGCGGTCAGCCAGCTCAGCTCAGCTCAACTCAGGTCAAAAATCGCTATACACGTAATCGAATGGAAGCATTCACACTACGCGGTCCGCTCAGGTCAGGGCAAGGCAAGTCAAACTGAAGATCGCGCCGCCATCGATCAACAACGGTCAAGACCTGAGCTGAGCTGAGCTGACCTGACAGCTACTGTGAACGTGCAACGGTCTGGTCAGGTCAGATCAAATGGGCGGCGAACGTCTGAAAACTATGCTCGTAAGCAATAAAAAATAGTAATAAATATAAATATTTTAACGGTATATTATTTCTGTTTATTATTAATTCGGCAAAAATTTAATATAAAGTCAAATATTATTACCCATTTAAGTACTGCCAGGGTACAGATCCTGTTTCCGTATTTAAAAAAAAAAATTGTGAATTTATTTCTTGTTCTGTATAAGCGTTAGCATCCAAACAAAGAATATTTGTAAAATAAGTTTTCTCTCGTTCATCCTGAAATTCACTTTCTACATGGCATGAAATTTTATCCTTCCGTAAATAATTGTAGAAAATACATGTCGGTTAAATTATGTTACCAATTAATCCTGCAGCAGAATTAATTTACTAAAATAAATTCGAAATCTTTGAGCCATAAAATATCAAAAGCATTTCGCACCACTCGTCTCGCACGGCATAGTCGGTAGTTAACATTTTTTTTCCTTTTGATCTGTTTGCGCTTGAAACTCTGGATGCACCCAGAACCATCCTCTTTTTGGTCTTGACGTATTTTTAGGCTCATGATCCAAAATCATTGCGATTTAATTGACGTTGGGGTAAAAAAACTGCATTGTTCACTATGAGCAACTGAAATGAAATGCCCTTGTCTACGACTTGACCTGACCTGACATGACCGCTAGTGTGAATGCTATTCTGGATCGTGAGCTGAGCTGACCTGACCTGACCTGACCTGACATGACCTGCTAGTGTGAATGCTATCCTGGATCGTGAGCTGAGCTGAGCTCACCTGAGATGTCCTGACATGACCGCTAGTGTGAATGCTATCCTGGATCGTGAGCTGAGCTGAGCTGACCTGAGCAGACCTGACGTGACCGCTAGTGTGAATGCTAACCTGGATCGTGAGCTGAGCTGAGCTGACCTGACCTGACATGGCCGCTAGTGTGAATGCTACCCTGGATCGTGAGCTGAGCTGAGCTGACCTGAACTGACCTGACATAACCTTTAGTGTGAATGCTATCCTGGATCGTGAGCTGAGCTGAGCTGACCTGACATGACCGTTAGTGTGAATGCTATACTGGATCTTGAGCTGAGTTGAGCTGACCTCAGCTGACCTGACATGACCGTTAGTGTGAATGCTATCCTGGATCGTGAGCTGAGCTGAGCTGACCTGACCTGACCTGACATGGCCGCTAGTGTGAATGCTATCCTGGATCGTGAGCTGAGCTGAGCTGACCTGACCTGACCTGACATGGCCGCTAGTGTGAATGCTATCCTGGATCGTGAGCTGAGCTGAGCTGACCTCAGCTGACCTGACATGACCGTTAGTGTGAATGCTATCCTGGATCGTGAGCTGAGCTGAGCTGACCTGAGCTGACCTGACATGACCGCTAGTGTGAATGCTCTCCTGGATCGTGAGCTGAGCTGATCTGACCTGAGCTGAGCTGACCGCTAGTGTGAATGCTATCCTAGATCGTGAGCTGAGCTGAGCTGACCTGAGCTGACCTGACATGACCGCTACTGTGAATGCTATCGTGGATCGTGAGCTGAGCTTAGCTGACCTGAGCTGACATAATATGACCACTAGTGTGAATGCTATCCTGAATCGTGAGCTGAGCTGAGCTGACCTGAGCTGACCTGACATGACCGCTAGTGTAAATGCTCTCCTGGATCGTGAGCTGAGCTGAGCTGACCTGATGACCGCAAGTGTGAATGCTATCCTGGATCGTGAGCTGAGCTGAACTGACCTGACTAGTGTGAATGCTATCCTGGATCGTGAGCTGAGTTGAGCTGACCTGACATGACCGTTAGTGTGAATGCTATACTGGATCTTGAGCTGAGTTGAGCTGAGCTGAGCTGAGCTGAGCTGAGCTGAGCTGAGCTGAGCTGAGCTGAGCTGACCGCTAGTGTGAATGGGCCTTTATGTCGCCCAAGCAGCTTGCTACCGAGAGTGGTGACTGAGAGATATCGATCTGGCCTCGCATTCAAGAAGACGCGGTTTCGAATACCTGTCCAGAATCAAGATTTGGATTTTTCATGGGTTCACTCAGGTGAATGCCGGAATGGTTCCTTCAAAAGACCATGGCCGGATTCCTTTCTCTTCCTTGGCTCAGTCCTTTGCCGCCTCTAATTACCTCGACGTCGATGAGACGTAAAGCCAGGGGAAAAAAACAGGAAGTAGGTGTAGCAAAGCAAACTGCTGCTGACGAAATACTTTTTAAGGCGAAGAAATCAAGATAAATTAATATACAAACTCTTACAGCAACATGAGAAAGCTCCCAGGATCTTACATGATTCCTAGTGTTTGGTATGTGTTGCATCATTAGTGTGGATGTCAGAACATTTTAGTGCAAGATCCAGCTGTGATGTTATCAATGCTACGGGGTTGGAACAAATGAGAACAGACCACGACTTCGGCAAGCGACGGGATTGGCTGATGGGTGCCTGGTGAGAAGTTTTATTGGACGTGAAGACGGGACACCCATTCGAGAACTGGTAACTGACGTCTCAAGGTCTTCTCGGCTACCTCCGTACGAGCAAGGAACATCACTACTAGCGGTACGCCGATCCAGCCACATGACAGAGATGATAATACGGCTCTGCAGAGTCAACACTACAATATGATTACTCAGCGGTGTATGTCAGAGACCTTTGCAACAATTATCAAGAATTTCCCAGCCATGCGTGAACCACTTCTTTTCTTAATATTTATAAACGATCTAGGTGACAACGTCAAATGCTGGTTGCGATTGTTTGCCGACGATGCGGTTATCTATAGGGAAATAAGGTGCTCCGACGACTGCTTAGAAATTCAGCGTGATTTGGATGCTATTTTCGATTGGTGCCGTAAATGGCAGCTTACACTTAATTGCAAAAAGTGCAAGGCAATGCGGATAAGTAACAAGAAGAATCAGGTTGTTCACGAGTACAAAATGAACAATTCACCTGTTGACACGGTTGATTCCGTGAAGTATCTGGGGGTGATAGTACAAAGCAACATGAAATGGGACATGCACATAACTTCCGTCGTAGGCAAGGCTAATTCTAAATTACGATTCATAGGTCGTATTTTGAGGAATTGTAATGCTCAAACAAAGGAGATAGCGTATAAAACACTAGTGCGTCCGCATCTGGATTACTGTTGTGGGGTTTGGGATCCGTATCGCAAGGTTCTGATTGACTCAGTTGAGAGGGTGCAGAGGAGAGCCGCTAGATTCGTGACTTGTTGTTACAGCCCTTATGAAAGCGTCACAGAATTGATACATAGATTGGGCTGGGATAGTTTGGAAGACAGACGACGTAGCTTGCGTTCGAATTTATTGGAGAATATGCGAAAAAAATTAAATTTCAAGTGCAATGAAATACTTCTCCCGCCAACCTATTTAGGTCGCAATGACCGGAGGGATAAGATTAGAGAAATAAGATGCCGTACTGACACTTATATGTATTCCTTCTTTCCTCGCACTATTCGGGATTGGAATGGGCGGGTTTAGGATTGGTGCTTAGCACCCTCTGCCACCCACAATGTTTGTGATTTGCAGAGTATGGATGTAGATGTAGATGTAGATGAACCAGAGAACTGTAGAGTGATATAATGCTGTTTCAAATATTTGATTACTTCGAAAGTTTTTTCTGCTAATTCATTGATTGAGAAATATCTCAAGTCCTTTTGTTAATAAACTTTGTGAACCACTGTTCATTCAACCTGGCTGATCCCGGGAGATATGTTACGTACATTTAGCACGTTTATAAACTGTTATCATGGCAAAAGACTTTTAGCAGTACGCCGCCTCCCCCCCAAAAAAAGAAGTATGGTTAACCAGTGATCTTTCCATCTCACAAATCACATAAACGAATACGTATTCAATAACAGACAGGGAATACAGTAGAACTACAATTATCTGAACTCCGACTAACCGAATCGCTGATTATCCGAATCGCTTAAGGCAGTTACATTAAGACGTGCGTAGAACAAGTTGAGAGGCATATCAACTGAAGAAGAAAAGGAAAAGGAGAAAAAGAAAAAAGTAGCTCAAGAAAAGGAAAGGGAAGAGACAGGAGAAGATGGCGATGATGTGTCAGTTGAGGAATTCAGGAAAATTTTCTGGAAAATTCCTGGATGTTCAGAAGTTAGCGCTGAAGATATATGAGAGTGGGTGGTGTGTGATTCGTCAGACGATGGGTATGAAATTCTAAATGATGATGAACTTATTGGAAGTGTGAGAGAAGAAAGTGTCGAGGAAGCAGATGACCTTAATGTTGAAATTGAAGCAGACACGGGACCATCAGCTAGTCAAGCATTTGCCGGTCTTCGCGTTGAAGTGGACGGAGTGTGCCCACAGACAACTTCTCACTGTCAAGCGGATGCGCGACTTGGCTGCCCGAAAACGGATGTATACAGTCATACAGCTTACTTTGACCGAAATGATCAGCAAGCAATGACCTTTATTTATAGTACGGTACATACATAACTGTACTAATGTACAGCACTTGTAAGTGCGCTTAACCTGTAAAAGTGTTGCCTTTTAATTTAATTAATTAAAAACTCTTTTTCTTCCATTTTCAAAATACATACAGTAATTAATTAAAATAGACCGTTTTTCGGAAAAAAACAATTATCCTAATTTTTTAGTATCCGAATGGGCCCCGGTCCCAATTGATTCGGATAACTGGAGTTCTACTGTACAGATGTTCAGCAGTTAAGTTCAGTGTATTAAGAACTTCCGAAGGTACTGGCTTCAGATCTCACCGCAGTTCTCATTTCCATTTTTATGTGGTTATTTGCAATCATGGAGCGTGAATCATGTACTGATTTTTTATTTACATTTCAAAAAAACCTTTTGAGGACTGGCGCAAACAACCATTTCACTTTCTATAAGCTGAAATTGTTAATAATATGAATCATAGAAAAATATTCACTGTACTAATTCACTGTACTAATTCAAAATCCATGAAAACTAAGTTAAACAGCTAAAAGAATAGCTTAATATTCTGCCTCAGTCTTCTCTGGGGTTATTACGAATACTCTAAATCAGGGGTGGCCAACCCAAATGATCTTGCGGGCCACTTTGGAAATGCATCATAACTCCGCGGGCCGCATATAAAATTACATATCCCCATATTAGATTTAAACCAACTATAGACGTTTTGTGGAGTGAATATAATTTAATTATTCTGCGAACTCATAAAAAAACAGGCAATAACTGCGATACATTCACCAGATAATTATTTTAAAATCAAATCTAATTTTTTATCATAATATCGACAGTTAATTTTTTAGTAAATGGATGTACAAATAATTTTTTTTTTAATACATTGTTTTTTACTACTTTTACCATTATAAAATAGATATATTTTGTACAAGTGTGATGAATTTTGCGGGCCGCGGGTTGGCCACCCTGCTCTAAATGATTTATAGTTACACGCTGATAATGCATTTTTCCGTACAAAAACTGTAATCAGGAGATTAGTAACTCGACATACCTTTTCCACTGCATCCGAACATGCCTTTTAAACAAACTGCCGGATAAACTGAACTACTCGTTAGACACGGAATGTGGGAAGCGAGCATTAAATATAGACGAACCTATGAAATGTTACCAACGGTTAATTGCAAATACTTTATGACAACGGTACCTAATAGGTGGTGAAAATACTAAACGAAACGATTTCACATACGGCACACGTTTCGCAAACAGAACACTCAACACATTACATAAAAGTACACGATTGCGTATTGGAAGTTGAGCTAAGAGAGAAAATGTAGACTACGATCATAGATATTGACTGAAGCTCACGGTTTGTTAACAAAGTCATATTCTGTTAGCAAATGCATCTTAAATGTGTGATTTCATCTATTTTGTAACTTCCAATTATACTGATTTAAATTTTTCAGAAATCCGTCCAATCGATTTTGATTTCCAGATCAACAGGAAATTAAACAGTGTACAAATAAATGTCAAAAGCTTATTTTGTTTCTGTCCCATTTTTTCTGTATCTCAATTCAAGATTATTAATTACAACAGGCAGAGTAAGTCGTTTGGGATGTTACAACTGTACGGTATCTGTAACTCCCAAACAATGTGTTCCATTCCCAAGATGAGTTTTCCTTTTTTTTAAAAAATATTCCGCCATTAAACTGAATCATAATAATTCGGTGTGGTGGCAATGACCTGATGACAAGATTTCTATTGCTGCGAGCGTTCTCGCCTCGCATTCGGGAGGACGGCGGTTCGAATCCCCGTCCGGGCATCCAGATTTGGGTTTTCCATGGTTTCCCCAAATCACTCCAGGCAAATGCCGGGATGCTTCCTTCCAAAGGCCATGGCCGAATGCCTTCCCATTCCTTGCCCCCATCCTTGCCCCCCATCCTTTCCCGTCTCTAAAGACCTCGATGTTAAAAAGAGACGTAAAGCAGTTACAAAAAAAAAAAAAAAAAAAAAAATCTATTGCTGTGCATTCCACCCCTGTCGTAGTATCCTACCAGGTACAGAGGACCCACAGTTTATCGTGGAATTCGAACAACGGAAAGGTTTCTGGCGTACTTCACATTACACAGCAAACTGTGACAGAGGTGAAGGTCGAGTTAAGGCCTATAAAATCCTCGCCGAGAAAGGGATTCAAACCAGGGCCTTTTCGATTTCCAGTCAGACAACTTAACCATTGAGCCCCCAGACCACTCAACCTGGATTTATTTCGGGCAATCAAGGAATATCGTGATCTGGATAGACTGACCGGGAATCGAGTGCGCATCCTCCCAAAAGCCAATCCCATCAGGCTTGGTGAAATAAGATGTCATTCAAGTATTATAAATAAATCTATTCAATCCTTCCCATGCGTTTCAAAGAAAATGAAGCAGCATAAATAAGCTCCTGGTGTACGGTTCATTATTATTTTCGTTTTATAGATAGCAATAGGTGAAAGCTCCAAACAAATAAACAGTAAAAAGCTCTGCGTGACAGGCTTCTATTTTTTTATTTGGGAGTACGGCAGTGCACCCGCCAAGTCAAATCAACGGCGGCACAGCCTACCGTTTTTTCGAAGCGATTCGGGCCATTTATGAACCTTCAATTTCTTCAGTCGCATTCATGCTACATGACTCAAGTTTCTGTTATGCATAGATATCAACAATCTTAGCAAACGTGCTAAATTTTATTTTGTTACTATTCTTAGTTCAGATGTTATTCGGATGCAAACTTCAGCGATTTTGTCACTCACTGACTGACTGATTATCATCAAAACTCTAAGGTACTTCCCGTAGCCGTAGATAGCTGAAATTTGGTACACAGATAAATTTTGCACACATGTTATAAGAAAAGTCTGAAACTCGTAAATTTCCACCCCTTACCTACCCCTAACGTGAAATCGCTTTCTACATTATTAACTTTATATACCTCAGTTTTTCATTGTGAAGTGAGCTTACTATGTTTAATTTTACTTCTTTCCTTTTATTACTTTGGAAGTTATTGAAATTCAAATACCCCAACATCAAAATTCCACTGTACTTCCAGTAATCCTAGAAATAAGTAATTTGGTACACATATATGGTTACATCCCTAAATCATAAGAAAAATCTAATATTGGATTTTTTCTCCGTATTTATTAAATTACAATCCCAAACATGAGACATTCTGGCACATATTTGTGGCTTAATTGCTTTGCTCCGGATGAAGCTATAAACTTGATATTTCTATACTACATAGAGGCGAGCAAGTTTAACCAAAGCCTTAAATTTTACTTTGTTCCTATGTTTACATTTGAGTGACGATTCAGAATAAGCGATAAACTTACAAAAATAAATGAGATCCCACAAAAACAATTCTTGTAAAAATAGGCCAAGTCTCGTGTTCATGTAGTGACAAAAAGTTATGAGATTTTCTTCTGAGCCAAGTCTACACTTTACAGTGTGTATTCACTTAACTTTATGAAACAGAATGGTTTCTTTCGGTGTCATAGATCGATTATTTAGGGTAAAAAAATCTGATGAATTGGCCATCATGTAAGTCATAAATTTTACTGAGATTGAGGGCATAATATACACTTGTCAAATTCGAAAAAGAGTGAGGGAAATCTTGGCTTTTACGTATTTATAAATTTGATAAAGCAACACATTTAAGGTATTTATATAGGTTAACTAAAACATGGCCTGCAGAATGGCAAAGTTATCAGGTTTTTTATCCTAAATAAACTATCTATGACACCGAGAGAAACCATTCTGTTTCACAAAGTGAAGTGAATACACATTGTAAAGTGTAGACTTGGCTCAGAATAAGATCTCATAACTTTTTTCACTACATCAACACCAGACTTGGCCTATTTTTACAAGAATTGTTTTTGTGGGATATGTTACCTACAGAAAATTAAATCATAAGGTCACTAAGAAAAGATTCAGTTCTGAAATACAGAATGAAATCTAATAAAATAGTAAAATCCATGCCTGATCATACCCATTGACCTGGGGGTGGAGGGGGGTTGGTGGATATCAGTCAAAAAAATTATCCACGTTTTGTTCACGGCTCCATTTACTTTTATACGTCCACTGTTAATCCAAGAGTTTAAATCTTGCTTAATACTTATTGCTTGAGCTGAAATATGTGCTAATGGTACTCTTCAAAATTCTATTTCACAAAAATTACATATTTAAGTACAACCATAGATTTTTACTGCATTGTTTTAGACTTTTTTTCTCTCAATAAAGGATATTTATTCCCTTCTCAGTTTAATGGCTTTTGTATCCGGTAAATCTGTATCACTTTCCTAGTAAAACTATGTTTCTATCGCAAAGTGCGACGAAAGTGAACATGTTAGTAACTAATACGATAAAGGGGCTGGAATGAGATTCACTGGAAGACAGGATGAAATTGAAGAGAGTGCTGTGAGTGTACAATGCCTGTATTGGCGCTGAGACGTGCAAAGATATTGATAAAAGAATTAAGAGAGGTTCATGGATGGAAAAAGATGACCATCACCACAAACTGGCATTCGGTTTCAGCATAAGGGTGTGGGAAAAATTTTCTCTCATAGATAAGGGAGTCAGGGATTGGAAAAAATTACCAAGGGAGTGATGAATAATTTAGTGAAAACTCTAAAAGAATTTAAAATTAAACTTTGTAGAGGGTAAAAGTATGCGGATACAATAAAGGTGGAAATTGGATGTGTAGGAAAATTACCACCTGAGCATGCATTTCGTCGCAATTAAATTAAATTGAAACTACCTTAAACTTCAACTATGTGCAAAATACGATCCCAAGTCTTTCATCACATACAAATCACTTAGATTTTCGTACCACATATCCTAATACGGAAATTCTATTACCAACATATCTACCACAATAATGTGGTGGCTTTATCATTAATTAATTTAGAAATCATTTAACTGATTTAACCCATTCCTTTGCGAAAATATGTTTTGTGCGATCGTGTATCTTGGATAAAATATATGAAAACTATTGTACAAACATTGTTCGTTTTATGAAGGTTGAAAAGAAACTTAATTATTAGTGTGAAAACACAAATCAAGCTGGCGAAAATGCTTTCAGACTGCTTTTCCTCTTTTATTAGTACTGATAATTCATCTCTCATAAATACAAATTTTTTTTCATAATCTCATTCATTCTAAGTAGTAATATTGGCATATAGTCCTGATAAATTTCTCATACAACTTTATCTCATACTTTTTAAACTCTAAACATGTTTTGAAATTATATTCTCAAAAGAGAAAAATTAATCTAAACTACAAGTACAGCAACAATAGAAGGTAAAAACCTATCCGTTTTATAGTATATTCCTATTACTACAGTGTATTTTTATTGTTCAGGAACCAAATGCATGAAATATTTCTAACTTCATTTTTAAAATATTACAAGTATTATTTTAGATATGTTACTCTGCCTCATTTTGTCAGATTCTTTAGAAGTGTGAATTTAACTTTGAGGCAAATCTCTTTACGTTTCCGTCATTAAGCTTTCGCTTACTTGCATTTCATCACTTGTTGTCTGGTATATTTAATGTCAATAGCTTAATTTATGACTAGATTTTAGAAATAACAAATCTGAATGATATAACATATAAATTTTTCAAAAAAAATTTTATAACTGTATATTACACGAGAGCTTGTCATCAAGAATGAAACGGCAAACTGAAGAAAAGTAACAGACATCCCAAATTATTCCAAATTCTGAAAAAAAAATATTATTGGCCTTGAAGCTAAAAGTATTTACCTTGTTTTCTGTCCTTTATGTACGTGTTATGAAAGCGATTACTAAAATAAACATCAGTACAAAAATGGAATAAAATATTCAACTGTAGTATCCCTTGAGTGTAAAAAACTAAAAATATTCTCTTTAAAAAAATCACAAAGTTTTCATCTGTTTTTTTAGAAATAAGAAACTGAAATTCATTGACAGTTACAGTAGTTAAATCTAATATGCCATGAGAAACTAATAAATAAAAATATTTCCCCAACTTTCTCTCCTTATTCTGCTTTGTAATAAAATCCAGTTTACAAAATTTAAAAAGGCAAAAAAAGACTAATCTTTCAGCTGTTGATGTGGTCGGTAGAGATGTCAAATAGTTCTAGTTCGGTTAGTTTTTATCAGTGCGCGTGCAGTATTTATAGAGAGACGGTGATGTGTGGAACTGTGACAGTATCAACGTGGAATGATTTATATTTCTGGTTGACATAAAACTTGTAGCTAAATATAAAGTATATTTGTGAAAGAGAATCATTTTTTTAAAGCAAATTTAATTATATTTAGCACTGGACAGGATGAGTAAAGATATCCAGGGAACGTACACTTCAAAGTAAAATAATGTGGAGATCTTGAGACAGAACTAACAGGTTTCAACTTTCGTGAAAATATGAAAGTGATTAGAAGAATAATAGCGTTCAGAATATTAATTAATTAATTAATTACTAATTTAACTGCGATGGAGCACACGCTCCGGTGGCAATTCCCTGTCAACTAATTACTCCTTTTTATTTTATTTTTTAATCATCTTATATAATTTGAGTGTTAAATTTCTCCCCCTTTTACTTCTGCGATTTACAAATTTTAATTTTAAATTCCTTCAGAACGTGCAATAAATGCAAACAAAAAACTAATAAAAAATTACCAAATGGAAACATTTCTTAAGATCACCAAACAAAAACTTGTTTGTTCATCTTCTGTTTACTCTGAACTACGTTATCCTATTTACTTTATGGCTTAAAAAAATAATAAAACATATTACGTGTAGATGACAACTTTTAGAATACTTGTAACAGAAACATGAATCATCAAATCCACATAAAAAGAGTTTATCGGAGGAAATTAAACAAATTCTAAAGATGTCACTGTGTGCTAAAAGTAACAGGGTTCCATAAATCGTTTGTAATGATGCAATCTGAAATGTGACAAATCATTTTATTTCGAAATTTCCATTTGTGGATTACATAATAAAACATCTGCATTGATAACAAAATGAAATAACTTGTGACTAAAGAATTCAAAAAATGAAAAAGGTAGGATTTGGCAGAAGAATTATTAGGGACCAAGTAATTTTGTTGACCATTAAATGAGAGAACAGCGTTTTCTAATCTTACAAGACAATTTAATTCATTTAATAGAGAGGAAAATTTATACACAAACGCAAAATTAATTAACCTGGCCATAACCATAAAAATGAAGAATTCGAAGAAGAATAAACATCTTTATTATTAACAATATTGGGTACAATAAGCTCTCCAACAAGCAACACCTTCATTACAGAGTAAATATCCTAACAGTATTTATACCGTTTTCGCTTAACTATGTTGAGCGTAACGTAGACTGTATTTAAATCAAATTCAGCTTCTTTTTTGAAATTTATTAACCACTAACAGCTTGAATTTTATATAATTTATCATATTACAGGCGTATCCAAGCAGACTAACGATGTTTTAAAATAACTGACATACATCACCTACATTTTCAATGCGGAGAACAAGCGGTATACCATACCACAATCTATACTCATCGAAACTTTTACAGTTGTTTTCAAAAAATATAATGAAAGAAATAAAGACATGAATAGTAAAAGTTTAAAGTGTTATATCTCATAGTAACGAATATTTTCTTAGATTTTATTTAGCCCTCCAAGAAACAATTTGCGTATAAAAATGTCTATAACTTTCTCCTATTGTAAATTCAAAGCAAACACAAATCAGAAACAGTGATGAAAATATGTTAAAATATTTCAGTTGTTTAGAATATGTCTCCAGATGACTTAATAACAGTGATGTTTAATAATGAATTATAATTAAAAATTATTTTGGCATGTTTATTCTACAACACCGCAGTTTTAGTTTTAACATGTTTTCTGGAAGTACTTGATCACGTCATTGAGTACTTCACGAGACAAAAAATGCTAAAGAGATTTAAAAACCTGTAAATCTGTTTGTTTGTTTCTATAGCTTTAAAAAAGTTATTGTTTTTTGATGATGTACCTTTAGCAAAGATTTTCACTCAGAAGTACTTCTTCAATTCGTTTTTACGATTAGTACTCTAAATCCTATTGCTGTCTGATAAACATCTGCATCAGTGACACATAGCTTAACCAGTAATTAAAAATCAAAGTAATTTAGTATAGTTTAATCTGACAAACATGACTTAGTTGTTTGTTTACTTCGCGTGCAGACTTCAAGAAGTATGCTGTGCGCCGGTAAAAGTATTAACTTTCGTCCAACCGTTCTGGTATTTCAGACGGGCTTACTTCCGCGCCATCTGTCTGCTAAATTTAGAAACTTAATGAATCCTGCCACTAGATGCCACTAGCTCACAGAGAACTCTTAATTCCATTAGTAGATTAAAACTTAATTTAACAACCAATATTATTTTTTCGGTAACTGGGGGAAATGATACTGATAAGAGCCGTATTTAGAGAAAGTATGTCAAATGTTATTGAACTTATGTATCAACTTTTCGTAATCAAAGAATTTCGTAGTTAAATGTCTCTTTCAAATATTTAAGAAAACCAGTTTTAATTGGAATCCAGTCGACTTATAGTTGTTTTTTTAATTTCTCAGCGTTTAAGTGGATGAGTGATACTGAATAGACGAAATTTATATGGTGAACATTAATTTTTTTTAAATATTTACACTGCCTTAAAACTTCATGGTTTTCTGGGAAATAGAACACTATTTTCACACTATGTCACAAATTTATTTGATACAATTAATAAATTGGATTCACTCATAAATGTACATGTGACATTCTTGAGTAGGCTAATTTAACTCTTTCTGCTGCATTGTGAAGACGTGAAATTCGACATGTTTTTGTCACATTCTGGTCTCTCTACAAAATAAACGGAAAATGCAAACAAAAAATAAAAAGTGTTTCCAGCAACTAGCTCTGTCAGTATACAATCAGAACTATTAAATTTTATTTCATAATTTAAATTTATAACTTTTTAATGATTACATCAAGATATGAAATTTATTCCGATATGACTCTGTGTCTATCCGCTTCTAGTATCGACATTTGCCAAATCTTAAATGGATCTTCGTCGTTTTTAAGGTAAGTTATTTTCTTAGGACTGAACTGTATTAGATATAACATTATATTACACACTTCCATCGTTATCTTCATTTCGTAAGATATCCGTTCGAGGTAACACGCCACAATAACATCTCAAAATAATTTCATAATAATCAAAAAAAAAAAGATGGAAAGAGAATGAAAGAAATTAAGACTGGGAATTATTTGTTAAAAAATAATATGCTAGATAAAACAAGAGTAGGTTATTAGAAACTTTAATTCACCCGTGATTTTCAGTCGTATGGACCGGGTCAATTGGTGCGCAATTAAAAGAGGTGTGAGTAAAATTTTATTTAATTCTCTTTCCTGTACTCGCCTACTTTCCACCTCAATATCTTTCCACGCCTCATCACATTCCCATGACTCTCTTCACCCTCCTCCCGTCGTCCAATGAATCGTATTACAGCTCCTTCATTATATCAGTTACTGATTGTGTCTGCGGTAATTCCCAGAGACAAATCTAACAACGCTTCTCTGCACCCTCTCCAACTCCTGTATTTGATAACCAAAATGTGGGTCCCATACTGCACTGCCATATTCAAGCAATAGTCTGACCGAAGTTTTGTAACCCAATTCCCTTACTACTCTGGTACATTCCCTAATCACTCTCTCCAAGTGAAGGATTTTGAAACCCAAACATTGGGTACAATCTTATATCAGGCTCATTAAAACGACACTATGATATAA
The DNA here is from genome assembly GCA_031002005.1 of Vandiemenella viatica. NCBI lineage: Eukaryota > Metazoa > Arthropoda > Insecta > Orthoptera > Morabidae > Vandiemenella > Vandiemenella viatica. The sequence continues at coordinate 53,933,513 of CM061914.1, read as the reverse complement.
ATTACTCGTGGTCCTTGCTATTGGTGACAGTAAAATTAAGTATACTCTTTGGTGAATAACTAACATTAACACCGTTAAGGATGGCGGAAGTAACGACTAGTTACTTTATGATCAGTGAAATACTCTTTTCCACCCCTATGTCGGCTACATCATATTTGTGAAAATAATTTCAATTTCCTAATTTTTTTCTCCTTGTTTTCTCATCGTAGTAGTCGCTAAAGTCCTTTCAAAAAATTTCAATATCTAACTACAAATTTGCCGTCAAGAATCGTAAATGTTCTCTAAGAATCGATAAATTCGGTGTACTAATGCTAACTATCGGCTTAGGGGTTGAATAGCCGATACTCATAGACAGAATCGATACATAGACAGCACGAAAACAACTATTACAAGACTGTCTGAATACTACTAACATAACCTCTCTGATGCAATATCTTTCAGTTCCGAGCAAGAAAGTGGTTAAGATATTATACCTGTATATTTTTAGAGATAAGGGTGTCATTAAAAATCAATAGCATGTACTGCATGATGTTATTGGCTGTATTAGCCTTTGGCTGAGCCATAAATAAAACAATAATAATAATAACAAGTAAAAAAGTCTTAGGATTAGTGCAAAATCTCTACAACAAAAAAATCCATGTCAAGACAGACCAAAATTCGCCACTACAACACAGTCATAAAACCAACAGTCCTCTATACAAGTGAAACGTTAACACTTAACAGAAAACATGACCTTGAAGAAATAAAAAAGTAGAGAGAAAAATCATTAGAAAAATTCTAGGAGCAAGACTCACTAAAGATGGTTACAGACTACAATCAATCAAAACAACAAAAAAGTTTTCCAAACATCGAAATTGACATTAAGAAAAGGACAGCGAAATTCTTTGGTCACCTTAAGAGGCTACCAGAAAATCGATTGACAAAAAAGATAATAGATTATATAACTTCACTTAAAAATCTGACACCTTGGCTGAATGAAATTCGGGAGGATCTTAAAAGTGCAAACATAGGAGCAACAGACATCTTAGAAAGAGACATCTTCAGACACAAAGTAGACAAATGGGAAGTTATAACTGAGCAACCAAAACAAAAACAATACAGACCAAAGTGGTCGGAAGGATGCAAACAAGCTTTCTCGGAAAGAATGAAAGCCTATTGGAACAACTAGAAGAACTCAAAGAAAGCTTGGTTGGGCCGTTTGCTTAACGCCTTCCATTTATTGGGAGAATTCGCCAATAATAATAATAATCGATACATGGCGTTTGAATAGTATCACATACCCTGTATCTTTTCGTTTTGAGCAGGTATTAATTTTCTGCTCCGCCCCAAATTAAGGTAACCTCAGATTTTATGTCAATCTTTCAAACTGTTAAAACCCAATAAAAATCTATTTGATAGTTTATGCTTGATGCAGAATCAAACAGGAACTGCCTCTTTACAGATTTCTAATAATATCGACAACTTGCATCAGTACATAAAACTAGGTTTTAAAAGATTAAAAATTACAAAATTAACTAAAAACGACTTTATTGGGGTTTTTTCATACATGTTTCCGGTATAACTATCCAGTTATGTAACAGAACCTTCTAATTTTCTATATATCTTATTATTTTCACAATAAACATGGCGTAAAGAAAAATAAAAGCTTTATTATAGTGAGATATTTTCTTGAATACGAAGTGGAATACTGTCGTTGTATGATGAGTTAAATGAAAATATTATCCGGCAGAAAACCCGAGAAATTTTCATTTCATTTTACTGTCGTGTATGTTATATAGTCAAAGATTTTTCATTGGCTTGTTTAAATTTAATTTAATTGCGTTTGAGAACTTGTTCTGGTGGCAATTTCCCTTTCCTTTTTCAACCTCCTTTATCCCTCTTCTAATTTCAACTTTAATTCATTTAGCGTTTTAGATAATTTAACCACCAATTCTCTTGGTAATTTATTCCAACCCCAGACTCCTTTACCTAAGAAAAAAAAATCCTACATCCTTATGCTTGACATCGAATGCCAATTTGCGGTCATGGTCAACTTTTCCTTTCCATTCATCTCTCCTAATTCTTCCACCAATATTTCCACGCCTCACCAACAATATATGCCTTGCACACTCTCATGATTCTCTTCACCCTTCTCCTGTCTTGCAATGAATCTCATTCCAGCTCACTTATAGATTGTGTTCTGCGGCAATTTCCAGAGAGAAATCCAGCAGCACTTCTTTGCATAACCTCTATTTGATACCCAAAATGTGGATCCCATACTACACTACCATATTCAAGCAATGGTCTGACCAACGTTTTGTAACCCCATTCCCTTACTTCTCTCGTACATCCCCTCATCACTCTCTCCAACAAGTGAAGGATTTTGAAACCTATCCCTCCTACCTGTTCAACGTGTTCTGCCCAGTTGAGTTTGTTATCAAATGTTATGGCAAAGTATTTACATTTCAAATCCTCAAGAAGCAGTTCTTTCCCCACCTTATAACCATAATCAACCTTTAGTTTTTTAACTGTGTACATAATAAGCTTGTTCTTCTTAATTTATCTTCAGCCCATGTTGACCTAGCCCGATCGTATCCTGTCCGGATCATCCTGCTGCTGTTCAGTCTTCTACCGTTTTGAACTTCTTTTAAGCATTGTCATTTGCAAACAACCTAACTTCTGTTCATAATCCTCTGACACAATCATTCATTATAATGACGAATATCAATGGTTGAAAGGTCTCGATAATTGGCCGAATGCCAGTCCAACTACTCGATCATTCGGTTCTAGATTGACTTTCCGTATTTGTAGAAGAGTTTGTTTAGTTCAAGGATGGTCTCAATACAGTATATCTGAATAAATTGTTATAAATTAGTTCTAATTTGTGTTAGAAATTGACAGCTTTGGATTTTGTGGTGAATTAGATTTGGCTTGGTAATTTTAAGGCAATATTAAAGAGCTTTAAAGTATATTTTACGGCATAATATTTCAAGGATCCATACTCGTTAATTCAATAAGCCATTAATTATTATGTTGTTCTTCAGCTCTTGCTAGATATACAGGGTGTTACAAAAAGGTACGGCCAAACTTTCAGGAAACATTCCTCACACACAAACAAAGAAAATATGTTATGTGGACATGTGTCCGGAAACGCTTACTTTCCATGTTAGAGCTCATTTTATTACTTCTCTTCAAATCACATTAAACATGGAATGGAAACACACAGCAACAGAACGTACCAGCGTGACTTCAAACACTTTGTTACAGGAAATGTTCAAAATGTCCTCCGTTAGCGAGGATACATGCATCCACCCTCCGTCGCATGGAATCCCTGATGCGCTGATGCAGCCCTGGAGAATGGCGTATTGTATCACAGCCGTCTACAATACGAGCACGAAGAGTCTCTACATTTGGTACCGGGGTTGCGTAGACAAGGGCTTTCAAATGCCCCCATAAATGGAAGTCAAGAGGGTTGAGGTCAGGAGAGCGTGGGGGCCGTGGAAGTACAGTACATACTAACGAAACTAAAATGAGCTCTAACATGGAAAGTAAGCGTTTCCGGACACATGTCCACATAACATATTTTTTTGTGTGTGAGAAATGTTTCCTGAAAGTTTGGCCGTACCTTTTTGTAACACCCTGTATAACTCACTGTTAATGGTTTTAAATATTTTGGAGACATAACTGACTTATTACTTCTTGACATCAGTGTCAATTTCCAGTCTTCACACCATGCATTAATTTTGTGAAGTTCACCTTGTCGCCGTCACTTCAGTATTTGGTAGTATGTTCCATTCCATCTTAAGGCTCCTCTACACAATCGCCCATGATGGGCGACTGTAGGCACGCACGATTGTGTAGAGCGCATAATCGTCTGTGAGTGGCCATCATCGCCTATAATCGTGAGTAATCGTGAGCGATCGGTTAGTTTTCGATACATCAAAGGAATGCGTGTCGATGATGGTGCACGTCACACAAGTCGCCCATCATTCAGTCGCACGTAGAGGTCCAAAATATGACTTTTTTCGCAACCAATGGAGATATTTTTTGCACTAGACATTCAAAGTCGCTTGATGATATGCGATCGAAGTTATCAAATTCTGATGATGGTTCTGCCAATAGTTCGGCTAGTTGTTTTTTCATGGTTTGCTGGGGAAAAAAAAAAAAAAAAAAAAAAAAAAAAAAAAAAAAAAAAAAAAAAAAAAACATGTGTATGGACGGAGAAGTGAAAACGAATCGCAGGCAAGAGTTTCCTAATACCTAGCACAATAATAGGAGGCTCTGCATGTTGTTCAGTTGCGGTGAATAGTCAACATCCACCATCTGCTCTTCCTCTATCTATTTTACATGACTCTTATTGTTTTTGGTGCTCATTCCGATAATGATTATAATTATTTACTAAGCAAATAGATAGCAGCAGCCTGAGTTATTTTTCTTTGTGCATCGTTTCTGCCTGGTACTTATTTAATGTTTTCCAGTTATTTTTGGAAAATTATGGTAATCTCTTCTTTAGTTAAATGGTCGCCTTTTCTTCTTTTTAAATACGTTACAGAAATTATCTGATTATTGAAAGATTCGTAAGCCTTTCTTTGTACTTATCACAACTTTAATTCAGTAAATTAATTATTTTACAGTGTTTCACCAACACTAGCCGAAACTACACAGATAACATTTACATCGGTCTTCCTTCTGAGGTTGCACGATTCGTAAATGGATATGCAAAGACTGAGTTCAATATCACGACTCAGGCATCAACCAACACAACAAACAAAAACCTAACCAAAACAAAACGTCAAGGAATCTATAAAATTATGATTGCGTAACATAGAGTAACTTATTAATCCGTAATCACCACAACCCGCTATTACTTAGACATCCATTTTCAACAGACAACAGTCAGTAAATGAAAATTCACAGACAGCAACTCATGATCGCGACGATGTTGTCCACTTTTTTAATCGCCCATCATGGGCGATTGTGTAGAGGAGCCTTTAGGCAAACAGCTGTAAATTTCCAGCATTTAGATAACTCAGATTGTTAATATAAATAAGGAAATTCAAGAACACTCTATACTGAGGAACACTGCTATCCAGAAAAAATAATTTTGGTAGGTTCGCTGCCGGACGGCATGAAAGACGAGCTATCGGCGGCGTGCTCTGCCGTCATCCTCAGGTTTGGACGCATTTCGACAAGAAGGCTGGAGTATAACAGCCGAAAGCTTAGATAATCAAATAAACGACGCGGCAGAGCCCGTAAAGCTATAAATCAAACGAATTATTTTAATTTTTTAGGAGAATAAATATTACTGAGATTGCTTTTTTTTGTTATAAAACGTAAAATTTTTATTATTATAATATTTATAACTATTGTTATTATTATTATTGGCGAATTCTCCCAATAAACGGAAGACGGTAAGCAAATGACCGAATCAAATTTTCTTTGAGTTCTTCTTATTGTTCCAATAGGCTTTCCTTCTTCCCGAGAAAGCTTGTTTTCGTTCTTCTGACCACTTTGGTCTGGATTGTTTTTGTTTTGGTTGCTCAGTTATAACTTCCCATTTGTCTACTTTGTGTCTGAAGGTGTCTCTTTCTAAGATGTCTGTTGCTCCTATGATTGTACTTTCAAGATCCTTCCAAATTTCATTCAGCCAAGGTGTTGGATTTTTAAGTGAACTTACATAATCTATTATCTTTTTTGTCAATTGACTTTCTGGTAATCTCTTAAGGTGACCAAAGAATTTCATTCGCCTTTTCTTGATGTAAATTTCGATGTTTGAAAACTTTTTTTGTTGTTTTGATTGATTGTAGTCTGTAACCAACTTTAGTGAGTCTTGCTCCTAGATTTTTTCTAATGGTTTTTCACTCTACATTTTTAATTTCTTCAAGGTCATATTTTCTGTTAAGTGTTAATGTTTCACTTGCATAGAGGACTGTTGGTTTTATGACTGTGTTGTAATGCCGAATTTTCGTCTGTCTTGACATAGATTTTTTGTTGTAGAGATTTTGGACGAACCCTAATGCTTTATACTATAACCCACTCCCAAGCAGAGGAAGTCGTCGTTAACTGATAGGTTATTAATAATTTTCGTTTTTTGATCAATTTTTCTTCTATAAGGGTAAATGAACAAATGAAAATAAATAAAACATACTCGGAGTGGAATAAGTAAACACAACAGCTGTAACCAGACACAAAGAAACCTGTATATAAACGGAGGTGTGAGTAAGGGCTGTGTGAAGGAGGCTTCTCTGGTTGGCACCCCGGGTGTTCGGGAGTGGCTGGTTGGTGTCCAGTTTATTCGAGCGTCTGTAGCTCCCCGCTGTGATTGCCTCGCCACTGTCCAGCACTGCTGTGGCTCCGTCGTTGGGGGGTCTTCTAAATTGGACGACTCATCCATGCGATATTTTAACTTATCCAATTTTTTATTTAAATCACAATTTAGTTTTTAATGAAACTGAAATAAAAGGGAACAATTTACCTAGGTGATTGCAAGCAAGCAAAAAATTAAAATAGGCAAAATACAGTAATTAGTTGTTTCCAGATCGCCTAACTAAAACGAAAGGTGTAAGGATTTTGGATATTTTGTATTAACCCATAACGACTGAAGTATTTAAGGAGAATCAAAACATATGCTGCGATTTGCTGTTAGCAGACTAGAGTAAGAATGGTGAGTACATTACTGAATGGCATTAAAAGAATACTGAGAGATGAATTTGAATTCAGTATAAACCAAAGCAAGACAAAAACCATGAATTGTAGCAAAAATTATAGCAATAGCGGTCCAAAATTCTTCCACAAATATTCTGTTCATGCCATTATCTTATATATAAAAATCAATGTTCCGTCTTCTATGCGATACTATACCATTCATCCGATTAAGATGAAACTTTGGTGAGTTATTGAATTATTGTGTGCACGCGTGCGAAGGTTTCTGACAATACAAACCTACATTTTTTGTCAGATTTCGATGGAACTTTTCACGAGTAGACGTTAAAATAAACAGAAAAATACTGTCAACATTTGGTTTTCAGAAACTCAACCCCTCTCACCCTTTCCATTCCCATTATTTTTGCAAATGTTTTTTTATACACACCCACAATTTTTAGCCGATGACGACGTAAATTTTCACACGCATACTTTAAAACAAACAGAAGGATATTGTATACATTTGGTTTGCGAATCCCAACCCCTCTCTCCCTTTCCACTCCCTAATTTTTGTCAATGTTCTTTATACATATCCAATTTCTACGCATAATTGTTTCAAAAGTCATACACTCGAACTTGTTTAAATATAAACTTAACTTGTATTTGACTCTTAAAGTTCACTCTGCAACATTTAGAAAATTCCTGTTTGCTTCGAAAGCATTACGTTTTTTTTATTATTATTATTGTTATTATTATTGAGAGTGGACAAACACTCATAATGTAATCATTGGTCATACTATATGTAATGGCCATGGAACTTAACACACATTCCATATTATTAAACAGTTGAGCAACTCGGAAGAAATGGATTGCCAGACTAGTGTATTAGGTAACATATTTGGTCTGATGTCCACTTAAAATATCCTAATAACTCACGTACAGTGTACATAAATAAAGACCAGCTACAAAAGTGGTCAGTAAAATACCTGAAAAGAAAATAAACCGTAATGCATATACTTTGGTCAGGCAACAACATTAACGACAGTTTTAATTAAATTGAAATTTATGCTAAGCTGGAATAACAATTGGCATTCAGGGTCACAGTAGAGACGATGAGTAATTTAATTTTTTAAAAGCTTTTTTTTAAATTTCTTTCATTAGCAACATGTTTCTGAAAAGCAGATCCACGTTTTTTCAGTCGCAAAATTTATCAGTATTTTTTTAACTAGGAAACGCTACGAAAAGCAAACTTAATGAATGTATTATGGCAATTAATTTGGTATCAGTTGCTTAGCTATTAAATTGTGAACATAACCACGAATTTCTACTAATGGTATCTCTGGTCGCTGTTTTGCGAGCGAAGACTGACACGTGACACCGTTCTCCAGCCAATAGCTATCGAGGTGAGTGAATGAGTAATCTTACGAAATTATATAGTAGATGGGTATAAGATGATGTTAGCTCAAGGGAGGAAGAGATAGAGAATTGCATGAAACCATATAACAGACTGATTACATAAAAAGAATATACTAACATATCGCAAAAAGTGTTTATTAGAGTCACCAAAAAAATCAGTTCTTACCTCTACGTTCAACCAGTATCTTATTTCATTATGCTTTCACTATTTCGGTTTTCGGTGATTCGTAACCTAGGGCCATTACCGCGTATTAAAACATCCGGTGTTTCGCATCCTACGTCCTAAAAGTAGATGTCGGTGATTCGCATTACCTGTGAAGCATGTTAAATGAAACAAAACTTTTGTGATTTCCTGAATTTTTTTTTCAGCTGTCGAGAATCAGGCGAACAGTCAACAAAACATCATACAAAATACAGGTTTGATATTACCTCAAGTTGACCCTAACTCTGGTCGAAATACCCATTTCTTTTCCTAACGTGAGGTTGTCAATCATACAGTCTTTAAATTTTGTAATTAATTCGGAGTTTTCGTTTGTTACTGACATGCTTGGGCGATACTGTACGAGTAACTGCGTTGTGCGATTAATTTTTAACCTTGTTTCCACCTGGATGTCTCACAGTACATCTAGTATTAGCCAAATATTCTGATGGGCGTGTTAAAATTACGAATTATAATGTGCAAGAAACGGTTCAGGACCATTGGTTGTGCGGGGAGATTGCAGTTCAGATAAAGCCCACATTTCAGGAAGGAAGGGGCACAACAGTATGTAACATTGTAATAAGTAGTTGGTGAATTTCACACACTCAGGGAAGTTGGGAGGTGTCTCATTTAGCAACAGGGAAAATCCTTCAGGAACATCGCTATGTGCGAGATACTGTAAACCGAAAAATCATTTGAACATTCACTCACCTTAGAATCATTGCTCAAATATTCACGGCCGATTCTTCCCAATTTTTTTTATTTTTCGTTACCACGACTATCCTAAATGAAATGAGCACCCTCTCAACGAACTGTTCTGACAACGTTGTGCATCGCAAGTTCAAAGTCTACAGTGATACGATGAGGGTTAAAAGCTGCCCCACTTTCTTCACACGAACCTTATTTTTTTTTTTTTTAAATCAAAGTATCGGTGAGCACTCACGTTTCCCAAGCAAAAAGAAACTAGAGGAAAGTACATTTCGTTTTTGAATGCGTGTAACGTGTACATCTGATTGAAAAATTTTGGAGCATAATCCCATCACAAAAAAAATTTGAGTATATGTCACGAAGGCACGTCAAATTTTCGGCTGTGGTAACTGCAACCATGAATTCTCTGAGAAGCACAAACTTTTCCTCTCTAGCAGTGACGAAATCCTTTTCATCTAGCATCTGCAGCAAATGGACCACCTCAGACTTATATGACGACTTCTATACCAGCAAACAAAAAATATATACTATCAAGTACGTACAGTTAACATATCTTCTAGGGATTGAGGCGTTGTTTCGAGTTTCCTCAATCTCTGTCGATAAATATTCTCTCGAAGATTTTCTATGACATCAGGTGTAGTTAAGCAATGGTCTTTCTAATTATCTTGTTTGGTCGCGCCGAAATGTCGTCAAGAGCCTTTCGTTTTACAGTAGCTCTGACCTAAAATGATAAAATGGTAGATTACAATCCTAATCCTACTCCAGACACACAAATACACACAGAAAAAATGTGGCTTTACACACCTGTAATAGTTCAATTACACGATCACCTAGAACATCATGGTTGTGGGATCCAGATATTTTCTCTATGTCACCCACGGCACTGTTACTCATCACCAACACTTTACACCGTTCTTTTGTACGACTTGCACACATCCACAATAATTTTTTTTTAATTTAATTTAATTGCAATGGAGCACAGGCTCCGGTGGCAATTTCCCTACACCCCCATCTTCCCCCTATCCTGCACCCACCTACATTTGCCCTCTACAAATTTTATCTTTAAATTCTTTCAACGTATTCGGTAAAATATTCATCATTTATCTTGGTAACTCATTCCAATCCCTGACACCCTTACCTAAAAAAGAGAATCTCCCCACACCTTTCACCTAGGTTTTTTGTTTTAAAAATGATACTTTCCCACGAGTATCACCGTTGCTCGTTTGCTCGACACACGTACTTTTGGAGACGACATGGTGAAAACTGATAAGTGATAACTTACGTTGTGTGATAATGTGATGAAGAGTAGACAATAATCCCGTGTTTACCTTCTCCGGGTTGCGAATCACCGTACGACTACTTCTTTACTTGGGATACGAAACACCGGATCAATCTGAACGCCGAGAACAAATAGCACGTTTCGAGTCACCGCACCCCCCATTATTTTCATTTCTATTAAGCAAAAATTCAGCTTCTTTAATTTATCAATTAAATTTTACAGGTATTGTTATTTTTATTTCAATAGTACAACCCTCCCTCTTTTCTTATTTTTTATTTTTATTTACTTAAATAAGTGTCCAAAATATTATTGTTTATACTATTCGTTTTATCCAAGCAATTCTTTGTTATATCCCTTCTTTTCGGGATTTCAAGTTCGTTGACGTCGAGGGCTTTAGAGGCGGGATGGGACTGGGGTCAAGGATCGGGAAGAAGTTCGGCAATGGCCTTTTGTCAGAACGATCCCTGGACTGCCTGAAGTGATTTGGGTAAGCCATGGAAATCTTGAGGGACAGAGATTCAAATCCGTGTTTTCCCGAATACGAGGCCAGAATGTTACAGCTCACCCAGCGCGCTCGGTTTTTTCAACCCTGTTAAGCCAAATCAAACATGATAACTAAATAACTTATTTTCCTTTCATTCTTTCTAGACGGAAAGTAAACAGGTAGACAAAGTAAATGAACAGTCAACTACTGCGTAATTGCGCATTAAATCTTTTAGGTATACAGTAAATTTTCATAACGTTTCGATAATTCAATGTTTTGGATCCGCGTGCCGTCACCGCATTTACTTTCTTCCTAAGACCGTAGAAAAGGTTTGCAATCTGCTTAATTTCAAGTCCTCAACTGCTATTAAAATTTGGAGTCTCCTGAAACAGTTTAATTTAATTAAATTGCGATGGAGCGCACGCTCCGGTAGCAATTTCCCTACACAACCATTTTCCTCCCTTTCCTGTAAAGACCTACTTTTTCCCTCTACAAATTGCAGTTCTAAATAGTTTAAAAGTTTTTTGTAAATCATTCATCAATTCCCTTGGCAACACATTTCAATCCCTGACCCCCCTACCTACGAAAGAAAATCTTCCCACACCCCTGTGCCTGAAATTGAGTGCCAGCCTTTGGTCATGGTCATCTTTTCCCTTCCATAGATTACATCTAATTTTTAAACCAATACCCTTCCACGCCTTATCACCAACATATGTACCGTATACTTCCATGACTCCCTTCACCCTCCTCCTATCTTCCAATGAACCCCACTCCACCTCCCCCATCATATCGGTTACTCATTTGTTCTGCGATAACCTCAAGGGACAAATCCAGCAGCCCTTCTTTGCATCCCCTCCCAACTTCTGTTTCTGCTACCAAGACTGTGGGTCCCATACCACCCCAGCATACTCGAGCAATGGTCCAACCAATGTTTTGTAAACTCCCCTTCCTCCCCCGTACACCCCTTCATCACTCTCTCCAACAAGTGAAGAACTTTGAAACCCCCGCCTACCACCTGTCCAATGAGTCCTGCCCAGATATGACAAGATATTTATATTTCAAGTCTTCAGTAAACAATTCTCTCGCCACCCCACAATCACAATCAACCCTTAGTTTCTCATCTGTGTATCCAACACGCTGACTCTCCTCTGCATTTATCTTCATTCCATGTTGACCAACCCGGCTAGATATCTTGTTCAGATCACCCTGCAGCTGTTCACAGTCCTCTACCGTTTTGATCCTTTTATATAGCATTATGTCATCTGCAAACAACTTATCTTCTAACAGTAAACCATCAACACAATTGTTCATTAGAATAATGAATACCAATGGTCCCAATAAGCAACCCTGTGCCACTCCCATGTTTACTTCCACTTCTTTTGATACTGCATTTCAGGGCTGGCGTTAGGGGCGGGAGGGGGGAGGGGGGGCTAAGTGGGTCAAATGTACCCGGGCCCGCCGGCTGATGGGGGGACCCCGATCACCGGCTGCAGCCTCAAAGCCAAGAATCCGCCCACTTTTTTGTTTTCTACCTTTCAAAAATTCTTCTACCCAGCAAATAACTTTCTCATCCACTCCAATAGTTTTTAATTTACTTACTACTACTTTAGTGCTCACTCATTCAAAGGCCTTTAAAAAGGTCTAGTGCAATACTATCAATACGGCCTGCCTTGTTTAACTCATCCGAAACGTCTTGCATATATCCTACCAACTGAGAATCGCATGAATATCCTTGCCTAAAGCTATAATCCCGACCTGAAAAAACACCTCCGAAGTGGTTGCATATCAATCTCTCCTTCAATTCACCTACCACTGATGTCAAACTAATTGTCCTAAAATTTTCTTCCTTATGCACCGGTTTCCCTTTACTGGTGTTTGTTTGCCAGGATCGGTTAACAATTAACCATTTTGCTGGAATTTCTCACGGTTTCGCAATTACGAATCATCGGTCTGATTAAAGTATTATTAAAAAAAATATTGCAACCGTTATTTTGTTCTCAGAATATTGGTCAGAAATTTCACAACCTTCATAAACTTCAACGAATACCTGTGTTTACATATGCTTAAAAGATATTAATGACTTTTTAAAGTTGTATCGTATGTAAAGCAAGAATGATTTTCTTTCCTGCTGCAGGACCGATAATTCTATAGGCTAAGAACGGAGTTGCTTCACTCCTTGTGTTCAAATGTAAGTGTTGTTATATGTCTCTTGTTAAGTGTTGTTTACGTTGTGTTGTAGACGAAGAAAGAGAGAGGGTGTCATACCATTAACGCCTACTCCTCCAAAAGAAACCTCTCGAACTAGCTAACCAAACACCTCACCTAGGCAGGCCCCTGACATTAGCATTGGCAAAGGTATTAACTGCTACTATGATTAATTGCCACTAATGATGACCTTTTTGAATTTATTATTTTCCACTTTCTTATTTTGGACATTACAGCTCTTAGATTGTGGTCTTACCATTTTGGCAGGGAACAGGAAGTGAATAGCCCATACATTAAGGAACCTTCCTGCCATTCATATACAGCGGTTCCCGGAAACCCTCCAAAACAGGAGTCTGAATGGCCAGAGGGATCCGAAATCTGAAACTCTGATTCCCGATTGGATCAAACTGATATTTAAAAGAGCTCAATAAGTTCCTAGTTTAAAAGCAGGATCTTTTATTAATTAATCCAAGATTCTACTCATTATTGCAATTTCCTATTTATCTAAAGAAGGTAGACACATCAACATTGTGGTTTAGCTAATAATAGAATATGGGTGTGATAAGGATTTAAATCTCTTCTAAACATAGACACACAAAAATGGATTAAATGTCAATAAATTAGCACTCACGTGCCTCTGTGCAAGAAGTTTATACCTTACTTCATTTGGTACAGGAATAAACTTTTAATATTTTTGTGATTTTAGACTAACTTCCTTAAGTGCTATTATAACAGTTTTTACTACAGGTCCTACGACTTGCAGTTAATAAATTCTAATAGATTACCAACATGGTTATGGCTGGTTAAAACTTTCACAGCAAAAAGGCAATGGTGGAATTAGCTTCCTTTCCTAAAAGAAGAAAGATATCTAATTAATTAGTAACAACAGCCACACACGCCGTTTTTCAGTTTATTTATAACTCAGGTAATAATTATCCATTGTGTGTTGCACTCGACGATTATTAGTTGATGTTCGCTAAGTTGATATATTTGTACCTGTTCACATATAGGCTAAATGACTGAAAAATTTCCGCTAGCCATTAACCTCATATAATTTTAAGATTTTCGGAAACCACACTTTTAGATAGTTTAAAATATTAAGTGATACATAGAAATAGATTTATCTCAAGTGGGAGGAAAAAAAACATTAAAAATTCGATATGTTGATGGACTGAACAGCTGGACAGATTATATCATTGCAGATTTTAAATGCAATTCAATGCAATGCAATGCAATTATTATACTAAAATTTGGTACACAATGAGGACGGTACATGTATTAATTTACCTCTCAGTTTATCTGGTTGGCTATGAAATGCTGGTTTCTAGAAGATTACCCTGAAGATAAGATTCCTTCTTGAAATAGGCATCTGACGCCGAGATATTAATTACCATAACCCCACCAACCATATTCGCGGTCGGGTGGCGTGGTGGCGCCACGGTGGCGGACCCAGCAACTATGCTCCGCCGGCGCCCCACGGTGCATTTTCCCCTTCGTTTGTTTTAGTGTCGGCGTGGTGCGGCGCGGCAAAAGACGCACACAGCAGGGGGCTAAGGGCGAGCCTAGACGGGCAGCGCCGCCTACAAAAAAGAGATTGCAGCCAATCCTTCTTCCCATCTCCCAAACAGCCACTGTCTTTGTCCTCCGGAACGGCAGAAAAAAATACTCCGTGTAAAACAAAGGACCAAATGGAAAAGGATGTACCTTGCTAACGCAACACGTTTCAACAAAAATTAATGGACTCGAGGAGTTGTCTGTTTTGTGGATACTAGTAATATGTATGACCAGACCGTGGAATCCAGAGAGGTGGGCAAGCGTATAATCGACAACGATTCCCCCTCTCCCCTAAACATGATATTTATTATGTAAGTCAGAAATCTCATCTTGTGTGGCCTTTGGAAATTCCAGGAGGTCCAAGGTTCTATGCTGTTTCCTGCGCTAATACAATATTAATAGCTTTCTAAAAGATGTTTTGTTGAAAATCACAGAAAACATTCAGCTATATTAAACTTCCAGTTCTATTGTTCACTATAATAAATCTGTATTCACAACCTTTTTTACATTTTACACACAAAACAACTGCACAGTACACTACCCTGTAATCGTTACTTATTTCATCTGCAAAAGTGTGATTATCTTTATTCAACTGTGCTATCTTTCGAACTGCGTTAAATTCTTAAGTTCAGCACTACGACATTGTTTTCCGAGGTTTTAAAATATTTTTCGTTTTGTTTCTTCTAAAGGATATTAAATAAGTCGCCCAAATGAACTGGAAATCATATGACACAAAAGAATTAATAATTTGCATTGATATTACTGAACGCTACAAAAAAAATGTCGAGTGACTAGGTATCTCACTGGTAAGGGATCCTACTTTGCCCCGTCATTATTACAGATTTCTATCTTGAACTGGGTATGGGATAACAACGTTGTTTGGCCTTCGTGTTAAACTGTAGCTACCAGAGGAAAGAAACTGGCCGTTCTACCAGTCACTCACCGGTTTAGTAGCCCCTTCCCCTTCTATAGGTCCGACTAACTTTCGGGTTGTAAAATAAGTTGTAAGTTATTTTCGAAAATACCAAGCCTGGTAAGAGCGTGAATGGTTATAAGTTCAAGCTCCGGCCTCAACTACTGGTGACTTGGCAATGTTTTAGTAAATCTAATTAATACTTCAAATGTGTTGCTTTTAAAATTTTAAAGCTACACAAAAGCCAAGATTTTTCTTGTCGTCTTTCGGTTTTAACAAGTATTAGAATAAATCATATATTGTGTCTTACATTTCAGTAAAAATTGTGACATGTATAATGGCCAAGTCACCTTTTTTTATGTTTATTTTAAATCAACGATCTATAAGGCCTAGAGAAACCATTCTGTTTCACAATGTGAAGTGACACACGTTTTAAGATGTAGACTTGGCTCAGAAGAAGATCTCATAACATTTGTCACTAAACAACCAACTAAACTTGGCCTCTTTTTACAATATTTTTGTGTGGGAATTGTGTTTTCCTTAAATCTTTCCAACCAAATGCTAAATCCTTCATAAAGACGACGGCCGATTTCCTTCCTGTTTGTTGTTGACAATCCTATTGCAGTCGTAAATGTCCTCAAAAAATACATATATTCGAGAAGAACATTGTGCTGTCATTTGGGTATGTTTGTACAGGAAATGGTATTATTCATTAACAACGAAGAAAGATATAATGATGCGTAATTCTTATGTTATTCATCATCACTGTATCTGTCACGAAAGAAGGAACACAAGAGATAATTCTAGTTGCAAAATTTTAGAACAGAAGGCATGCCGCTAAGCTCCTTCATTATATTTGATCTAGTCACCAGTAAGCTCCTTCATTATATTTAATCTAGTAAGCAGGGTTGGCCAACCTGCGGCCCGCTTGAAGATTTTTCCGGCCCGCGAGATTCATCACACTTTTACAAAATTTATTTATTTTATAATGGCCAAAGTGATGATTAAAAAAATACATTATTTGTGCATCCATATATTCAAAATTAATTTAATTTATATTTATATAGCTTTATATGAGGGTGAGTCAAATGAAAACATTAAATTTGTAAGAAAAAATCGAAATTTCGGGCCGTTATCCTGTAAGTTGGTAAGCGTGCTACAAGCAGCGTGCAGAATGGCCTGTAGGTGGCTGCATAGTGCAGATGCACAAATACCGTCGCAGTATCAGTATAAAGATGGCTGCCCCACTTGAGACTTGCACCAGGGAAGAATAGCGTTCTGTTATTCGGTTTTTGAGTAGTGAAGGTGTGAAACCTATTGAAATTCATCGAAGAATGAAGGTTCAGTACGGTGATACATTTTTGTCACAACAGCAAGTCTACGAATGGAGTAGGAAGTTCGCAAATGGTGTGACTTCAGTGGAAGATGCTCCTCGTCCAGGTCAGGCACAACGATTTGTGACTCCACAGAACATTGCAGCAGTTGAAGCCATATTGATGGAAAACCGCCGAGTGACACTGAATGACATTGCAGCATGTTTAAAGATTAGTCATGGTTCAGCACCCCACATTGTGCATGATGTGCTCCAGTTTCACAAAGTGTCTGCAAGATGGGTGCCACGGCAGCTGACTCCTGAAATGAGAGAACGACGTGTTGATGTTTGTGAAGAACTTCTTCGGCGCTTTGAACGAGAAGGTGATGCCTTCCTTGCAAGAATCGTTACTGGGGACGAAACCTGGGTTCACTTCCTCCAACCGGAAACGAAGAGAGCGAGCAAGGAATGGCGCCATTCCTCATGACCAAAACCAAAGAAGTTTCGAACAAAACCATCAGCAGGGAAGGTTATGCTGACTCCCTTTTGGGACAAAAAAGGCGTGATTT